>JAESUZ010004208.1:1740000-2940000 GCA_017311185.1 Proteles cristata cristata
ATATAAAATTATGACTATCTGTTGATGATATGATTTTATATATCCAAAAGACTCAACTGAAAACTGTTGGATATCATCAATGAATTCAGTAAAGTTGCAGGATATAAAGTCAATACACAGAAGTTGTTGCTTTTCTATATAGTGAAACATTTGATTTTTTTTTGTACAAATAGTTTATTGTCAAATTGGTTTCCATGTAATACCCAGTGCTCATCCACACAACTGCCCCCCTCCATGCCCATCTCCCCCCTCCCCCCCCCACATCCATCGGTCCCCAGTTTTTGTCAGTATTCAAGAGTCTCTCATGGTTTGCCTCTCCCCCTTTCCCCCACCATTTCCCCCCTTCTTCTCCCCCAAGGTCCTCTGTTAAGTTTGAAAAAATCCCATTCACAATAGCATCAAAAACAATAAAATAGGAATTAGTTAAACAAAGGGAGTGAAAGGGCTGTATAATAAAAGTTACAAGACTTTGCTGAAAGAAATCAGAGAAGACACAAATTGAAGGACATCCGTGTTCATGGATTGGAAGACTTAATGTTAAAATATCCGTGCTACCCAGAGGCATCTATAGAATCAGTGCAATCCCTGTCAAAATTCCAATAGCGTTTTTCACTGAAGTAGAAAAAACACTCCTAAAATTTATATGGAACCACAAAGGACCCCAAGTAGCCAAAGTAGTCATGAGAAAGAAGAATAAAACTCCCAAAAGTGGAGGCATCACACTTCCTGATTTGAAGCTATACTGCAAGGCCACAGTAATGAAAACAGTATGGTGCTGGCATAAAAATAGACACATCGATCAACAGAACATAATAGAAAGTCTAGAATTAATCACCTACATATCTAGTCAACTAATATTTGAAAAGGGATCCAGGAACATCCAGTAGAGAAAGGACAGTCTCTTCAACCAATGGTATTGAAAAAACTGGATAACTACATGCAGAAAAATGAAACTGAATTCCTATCTGACACCACTAACAAAAATTAACTCAACATGGATTAAAAACTCAAATGTAAGGCCTGAAGCCAGAAAACCCCTAGAAGAAAACATAGAAAAGAAGCTTCTCAACATTGCACTTGGTAGCATTTCTTTAGATATGATACTAAAAGCACAAATAACAAAAGGAAAAAAAAAGTGAGACTACATCAAACCTAAATCTTGTGCACAGCAAAAGAAACAATCAACAAAATGACAAGGCAATTTAATATCCAAAACTTATAAAGAACTCATACCATTCAATAACAAGAAAAAATCCAATTTAAAAATGGACAGTGGAACTAAATAGACATTTTTCCAAAGATGACATTTAAATGGCCCACAGGTACACAAAAAGGTGTTCAGCATCATCAGGGAAATGCCTCACACCTGTCAGAATGGCAGTAATCAAGAAGACGGAAGGAAGAGTGTTGTGGAGGACATGGAGAAAAGGGAACCCTTGTGCATTGTTGGTGGGATTTTAAATTGGTTGAGCTGCTATTAAGAACGCTATGGAGACTCCTCAAAAAATTAAAAATAGAACTACCATGTGATCCAGCAATCCCATTTCTGCATATATATCCAAAGAATATAAAAACAGGATATCAAAAAGATATCTGCACCCAATGTTCATTGCAGCATTATTCACAATAGCCAGGATATAGAAATAGACTTAAATGTCTATCAACAGATGAATGGGTAAGGAGGATGTGGTATATTTATACAATGGAATACTATTCACCCACAAGAAATAAGGAAATTCTTCCATTTGCAACAACCTGGATGGCCCTTGAGGACATAATGCTAAGTGAGATAAGTGAAAGAAAGACAAATACTATATATCTCTTACATGTGGAATCCAAAAAACTGAAATTGTAAAAGCATAGAGTGACATGGTGGTTACCAGGGATTGAAGGGTGGGCAAAGGAGAGAGGTGTTGTTTAAGTTACAAATTTGCAGCTAGTTCATAAGTAAGGCCTGGAGACTTAATACATGGTACAGTGATTATACATGACACAACTGTATTACAAACATTAGTAGATAAAAGTGTTAGCTAATGCTGTTAATGACAACCATATTGCAATATAAATGTTTCAAACTAATATGTACACCTTAATTTGTACAATGTTATATTTCATCTATAACTCAATAAAAATTTTAACTAATAAAATAAAAAAATTAAAACTTAGTATACTGCTACAGTAATCAAAACACTGTGGTGATGCCACATATACTTACATATGAGAACTGAGGTGACCAAAATGAACTCTTATATTTACAGTCAATTCATTTTCAATAGAAGTGCCAAGGCAATTCGATTGTATTTTCTACAAATGGTGCTGGGACAGTTGAATATCCCATGCAAAATGAAGAAGTTATACACTTGTCCCACACCATACACAAAAATTAACTCAGAATGGATAACACACCTAAATGTAAGACCTAAAGCTACAAGACGTTTAGAAGTGAACATAGAAGAATATCTGTGTGACTTTGGACTAAGCAAAGATTTCTTAGTTAGGACACCAAAAGTACAATCCATAAATGAAAATTAGCAAACTGGGCTTCAAAAAATGTAAAACTTCTGTTTTTCAAAAGATATAATCAAGAAAATGGATAGTCAAGGGCTGCCTGGGTGGCTCTGTCAGTTAAGCATCTGACTTTGGCTCAGGTCATAATCTCACAGTTCATGAATTGGAGCCTCGCATTGGGCTCTATGCTGACAGCTCAGGGCCTGGAGCCTGTTTCGGATTCTGTGTCTCCCTTGCTGTCTACCCCTCCCCCACTCATGCTTTGTGTCTCTCTCTCTTGCTCTCAAAAATAAATAAACTTAAAAAAAAAGAATGGGTAGTCAAGTCATAGGCTTCAAAGTATTTGCAAATCCTATATTGGATAAAGGACATATCTAAAATATATAAAGAACTCAGAAGGCAGAAGAAAGGAAACAAAGAAATGAGAAATGAGAGAATCAACAGAAAACAAAAAATAAAATGATAGGCTGAAGCCATAATATGTCAATGCGAATTAAAACTATAATGAGATACCACTACGTGTCTAACAGAATGGTTAAAATTTTTAAAATATTGGCAGAACTCAGTACTTATGGGGAAATGGAGCAACTGGAATCCTCATACACTGCAGATAGAAATACAATACAATACACCACTCTGGAAAACCATCTGATAGATTTTAATAGTCAAACACACACTATATGATGCAGCAACCCTCCTCCTAGGTATTTGTCCTAGAGAAATGAAGATGTATATTTATACAAGTACCTATAACAAATGTTTATAGCAGCTTTATTGATAATTGACAAATACTGGGAGCAATTTAAAGATTCACTGAGTGAATGAATAAACAAACTCATATGTCCATGCGATGAAAACCACTCAGGAAAAAGAAAGAACAAAAAGAAAAGGAGAGAGAGAGAGAGAGAAAGAAAGAAAGAAAGAAAGAAAGAAAGAAAGAAAGAAAGAAAGAAAGAAAGGAAGAAAGGAAGGAAGAAAGGAAGGAAGGAAGGAAGGAAGGAAGGAAGGAAAGAACACAACACAATTTGGATGAATTTCTTTTTTTTTTTTTTTTAATATTTTATTTATTTCTAGGAGAGAGAGAGACAGCATGAGCAGGGGAGGGTCAAAGAGAGAGGGAGTGACAGACTTTGAAACAGACTCCAGGCTCTGAGCTGGCAGTCAGCACAGAGCCCGACGTGGGGCTCGAACCCACAAACCATGAGGTCATGACCTGAGCGAAAGTCGGACGCTTAACCGACTAAGCCACCCGGGCGCCCCTAAATATTTTTATTTCTTTTTTTTAAATTTTTATTTCTAGGAAAGAGAGAGACAGCGTGAGCAGGGGAGGGCCAGAGAGAGAGAGGGAGATACAGACTCTGAAACAGGCTCCAGGCTCTGAGCTGGCAGTCAGCACAGAGCCCGACGTGGGGCTCGAACCCACGAACTGCGGGATCATGACCCAAGCAAAAGTCAGACGCTTAACCGACTAAGCCATCCAGGCGCCCCATGGATGAATTTCTAAGTCATTACGCTGAGTAAAAGCAGCCAGTCCATTAATATGACATTCTTGGAAAGACAAAACTATGTTGATGGAGATTAGATCAGTAGCTCCCATGGGGTGGAGAGATGTAGCATCAGAGGATTTTTATTTTGTATCCTTTTTTTGTGTGTTTATTTATTTTTGAGAGAGAGAGAGAAAGAAGGGAGAGAAAGAGAATCCCGAACAAGCTTCACGCCCAGCAGAGACCCCATTGCGGGGCTGGGTCCCACAACCATGACATCATGACCTGAGCTGATTTCAAGAGTTTGACACTTAACCAGCTGAGCCACCCAGGTGCCCCTATTGTGTATCTTGATTGCGGTGGTGAATACACAAGCCTATATGTGCATTAACATTCACAGAACTGTTATTTTCACTGTATGTTCATTTAAAAATGAAATAGGTCACACAAGGAATAAACCTGATACATGACAACAATATGGATAAATCTCAAAATAATTCTACTGAGTCAAAGAAACCAGGCTGAGTATGATGCCATTTTTATAAAATTCTAGAAGTTTTCTATAGTGATAGAAAGCTGAGCAGTGATTGCCTGGGGAGTGGGGAGGTGAGGAGGAGCTGAGGAGGGGATTATTAAGTGGTGTGAGGAAACTTTGGGAGCTGATTGATCTGTTCACTCTCTTGATTGTGGTAATGGCTTCACAGGTACATATATATTCCAAACTTAATAAATTATACACCATAAGTCCAGTTTCTTCTATGTTAACTGTATGTCAATAAATCTGTAGAATAAAATACCTTGACTGCCCCGGAAGAGCACAGAATCCAGTGATGAAGAAACTGACAGTTCATAACCCAGAGTTACCCGAACAGAAGCGGTGGGATCCAAAGGTGGACCTCCCCACACCCAGCTGTGAAACCCTCCTGAGGCTGGTTACAGTCACACTGTTTTAACCTTTGCATGCATATCCTGAGTTACAGAAAACAAATGCCCAGATCATGTTAAGGCTGAGCATTTGAAGTGCTCTCCCAGCACTTGTTCTTTGGTTCTCATGGTATATCCCAACCTGCCATCCACAAACTGTGTCACCTTGGGCAAGTTCCTTGGCCTCTCGAATCTTCACTCTTCCTGAACATCTTTGAAACACCAGAGTTGGTGTGCGGAGTGGATGACATAAAGACTACAAAACAACAACATATTTCCAACAGAGGATACTTCTGGGAGGATTTTGTCTTATACCTGTAGGAATGTGGCGTCATACATGTAACACTTTTGATAATGAAAAGAGTGAGAGAGAGAACTGCAACTCTGGGTCAGGATACCACAGTCCTAAGTATGGTTCGGTACCTTCCCAGCCCACTTACTACCGAGAGTCAAAAGAGAGCCCCCTTTTCAGTTCATAGAGGGGGGCATGAGCGACTCAGAGAGCTCACTGATGGCAGAGCTGGGACTCCTGACTCCTAGCCCAGTGCCTTGACAGCAAAAGAAGATATTTGCAACCAAGTCCAGAGGGAATCAGATAAATTGTCACCTGGGAGCTAGAAGTGGGAGAATAGAGGAGGTAGTTGAGTGAGAAGCTGTTTTAAGAGCCACAGCCTGCTGCAGTCTAGGAGAAGGGTGAGAAGGTAGGAGGGAGTGAATGGGCCACATTGGTTACACTCATTCAGTCCTCCATCTGATATTTATGGCAGCACATGCTAGGATTTAAGGGATGAGTAGATAAAAAGTGACATTCTGACCCAGTTCTAATTCTGCCATGCATTTGGTCCCAAACTATTGGCCAGAGTCACCATCATCCCCAGTTTGTTCTTGCTGTGCATTGAACCAATGTTTAGGGTGAGGAGGAAGAAACTGTGAGGCACCAAGTGGCCAAGAGAAGGACCTGAGACCAAGAATGGATGCTCTCTAGGTCCAGGCCTTCCAAGCTCCTGGTGCCACCAGACGTCTCTCCTTGATTGGATTCATGCCATTACTGAGAGTCAGCTGGGTAGACACCCAGAAATTAATGGCCCCTGTGCAGAAAACAGAACTCAGTCCAAACACTTGGGTCTGTCCTCACCTGGTAGATGGGCTGTTGGGGGGAGTGAGGTTGGAAAGGCTCGTGATTTGCCTCTGAGGTTCCGCAGTCCAGTCTCAACATCTGTCAGCCACCAGAGGGCGGCGTTGGGGCATGTTAAAGCTCCAGAAAACTCTGTGTCTCAGCCGGAGGATAGGAAACAGAGCTTGGCTTCCTTCAGCCCAGGCTTCATTTTTGTTTTTTTTTCTGATATGTTTTAATCACCTTAAACTCATAAAGCCACTGTATGTACAAGAGTGTCAAAGGCAGCCTTGCAGCCAGTTCCCGAATCCCGCTTTAAGTAGGACTCCTTGCGGAAATACCTGGAACAGCCAGTAGAGGGGGGTGGAGAGCCGAGATCGCGGATCCCTAGGCGAACAGAGCGCTGAAGTCACAAAAGGGCTACAGAAATTGCTCTGTATTAGAAATGGACTGGAATTGTGCGAGGAAGATGGAGTGGGCAAGACGGCACAAGGTTGGACACAAGAAGAATGCAAAATGGAGTGAAGAGGAAAATACCCCTCAGTGATGTGGCCACAGAACTTCAAAAAACAGCAACGCTTGTGTTTAGAGATTCCTTCTGCCCCAGAGGGCTCTGTGTAGGTGCTCAGCCTTGCTCTGTGGCCAGGGCTCAATAGAAAGGACTGCATTCTGTTGGTGGGCAGAACAGGAACCGTTCTGGGAGAACGTCTGGATGAACAACACAGCAGGAGCAGAGACCCAGAGGTGGTCATGGGAACACAAGCCCCTGGAGATGTGCAGCCACCTTGGTAAAGACTTTGGGCTGGCACATGGGTGGGGATGAGTTTCAGCCTGCTCATTCAGGTCTCAGGAGCCTGGAAGACCCCAGCTTACATATAAGCTATATGACAGGACTCCAGGACCATAACACAGAAGGTGTCGGGGAAGGAAGCAAGGAGCCCAGGTCCAGGAAGCCCCTACCACCTGCAGAGAGAATGGAATTCTAAGATGGTGAGAGCTTTTCCTGAAGAAAGTGGAACTCAGGTATGAGTCCTTGAAGGAAGAGAAGGAGCTGCAGAGGTGAGAGAAGGCAGATCGGGTGTCCACTACAAGCCCTGATTGATGGGATCCTGTCTCTTCCAGCTCATCCCACACCACCGCACATCACACACAGACCCAAATTCAAGCCACCAACCCTAGAGTAATAGCCTCCTAACTTATTTGCCTGATTGGACATTAACACCTTGTCTCTTTCCACACAGATGCAAGTGTTCTTTTAAGAACCTAAGTCAGATAATGTCCCTCCTCTGCTTTAAACCTTCAGTGACTTCCCATTACTCAAAGAAATGCAGAGGGGCACCTGGGTGGCTTAGTCGGTTGAGCGTCCGACTTTCGCTTAGGTCATGATCTCGCGGTTCGTGGGTTCGAGCCCCGCATCGGGCTCTGTGCTGACTGCCAGCTCAGAGCCTGGAGCCTGTTTCGGAGTCTGTGACTCCCTCTGTCTCTGACCCTCCCCTGCTCACGCTGTCTCTCTCTCTCTCCCCTGGAAATTAAAAAAAAAAAAAAAAGAAAGAAAGAAATGCAGAGTCCTCTCTCTAGCCTGCATGGGCTGTCCTTCCCTCCCTAGCTTCATCTGCTGCCCCTCAACTAATGTGCTCTAGCCACCTGTGTCTTCCTGCTGTTCCTCAACCACCCCAGGTTGATCCCCACTTTAGGACTTTCACCCTTCTGTTTAGCTGTCTCTTTGCCCCAGACTTTCACATATCTGGCTTCTTTGGTATCCTTTAGCTCTCAAATGTCACCTTCTCAGAGAGGCCTTCCCTGACATGTAAGGTGGCTGTTGCTCCCCAGTCTGCCTCTATCACATGAGTTTCTAGCCCGCTCCACTATGTGAAATGGCCTTTGCTTACCCAGTGACCACTTCTCCACTATGATGTAAACACCTTGAGGGCAAGACTTTGCCTGTCATCTTTACTGATAATCCTTAGTGCCTGGCACAGTGCCTCGCACATAGAAGTGCTCAGTAAATTTTGAGAGAATTCAGTGTCCAATCAACACTAAGAATTCAGTGTAATTAGTAGGTTTCATTATCACTTCCAATTTGTAGAAGGAAACCGAGGCCTAGAAAGTTTACTTTAATTTGCCCAAAGTATAGGCAGAATTCGAACTGAGCCAGCCAGACTTTTGTGCTTATGCCTTGACATTGGATTATTTTACCTCTACCTTCATCTGTTCCTTCCTGGATAGTGCTTAACACAATTTATAGTGGCTTTGCCTGTTTGTGATCTGACCCCTCTACTGGTATCATTCAACTAGAATAGGGCCGGGCCCTGCCCCTGCATTTTTGCTAATGCTTACAGCAGTGCCTGGCACATTGTAGGTGCTCTGTGTTTGCTGGATGAATGGATCAACACTAAGTGAACAGACAGGTGAGGGATGAATATAGAGGACCATGAGCCTGCCAGTGGTGGTGGGTTTTCCCAGGCCCTGGCCTGAGCGCAACGCCCAGAACCCAGCAGAGCTTAGGCAAAGGGAACTGCTGAGAAGTTGCCTGTCATTGTCGTAGAAGCCATCTTTTGGGGGCAGATGGTGGTAGGCTTGCTCCCTCTTATAGTGAGGGTCACTTGCTCCATGAATCTTCAACCTCAGGATCATTCCTCAACGAGAGCATGGGTTTGGCCTTTGCTCCTGACTACTGCCCAGAGTCCAGCCTGTCCAGTAGGGTAAGACCCAGGGTTCTGAGTGGATCTGTGGAAACAGCTTCTTTTCCACCCATTACATTATGTCAGCACCTTTTTCAGCTTCTGAGAAACAGGAAGCACCATGATGTGTGGTGGGGTTTAAAAGGATGATAAGAGACATAATCACATTTCTTTGGTTTGGGCATGGAGGGCTGGGGTTCCTGTTTGCTCTGACTCTAACACATCACCTTTTCCCTTTAGCCAGAATTCTGGACGATGAGGACTGTATGAAAAATACGCTTTAAGGGGGGGTGGGGGAAGAGCAAGGGGATACGAGCTTTTAAAATTACTGTTAGGAAACCTCTTATGCACAAAAACCTATACATACACGTACAGTTTAAAACATAACAAAATTAAAAAATCCATGTTCCCACCACCCCATCCCCAAGAAGGTGACTCTTCCATAGTATCCCACTCTGTCCCGATTAGAGGTAAGTCACTATCTTGATTTTTGTGGTTAATCATTTTTTTGCTATTCTTTATGGTTTTATCACATGTGTAAACACCTTCAAATTATATATTATTTTATTTTGTCTGGTTTTGACCTTTTTATGAAGGGAATCATGTTGGATGTATTTAAGACTTGCTTTTAGGGGCGCCTGAGTGGCTCAGTTGGTTAGGTGTTGGGCTTTGGCTCAGGTCGTAATCTCACAGCTCGTGAGTTCAAGCCCCACATCAGGCTCTGTGCTGACAGCTCAGCTCATATTCTGTGTCCTCATCCCTCTCGGCCCCTCCCCTGCTCACACTCTGTCTCTCTACCTCTCTCAAAAATAAACATTTAAAAAAAATTTTTAAACAGTGGTGCTAGGAGGACATTAGGTAAATATTAAGGAAATCTGAATAAGGCATAGACTTTAATTAATAATAATGTATCAGTGGAGTGCCTGGGTGGTTCAATCAGTTAAGGGTCTGATTTTGGCTCAGGTCATGATCTTGCAGTATGAGAATTGGAGCCCCACGTCAGGCTGTGTGTTGACAGCTCAGAGACTGGAGCCTGTTTCAGATTCTGTGTCTCCCACTCTCTCTCTCTCTGTCTCTCAAAAATGAATAAACATTAAAAATATTTTAAGAAAATAAAATAGTAACATATCAGAATTGGTTCACTAATGTGACAAATGTACCACCCCATTGTGAAATGTTAATAATAGGGGAAATTGAGTGTGGAATACATGGGAACTCTGCACTCTCTTCACAATTTTTCTGTAAATCTAAAATTACTTTAAAATAAAATATTTGTCAAATAAAACCTAATGCCAGTACGAACACATTTGCTTAAATCTCCTATGTCCATATACAAGAATTTCTTGAGAATATACACCAGATTGAAATTCTGGGTCGTAGAGTACATGTGTCTTCAGTGTTATTAGGCCCTTCATTTCAAAAGTACCAATTTTTACTAACCCACATATATTGTATAAGAATTCCTTTTACTTCACATCCTGGGCAAGACTTGTAATATCTTGACTTGTTAAATTTTTGCCAGTCTGGTGGGTGTGAGATGCTATCTCATTGTGGTTTAATTTTGCATTTCCCTGACTACTAACAAGGTTGAACATCTCTCTGTGTTTATTGGTCCTCTGTGTTTCCTGTTCTGAGAATATGCTTACTCATGTCATTTACTTTTTTTTTTTCTGGTGGGTTATCTTTTTCTTATTGAGGACTTATCTTTTTCTTATTAAGAGGACTTTGTTACTCATTCTGAAAACTATTCCTTTGTCATTTACACATGATACAAATATATGGCCTAGCATTTTTTTTTTTTTTACTGAGCAAATTTGATGAATATTAAGTGTACGTATCTTTTCATTAATAGTCTGTGCTTTGAGAGTTTTATTTATTAAATCTTTTCGTTTGTTCTGGAGAGTTCTTGTTTATTCCTTCACATCCTCTTCTTTGACCTTCTCTGTGTCTGGTGGCAGACTTGTCTGAGCTATGTTAATGGCTTCTTTCTCATGGGCTCTCCATTGAGTTTGACCATGAGAAGCACCAACAAGCCCTCAAATGGCATGACTTAAGTGAAGTCAAGGTATTTGTCTTCCCAGCTCTCTCCTTGCAAGGTTACTGCAGGTTAGCTATATCCCTTGATTGAGGGTCCAGTTTCCTGCTGGTGGCCCTTTCCACACAGCCTGCTATATCTCAGAGTTTCACCAACTATTTCCACTCCTATTACAGCTCCTCTTAGTGGACCCAGAGGACTGCATTTTGCCTTCTGGTTTCCCTGCATCCTTTTCCCACTGTTATTATGGTCCCATTACTAAATAAACTTTCCTCAAGTTACCCAGTTTCCGGGGAGAGTTCCAGGTATTTTCTGCTAGATATACTCATCCCAAGGTCATATTTTATTTTTAACTAATTAATTAATTAATAATTATTTTTTAAAATAGGCTCCACACCCAGTGTGGGGTTTGAACTTGTGAGTCCAAGACACCAAGAGTCACACACTCTACTGACTGAACCTCTCTTCTTTTTTCATAAAATTTTCTGAGCTGTCGGCACAGAGTCTGACATGGGGCTTGAACTTAAGGAACGTGAGACTATGACCTGAACCCAAGTCAGACACTTAACTGAGTGAGCCACCCATCTGCCTTGCCCCTCTTTCTGTTTAATTATTAGTTATTTATTAATGTATCTCCCTACTCTGTGATTTCTCCCCCTTGGCACTACTGACATTTTATATGGGATAATTCTTTGCTGTGGAGGCTATCCTGTGCAATTTAGGGTATTTAGTAGCATCCCTGGCCTCTGACCACTACATTATGGCAGTAACCCCTTTCTTCTCTCCAGCTATAGCAACCACAAATTACCAAATGTTCTCGGGGCAGGGGTGGGTTGTAGAAATTGCTCCCTCTTGAGAACCACTGCTCTACCCTATGTCAAGATCACACTGACCTAACTATTAAAGCTTGCTATCTCATGGAGCAAGAGCTCCCACTTTAATCTCCTTCTTTAGGATTGTGTTGGCTATTCTTGGACCTTCATTCTTCCACATATATTTTTAGAATAAGGTTTGTAAGTACCATGAAAAAGTTGGGGCTTTGATAGGATTTACACTGAATTTATAAATCAGATTCCAAATTATAGTATTGATTTTTCATATCCATGGTGACAGCAAGTCTCTGTGGTTGTCAAGGTCCTTTTAAAATTATTTCAATCAAGTTTCAGTAAAGTTTTTCATATTTTGTTAGATTTATTCTTAGGCACCTTATATTTTTGTAAGTATTACAAATGATATCAAATAAGATTATATTTCTATTTATTGGTGATGTGTAACAATGTAATTGATTCTGCATATTAATCCAGCAATTTGCCACATTCTTTTTTTAAGTTTATTTCTTTATTTTGAGAGAGGGGAGGGGAGGGAGAATCCCAGGTAGCCCCCACACTGAGCTGTCTCAGTCGCAAAGACCCTGACACAGGGCTCGATCTCATGAACGACAAGGTCATGACTTGAGCTCAAATCAAAGAGTTGGGCACTTAACAGACTGAGCTGCCCAGGCACCCTAAACTCTTATTCCTTATAATGATTTGCGGTTTTATGTTTGGTTTTATTGTTTTCATTGTTTGGGGTTTTATTTTTGTCATTTTGCATCATCTGCATTCATATATGCAGGTATTTGTCTATATACATGAATTTTGCTTCTTTCGTTACAATCCTCGTATTTATCAGTATTAGTTATAATCTTGTTACAAAGACCAGTACCTGCAGTCACATTTTTTAAAAGAAGTGAATTTAATATTATCCAGGGGCCACCACTAGCCCATGTAAAGCCTTTGTGCAAATTTGGAGGAGGAGGCTCTTCCTCAAGAACCTTTACTTCTTTCTGGTAAGAAACTATCATTTTACATATTCAAAGCCACAATGTCCATGAGATAAGTGGTGCTCCCTGGGATTGTGCACATGCAGTGGTCCTGCATATGTTCTTGCATTGTTCCTGGTTTTCAGGAAATGTTTTTTAACATACTACCATTGAGCACAGTATTTGCTGTAAACTTATCAGATTAAAGAAGTTCCCTTTTGGGGCGCCTGGGTGTCTCAGTTGCTTAAGTGACCGACTTCGGCTCAGGTCATGATCTTGAGGTTCATGAGTTCGAGCCCCATGTCAGGCTCTGTGCTGACAGCTCAGAGCCTGGAGCCTGCTTCAGATCCTGTATTCCCTCTCTCTCTGCCCCTTCCCCACTCATGTTCTCTCTCTCAAAAATAAAAAACATTAAAAAAGAAGTCCTTTTTTATTTTAACTTTGCTAAAAGTAGCTACAAAAGTGGATATTAAATTTCAGTAATTCTTTTTGTGCATTGATATATTTATCTCTTAATCAGTTTTCTAATTTTGAACTCATGGAGTAAATTCAACTTAATTATTGTGTAATATCTTTTTATACATGCTGGATTTGGATTGATAACATTTTCTTTATAGTTGTTACGTCCAGGTTCATGAGTGAGTATAGGCTCATAATTTTATTTTTTTATAACATCCCCCTCTGATCTTGCTAATATATGTTAGCTTCTCAAAATGAGCTAGGAAATATTCTATTTATTTTATGTAAGAGTTTATATATGTTTGGAATTACATGTGCCTTGAAAGTTTTGAAGGACTCACCCATAAAACTAGTGTTTGTGTATTCTTTGTAGGAACATTTTAAACGATTAATTCAATTACCATAATGATTATAGAACACTTTGTAGTCTTGCATCAGTTTTTGGAATTTATTTTGTATTGGACACATGTTTGTGTGCCTTCTCAGATTGTTTCCACTTCCTCCTTTCTCTCTCTTGGTTACTACTCCGCTTATACTAAGTGACCCCTACCCTTCTGGGCACAGATGAAATGTTACACTAGATGGAATGGGGTTGGCCTCCAAGTGACTGCCACTGACCCAATAATGCAATAGAGGAAAACTTGACCATTGGGATATGGCAGAGAAAGGGGAGCCTGGCATATGAATTGCCCTCTCCTTTGCCCTTTCTCTGCACTGTTCTAAGGTATACCTTCTTTCAGCACTTCTGCAGAAACTCCCTGACCAAGCAAATCTCTCCCTATAGAGAGATTTACTATGCTTACTCATGCCTTGATGTGAGTTGCGGCCAGTCCACTAGTGTATCACACCACAATGCTGCACATCTTTCTTGCCTAAGCTCCTTTTCTTCCTCAGCCTAACCAATACAGGCTTAAAACTCCCAAATTAGTGGTGCCTGGGTGACTCCATCAGTTGAGCTTGGGACTCTTGAATTTGGCTCAGGTCACAATTTCACAGTTTGTGGGATCGAGTCTCACGTTGGGCCCTGCACTGAGTGTGGAGCCTTTGGAATTCTCTCTCTCCATCCCTCTCTCTGCCCCTCTCCCATTCTTCGTGCTCACTAATGCACATGAGCGCACTCTCCCTCTATCTCTCGAATAAATACACAAACTTAAATAAAAGAAAAAAACCCGCCAATTAAGTGTCAGTACTTAAATGCTGTCTCAAGCTCTGCTTTCTAAGGATACCTGGGCTATGGACAATTGGTATCAGATGCAACAAGTCCTTGGAACGAAATTTTGAAGTTTAATTGCTCACCCTTCTAAAATAATAGGTCTATTGCTGATGCTAAGTAGAATGATAGTAACTTCTGGCATGCAGTGGCTTTGCAGTTTTTTAAGCTTTTAACTCTGCATAATTTGGATGAAGGGCAGATGGAGAGCAATGCAATGGAAGATGAAATGGATGGGATGTGTGGGAGCCTGTTAATTACAAGGAGTGCAGAACCTATTGACTCTTCTGAGAGCCCTGGAGAACTTACCAAAGGAGTTACAGGCTCAGAGCAATCTAATTCCAATTTAAGGTATGCTCTGAATGCTAGCAGACTTGGATGGCAACTTTAAAGGAAATCCCTGGAGCACATGTACCCCAGTGTTTATAGCAGCGCTATTAATGGAATTTGCCAGAGAAAGACAAATATCATATGACTTCACTCATATGTAGAATTTGAGAAACAAAACAGGTGAACATAGGGGAAGGGAAGCAAAAATAAGATAAAATAGAGAGGGAAACAAACCATAAGAGACACTTAAAGACAGAGAACAAACTAAGGGTTACTGCTGGGGTGTTGGGTGGGAGATGAGCTGAATGTGTGATGGGGATTAAGGAGGGCACTTATTGGGATGAGCATAGGGTGCTATATGTAAATGATGAATCACTGAATTCTATTCCTGAAATCATTGTTAACTATATGTTAACTAACTTGGATTTAAATTTTAAAAATAAATAAAAAATAAAGGAGATCCCTGAAGCGCCTGGCTGGCTCAGTTGGAAGATCATGGGACTCTTGATATTATGGTTGTCAGTTCGAGCTCCATGTTGAGTGTAGAGATTACTTAAATAAATAAAACTTCAAAAAAATAAATATAGGCTTCTGGGTGGATCAGTCAGTTGAGAGCCTGACTCTTGATTTTGGCTCTGGGTCGTGATCCCAGTGTCATGGGTCAAGCCCCAAGTTTGACTCCATGCCAAGTGTGGATCTTGCTTAAGATTCTCTCTCTCGCTTCTTCTTCTCCCCCTGTCCCCTGTTCACACTCACCCTCGCTTAAACATACATATGTACATATGTACATACATACATACATATAGGAGACCTTTATCTCCTGCAGCCACAGGGTAGACTGAGCTGAGAATTAGGCTTAGGGTCTGATTATGCACAGGTCTTTGTAGAGCTGCAAAGGAAAATAGTTGTGCACCTTCGGCTTTCTTCTGTGGCAAAGTGGCAGTCATTGTAGGGCAAGAGTGGGACTGTGAGTGCTGGCATAGGAGCATATGGGTGAGAAAGCCTGAGACTGTTGACACCCCGGATTCTCCTGAGTTCCCCTACCTGGAGACACAGCCCTTTCCCCTTGCCAAAGTAGACCAGCTCCTCCTTGCTTGGAGACAGAATAATTATTTCTCTGGGAACAAGTTCTTCACCAAATGACATTTCCTCTCCTTCTCACCCTCTTCCCTCAACACTCCCCACTGCCTGCAGGCCAGCAATCAGAATTAGAGCTCAGGATAGTTTGTATCAATAAGGGCCTAATCAGAAGACAGAAGCTGCACCAGTTATTTTAATAGAGAGAACTGAATATAAATAATTGTCAGACAGGTATTGGATAACTGGAGAGACAAAAAGGGAATAAGCTATAAAAAAGGTGGCGATTTGTGCAAAGCAGTTACTATCCCTATGGCTGGAGATCAAAGGGAAGAGATTAGAATTGTTCAAACTTCTAACCGTACAGAAGAAGGTCAAGGACCTGAAAGTCAGAGCTCTGTGGAGGGGGCACTACATTGCTGTGGGTGGTGTTTCTGAGCTCAGGAAAGGGGCCTATGGGAATGGGATCCAGATCCCTGGGGAGAAGGTGCTGGTTGAGCAGTGATGGGGTCTCAGGGAGGCAGTCAGGGAGTGAGGTACACTAAGGTTGTTTGAGTGAATATTAGCAAAAATGAAAACTGTAATCAATCGCTATGACTGGAATGAACCACCGCTACTGGGCTAACAGTGAGATTAGGATTAGGAACAGAAAAGGCAGGAATAGGAAGCCAAAACAAGGAATAGGAAGCAAACAGAAAGCAGAAAGTCCCTTCTTGCTCCAGCCTCCTAGTCTAGCACCCCCTACTGACAGATCCTAACAGAGAATCAGCTGACAAAAGGAGGAATTTGTTTGCAGGGTCCCAGTTCTGGCAGCGCATAGAAGGTGGGTTTGAAGCTTAGACTCATTAGCTTTCCAGCTGACATTCAGGTCTGCAGGAGCTCACAGATATGTACTGTCAGAATCCAGGGCCAGATCCATGAATCCTATTAGTCCTAATGAATATAGGGTTGCGTAGCGCTGAATTCATTGATAGGGGGCTACTCACTTTGAAGTATGACTTGGTGGCAACCTACAGAATCTTAAATGGAGATGCCACAACTTCCTTTTCATAGTGTTGAAGAAGAGAGCTCAAGTAGTAGGGATACTAGATGGATGTATTGTGTGTGGTCTGAGTACCCACTATCTGACTATGCTCTCTGGAGGGCACAGGGAACATGCCTTTCACTAACACAGTGGGAGATGCATTAGCGAGGAGAAACAGGCATCACTGCAAAGCTTGGTAGTGAAGGTTCTCCATAGGCTGGATTGAAGATAGGGGATGCTGACATTGACATGGACTCCCTAATGTTAGTGGGCAAGATGGAATCCCTAGAATGGTAGAGGCCAGGTTGGAAGCATTTAACCATCAGAAACAAAATGGTCATAATTAGTGCAGTGAGCAGTCAGGCCATATCAAGGGAGGCAACAGGGAGATAACTAATCAGCATACTATCCAATGTGTAGGTAGTTAGAGATAATCAAGAGCTTATGGGTTGAGCCACCACAGTGGAAAATCAGGCCCTTCACCCATTTCCCAGACCCCAGTGTCCATTCATTAAACAGGAAGGACTCTATAATCCCACTTCATGCAGTAAACTTTTTTCATTCTTTTACTAGAGACCTAGGACCCTCCATCAGAATAACCACGCAGTGGTACAGGAAATGCACGGACTTTTCAAAGATTCTTATATATGAGGTCTGAGCTGACACTGACACCTGGAAAACCTACATGCCACCATGATATTCCAGTTAGCACGGAAATCACTTAGGACAAGTGATAAATGGAGTGATAAAAAAATGAGTCTTTTTTTATACCTTTGATTATTTTTTGATTCTTTACCGTATATGAAAAGTAAATATTCTTAGCACCTGGGAGAACCTTCATATTGGTTTCAACATAGAAAGTCAAAGACAAATACTGTATTCCTGGATGACTGACACCATGAAACACTTGAAATATGCATGAGTTATATTCCCATTCAACTTACCCTCTGTCCTCTACAAAAACCAGAACAATGGTTTCAGTTCAGGCTGTGGCAGACTAGCTAAACACAATCCATAAAGGTGGTCAAATAGTTTTTTTAATTTATGGGAAAACAGGGGCACCTGGGTGGCACAGTCAATTAAGCATCCAACTTTGGCTCAAGTCATGATCTCATGGTTCATGGGTTCGAGCCCACGTCGGTTCTGTACAGGCAGCTCAGAGCCTGGAGCCTGCTTCAGATTCTGTGTCTCCCTCTCTCTCTGCCCCTCCCCTGCTCATACTCTGTCTCCTTCTGTTTCAAAAATAAATTAAAATAAATTTTTTTAAATCTATGTAAAACAGTCACAACACTGGGGCACCTAAGTGGCTTAGTCAGTGGAGTGGCCGACTTCGGCTCAAATCATAATCTCGCAGGTTGTGGGATCAAGTCCCACATCAGGCTCGACCCTATCAAGGCAAAGCCTGCTTTAGATCCTCTGCCCCCCTCTCTCTCTGCCTCTTCCCTTTTCTCTTTCAAAATAAAGGGGGTGAGCACCAGATGTTATATGGAAACCAACTTGACAATAAACTATTTGTAAAAAAATTTTTTTTAATAATAATAAATAAACTTAATAAACAAATAAAATCATCCCTAAAAAAATAAGAACTTGGAAAAACCATATTTTCCTTGCCTCTTGAAGCTACTCATGGCACTGTGACTTGCTAATGAGATGACTTGCTAATGACTTGCAATGTGAGATGAGTAGATATACTTAAGACCTGATGTGTGATTTTTCCATGACTCTTGTTCTCTGCCAAGGGAATTGCAAAAGCAGTTGTTGATTTGGAGACACCATAGGATGGAAGTATCCTGGAAGGCTGAGCCAACACACCGAGGACAGTTGCTCTGAAGTGTTGCCCAGAGTCATACCCACAGAAGACATGGTATTATTTAGAAGTGAACTTTATTGTGTGCTGCTCCTGGGATTCAGGGATAATTCATTACTGCAGCATCAACTAGACTATTCTGACAGATATAGATAGATAGATAGATAGATAGATAGATATAGATATAGATATACAGAGATGTATCAAGTGAATCTGAAAATGCTGCAACATAGAAACAGAAGCTCCGACAGAGGAATGTTCAAAATAATGTAGGTCACTAACAAGGGAGCAGCTAGTATTGCCAGGCTAGTCAGGGAAAGAAAGAGGAGGCAGTTCTTGAAGCTGGACTGTGAGAGACAAGACGGAGGGATGCATGAAGGCAGGAAAGTTACACATTCCCTGCTTGGGGAAAGACAGGTACTAAGGCAGTATAGGCAAAGGCACAGAGATGTGAAAATTCATGAGGGGTATTCTGGGAAGAATAAGACTAGCACTTCCCACAGAATGTTTTCCACATGGAACATTTCTTCATAGAACATGTGTCCTTCAATAAAATGATTTTCTACTCATATTTATGTAGGAAAAATATTATATTTATGTCCCCCAAACTCGATACATTTTTTTAGAACAGTGGTGGTGGAGAGCTCAACAGAGAAAGTCTTTACTTTCTCTCTGCATATAATTGGCAGCATATCAAGGTTCCCAGAGACAATTGGAAAGGCTCTGAAGGCCGACCAGGGAAACATGTAATGTGTTATACAGACAAAGCAGCCCTATTAATGGTTTAGTGGGCAAGACATAGCGTTTTAAATATGTTACCACAATTTATTAAATAACTGAATACATGAAATAACTTTACAAATATTTTGCAATCTAACATGGTAGCTTGTTCCTTATCTTTAGGCATTTTATTGTGTTTTGTGCTTTGGAAAATTGGTTGGCTTTGGATTGAGACATAACACACGCAAATTTTTTCCATTTAAAATAATGGGAATGAGGCTGCTGGCTAGTGTTTTCTTGCAAATAATGTTAAGTGAAAAATGCCTGTATTTCTATACGGCAAAGTTTGGAGGGGGTAGAGGTGTAACCTGTGAAGGATTCTAGACCTGAGATAAGTGATACATACAGAGATGTATCAAGTGTATCAGAGGGTTTTATGTCTAGTAGTGACATGGAGACATGAATGTACTTTATCAACAGTCTTGACTTGACAGGCATGGGGAGAACCTAAAGTAGGGAGCTGGTGCTGGCTGAGTCTAGCTGAGAGGCAAGAACCTCCACTGAGGCTGTGGGAATAGAGAGGTGGAATAGGAGGGACATTTTGGGAGCTGAATGGAATGGAGGAACATAGTGGGTTAAAGTCAGGGAGTCATTCAGAAAGGTGATGGGAAAGTAGTTGTGGTTATATTTGCCAAAATAGGGAACCCCAAAGGAAGAGGGGAAATAAAGACAAGGAAGAGAAGCAGTGGAGGTGTCAGGAGATATGAGTGGCTGACAAACGGTGACTTTGGTTTTGGATGTATTATGTTGAGGTGTTCCCTGGGAAGGTTGTTCTGTGTCCCTCTAAAACCCAGCCTAATAACTCCCAGTGGCTGCCCCCAATGGATAGTAACAACGACATCACTAAGATAGAGTGAAAATGGATGCTCTGTTGTTACAATAAGCTTTTGAGAGGAAAAGCAAGGCTCAGGAAAGTTTTCTATAACCTGGAGGCTGCCAAATCCCTCTCCTTCAATGCCTGGGTAAGGGGACAGTTGACATGACTTGCAGGAACCCCATGCCTTCTGGCCAAGGGCCATCAGGATGACCTTGCTCCTGCAGGGAAGATAGAATCAGCTTGAGGATCATAGTTTCTGCCTTAAAAACCAATGGTACATCTAAGAAGTCCCATTTGGTTGGTTGCATACAGTGCTGATTGCTTTTAGCTTCTCCGAGCCCTGGTAGATTGATCATTCATGGAATTTCAGAGAGGCTATTCTAATCTTAAATACACCTTCACTGCATTGGACCTTGATAGAGAAGAGGAAAATAACCTTTTTTTTTTTTTTGAGAGAGGGAGAGAGAATATGACTCTACACGGATGGGGAATTTTGTCTACTTATTCATTGATGGATCCTCATCCCTAAAATGGTCCTGGACCAGATAGGAGCTCAATAAATATTTGCCGAATTGAATTAAATTGACATTCAGTCTCTTCGCAATCTGAGTTTCCTGTTTCCTGTCAGTTTCTAGAGCAGTCAGTGTGGTGCTGTGCTGACCCATCTTCCTCCTCATCGGCCTGGCTCCAGCTCTTGGGGCTTGGTGAACACACAAGTCGGAGGTCTGAGCCACCACAGAGTGCTAACCGCCATGCCTGGGTTTGTGCTGGAAGGAAAACATGTCTTCTTACACAGAAGGACTTGAATTCACCCACCCAGGACTCTGTGTCTGACTGTTCTGGCCGCTCTCCCATGCCCAGAAACAGTAAGGGAGTGGTTGCTTCACACGAACAGCCAGCTGTGACACATACAATCTGTGCAGGTAGCACCCAAGATAATGGCCCCCATCTGTAAGGAGCACTAGCAACATGCCACCAACTGTATACCAGCACACAGTGTAGATCCTGTGATCAGTAAAATTAAGGAGTTGATAGCATAGTTGAATATTCTTATTGGATCTCTCTGCCAATTCTATCTCAGTGTTAAAATATATATATATTAATGTTTTTATTTATTTCTGAGACAGACAGAGAGAGAGAGAGAGACAGCGTGAGTAGGGGAGGGTCAGAAAGAGAAGGAGATACAGAATCTGAAGCAGGCTCCAGGCTCTGAGCTGGCTGTCAGCACAGAGCCCGAGTGGGGCTCGAACCCACAAACATGAGATCATGACCTGAGCGGAAGTCAGTCACTTAACCGACTGAGCCACCCAGGCACTCCTAAAATATATTTTAACATACTTTCTTAATCCTTGAGAAATTTCCTCAAACAGAAGCACCTTCGGTTATGGTACTGATAGTCAGAAGCAGGCAGACTGGACTGCTGTTGCTCTACCCCTGGGAATCCAGAATGACAGACCCTTCTAGAATGCAGTCCTCGGAACAGAATGCCTCCCAGCATCTCGCCCCCTTTTGTTATGCCAGGTGAGATGAGGAAGACCTCTTCTGGCCCACAGTGCTCTGGGATCCACCAAGAGGGGTTCTACCTCTTTCCCTAAACAGGCAATAGGATTGGTCTGCCAAATTCTCACCAGCTAGGAAAATATGTAGTTATAGATTTTTACACTATATTCCTCCCAGGGAAGTCCTTGAAAGTCATTTTAATTTTATGGCCAGCCCTGAAGGTCTAGTCATTCATCCATTCATACATTCATCACCCACCATTTAACCTGCACCATCCTAGGTTCTGGTGTAACATGGTGAGGAAACCATGCTTAGCCTCTGCCTACGTCCCTGCTGCTCACATCCCCACACCACCTGCTGCATCTCTTCCACCTGCGGTATGCCTACAACTTCCATCACCAGGGATACAGGAAGGCTCAACCAGCACAGATGCAGACTGTCCCTCCAAACTCAGCATGTTTCCACGTAGACTGTGCTCACTTCAACAGTAGGACAGAGCCAGCAACAAATTGAATCAGAGTTGTTTATTTTTATTTTATTGGAACATAAAACAACCTGAAATAAATATCGATTTATGAAATTCTCAATCATTTCATAAATAAATATTAAGTTAACAGACATTGTACAGAATGTTGTGTTAAATAAGATTAAAGTACATATTTGTTTTCCCTGGAGCACACTGGAGGAAAGACTTCGATGATTCTGACATCTGAAATATACCTCAGATATCTTATTTTTATTCTTTCTGCCTATGTGAGGTGACAAAGTAGCAGTATGCCTGAAATAATTGCTTTGCCTCTCAAGTTTAATTACGCTGATCATTAAGGCCCCACCCTTGGTTGGCCCTCATTCTCAGTGCAAAGAATAGCAATCTTCTTCTCCTCCAAGATCTTTCACTGCAATAAGCCAGTTTTGTCTCAACTTTCCATTGTCCACTCAGTGTTTATTACACCAAGAAACACTTGCAGGTAGTCTAGGAACTTTTTCACTCTCCATCTTTCTCCTCCACACTTTTTCTGTGAAAAGAACAGACAATGGGTATTGTAAGAAACTGTCAATTCTTGTAAAAACGGGCATAGCCAGACAAATATACTTAAGTTTACACCAAATGTCTTTAACTTACTTTTTGGACATCTATGAGTTTTTTTATTAAAGACAAGTTTTGGAAAAGCTTTTCCACAGCATCTCCCAGTGCAGTTCGATTCTTTAGTGTGTCTATTCCCTGAAAGACTTCTTCAATGCACAGCTGGTGCTAAAAGAGGGAGATTTTAAAAGTATAAATAATCAAAACAAAGTATAAAAATTCAGTTAAAAAAAGCTAGACTTTTTTGGTGGGGTCTACATGAGTTTTCTTCTCCCACAGGTGTTTTTTTTTTTTTTTTACCTTGTTTCTTTTCCAGGGGGGAAAACACCACATACAGAGCTATAATTTTCATAAGTGAATGAAGTTTTCGTAATGACTGAAGAGTTTTACAAACGATATAAATTAAACACTTAACCAAAAATAAAGTGTTTATGAGGTAGAATGCAACTACATTACTGAGATCACATCAAAATTTCCTTTGATAGTTCCAGCCGATAATTTTATTCTGCTTAGAGTAATCATATCACATGTTAAACATTTCAATATGACCATGACATACTCCAAATGTACCCAGTTCTATTAGAGTCCAAATCATTTAAATATGTGGAAATGACTATTTTACATAAGACAGTCAGTATATATTTTAACGTCTACTGACCGTAATTCTAAAACTATAACCCTAAGTTGGCTAGTACTTTCAGAAAGACACAGAAGTGAGGAAAGCCAGAGATACTCAGAGGTGAATGGAGATGAGGAGGCACCTCTCACCCAATGTGGAATTCTTCTGGTAGGAACACCTGACCTGAGGCTCTTTGAGATGGGGAACTGACAACATCGAAAAAAGGCCTGACCCACTTGCCTAACGGATACGACTTAATATTCTAGAGCCATTCCTAACGCCGTTCCTAATACTCATAAGCACATACATTGGCATCTACACACATGAAAACAAAATAGATAAAATTAAACCGTTCCAATGATAACTAATGCTTTATAGCTTAAAATAGGAAACTTAGTCATTCAATCATTTTATCAAGTCATAATTTAACTTACATTGTTATGTTCAGGAGTAGGAATCGTCAGGTTCTGAAAAGGAAAGGCAATACATTCATTTTTAACATATTATAAGGTTCATAACGTTTAATAAAATGCTTGCCAGTAACATGGTTACCAATGATATATTACCAACACTCATAATTTCATTATTAATAACAGATCTTTAGAAGTCAGCCACCACAAATGATTACCCATGCATTTTGAAGACTGTAGGAATCAAAAAGAAAATTACCCCATCGCCTATCAGCAGAGTTCGATGAGTGGAGAGCAATGCCAAGGTCTCTGCCACCAGGCTATTCATGGAACTTTGTACAGCCATGGCAGAAACATAGACAGCCCCGAGAGCTACCAAACTCAAATGCAGAAGCATTCTCACGGCTCTCAAATGCTCAGTGTTTGCCTTGGGCAAAGAAAGTGCATAGTACAAGATTGCATCCTCAACCAATTTATTCTCTTCTTTGAGGAAATGAATAATTTCTAACAATCAGATAGGGAATGTCTAACAATGGCATATCGTGAAACTAAATGTTTCCAATGCCTTGTATCTTAAAAATAATTTTACTTTTATCTTTTAATAATAATAAAAATCCCTGTTTTCCCCCTTTAAAAACATTTTCTATTACAAACAAAACCTTTGGGTTGATACATCATTGCCCACATTTGCATTTCTTAAAACCAGAAGATTGAATTTCCTCTTAAAAGATATGTGAAAAAAGAAATATACTGTACACTACTAAATTTTATGCCAAAGTGTATAAATATTGGGAATCTGTTTTTCAGGATGACTAAATTCTATCACCATTGTTACTAGACTGGTCTGTCTTAAAAGGAACTTAAAATGCTGGTGGGAAGATGGTGATTAGAGCTGAGACCATCAACACTCAGCAAGGTCAGTTTCACTGGAGTCTCGGTTAGGATCCTTTCCGTTGCCAGGGGCCAAAAACCTAACCCAAACTGGTTGAACCTAAAAGGGAATTTATTAGATCATACAACCAAATGGTCCAGGGTAGAGGCTCTTTATATCTAGCTTGCTTCTTTGATCTTACCTTGGCTCCCTTCTCAGGCAGCTCTTCTAGTAAGATGGTGTCAAATCAGTCCCAAAATGATGTCAGATCTCCTGGATCTGTATCCTGTTCCTGAGCAGCAGGAGAAAGCAAATTGTGCTTTTCTGATTGCTCAATCAAAAGTCCTAGAATTCAACTTCCTTGTGACAAAGGATCACAGGTTTGAACTGTGGTCGGGGATATGGGATATACTGATTGGCTCTCCCTGTAGCTAGAAGTAGTCTTCACCCCACCCAAATCACTAGCTGGCTGTGCAAATCAGTGAAATGCACAAGGTGTAACACAACAAAGGTGGTGAAGCTACAGTAAACTGCAGCATGCAGGACCTTTCTAAAGGTAGCAGTTCTGTTCAGCTTCAACTGATCATTGCCATGAGACACACTTGGACTTCTGTTGCTAGATCATCTCATTTTTTAAAGAAATCAGAAACCCTGATTATTATATATAACCCCTTGATTTTTAAGTGCTAGCAATTCATATTTTAAAAATCTGTATTGAGGGGCACCTGGGTGGCTCAGTCAGTAAAGTGTCTGACTCTTAAATTTGGCTCAGATCACGATCCCACAATCATGAAATCAAGCTTGTGTTGGGTTGTGCACTGAGTGTGGAGCCTCCTTGGGATTCTCTTCCTCTGTCTCCTTGCTCCTCCCCCACTCACCCTGCCTCTCTCTCTCTCTTTCTCTCTCAAAATAAATAAATAAATAGACATTAAGTGGCACCTGGGTGGCTCAGTCACTTGAGCGTCTGACTTCCAGCCAGATCATGATCTCAACGGTTCCTGAGTTCAAGCCCCACATTAGACTCACTGTTGTCAGTTCAGAGTCTGCTTTCCATCCTCTGTCCCTCCCTCTCTGCCTCTCCTCTGCTTGCGTGCACTCTCTCTCAAAAATAAACATTTAAAAATAAAAAACTGTATAGAGTACCATTGTGCAGCCTCTGATGTACAGTAAACTGTGGGTCTAATTGGATGTACAACTCATTAGTGTTAAGTACTTTCACAATGTCGTGCAGTCCATCTCCAAAACACCTTTCATCCTGCAAAACTGAAACTCTAACCCTATTAAACAGCTCCCCATTTCCTCTCTCCCCAGCTCCTGGAAACCACGCTTCTACTTTGTGTCTCCATTAATTTAACTATTCTAGATAACTCATATAAGTGGAATCATATGGTATTTATCTTTTTGTGTTTGGCTTATTTCACTTAACATAACATCAAGATTCATCTATATTGTAGCGTTTGACAGAATCTCCTTCCTTTTTTTAAATATTTTTTGAAATTTTTAAAGTTTGTGTGTGTGCGTGTGTGTGTGTGTGTGTGTGTGTGTGTGTGTGTTTCATTTATTTCTGAGAGAGAGACAGCATAAGCAGAGGAGGGTTAGAGAGAGAGGGAGACACAGAATCTGAAACAGGCTCCAGGCTCTGAGCTGGCTGTCAGCACAGAGCCAGTCTCGCGGCTCAAACCCATGAACCTGAGCCAAAGACGGCCGCTTAACCGACTGAGCCACCCAGGTGCCCCTCTCTTTCCTCTTTAAAGCAGAGCAATATTCCATTGTATGAATTTACCACATTTTGGTATATATGGTCAATGGGTATGTGGGTTGCTTCCATCTTTAGATTATTGTGAATAATGCTACCATGAACATGGTGTACAAATTTATATTTCTTAAAATCCTGTCACAAGCATTAATTTTTCTTCAGGGACACTGATCTCCCAAACGTGATTTCAAACTCAGAGCAAACATTATAAAATAATGTATTTCAAAGACCTTTATTAATGTAAAACTCCTTACAAAAGTTATTATTTCAATCTCTTGCGCGGGAAAAGAATTCCAAGTAATTTTTGTTGATATTGCACCCTCACAGTGTCCCCCTGAAGTGTGGGACACACAGTGACTTCATTTTGAAGAATACATTACGGGAAGGAGATGGTAAGAAGAGTAACTTTGACAGGGAGAAACATGGTAAACTGCAACCAGGTGACCAGGGTCAACATCAACAGTGATTAGACATCAGTAGAATCTACCCTTAATGTGATGTGATGAGAATGACATTTTATTTCCGTTCTTCCTCTCCAAACCCCATAACCTCTATGAAACTGTGAGAAAAACATCATACATATCCAAATTGAAGGGAAAAATACCTGACCAACACCCCTTAAAACTGTCAAGTTCATCAAAAAGTAGCAATGTCTGAGAAACGGTCACAGCCCAAAGGAATCCAACCATGATGACTAAATGTAATGTGGTATTCTGGGTGAAATTCAGGAGCAGAAAAAAGGACAGTAGGTGAAATTAAGAAAACTCCAAAAACCAGTGGAGTGAGTAAGGTACCAATGTTGGTTCCTCACTTGTGACAAATGTACTACAGTAATCTGAACAATGGAGAAAACCGGGTGCAGGGTGCACAGAAACTCTACATAACATTGTTGCAACTTTTCTGCAAGTCTAAACTGTTTAAAATAAAAAGTTTATTAAAAGTAATATTGCAGGGGCCCCTGAGTGGCTCAATTGGTTAAGCATCCGACTTCGGCTCAGGTCATGATCTTGAGGTTGGTGAGTTGGAGCCCCGTGTCAGGTTCTGTGCTGACAGCTCAGAACCTGGAGCCTGCTTTGGATTCTGTGTCTCCCTCTCTCTCTCTGCCCCTTCCCTGCTCGCTTGCTCTCTCTCTCTCTTTCTCTCAAAAATAAATAAACATTAAAAAAATAACATTGCAAGTTGAAAAAAGTTAATGACTTTTACAATTATTAAAAAGACTTTGCATCCTATAAATGTTGTGCACTTGAGACCTTTTTACTGGACTTTGAGCTCCTTGAGGATAAAGATTTTATTTAATTGATCTCTTTGTCCTCAAGGATTAGCCTATTTTTGTAGGCATTCAATGTTTGTTTAAAAAAAAAAAACTTGATGAATAAGCATGCACATGGTGTTGTTGAATGGACAAATTAACGTGAATCTAAAAGAAATTCAAGGAGTCTATTCTCTGAGGCTGGTGCCCTGACATCATAGAAAATACTTAGGCTGACTCCTAGGAAAAAAAGAGCAAAACTTTAAGGCTTTGCTGTAGAGATCACGTCAACGTGAATGACTATGGCATTTTTAAAAACCCACGTTTACAAGAATAGAAAATTAGCAACCAGTACTTGGAATTTTTTAAGAATTATTAGTAATTATGTAAAACGACTTTGATTAGTGTTGAAAAGTTGTATTCGTGGGTAATATCCAAATTTTTGCTCTAAAACATTTATCTCTATTAGTGGCTTCCAAATTGGCAACTTTAAAAAAAAAAACCTGATAACTGTGGTTTTTCCTAACTGTAGTCATTTAAGGTCAAATGACTTTTCTATGAACTGATTCTAATCAATCAACTGGGCATGATGCCACACATTTTTTGTGGTGACTAAATGTGAAATGATAGCATCTCTTTCTTTCTTTCTTTTTTTTTTTACTGTATTCTAACCTCCATACTTTCAATCTCCAAGCATATCTTTAAAATAATTATTTTGATTGAATAAATAGCATTAGAGGAAAAGATACACAGAACTTCCTCCCTCCCTCCCTTCCTAGCAGAGCAATTATCAGGTTTTTGATGGCCTCTTTCAATCTTTACTGATACATAGATAGCTTTACAGGGTTGTAATCCATGAATATGTACCACTTGTGTTTATCTTTTTTGCTTATTGATAACTCCCTTTCTTCTATCTCCTTATTATCTTCAAGTTTACCTGTTATTAGATGAAACTGATATCTATAGTTTACTTCACCATTGGAATGTTTCTAGTCTTCCATGAGCAAAAACAGTGCTACTAGAAAGGTCTTTGTATAATTTTTAAAAATATGTCCTTATCCTAAGGAACTTGTGTGACCATTTTTATAGCTCTTGTTACCTTTCACCAGATCACTCCTGGGAACATTGCCAAGGTATAAAAAATAAATCCCTTGTATTTTTAATGTTTTATAACTGACAGAGCACTTTCACAAAAATAACTTTGTTTAATCCTGATATCAGCAGTGTGGGATGGATTTCTTTCCTTGATAGGGTTTAATAGTTTTGATGATGTAATGAGCAAAATTAACTCCCATGAAAGATGTGATGCAAGAAGAGGGGATAATCAAAGAGATTGATAAATATGTTGGTAAACCTAAATAAATGATGCTTATTAAAAAATAACTTATTTAGGGGATTTCAAGACACTGGGGAATAAAAATACTTAAACAATGATAATGTGGGAGATGGAGCGATCAGAGTCGGTGCATTTCACTGTTCTTGTGCTGTTTAGAAGTTTTCTAAAGATCTTAACATTAAAGGCCATTTGTTTGTTTGTTTGTTGAGAGAGAGAGAGGGAGAGAGAAAGCCATGGAGGGGCAGAGAGAGAGAGAATCCCAAGCAGTGTTAGTACTGTGAGTGTGCAGCCTGATGTGGGACTTGAACTTACAAACCGTGAACTGAAATCAAGAGTCAGACATATAACGAACTGTACTACTCAGGTGCCCCTAAAGATATTAACTTTAGATTTCAAAATAAGCATGTGAATAATTAAAGAGTAACCACTAAAAGAACAAGAATAGAATATACAACTTCCAAGCCAGTAGAATAAGAACAAGGGCATAAAAAAATCTCAAGTGATCCAGAAACCAGGAAAGGAGAAAAAGAAGCAAAGAAAAAGCACAGAAAGAGGTATGAGAAATATATGCAAATTTATCAGGAATCACAGTAACTGAAAATGAGTTACTGAAATGAGTTTAATTTTAAACTCATCTATTAAAAGGCAGATAGTACAAAATATACTAAAAATCATCTATCAACTATTTTCAGGAGATATACTTCATGGAAAATGACAGTAAAAAGCTGAAAATCAAGGGCTAAAGAGATATACTAGGCAAACACTAATCAAAAGAAAGTCAACATATCAAAATGTCAATAGCAGAAAAAGAATTTGTCAAAAAATACTGTAAGGAAAAAAGATTTACTAACAAATATAAAATAGTGTCTCATAATAGTTTTATTTTTCATTTCATTATGACAGAAGCAAAATAAGACATTTTCCAGTAATAGTTTACTGAGATAAGGACTTGACTGGTTTGCCTTTTCAGTTCTCATTTTAGAGATTAATCTTTTTTATTGAAAACCTTTTCTACCCCTTTCCTAAGGTTGTTTTCTTAGTTTTATAGTTTCCTACTGTTACAAAGTTTAACTTTTTTGTAATAGAATCTGGCTACTTTGTCATATCAATTTATTCAGCTTGCTATTTTTTTCTGAAGTATAACATAATGAAATGAACAATAATAAATTTTTAGCATTTAATTTCTGGACTTTATTCAAATTTCCCTATGTATGCCCCAAATTCTTTTGACATCTCTAATTGCTAACCAGGATCCAACCCAGGACCATGAGTTGCATTTTTTTAAAAGTCTTTTGGAATCTACAGCAGTCCTTGTTTTAAGGACACTGATCCGAGATCCTTGGCCAATGTCTTCTAACACATCCCACCTTCCATATTTCCCTTTTCCATCTTTGTGGTATTATTAGCTTAATCCTTAATTCCTGTGAATTGGAAGTTAAATCTAAAGATGAGATTAGATTAAAAAAATTTTTTTTCAAGTAGGCTCACAACCAGCACAGAGGCCAATGAGAGGCTTGAACTCAAGTCGCTGAGATCAAGACGTAAGCTGAGATCAACAGTCAGATGCCCAGCAGATTGAGCTACCCAGACGCCCCTCAAGTTAATTTTTTTTGAACCAAACTCCATGTGAGATAATTTTGGGTACTTTGTGCTAAGATCACAATGGAATATAGTCAATGATACTGTATTAGGGTTGTAGGGTAAACAGATGGTAGCTACAGTTGTGGTGAGTGTAGTACATAGTATAAATTCGTTAAGTCACTATGTTATACACCTGAGCTAATGTACCTGTGTTAGCAATACTTCAGAAAAAAAAGATCACAGCAGGAGACATATAAAGTCGGGTAATTTCATTGCCAATCATTGCTAATTCCCTATGTTACTTTGAGTCATAAAGTTTTCTTTTAAAAATGGCAGTGAGGCACCTGGCTGATTCAGTCAGTAGAGCATGTGACTTGATCTCTGCATTGTGAATTTGAGGCTCTTGTTTGGTGTAGAGATTACTTTAAAATAAAAAATTATTTTTAAAAATAAAAAATAAATAAAAGTGGGGTAATTAAATGTTGAGGCTTTACTGTTATTGCTGCCAGAAAAATAAAGATCTTCATCCACCTGAAGCTTATAGAGTGTTAAGTAAAATAAGATACAGATTTCCTTTTTTCTTCCCACTGATGCCCAAATATCCAAGCAATGCAAAAGGTGGCAGTGGAGGGAAAATGGTCTTGGTGGTTACACAATTAGTTACATTTGTCAAAAGTCATAGAACTGTACTCTGGAAAAAGAATTTTACTGTATGTAAATTTTGCCTAAATAAACTCACTTTAAAAATAGGCTCTAGGGGTGCCTGAGTGGCTCAGTTGGTTGAGCTTCAGACTTTGGCTCAGGTCATGATCTCACGGTTTGTGGGTTCTGTGTGGACAGCTCAAAGCTTGGAGCCTGCTTTGGATTCTGTGTCTCCCTCTCTCTCTGCCCTTCCCTGGCTGGTGTTCTGTCTCTGCCTCTCTCAAAAATAAACACTAAAAAAAAGGTTCTAATCTTTATTCATCTTTAAAATTACATTTAGTTTGTTACATAAAGGACAACTGTGTCATTTCAATCTGCTGTGTTCCATTAGTAAATTAAAATATGTATTATGATAACTGATGCTTTCATGTTTTTTAGTACAGCATGAGACTACTCACTGGATTTCCCCACTTACATCCTTTGGGGTGAATTTTTTAGTTATGTATTAAGTTCTTAATGATTGCCTTGAGATTGTATGATTGGAGGGCAATTCCTACATTTTTCTAGGAAAATAATCCAAAGGTTTTGTTCTATTTTGTATTTTCTGTAATTTTTTCCTACAGGCCCTTGCATGGGATATCCCTCCACTAAGTAGGGTTCCAAAAAGCAACATTCAGTTATTTTTGGGGTAATATCTTTCCCTTACTTTACTTTAAACTTTATCATACAAAAATTAAAATTTTTTAACATACAAAAAGCTGTACATATGTTACACAACTTGATGACTCTGGAGATAAGCATACACCAGAGAAACCATCACCGTAACCAATGTCATTGGTGTATCCATTACCTCTAAAAGTTTCCTTCTACCCTATTTTTTTTTAATGTTTTTTTTTTTATTTCTTTCTGAGAGAGAGAGAGACAGACAGACGGACAGCGTGAGCAGGGGAGGGTCAGAATCCGAAGAGATCCTCAGAGAGAGGGAGACACAGAATCCGAAGCAGGCTCCAGGCTCTGAGATGGCACTCAGCACATAGCCCGATGCGGGACTCAAACCCACTGAGATCATGACCTGACCCCAAGTCAGATGCTTAGCCGACTGAGCCACCCAGGCGCCCCCACCCTCCTTATTTTTTTTTTAATTTTTTTAATGTTTTTTTATTTATTTTTAGGAGAGAGAGAGAGACAGCGTGAGCAGGGGAGGGTCAGAGAGAGAGGGAGTCACAGACTGAAACAGGCTCCAGGCTCTGAGCTGGCAGTCAGCACAGAGCCCGACGCGGGGCTCGAACCCACGAACCGCGAGATCATGACCCAAGCGAAAGTCGGACGCTTAACCGACTAAGCCACCCAGGCGCCCCTCCACCCTCCTTATTTTTAACCTCAACATTTTTTTGTGCGATAAGAACACTTATCACAAGATCTACCCTCTCAGCAAATTTTAATGTATTATTATACAATATAGTGTTAACTATTGGCACTGTGGTACAGCAGGTATCTCATTATTCATCTTGCATAACTGAATCTCTTATAAAGGTGTCTATTCTTATGTCCTTACTTATAGGAGTGGGTTTCCTTCACTTTATATTTGCATACCATTCTGTAGTTTTGCAGCATCAATCGGCTTTTGGTCCTCAAGTTCTCAAACTTTTGGTCTTTTACAGTCTTAAAAATTACTGAGGACCCCAAAGAGCTTTTCAGTGTTATAACTATCAATACCTAATTGGAAATTAAAATTGAGATTTTTTTTTAAGCACATGACTATACACTCACATTCTATTAGCCATCATTGCGATGGCGTTACCACAGGTCACCTAAAGTAAAGGAGCGAAAAGATCATGAAAAAGGCAAATAACGTCTTAACATTGTTAGAAAACGGTTTCGACATTAGGGGACACCGCACTCCTTTCCGTTCCTGGCGTTCCGGGTTCACACTTTGATAACCACCGTTTGTCGAAAATATTCGTAGTCCTCAGAGTTGGGGCTTCTGAAGGCTGCCGCGCACCCAGCAAAAGGCCAGAACACACACCCACGGGACAGAAAGCCCAGCACTCAACCCACTAGGCCGGAACTACTCCCGGAAGCCAGGGCTGCGCGCGCACCGCGAGCTTCCCACTTCCCGGCGTGCCCCTGGCCTGCGGCGTAAATGCACGCCGGTCGTGGAGGCCCACGTGACCCGCGGGTCAGCCGCGGCGGGAATCTGTGAGTGCGCTCGCCTGCGGGGTCTCTCGGTTTGTGGTGTGTATCGGCCGCGCGCAGCCCAAGCCCGGCCCCCACCCCTGCTCTCGTTCTTCAGGCGGGAAGGAAGCCGGAGTGGGAGGAAGAGTTCAGCCGGAGGCTTCGCTCCTACCGGAGCGACCCGGAGACTCGCGAGTCCTCCCGGCCCATCGCTCCCCCTCCCGCGGCACCGCTAAGTCCTGGTGGGCCGGCGCACTAGGCCACTGGTGTTGAGAAAAGAAACATTTGCAAACATGTCCCGGATCGAAAAGATGAGCATTCTGGGTGTGCGGAGTTTTGGAATAGAGGACAAAGATAAGCAAATTATCACTTTTTTCAGCCCCCTCACAATTTTGGTTGGACCCAATGGGGCGGGGAAGACGGTAAGTTCTTAGTAGCAGCCTTCAGTTTACGGGTCGCTACATCTTGCGAATCTGGAGGTGTTCGGAGAGCTCAGAACAATAAGGACGAGAGGCCAGGGGTTCCTGGGGCTCCGCGCTTGGTCCCCCAGGAAATGCTTGGGTCTCTGGGTGGGGCCCCTGCCCTTGGGCGTGGCCGGGTGTGGGCTTCTGGCCCCAGCAGCCTCAAGCGGGGACCAGACTGAGTCTCCTAAGGGTAGCGAGGCTCGTTGGGTGGACAGGGTTTACCTGAGGATCCCAAAAAAGCGCTCGGCGACCTTACGTTCTTACACGAAGCCTTTTGGTCTGCATTGATTTTTTTTTTTTAACCCTCCCCTTGCTCCCAAAACATACCATTCACTTCCTGACAGTTGTCCCATTATAGGAATTCCTTAAAAAGCTATAAAATACGATAAACAGGGCTTTCTGAGACGAGTTTTGTAAGTATGCCGACGTATAAGCATAATGGGAAATAAATGACAAAATGAAACCGATACCGTGAGGCCCAGTGTAGTTGAGAAACTGTATTTTGTTGTTGGGATGCCCTTACCTAGTCAAAATAAAAAATTGGAGCATTTACTTTGACTTTTTAAGGCCCAGAGAATATTTAGAAATTTGAGATGGACCCTGGCGTGGCATGCATTTACAGGAAAAGTGCAGCCTGGAAGGGTGGCTTGAGAAAAACCAGGGCGTTCTAGCAGAAATGACTAAATGAAGCACAAAGCGTCCAGAACTGAGGACTGATGGGTATGGGGGGGAGGGGTGGGGGGGTGATGGGCATGGAGGAGGGCACTTGGGATGAGCACTGGGTGTTCTTTGGAAACCAAGTTGACAATAAACTATTTAAAAAAAAAAAAAAGCATCCAGAAAGAAATAAGGTTTAGAATTGCGCATTGAATGGCACACTCTTGTCTACTTTTGTTTATGTGAAAATATTCCTATTTCTTGACTGCCTGTTGTGTCCCTAGAATTGTATAAAGTCCTCTACTTACGTAAGGGAGACTAAGGTTTACGAGCACCAGCAGTCTGATTACAGTTGTTTCGCTTCACCATTAATTAACTCTGTGCCTGGGCAAGAGTGGCCCAAAGGGTTTGTGCTTTAGTTTTCTCATTTATGAAATGGAAATAAAGAGTTTCCTGCAGCCTAGGATTAATGTGAAGATTACTGGTTAATGTATAGAAAGGTGGTGTGTACGATACCTGACACATATAAGGCCTGTGAAACTGTTAGCCATTTTTAAAACTTGAACTTAAAGTTTTTTGGTTTTGTTGAAGTGTAATGGATACATGAAATTGTAATATATTTAAAGGGTATGTCAGAGTAATTTAATACACTGTACGTTGTGAAAAGATCACTCCTATGTAGTTATTTAACACATCTGTCAGCTCTTTTTTTTTTTTCTGTAGGAACATTTAAGTTCTACCCTCAGCGTATTTTGGCAAATGATCAACTATGGTAACCATGTTTTACATTAGCCATTGTTACTAAATTAGTTTAAAGGGTTTAATTGAAAATTGAGGGCTTTTTAAAAATAATTTTTTATTTTCTTTTCATATACTTTTTTAATTAGCTTTTCCATGAATGTACAGCAGTTACTTTAACACATAATCATATCTATATTATAGCTTTTTATAATGTCAGATTTTATCTGGTCATATCTTTTATAGTTTCTCTGGTAAATATTTTTATAATGAATTAACATTTTATGATAAACTTCTGTGGTTCTCTTGTAACTAAATAATACAATTTTCTATTTTTCAGACCATCATTGAATGTCTAAAGTATATTTGTACTGGAGATTTTCCTCCTGGAACCAAAGGAAATACATTTGTTCATGATCCCAAGGTAATCATGTTAGTAAACTTACATATCTTTAAAATAAATTTTTATAAATATAAAGGCAATAAGACTTATTGTAGAAAACCTGGCAATAGAAAACTGTAAAGAGATAGAAAAGTCTACACACAGTCTTGGCATGCAGTGACACCCAGTGTTGACATTTTCATGTATTTTCCTCTCCTTTACATACAGACTTAGCTGAAGTCATACTCGAATTTTGTATTCTGATGTTTTTTTCTTCACTTAGTATCACAAGGCCCCCTGTCATTAAAAGAAATATTATTCTCAGGGGTGCCTGGGTGGCTTAGTCGGTTAAGCATCCGACTTTCGCTTAGGTCATGTACTCGCAGTTCGTGGGTTCAAGCCCCGTGTCGGGCTCTGTGCTGACTGCTAGCTCAGAGCCTGGAGCCTGTTTCAGTCTGTGACTCCCTCTCTCTCTGACCCTCCCCTGCTCACGCTCTCTCTCTCTCTTCTAGAAATAAATAAAACATTTAAAAAAAAATTAAATTCTCAATCTAGATGTTTGGCATAGGGTTGCTTCTTCTAATCTTTATACTTTGTGTATGTCTGAAATATTTATTTAAAACATGTCACCTATTATGAACGTTTTTTTTAATGTTTTATTTATTTCTAGGAGAGAGAGAGAAAGACAGTGTGAGCAGGGGAGGGTCAGAGAGAGAGGGAGTCACAGACTCTGAAACAGGCTCCAGGCTCTGAGCTGGCAGTCAGCACAGAGCCCGACGCAGGGCTCGAACCCACAAACCGCGAGATCATGACCTAAGCGAAAGTCGGATGCTCAACCGACTAAGCCACCCAGGCGCCCCTATTATGAACATTTTTAATAGTTGCATAATTTTCTTACATTTAGATTGCTGTTAGTTTTTCATTTAAATATGCCATAATTTAAATCTTTGTGAATCTTTGTTTGAATTACAGTCTTGATACCATTGCTATGTTTAAAGAACATAGAAATTTCTGTACTGTGTATTTTGGCCTATAGGTTTTTCTTATGTGTGTAGTGGTTTCATGTGCCTCTCTCAGTTATCTGCCAGCTCCTCTCTTAATAGTTCATTGTATGTTTCTTCCAGGCTTTTTTCTGTGTTTATACAAACATATCTGTGTGTATATATACATAAATACACTCAAACGTAAATATTTCAATATACCAGTATCATTTTATTATGCTGTTTTACAAATCGAATATTTAGTGGCACACTCTAGATATGTTAATGTATATATATGTGTGTGTATGTATACACTTTTCTTTCATTGGTTTTAGTTACTAAAACTGATTACTCATCCACTGAGTTTATAGTTTATTCATTTGGCCCCCTATTTGTGTTTATTTAAATTCTTTCCACTTTTGTATGCCTAAAGGTAACTAATAATGAAAGTATTTATAAACTTTTAGAGATAGTAAAATCATTTAGTACATTGAGCCCTCTCTGCAGTGACTATTTCGCACTCTGTCTCCATAAACCTGCAATTTACTCTTCTTAGTTGATGATCTTGGCCTGTAATTTGCTGAAAAAATGTAATTTATTGAAAAAAGGGATCAGATAGAAAGTACCTCATTTTCCAATCTTAAAATCTTCCAAACTGCCCTTTATTTGTACTTGTAGTAATTTTTTCTTTTGTGTTAAGGGTAAATTGTTTACTGTTTTATCTAAATGTGCACGAACTCTTTTTGGAGGCTGGATCCAATCAGTCCCTTTTGTCAACGCAAGCATTTTGCTTTTCAGTCACCCATCTTCTGCATTAGCAGTTTTTGTCCTTCTTTATAGGATCATTCCTATCAGCACGCTATGATAGCTCCAGTCTACTAACAAAAAAACCTCTTCTTTTATTCCAAATCACCTTCTGGCTACTACCTCTATTCACTTTAATAGCTAAATTTACAAGAGGTATATGTACTCACTGTCTTCAGTTCATTGCTTCCCATTTTCTCCTTAGCCTGTTCTGTTCAGATTTTCTTTCCCCCCTTCCTCGCTAAAGTTACTACTCTGAGCTGCCAGTCATCTTCATGTTGCCAGATAAAGTGGTCATTTTCTAATTCTCAGTCGCTTTTCAGAAGATTTAATAGAGCTTCTTAATTCCCTTTTTAAAACGCACTGTTCTCTTGGCTTCTGTGGCACCATAATCTCATACCTCCTTTTTCACTGGCCATATCTTAGTCTCCTTTGCTGAGTCTGTTTTTTGCCTGACTCTTCTTGGGTGATCTCATTCATTCTTATGGCTTTAAGTATTTGTTACATGCAGATGATTTCTGATTTATATATCTAACCCAAATTTCTTTTCTAAACTCTAGAGTTAGATAGATAGATAGATAGATCAATAGTTTTAGATAGATACATCGTTTGGGTGTTTAATGGTCATTTCCTGAATATGTTCAGAACAGAACTCATGGTTACCTGTTCTCCTGTTCTTTTCACATTCTCAAGCCTGGTGCTACCTCCATACTCTCCAGTTTCATAAATGATATTGTCATCTACACATATACTCATGCCAAAACCTGTGTGTCATCCTTTGATTGATAACTTCATCTTCCCCTGTTGCCAAGTCATAAGCAGTTCTTATCTAATCCTCTCAAATATGTCCATGGATACTTACCTAGCAAGGGACATACCACGATCATAAAAGTGGTTGTCCCAGGGTCAGGCTTATCCATTGTATTAAAAATATGTCCAGAATTTGTCTCTTTATTGCATCTTCACTCTTCCTTTCCTGTTCCAGGCCACCTTCCTCTTTCCTTTGAACTATATTAGTATTCTCCAAACTTATTGTCCTGCCTTCATTCTTGAAGTTCTCTTTTCCACACAGCAACTAGAGTTATCTTTTAAATATTCATTCTAGAGGGAATGAGTCATTCACAGTCTGAGAGAATAACATTCCAGTCAGTGATAATACTAAGTGCAAAGTTGCTGAAGTAGGAACATCCTTGATGTATTCAGGGAATCACAGGGAAGAGCAAAATGGCGAGGAGACTGGTAGAAAATTAAGTCACAGAAATAGAAAGGCCTAGGTTCTCCAGGTCCTTGGTTTCTGTTCTCATTTAAATAGGAATTTACTGGAAAATATTGAGCACGAAAAGGGCATAGTGTGTATTTTAAAGGAATCCGTCTGACAGCTGAGAGAAGACTATCATAGGTGGCAAGAGTAGAAGGACGGAGACTAGCAAAGGAGATTTTTTTGGTAATTCAGTTGAGATATATTGGTGATTTGATTAAGCTGCTAATGGTAGAAATGCGGAGAATGCTTGGATTTGGGATGCATTTTTAAGGTAGTATCAACAGATAAGTTATCTGGATAATGGTTTGTGAGAGAAGTAGAAGCATCAAACATAAATCCCAAGTTTTTTGACTTGAAAAACTAGGTAAAATAGTGCCACCATTTATTGTAACGAGGAAACTCTGGAAAAGGAAATTTGGGTGGCTCTGGTGTAAACATGTAGATTTGGAATGTCTGTTAGATATCCAAAATGTCCAGTAGGCAAATAGAAGTATGTCCAAGAGAGAGGTTTGAGCTAGAGAAAGACTAATTAGGATTTATTGATGTATACAATTATCTATAGTTAGTTTTAAAGCCTGATGTGATCACATAGGGAGTGAATGTTGGGAAGATGTGGAAGATCTTAACCTAGAGCACATTGGTATCTAGAAATAGGGATGGGGAAGAGGCACAAGAAGATACTAAAAGAACAAATGGTAAAGTAGGGAAAACTGGGAGAGTGGGGTCTTGGAAGACAAAAGAATGAAGTGTGAACAAGAAAGGAGATGTGAAACTGTACCAAATATGTTGATACCTCAAGTAAGAGGAAGGTTGGGCTATGTGGAGGCCGTCGGTCATCTTGACAAAACCAGTTTCTCACAAAACTTTGTGAGAAAACAAGGTAAGAAAGTGAAACATAGAATTGTTCTGTGAGTTTGCTATGAGTGGAAAGGAGGAAGTAGCTGAAAAGGTTTGTAGGATCAAGGAGAGTTTTATGGCTATTGTTCTTGTTTTGTTATTGTGCTTCTGGATGTTTCCATGTTGATTAATGCTCTAGGATCTCTGACAATTTCAGTCTATCACGCATTTCCCTTTCCAAGTGAAAAGAGCTATTTTTCTCAGTTGTCTGCTCATGTCCTCCCTCTGGTTCTTCTGTCCTTGATGGTTCAACTTTCCTCAGTTAATACTCACTTTACACTTTACAGCTGCTCTCATTTCCCAGATCTGAGCTCCCACCGACGGTATTTTGTTCATCAGCTCTTTCTTCTTGAGTCTCTCACAACTGCTGTTGTGGATGGAGCTATTCCCTTCACCTGAATTGCCCACATCCCCCCGTTTTCACATCCTGCTATACTCATCTCATCATTTCAGTTCCTCTTATATATTCAGCTTCTCTTGGTCTTTTGTTTTCCTTGCTTTAATTTGTCCCTATACCTAATAATATTTACCTTTTCTTAAACACCTTTTCTGCTGCTCTTTGCTAGTCTTTCTTTTTTTTTCTCAATTTTATCCTTTTATTTGCCTCCAGGTTAGTTAGCATATAGTACAACAATGATTTCAGTAGATTCCTTAATGCCCCTTATCCATTTAGCCCGTCCCCCCTCCCAAAACCCCTCCAGTAATCCTCTGTTTTCCATATTTAAGAGTCTCTTATGTTTTTGTCCCATTCACTTTATATTAGTTTTGCTTCCCTTCTCTTCTGTTCATCTGTTTTATATCTCAAATTCCTCATATGAGTGAAGACATTTGTCTTTTTCTGACCGAGTAATCTTGCTTAGTATAATACCCTCCAGTTCCATCCACGCAGTTTCAAATGGCAAGATTTCTTTTTTTTTTTTTTTAATTTTTTTATGTCTTTATTTTGAGAGACAGGGAGTGAGCAGGGGACGGGCAGAGAGGGAGGGAGACACAGCATCTGAAACAGGCTCCAGGCTCCAGTCCTTGAACCCACAGACTGTGAGATCATGACCTGACCCAAAGTGGGACGCTTAACAGACTGATCCACCCAGACGCCCCATGTGTGAGGGTTTTTTTAAGTTTATTTATTTATTTGAGAGTGTGTGCGCACATGAGGGTGCACATGAGCAAAGGAGGGCCAGAGGGAGGAGAAGGAGAGAATCCTAAGCAGGATCTGCGCTATGAGCTCGATCTCAGGAACCGTGAAATCATGACCTGAACCAAAGTCAGGAGGCAGACGCTTAACCAACTGAGCCACCCAGTGACCTCTCATATTAGGGTTTTTAAGCACTATAGGATTTAATTTTTTTTTTTTTTTTTTGAGAGAGAGAGAAACAGAGTGTAAGTTGGGGAGGAGCAGAAAGAGAGGGAGACACAGAATCAAAAGCAGACTCCAGGCTCTGAGCTCTCAGCACAGAGACTAACGTGGGGCTTGTACTCATAAACTGGAGATCATAGCCTGAGCCGAAGTTGGATGCTTAACCAACTGAGCCATCCAGGCACCCCACAAACACTCTAAGATTTAAACCATGTGGACTAAATATGGAATAAAGCATATATGTGGGATAGAGCATTTATAGATTGATAGAAATGACTCTGGATAGAGGGAAAAAATTGATGCAGGAGAGAGTATAACTGCAGAGTTAAATCCTTGAGTAGCCAAGTAGAAACAGGATCCATTGTCCGACTGACAGAGTTAATAGGAGTATGCACTGTTGATCAAGTGTAAGAGGATGATGGACAGAGTATATATGTGATTATTCATTTTAGTGGTGAGAGAATAAATCGTCTTTTGATTGTTTCTATATTTTCAGGAAAACAGAAGTGAATTGTTAGCTGAGGCTGGGAGAGGGGTTGATTGAGGCTAGAAAAAGTGTTAAGCTTAGAGCATAAGTTGATTAAAGAGGTGTTAGACTTAGGTGAGAGTGTCACTGGGTCACCTGAAGTTTGTGGGTGAAAGGTTGTAAGGAGACCAGTTGTGTTTTCTTCTGTCTAGTTCAGCAGCTCAGTGGTAAGCACAGAGCAAGTTGGAAAGTTGGATTTAATCAAACATTGGGTAAAGTTGGAAAGCAGGAATTAATCCATTGCTTGGTAAGTAGAGTGAAGAGAATAAGCAACTTCCCCATTCCCCAACTGTGGACACCTTACTCTTCTCAGTCTTTGATAATTGTTACCAGCTGGCCTCTTGAGGGATGCCATCTCTAATCTACAGTCTGCATTACCCCAGCACACTTTTTCCTCCTTTGGATTCCCTCAATGTTTTCAGGCTCTGAAATCCCACATTTTGCCTTCCCCCATTGTGGATACCCTCCTTCCCCTAAGCTGGCTCATCCCTACTCATGGATGCCCTTTTCATCCTGTTTGAACTTTGACACCCTTGGAGTCTTGAAATCCTGTGGCAAGCTGCCCATGTGGACACCCTTCTCAGCCTAACTAGTTATCGTGTTCTAGGCTGAATTTCCATGTCCCCCTACCTTCAGCTGCCATGCACACATATGTTCTTCTGCCCCATTGTTGGAAAATGGTTTTTTAACTAGATTGTTTGGAAAGGGAAGGGCTTACAGTATTTTTGTTTTATTCTTTTGGATAGAAATTGTTCTAAAGTTAATAAGTTTTTCTCTGCTTTAAATCTAGATTATTCTTATTAAAGATCCTCTTCCTCAGTAAGCTCACCAACAGTATTGTGATTGAAATGCTACAAAATACCCTTTCCTTAAATTCTACTTACTAATTTGATAACTTGTCTAGTAGCTAAGTCCTAAAAGGGTAAATGCCATGAATGATGTATATGTGTATTTGACCTACTGGTAGGAAATGTAAATAAATCATCTCATTTTCTAGTACATAGATGGATAATTACTTTACTGTGGATTAAGACCTCAGCAGCTGTTTGCCTTGGGCTGAAATGATAGCATCAAGTCCCTGGGCTTTCAAAACTATCAATGTCTGGCCATTTCCTCACTGAGATGTTTAAATCCTAAGAGGCTACTAGCTTTTTTCTTCTTTTATTCAGTTTCTCTGTTTAAGTATAGTTTATATACAATGTTATGTTAGTTTCAGATACACAGCCTAGTGATTCAGCAATTCTGTATGTTACACAGTGCTCATCACTATAATTGTAGTTAACAGCTGTCACCACACTAAAACATTACTACAATATAATTGGCCTCATTCTCTGTGCTGTACTTTTCATCTCTGTGACTTACTTACAACTGGAATTTTTGTACCTTTTAGTGCCCTTCATATATTTTACTCATTCCCCTACCTCCCTCCCTTCTGGCAGCCACCAGTTCTCTGTATTTTTGAGTTTGATTCTGTTTTTTTAATTTGTGTTTTTTTTTTTTTTTTAGATTCCACATGTAAGTGAAATCATATGGTATTTGTATTTTTGTGCCTGACTTATTTCATGTAACCTAGTACCCTCTAGGTCCATCCATGTTGTTGCAAATGACAAGATCTCATTCATTTTTATGGCTGAGTAATACTCCATCATATGTATATACCACATCTTTATCCATTTTTCTCTAGATGGACATTGGTTGCTTTCATATCTTGGCTACTGTAAATAATGCTGCAATAAACATAGCTGTGCATTATGTCTTTTCAAATTATGTTTTCATTTTTGGAGGGTAAATACCCAGTAGTGGAATTACTGGATCATAGAGTCTTTCTATTTTTACTATTTAAGGAGCCTCCATTCTGTTTTCCGCAATAGTTGCACCAATTTACATTTCTACTAACAGTGCATGAGGTTCTGCCTTTCTGCTCATTCTCACGAATACTTAACTGTTTCTTACTTTTTTGATACTAGTTCAGACTGGAGTGAAGTCATATCTCATGGTGGTTTTGATTTGTGTTTCCCTGATCATTAGTGTTACTGAGCACTTTTTTTCATGTGTCTTTTGGCCATCTGTAGGTCTCTGGACAAATATCAACGTATTCAGGTTCTCTGCCTATTTTTAATCTGATTATTTGCGAGGTTTTTTGGTGTTGAGATGTATGAGTTATTTCCATATTTTGAGTACTAACCTCTTACCAGATACATCATTTGGAAATATCTCCCATTCAGTAGGTTGCCTTATTATTTTTTTGATAGTTCACTTGGCTATACAAAAGCTTTTTATTTTGGTGTAATACCGTTTATTTTTGCTTTTTTTCCCCTTGCCTGAGGAGACATATTCATAAATATGTTGGTAGAGCTGATATCCACAAGATTACTCTGTTTTCTCTTAGGAGTTTCATGGTTTTAGGTCTCACATCTAGGGCTTTAATCCATTTTGAGTTTATTTTTGTGTATGGTGAAAGAAAGTGGTGTGGTTTCATTCTTTTGCAAGTAGCTGTCCAGTTTTCCCAACACCATTTATTGTTGAGACTGTCTTTTCCCCCATTGTATATTCTTGCTTCCTTTGTTATAGAATAACTAACCGTATAAGTGTGGGCTTATTTCTGGGCTCTCTATTCTGTTGATCTGTGGGTCGGTTTGGTTATTGTAGCTTTGTAACATTTCTTGAAATTTGGGATTGTGATACCTCCAGATTTGTTACTCTTTCCAAGATTGCTTTGGCTATTCAGGGTCTTCTGTATATGGTTCTATACACATTTTAGGATTATTTGTTCTATTCTTTGAAAAATGCTGTTGGTATTTTGATAGGGATTGCATTGAATCTTTAGATTGCTTTAGGTTATAAACATTTTAACAGTATTCTTTCAGTCCATGAGCATAGCATGTCTTTCCATTTGTGTCATCTCGAATTTCTTTCATCATTGTCTTAATAATTTTTAGTGTATAGGTATTTCACTTCCTTGGTTAAATTTATTCCTGGGTATTGTATTGTTTATGGTGCAGTTGTAAATAGAATTGTTTTCTTAATTTTTCTTTCTGCTGTATTATTAATGTATAGAAATGCAGTGGATTTCTGTATATTACTTTTGAATCATGCTGCTTCTGAGCAGCCCGTCCAATGACTTCTCTCTCCTGACCTCAACCTCCGGTGCTGAAGCTCTTGTGTAGGCTGTTTTCCTATTTGTCCTGGATTACTGTCTGCCTCCTGTCTTGCCTCAGTCAGTTCAGTCTGTTTATTTTAAAGGCAGAGTGATTCATTTAAAATGCACATCTACTGCATGCCTTTCCTCTGGATTAAACCCCTCAGTGGTTTTCCATTGTCTTAATTTCAAAGCCCTTAACATGTTTCAGAAGGCTCTTAATTACTGGAACCATTTTCTGTCTTCACTTGCTTTCCCCTATGTTCTGTACCATACTTTCTGAAATTACTTTAGCTATTCAGTGACTCAGATCTTTTCCTCTGGCTAACTCCGGCCCATCTGTCAGTTCTCAGTTTAAACATTCACTTCCTTTAGAAACCCTTCCCAGAATTCTGGGAGGTAGATTAGATGCCCTTACGTTGTGTTTCCAAAGTATCATGTACTTCTCTTAAGATGATGTTTAATACCACTTTTTCTACTCTTCTGTTTAACCTAACATACTTCAAAGGAAAAAGTGTCTTTCTTTTTTGAAACAAAACAACAGATGGAAGCTACAAGTGCTTAATAAATTTGTGCTTAATTTTTTGAATGATGAATTAATATCAAAGTTAGGTTTATGCCGAAAAGTTATTAAAAGACCAATAAAACATATTCTGTGATGTGAAAAAATGCAGGATTCATGACTTGTGGTTTTGGCTACAGTTGAGTAATAAGTATCATACTTGTGCTCCCAAGATAAACAACTATAAAACTGGAACAAAAAAAATTAAAGCAGCTGTTTGCAGGCACTGGACAACAGATGGCACAGGGCTGTGATCTTTGAGAAAAGAGAATTATATGAGGTGACTACACATTCATTCTAGGTTTCTTCCGAGGGAAATTTTGTAAACTTTGGCACATAGAATTAGAACCCAACAGAGAATAATAGTATTGCCAGGTAGATGATACAAAGGTAGAAGTGTGTGTTTGCTCATGTGACTGTAAATTATGGAATAAGATACAGGAGAGGGGTTGCTCTGCAGAGATGGGCACCAGAAATCTGTGTAAGAGATTATTGAATCTTTGGCGAGATACTAAACACATGTCCAGGACAGGACTCAGTGAGGGCTAGCAGAGAATAACTACTTGGGTAGACAAGTGGGACTGTGAGCTGAATGCACATTCTAGAGATTACACGCTGCTGGGTGACATTTGAATTGTGATATGCCAAAGTAGGGAGGACTTATGGAACTCCCCAACTTTCTTTTGAGACCTCAGAAGGGCCATCAGTGTCTCCCTGTTTTCTAGAAAATATTGATGGGACGTCAGATCTACGACTTAGTCTCATGGGGTTCAGGGGGAAAAGTTTGGTATACTGTATTTCTGCTTTTCTGTAAGCTTGTCTGTGTTTTAAAAATTATTTTGGAAAACACTTGGGATACCTAAGAAGCTAAAACTTGTTTATTTGAAAAACCCACACACCCAGTCTCCTAATGCTGAATAACAGAGGTAGAAAATAAACAGTTTTAGTAAATCAATTAAAGAGTGTTCTTGGGGTTCCTAGGTGGCTTAGTTGGTTGAGTGTTTGACTCTTGATTTCGGCTCATTATTGTGGGATTGAGCCCCTCATCAGCTCTGTACTGGACACAGAGCGTGCTTGGGATTCTCCCTCTTTCTCTCTTGCTCTCCCTCCCTCCCTCCCTCCTTCCCTCTCTTCCCCCCCAACCCCTCCCCTGCTTGCACACATGCACTCGAACTGCCACCCCTCAAAAACTTTAAAAAAAACAAATATTCTTTTCCTCTTGTATATTGAATAGCATATGAAAATGACACTAATTTTGGATGTGTAAGTTTTTCTTTTTCTCATTTTTGGTAATATTGCTTGTGTCTTATCTTTCAGAACTAGCATTCTGATGCTCAGTAAGGTATAATCTTTCCCTGTTTACCTTTAAAGGTTGCTCAAGAAACAGATGTCAGAGCCCAGATTCGTCTGCAGTTTCGTGACGTAAATGGAGAACTTCTAGCTGTGCAGAGATCTATGGTGTGTACTCAGAAAAGCAAAAAAACAGAGTTTAAAACCCTGGAAGGAGTCATTACTAGAACAAAGTAGGTATTTATTTTATATTTGAATATCTGTTCATTTTCTCTCATTTAGGTTCATAAGATTGTGGGTTTTTTCCCCATTATTTTAGAGCAGCATACTAACTTTTTAAACAGACTTTACTTTTTAGAGCGATTTCAGGTTCTCAGCAAAACTAAGCAGAAAATAGAGTTCCTCTACATTCCCTGACCCTGTGTGTGCATAGCTTCATCCACTATGAACAGTTATTGTTGGATCTTTTTATCAGTTAAACAGAATGATGCCATCAAAGATTTAGTGATAATGCTGCATCCCTTTGAGTAATTTATGAACAGTTGCTCAGTTGAAGATGTGCAGTCTCTCAAATATAGTTTGAATGAATGGAAAATGCTAGTATCGTGTGTAGAAATGGGTGAGATGAGAAGCACACAAACTTACCTTTGAACTGTCACCTATATTAGAGGCATATTATCATCTTTAATGGGTTTGGGTTTCAGAATTAGCCTGCCTTGGATTCAAGGCTTTATCCTTGTTGAACAAATTACTTAACTATCACCTTACTTCTCTCTTTCACTTGTCTATTTGTTAAACTAGTTAGGTAATTCCTTTAATTACTAATGTTTAGCACCTATTATGTGCTACAGTCAGTATATTAGCTACAAGCTTCTCAAGCAGGTTGGTTTCCTTGGCATTTAAATACACTCAGGTCGATTTCATTCCGTATCAGTTGCTATCTCCGTTTTCCCTTTTATAGTCAGTCTTCTCAGAAGAGTTGTTGATAATCACTCTCTCCATTTCTGTTCTTCCTCCACTCCTCCTCTAGCCCCATTCCTTTACTGAAACAGCTCAACAACTGAGGTGAGAAATACCCTCTATGGTAATTAGGATAATGTATTACTTTACTAAATAGATCTCATTGAAATCCTTTGTTTTTTTTCATTTGCAAAATAGGGATTCATTATTATTATATATATCTTAGAAGGATTGAGCTAATGCATATAAAATGAGAGCTCATGTATTAATTTTCTATGACTGCATAACAAACCACAAACTTAGTGGCTGAAAACAACAGACTTTTACAGTTCTGTAATTTAGGAATCCAAATTGGGTCTCACCTGGCTTAAAATCAAGGTGGTGTCACGACTGTTCTTTTCTGAAGGCTCTGCGGAAAATCTGTTTCTGCATCCTTTCTGGGTCTTTTACAGTCCACCCACAAAACTTGGCTTTTGGCCCTCCATCTTCAAAGTCAGCAATAGCGGGCAGAGTTCTCATAGTACATCGCTCTGACATTCTCTTCTGCCTCCCTCTCCCACTTAAGGACACTTGTGATTGTGTTGGTCCCACCCACATAATCCAGGGTCATCCTTCTCCTCAGGGTCCAAATGATAAAGCAGCCTTAACTCCATCTGTGATCTCCATTTCCTTTTGCCATGTGACCTGACACATTCACAAATTCCAGGGGTTAGAATATAAATACCTTTGAAGGGCCATTGTTCTGTGTACTGTAACTCAGTAAATGGTAGCTATCAATAACTTCTTGAAGATCTTTTTCTAGACTTGCATGACATGACACTGTCCTGTCTCCCACACAGCCACATCCTATCCAGCTAATAAAGGTAGGAGTTCCACAGCTTCAGTCCTAGATCCCCTCCTATTTTTGTTCTATATTCTCTTCTTAGATAGTCTCATTCATACCCATTACTCAAATTACTGTCAATTCATAGGTGACTGACAGATTTAGGTTTCCAGGTCCATATACCCAACTGTCTCTCTCATTTTTACCAGCCCTTTCAAAGATCCCTCAGATTCAGCATGTTCAAAACCAAGTTCATGAGTCTTTCCCCTTGACCCATCTTAAAAAATCTCCCCTGCATTGCTCCTCATCGCAGTGAATGGTACTCCAGTCCATCCGGTTACACAAAAGAATACCCTCTCTATATCTTGAAACCTCCTTGCTCTCTTTAGTTCATTACCAGGTCCTATGGCTTTAACCAAAATGTTGAGTCCATTTCTTTTCCTTCAGTACAATGACCATTCTAGTTCAGGCTACCATAATTTTTCCCTGGTCTAATGTGATAACCTCCTGGTCTATCTGTGTCCATTTTGTCCCCTTAAAAAGAATCCTCAGTATATTCACTGTACTGTTTTCAAAATATGTATTGGAACATATAAATGACAGTAAAGACAGGTATTGTGTCTACCCTCCTAATCTAGCTATCAACAGATACTGCACAGAAGATAGAAAGAAAATGTTGAATTTATCCTTTTTATGAAGCATACTGAGAGATCTCTTGAAATCCAAGGGCAGAGATGCTCCTGGCCCTAGGAATAATGATATGGGGAACTCATTTAAAAGACCCTAAGACACTTCGCTCTAGTATATTGCTTTGTCAGTGTGATCTTAGAAGTTGAGGTCTACTGATTAAGAATCCTTTTTAAATTTGCTTAGATGGGGATCACTAAAGTTTGCCTTTATTCTCCTTTTATAGTATGTCTTACTGAACAATCCCTATCTAAACACTGGAGTCTTTAGATGATTTTGTTTAAGGCACCATTGCCTGTCTGCTTTGAATCATCATGTTTTATTTTACTTTTGTTAAAGTCTCTTAGTTTTCTTATTTTTAAGTTCTGGGGTTGGAAGGTAGTTTATTTTTCTCTACTTATTGTCTGTAAATATTGTAAATTACTGTATTTAAAAATCCAAACACGTAAAACAATTAGTTTTGGAATCTTCTCCCTTCCTGTTTTACATACTTTTTCATTATTGAACTATTGAATCCTTAGAGTTAAACTTTTTACCATAAGAAAGCTATGGTAGGGGCACCTTGGTGGCTCAGTCAGTTAAGCGTCTGGTTAAGTGTCTGACTTCGGCTCAGGTCATGATCTTGCGGTTCTTGGGTTTGACCCCGCATCGCTCTCTGTGCTGACTGCCAGCTCAGAGCCTGGAGCCTGTTTCAGATTCTGTATCTCCCTCTCTCTCTGACCCTCCCCTGCTCACACTGCCTCTCCCTCTCTCAGGGAAAAAAAAAAAAAATTAAAAACATTAAAAAAAAAAGAAAGCTATTGTAACGGGGTGGATGAAGGCACTTTTTTTTTTTTTTTTACAAGTACAGCATAAAGGATTGACTAAGCAAGTGGAATAGGTACAACAGGAGGGTTTTTTTTTTTTTACATAAATTCTTGATTTTTGTTTTCTATAGGCATGGTGAGAAGGTCAGTCTCAGCTCTAAGTGTGCAGAAATTGACCGAGAGATGATAAGTTCTCTTGGGGTTTCCAAGTCTGTGCTTAATAATGTCATTTTTTGTCACCAAGAAGATTCTAATTGGCCTTTAAGTGAAGGAAAGGCTTTGAAGCAAAAATTTGATGAGATCTTTTCAGCAACAAGGTTTGTAACCTTTACTGAGACTTTGTAATCCATTAAGTTACTGAGCTATGGTTGCAATTTGAACGCTTTTTTTTTAAAAGAGAAAAAGTTTTAAAAGTAAAAAAGTCATCAATCCAGTAGCCACCAGTGAGCATATTTCCATTCTGTTTTCTTTCTGTGCATTTATATTTATCTGTTCGATACTTTATATGTAACATTTTCATTTACCATTATATCATAAGCTTTTTCTACGTTATTAAAAACTCTTTGTAAATGTAATCTTAAAGACAATGTTATAGTCCCTTGTTGGAACCTACTGTAATTTACTTGGAAAGAAGTTTGATTTTTATTTATTATCTTCAAAGGTACATTAAAGCCTTGGAAACCCTGCGGCAGGTACGTCAGACACAAGGTCAGAAAGTAAAAGAATGTCAAACAGAACTAAAATATTTGAAGCAAAACAAGGAAAAAGCTTGTGAGATACGTGACCAGATTACCAGTAAGGAGGCTCAGTTAACATCATCAAAGGAAATTGTCAAATCCTATGAGAACGAACTTGATCCATTGAAGGTAATTTGATTTCTTGTATAAGAAGGTCACCTTTTATGATGGTAGCACTCACCCCTAAAGCACTTTATTTTTATGTAAATTTGAATGGTGTATATATTTCTTGAAAAAATTATTAGACACTATATAATGTTAATATCTTAGGTCTCTATTAGATGGTTAGTCTTAAAGTTGCCCAAAAAGCTTGGATTTGAGAGTAAACAAATTTGTACCATCCTAGTAATCTACTAGTATAGATCTAAATACCAGTGTAATGACCCAACCTTACACTTCTGTATTCTTAAGGAGATTTTTTTAATGTTTTATTTATTTTTTGAGAAGGAAATAGAGACAGCATGAGCAGGGGAGGGTCAGAGAGAGAGGGAGACACAGAATCCAAAGACAGGCTCCAGGCTCTGAGCTGGCTCTCAGCACAGAGCCCGATGCGGGGCTCAAACCCACGAACGGTGAGATCATGACCTGAGCTGAAGTCAGACGCTTAACCAACTGAGCCACTCAGGTGCCCCAAGGAGATTTTTTAATTGACATATCTTTCCAGGGAACTTTTATAATTTACGATATGTTTTTTGACATTGTACAAAATTTGGAATTGATGCATATGTTTGCAGATAAGTACAGCTTTCTAAACTCCTGTGGTCTGTAAGAAAGGCCTTAAGGAAATTTCATTCATTTATTTCATAAATGTTTATTGTGTATTTCCCGTGTGTGAGGGCATATGGTATATACTGTGCTTGGGGTTACAGGTAGTAGGAGAACTACAATGGTATCCTTGTCCTTAAAGTGTTTCTAGGCTAAGTAAAAGCATTCTTGAAAGTGGCTATTTTCTAGATTTCACATAGTGGAAGAAATCTTTTTAACCATTTAAAAGTTACTAATTTGGGCTTCTAAATTCATCTATAAATACTGACATAAATTATTAGTTATTTGTTTAAAGTTTTTAAATTTTTCCTCTCCTGCTCATCATGACAAGTATACTCCTTAATCCCTATCATCTGTTTCACCCATCCTCCAACCCACCTCCCCTCTGTTAACTGTCAGTTTGTTTTCTAAAGTTAAAAGTCTGTTTTTTTGTCTCTCTTTTTTTCCCCTTTGCTTGTTTGTTATGTTAAATTTCACATATGAGTGAAATCCTATGGTATTTGTCTTTCTCTGACTTATTCTACTTAGCGTTATACTTTCTATCTCCACCCATGTCCGTTGCAAGTGGCAAGGGTTCATTATGGCTGAATAATATTTCACTGTGTATATATACCACATCTTTATCAGTCGATGGACACTTAGGATGCTTCTATATCTTGGGGATTATAAATAATGCTGCTACATGTGTCCCCTCAATTCATGTTCGTGAATTCTTTCGGTAAATAGCCAGTAGTGCAATTGCTAGATCATAAGATAGTTCTAACTTTTTTTTAGAGGAATCTCTAAATTTTAACTTTTTTGAGGAATCTCCATACTGTTTCCCACAGTGGTTGTGCATTCCCATTGGCAGTATGGGGTTTGGGGGATCCTTTTACTCCACACCCTTGCCAGTACCTTGTGATTTTAGCCATTCTGACAGATAATGAGGTGATACTAATTGTAGTTTTGACTTGCATTTCTCTGATGATGAGTGATATTAAGCATCTTTTCATGTGTCTGTTAGCCATCTGGATGTCTTCTTTGGAAAAAGACATTTGGATTATTTGTTTTTTGGCTGTGAGTTGTATCAGTTCTTTATATGTTTTGGATACTACCCTTTATCAGATATATCATTTGCAGTTATCTTCTCCCATTCCATAGACTGCCTTTTAGTTTTGATTGCTTCCTTCACTGTGTAGAGGCTTTTTATTTTGATGTAATCCCCGTAGTTTACTTTTGCTTTTGTTTCCCTTGCCACAGAAGACCTATCTGGAGAAAAGTTGCTATGGTTGATGTCTGAGTAATTACTGTCTGTGCTCTTCTTCTACAATTTTTATGGTTTCAGGTCTCACATTTAGGTCTTCAGTCCATTTTGAGTTTATTTTTTTGTGTGGCATAAGAAAATGGTCCCATTTCATTCTTTTGCATGTTGCTGGCCGGTTTTCCCAGTACCCATTTATTGAAGAGACGGTCTTTTTCCCATTGGGTATTCTTTCCTGCTTTTTTGAAGATTAATTGACCATATAATTGTGGGTTTATTTCTGGATTTTCTATTCTATTTTATTGATCTATGTGTCTACTTTTGTGCCAGTACTGTACTATTTTGATCACTATAGCTTTGTAATATAACTTGGGTTCTAGAACTATGATGCCTCCAGCTTTCCTTCTCTTTTTCAAGATCACTTTGGCTATTTCGAATTTTGGGGGGTTCTATACATATTTTAGGATTGTTTATTCTAGTTTTATGAAAAATACTGTTGGTATTTTGATAAGGATTGCTATAAATCTGTAGATAGCTTAGGATACTATGGACTTTACAACAATATTTGTTCTTCCAATCCATGAGCATGGAATTCTTTTCACTTCTTTGTGTCATCTTGAGTGTCTTTCATCAGTGCTTTATAGTTTTCAGAATATAGGTCTTTTACCTCTTTGGTTAGGTTTATTCCTAGGTTCCTTATTATTTTTGGTGCTATTATAAATGGATTTTGTTCTTATTTTCTTTTTCTGCTGCTACATTATTGGTGTATAGAAATAAAATTGATTTTGGGGCACTTGGATGGCTCAGTTGGTCAAGCGTCTGACTCTTGATTTCAGCCTAGTTCATGATCTCACGGTTAATGGGTTCCAGCCCCACATTGGGCTCTGTGCTGACAGCGCGGATCCTGCTTGAAATCCTGTCTTCCTCTCTCTCAGTCCTTCCCCCTGGTTGCTTTCTAACTCTCTGGGGAAAAAAATAGAATTGATTTTGTATCCTTCAACTTTACTGAGTCTGTTTATCAGGTCTGGCAGTTTTTAGGTAGTCTTTTGGGTTTTCTATATTTGTATAGTATCATGTCATCTGTAAATAGTGAAAGTTTTACTTCTTCCTTACTGATTGGGATGCCTTCTATGTCTTTTTGTTGTCACATTGATGTGACTAGGACTTCAGTAGTATGTTAAATAAAAGTGGTGAGAGTGGACATTGTTGTATTATTCCTGACTTTGGAGAAAGGCTCTTACTTTTTCCCTCTTGAGGATGATTCTGTTGTTTGAAAATATGTGCCCATTATTATGTTGAGGTTTGTAGCCTCTAAACCTGCTTTGTTGAGGGTTTTTATCAAGAATGGATGTTGTATACTTTGTCAAATGCTTTTTCTCATCTATTGAAGTGACCCTACGGTTCTTCTCCTTCTCTTATTGATGCTATATATCATGTTGACTGATATGCCTACATTGAGCCATTTTTGCAGTTTAGGAATAAATCCCACTTAATTGTGGTAAGTGATTTTTTTAATGTTTGTTGAAATCACTTTGTTAGTATTTTGTTGAGGATTTTTGCATTTGTGTTCCTCAGAGATTCTGGCTTGTAATTCTCATTTTTCATGGTATCTTCATCTGGTTTTGGTATCAGCGGAATGCTGGCCTCATAGAATGAATGTGGAAGTTTTCTTTCCTTTTCTATTTTTTGGGCTAGTTTGAGAAGAATTAGTATTAACTTGTCTTTAAATATTTGGTAGGATTCACCTGTGAAGCCACTGGTCCTAGACTTCTGTTTGTTGGGAGGGTACTTTTGTTTTTTAGTTTGTTTTTTATGTTTAGAGAGAAAGTGGGGGAGGGACAGAGAAAGAGAGAGAGAGAGAGAGGAAGAGGGGGAGAGAGAGAGAGAGAGAGAGAGAATGTGAAGCAGCTCCATACTCAGCACAGAGCCCAACTCAGGACTTATGTGACCCTGGGATCATGACCTGAGCCAAAATCAAGAGTTGTACGTTCTATCAACTGAGCCACCCAGGCACCCCTGTTTCTTGGGAGTTTTTTGATTACTGATTTAACTTCTTTGCTGGTAATCAATCTGTTAAAATCTTCTGTTTCTTTCTGTTACAGTTTTAGTAGATTATATTTTTCTAGTAGTTTATCCATCTCTTCTAGATTTTCCAATTTGTAGGCAAATAATTTTGCATAATATTCTCTTATAATTGTATTTCTGTGGTGTTAGTTATTTCTCCTCCTTTATTAATGATTTTGTTTATTTCTGTTCCCCCCCTCTTTTTTTTTTTTTTTTTTTTTTAAATGAGTCTGGCTAAGGCCTTACCATTTTTATTGAAATTTTCAGCGAACCAGCTCCTGGTTTTAATTGATCTGTTCTGTTGTTTTTTTTAGTTTCCATGTCATTTATTTCTACTCTGATCTTTATTATTTCCCTCCTTCTGCTGGTTTTGGATTTATTTGCTCTTCCTCTTGGGGTTGGGGTGGCCTTGAAGAATAAAATAACCTCCGAGTGATTTAGATCTAGACTAACCAGTCAAAGGTATAACCTCACTTATTGATCCAAAATACTTGATCAACAGAACAAGTTACCCTAGGAGTAATAGCACAATCCTATTTTAGAGTCTATATCAACAGTAGGGTTTATGACCTTGAATTTGGAACAGGACATCCTGATGGTGTAGTAGCTATCAAAGGTTCATTTCTTCAAGATTAAAGCCCTATGTGATCTGAGTTCAGACCAGATCAATCCATGTCAGTGTCTATTAAACAGTTTCTCCCAGTACAAAAGGACAAGAGAAATGAGGCCTACTTTACCAAAGCTCCTTCAACCCAATAGATAATACAATCTCTGTCTAAACAGTTTACCTATCTATATTGCCTGGGGGTTCGGGTTTGTTACGGTGACAGAGCCCAATAATTACATAAAATTTAAACCTTTATAATCAGAGGTTCAACTCCTCTCCCTAACAATATGTTTATAATCAACATTCTCTTCATTAATTATTCCTATTCTCATTGCTGTAGCTTTCCTAATATTAGTTGAACATAAGGTTATTAGGATATATACAACTTGGCAAAGGACCAAACAGTGTAGGGCCATATGGTCTACTCCAACCTATTGCAGATGCTGTAAAACTCTTAGCAAAGAGTCCCTCTAATTAGCCTATACCATATGAATTCCTCTACCCATACCATACCCACTGATCAACATGAACTTAGGTGTACTGTTGATACTAGCTATGTCAAGCTTTGCTGTAGCTAGTATACACAAATTGAGTATAGTTTACTCAATCCTATAGTCAGGATGAGCCTCAAATTCAACATAAGCTTTAATTGGAGCCCTATGAGCCCTAGCCCAAACAATTTCGTACAAGGTTGCATTAACCATTATTCTCCTATCAGTATGGCTAATAAATGGGTCCTTCACACTAGCCACACTAATCACTACCAAGAACACATATGACTAATCCTTCCTGCATAGCCCCTAGCCATAGTATGATTCATCTCGACATTAGCAGAAACCAGTTGCGCTCCATTCGATCTAACAGAAGGGGAATCAGAACTTGTGTCTGGACTCAACGTCAAATATGCAGCAGCCCCCTTCGCCCTGTCTTTTCTAGTGGAATATGCTAACATCATCATAATAAATATTCTCACAACAACTTTCTAAATCCCAAGATACTGTAACACTTTTTATCTTCTTCAAGAGCGTCCTGGTTAGAAAGGTAACAAGCACATGTAGGGCAGAAAAAAAAAACCTGTAAGAGCTCTGAGGAGTAAGAGAATTTCTGTCTGATATGGCCAGAGAAGATTACATAGGACTGAATTTGATTTAATTTATTGGCTGTAAATGGGTAAGTAATTAGAGATGTAGGGACAGTAAAAAGCAATCTGTTTTTGAACACTATCAGGAAATCCATAAAGTTGAAATGGAGCATTTGTATAGGAAAGAATGTCAAGGTGGCGAAGAAGTAATACCTGGTCTTGACTGAGAGGTGCAGGATTATGATTAAGGCTGTAGCAAATGGTGAGGTATTTGTATTGTTTTCTTTATTTGTGTTTAATTTTGACTAGTTCTCCATGGGTTTAATTTCATTCTCCATATCCTCATAGCCTAGTCCAGTGCCTGGCACATAGTAGGTGATTTAGTAAATTATTAGGTGGTTGATTTCCAAAGTTGGGGTTTGTTTGTTTTAGTTCTGACATACAGGGTTTCTTCCTTTCATGGAACTAAGTATAAAGTTTAGGTCATATCACCTTCCCAGGAGCCATCCAGAAGACCACTTCACTTCAGTACTGCGTTCATGCTTTCTCATTTTTATAGATTCCCTCCGTCTTTAGGAATTCTCTTATAAACTATTTTATTCTCATCCCACCACATTTTATCCTGACCTTTGCCCACCTAGGCCTATTTTCCTTTCTTGCCTTCTGTGGAAATTGTTTGACAGATTTGTTTTCAAGTTCAGAAACACCCTCTGGCCTGCTTATTTATTCTTATGCACAGAAGTACATGGTTCTTATATACGTGATGACCCAACTTCCTTGTTCTTCTGTCTCATTTCACACTAACACCTAAACTTTAAATACTCTGCTATATTTTTTGTCATCTTTATCTTTGTCTTAGCTTCTTTTACTAGGTGGTGTGCTCTGGGGATAGAGCCTGGTTTTGTGCTCTGGGGACTTAACAGAAACACAGATACCATAACACCGTAAACTACCCTGGAATTAAATTTTAAAAAACCACAGGCTTCTTGGCATCCCTGGGTAGCTCAGTCAAGCGTCCAACTTGGGCTCAGGTTATGATCTCGCGGTTTGTCGGTTTGAGCCCCATGTTGGACTCTGTGCTGACAGCTCAGAGCCTGGAACCTTCTTCAGATTCTGTGTGTCCCCCTCTCTCTGTCTCTTCCGTGTCTCTTCCTTGTCTGTCTCTTTCAAAAATAAACATTTAAAAATAATAATAAAAATAAAAAGAACTACAGATTTCAAAGAAGGAATATTCAGAATCTGCTGGACTGGCTGGATTTAAGGAATGCAGCTTGCTAGAGTTGTCACAATATATCCAAACCCAGAAAAAGTTAATGTCCCCAAGAGGCAGTAATAGAAGCCAAGAAGTTTCTGAGTAGAGTACCATGGCTGAGATGTTAATATTCATTGCTTTTAAGAATCAATCCATTTCTTTTTGTTAAACTGCTCAAAAGATACTTTCTGAACACAGATTTTTTTTCCATAGGCCATATGAGTGGTCCATTCATTGAGGGTCTGCTATATGCCAGTCACTGACCAGAGTGCTTTAAAATGCCTTATGTGAACCCCATAGTAATTCTGTGAGGTTTTATAGGCAAGAAAACTGAAGCACAGGTGTTCACATTGCAACTACGGTGTGGAACCAGAATTAGAGTCCAAACCTCTCTGAATCCTAAGCCCATACTTTTTTTAAGTCAGATTTACTGAAGTATAGTGTACATCTGTCAGTCTTTTTTCTTTTAGCCTTTATAGTAGATGCATGGTTATATATCTCTTTTTTATTATGGTTTTATTTTACATTTTCCTAGTGTTTATGGATGTTAAGTATCTCTTTAAGTGTTTCTTCACCGTACGAATATCTTCTTTGGCCAAGTGTCTATTCAGATATTTTGCCTATTTTGAATGGGATTTTTGCCTTATTACTTGGCTGTGAGAGTTCTTTTTATTCTGGATGCAAGCCCTTATATATGCTTTGCAAATATTGTATTTTATTAACTGCTTTTCCAAGGACAACAATTTAAATTTTTTTTTAATGTTTTATTTATCTCTGAGAGAGAGATGGAGGGGGGCAGCATGAGCTGGGGAGGGTCAGAGAGAGAGGAAGACACAGAATCCGAAGCAGGCTCCAGGCTCTGAGCTGGCTGCCAGCACAGAACCCGATGCAGGGCTCGAACCCACAAACCATGAGATCATGACCTGAGCTGAAGTTGGATGCTTAACCGACTGAGCCACCCAGGTGCCCCAAGGACAACAGGTTTTAATTTTGATGAAGTTCAGTTTTTCTCTTACAGTTTTTTTGTTTCCTATTTAGTAAATCTTTGACCCCAAATTGCATAGATTTTCTTTTGTGTTTTCTTCTTGAAGTTCGGTATTTTGAAGTCTTACATTTATGTTCCATTTCGGGTTAATTTTTGAATATGGTGCAAAGTAAGGTTGAGATTTACCTTGTCCCAGCACCCAGAGCCTACAGTGTTAACTATGATACCACGCTGCCTCCAGTCTTACCTCCCACCATTAAGTATGTGCCTTCATGCACATAGAGTCCTCCATGTCTCCTACTTAGCAAGTACTCTCACAAGGGTTAGAGTGAATGGATAACAGCATCTTGTACAATGTCTTCTATATAGTAGTCATTCAGTGTTAGCTATGAATTATTATTGGTAAAATTATTCATTCTTCCATTTAGCTAACACACTAAACATCAATTTCGTGGGGGGGGGATACATTAGTGAACAAAGTTCCTGTTTTACATGCTACTCATTAATCTACAAATCACAAGATAAAATACTACTGTAATTTTATTACATGACATTAAAGTTGATATCAGCACTCTAATGTTACGTGTTTAAAAAATTAGGCTCTAAAAATATCTTACAAGAGGAATTGGTCAGCTTTGGACTTGTACAGACAAATGTTACAAGAGTATTCCCAGCACCAGTCGAAGGACAGAACACACTGAGCCTGGTTATACCTATTCCTAGGAGATTAGGCAACCAGCTGTCCTTGGAAGCAGGCCAGTGAGCTCATTTATCACGCTTCACTTGTTCACAGTTCTCTGTGCTTAAACAGCCTTTGAATCAAAACAGAGTTTTCCATGTAAATTTTGCCTTCAGACTCTGAATGCACTGGGGACTCACCATGAGTTACTAGCCCACTCACTAATTCTGTTTATTTTTTAAATAAACTAAATAGTTAGCCTATTAAAGTTTTTATAATGTACTTTACATAATGTGACTGTACCCAATGAATGAATGACTTTTAGGGGAGGTGTTGAGGGCAAGGCATTTTACTAGTTTTTTTTTAACTAGCTCTGAGGAGTTGGACAAGTTACTTAATGTCTCTGCTCCTCAGTTTCTTTGTGTCTTCTATAATTTATAGCACTGCTAGCATTAAATGAGAGAGATCACTTTTACTAAGTACCTAGCCCAGGACATCTTATTTCTTTTAATCCATTTGCATTATAAACTAGTGAAATTTATGTATTTATTTTCAGAATCGTCTAAAAGAAATTGAACAAAATCTTTCTAAAATAATGAGACTTGACAATGAAATTAAAGCCTTGGAGAGCCGAAAAAAGCAGATGGAAAAAGATAATAGTGAACTGGAACAGAAGATGGAAAAGGTTTGTGGTGGTAGAATTTTGTTCTCCAAAATTTTGAGATTATTTAAGGAACCTCAGCTGAATCCATTATGCCAGTCATATTTTGGAAAATATACAAATTTTGATGTTTGTGTTATTTCCATGTATATGTTAAAAAGGAGGATATTGAGGGGGTCCCTGGGTGGCTCAGTCCATTAAGTGTCTGACTTTGGCTCAGGTCATGATCTTGCAGTTCATGGGTTCAAGCCCCATGTCAGGCACTGTGCTTAACAGCACAGAGCCTGGAGCCTGCTTCAGATTCTGTGTCTCCCTCTCACTCTGCTGCTCCCCGGCTTGTGTGCTCACTCTGTCTCTCTCTCTCTCTCAAAAATAAACAAACATGAAAAAAAAATTTGATTTTTTTTTTTTTTAATGTTTATTTCTGAAGGAGAGAGACTTTGAGCAGGGGAGGGTCAGATAGAGAGGGAGACACAGAATCGGAAGCAGGCTCCAGGCTCTGAGCTAGCTGTCAGCACAGAGCCCACTGCGGGGCTTGAACCCACGAACCGTGAGATCATGACCTAAGCCAAAGTCGGACACTTAACCGACTGAGCCACCCAGGCGCCCCGAAAAAAATTTTTAAAGGACACTGATTAAGTTTTAGTTCATATTTTGTACCTCAAGGTAATAACTTCTTATATTTATTCATTAAAGCTCTTTATTATGGTTCTACACAGGTTTTTCAAGGGACTGATGAGCAACTAAATGATTTATATCACAATCACCAGAGAACAGTAAGGGAAAAAGAAAGGAAACTGATAGACTGTCAGCGCGAACTGGAAAAGTTAAATAAAGAATCAAGACTTCTCAATCAGGAAAAATCAGAACTTCTTGTTGAGCAGGGTAGGACAAAATGTTAACTTGGTTTCTTTTCCTGTTACAGTATTAAACATTTTGCATGAATACTGAATCTCTAGGAAATTATGTTAAGTGAAAAAAGCCAATCTCAAAAGATATATGGTATGTTTCCATTTATGTAACATTTTTTAAATGTCAAATTTTTGTTTTTTATTTTATTTTTTTGTTTTTTAAACTTTTTAATTTATTTTGAGAGACAAAGCAAGTAGGGGAGGGGCAGAGAGAGAGAATGAGAGAATCCCAAGCGGGCTACACACTGTCAGCACAGAGCCCAGTGTGGAACTTGATCCCACGAACCATGAGATCATGACCTGAGCTGAGATCATGAGATGAACACTTAACTGACTGAGCCACCCAAGCACCCCTATTATTATTATTATTTTAAGTTTATTTTGAGAGAGAGAGTGCATGTGTGCATGTTTGAGCAGGGTAGGGGCAGAGAGACAGGGAGAGAGAATCCCAAACAGGCTCTACCCTCATTGTGGACCCCCGTGCAGAGTTTGATCTCATGACTATGAGATTGTGACCTGAGCCGAAGTCAGGAATCAGTCACTTAACCTACTGAGCCATCCAGGTGCCCCAAAATGTCAAAATTTTAGAAATGGAATACAGATTAGTGGTTGCCAGGGTTACTGAGTAGGAGAAGGGGCCGGAGGAAGGTTCGTATCATTATGATTATAGAAGTACAAGAGGGATTATTGTGATATTGGAGATGTTTGATACGTTCACTGTCTTGGTGGCTATGTGAATTTACATAGTTAATTGTATAAAACTTAATACACACAAATAGATAAAAGTAACACTGGGGAAATCTGATAAAGCTGATGGATTATGTCAGTGTCAGTATCCTGACTGTGAAATAGTATTGTAGTATTGCAAAATATTACTAAAGAAAACATTGTTTTTCTACTCAAAACAATTCGACACTAGTGTGTGCATTTTTCCACACCAAGCAATTCTCCAATTCTCAGAGGACAAGATTTCATTCTGATGCTAATTGTCTGGAGTTAGGGCATTCCCCAACAAGTCCCAAAAGACTGTCTCCCTAACTCAGATACCAGTTGTAAATCCCAAGCTGACTGTCAACTATAATTTTGATCAGTTGGCTGGAAATTAGGGGTCCCCACAACCCCTTTCTGAGGTCCAATAATTTGCTATAACAGTTCATAGAACTTAGGGAAACGCTTAGTATTACCAGTTCATTATAAAGGATACCACTCAGGAATAGTCAAATGGAAGAGATGCGTAAGGCAGGGTATGGAGAAGGGGCCTTTAGCTTCCATGTGCTCTGTGTGTGCAGCACGCACACATGAACAGGCACCTTAATGTGTTTGCCAACCTGAAAGCTCTTTGAATGCTGTCATTTAGGGTTTCTATGGAAGTTGCATTATATAGGCATGGGTGAATAAATCATTTTAGTCAGTGGTGATTGAACTTAATCTTAAGCAGCTCTCCAGAGTTGGGGATAGGAGTACTGAAAGTTCCTACTCACTAATCACATAGTAGTTTCCTTTGACAACCAGCTCGTATCCTCTAAGAGTCACCTCATTGGAATAAACTCAGGTATGGCTGAATAGGATTTGAAATGAGTAACAAAAGGTGCTCCTTTCTCCTGTATCACTTAGAAATTCTAGAAGTTTTAGGTGCCTTGTGCCAGGAACCAGGGACAAAGACCAAATATGTATTTCTTTTATATATATATATATAAATATGTACATTTATATATATATAATATCTTATATATTCTTATAATTTCTTATATATATATAAATTTCTTTTATATTTATATATAAATTTCTTTTATATTTATATATAAATTTCTTTTATATTTATATATATAAATTTCTTTTATATTTACATATATATGTATATATATATATATACACGTGTATATATATATATATAAAAGAAATACATATTTGGTCTTTGTCCCTGGTTCCTGGCACAAGGCACCTAAAATACACATATATATACATATGTGTGTGTATATATATATATGTGTGTGTGTGTGTGTGTGTGTGTGTGTGTATATATATATATATATACACATTTTTTAAAATGTTTTTAAACATTTTAAAAATGTTTATTTACTTTTGAGAGAGAGAAAGAGCACACACAAGCTGGGGAAGGACAGAGATAGAGAGGGAGACACAAACTCTAAAGCAGGCTCTGAGCTGTCAGCATAGTGCCCAATGTAGGGCTTGAACCCACAAATGATGAAATCATGACCTGAGCCCAAATCAGATGCTTAACCAACTGAGCTACCCAGGTGCCCCAAATATGTGCCTTTTATTATGCACAATACCACAGTTATGAATAGGGGGAACTGAGCAAAGGATATAGGACATTTTGCTGTTTTTTATAACTGAAATATGAATATACAATTATTTTAATTTTTAAAAAATCAGTAGAAAAAAGAGTTATATTGATTGTGTTTTTTAAAGGTCGTCTACAGCTGCAAGCAGATCGCCATCAAGAACATATCCGAGCTAGAGATTCATTAATTCAGTCTTTGGCAACACATCTAGAATTGGATGGTTTTGAGCGTGGACCATTCAGTGAAAGACATATTAAAAATTTTCACAAACTTGTGAAAGAGAGGCAAGAAAGAGAAACAGAAATTGCCAACCAACTGATGGTGAATGTTGTTATATTCTTTTGTTTGCGTGAGATTCTCTAGTTAAAATGTTTTAGGAGTGCCTAGGTGGCTCATCTGTTGAGTGTCCAACTCTTGGTTTCAGCTCAGGTCCTAATATCGTGGGATTGATCCCATGTCTGTCTTGTTCCATGCTGTCACCAGAGACTGCTTGGGATTCTCCCTCTTTCTGCCCCTCCACTGCCTCCATGCTTTGTCTCTGTCAGAATAAATAAATAAACTTAAAAAAAAGAAGAACTTTTAAAAATTGGTGTTAATTTTTGGATGGACTTCAATTTGTCATATTTTTCAATTCGTGTTAGGACAGAATGTACATGAGATAGAACCTTTATGGAAACCACTTTTCTAAAGTTTATAAGTATAAAAATATGAAGAAAATACAGACTTATAGTTAAATTTTATTTATTTATTTTTTAAAGTTTATTTATTTATTTTGTGAGTGACCATGAGCAGGGAAGGGGCAGAGAGAGAGAGGAAGACAGAATCCCAAGCAGACCCCACACAAGCACAGAGCCCATTGTGGGACTTGAGTTCAGGAACCATGAGATCATGACCTGAGCTGAAGTTGGACACTTAATCGACTGAGCCACCTAGGTGCCCCTAAATTTGATTTTAAGTAAAATTTCTTTTTCTTTTTTCCCATTTTTATTGAGAAATAATGAACATATATCACTGTATAAGTTTAAGTCATGTGGCCTGATGGACTGACTTACACATATTGTGAAATGTTTACCACAATAGGCTCAGTTAATATCCATTTTCTCATATAGGTAGAATAAAAGAAAAGAAAACGAGTATTTTCTTTGTGATGAAAACTGTTAGGATCTCCTCCCTTAATAACTTTCCTTTATACCCTATGGCAACATTAGCCATATTCATGGTGTACCTTACATCCCTAGTATTTACTTAAAACTGGAAATTTTTATCTTTTGACCACCTTGCTCTAATTCTCCCTCTTTCCATCCTCCACCTCTGGTGACCACAAATCTGATCTCTTTTTCTGAATTTGGGTTTTTTTGGGGGGGGGTTGTTTCTAGACAAAACTGTAAATGAGATCGTACAGTATTTATCTTCCAGAATTTCTTTTTAAAGATATTCGTAAAGAAAAAGTTTGCAAATAGCTAATGATTATCTTAAGATGATGGTCATTAGATTTTTTGTACTTTTTAAATTTTCTTTAGTGTGCATATGTTAATTTTGCATTCAAGCAACTTTTTATTAATAAGTTATTCAGTGAAAAAATTGTTAATGCTCGTTTTTCTCATGTGTATTTAGAATGACTTTGCAGAAAAAGAGACTCTGAAACAAAAACAGATAGATGAGATAAGGGATAAGAAAACTGGACTGGGAAGAATAATTGAGCTAAAATCAGAAATCCTAAGTAAGAAGCAGACTGAGCTGAGAAATGTGAAGTATGAATTACAGCAGTTGGAAGGATCTTCGGACAGGATTCTTGAACTGGACCAGGAACTCTCAAAAGCTGTAAGATGTTATTTGAGTAACCTAATCATTTTAAGGTGTAGGACATTTAGAATCTTGCGTTCTGAAGTAGTTCATCTATTACTAATCCTAAGATAAGAGCATTTCAATAAAAATGTCCACCTTGTCTAGGAATCTCATGTAAAATGAAAAAAAAAAATGAATATTATAATCACACCAACTCTATGATTTAGGCACTGGGTGGACTGAAAATTAGAATCACCTAGGAATCTTTTTAAAAACACATATGCTTAGACCTTATCTCAGACTTTCCTAATCAGAATCTCTAGGGTGGAGAATGGAAAGGCCACTCAAACAAACAAAAAAAACAACAGGTGATTCTTATGAGTATTTTGTTTAAGAACCACTTAGCTAAGCTAAAGTAATTTCCCGCTAGGTTCTACACACTGTAGATTTTATATGATTATTGCCATGTTGTCAGTTTTTATAAGGTCGATATTTTCTTAGCTCATCTCTTCTTTTTTATGAATTTCCAAATTTTCATCTTCATTTCTAATCTGTTCCCTTCCTTCACATCTCTGCCACCAAAGTAGGCATTGTAAAGTTGGGCTAATCTCCCTCTCAGATCCCATCTTGATAATTCAAGTAAACATTTCTGTTTGCATACATTTTTGTCATTTTAGCAGTTTGTCACAATATTGCCTTGTGATGAGGAATTACTGGTCAGGAACTATATCACACTGTTTTACAGTTTATAAATGCCAGTCCTTGTAGTGAGTTGCACTGGTACTTGATAAATACTTAATTGCTGATTAAAGAATTACTAAACTATATACTTAGATGTATTTCTCTCAGTTTTACACTAAATTCTCAGGTTTTCCTCTTTGATCTTTCCAGGTTTATTTACTAGTTCTCTACCATTATAACATATAAGGCAACTTTGTAAGATTTTCCTTAAAAATCTTATTTCTTAAGCTTTTTCTCTTGTTGGATAAAAGCAAGCAATCATTTTGTCATTATTTTAACATGAATATATAAATCTGTGCGTTTGAATTTTTGATAAGGAACGTGAGTTAAGCAAAGCTGAGAAAAACAGCAATGTAGAAACTCTAAAAACAGAAGTAATAAGCCTTCAAGGTGAGAAAGCAGACCTAGACAGGACCCTGCGCAAATTGGACCAAGAGATGGAACAGATAAACCATCATACAACAACACGTACCCAGATGGAGATGCTGACCAGAGACAAAGTATGACCTTACTTTTTGTTCAAATTATACTTTCTGGTATTTGAAATAACTATGGAATATTTAGTTCATACTGGCATTGTATTTTTTGAGTTAAGTGAGCTTAATATTCTATAAAATATACTTTGGAGCTTAAAAACTTTTTTGTAATTATAAAAATTAATATAGAAGTACATATACACATGCACATGGCTGTTAATTTTTATCATATATCATACAGAAGGTTTTTTTGTTTGTTTTAATGTTTATTTATTTATGAGAGAGAGAGAGAGAGAGACAACACCACAACAGGGGGAGAAACAGAGAGAGGGAGACACAGAATCCAAAACAGGCTCCAGGCTCTAAGCTCTCAGCACAGGGCCAGTGTGGCACGCAAACTCTGAACGGTGAGATCGTGACCTGAGCTGAGGTCAGACATTTAACTGACTAAGCCACCCAGGCACCCCTCATACAGAAGTTTTAATTTCATGTTTTCAAACTTGTTATTTTTTTCTCTTATGGCACAGAAGGTAATCCCCACTGTAAGACTTTAAGAAATTTTGTATTCTTTATTTTTAGCATTTTTTTAAGCCTAGAAGAACTTTAATCAGTCTAGAATTTATTTTTATTCTTAGGGACACCTAGCTGGCTCACTTGGTAGAGCATGTGAGTCTTGATCTTAGAGTTGTGAGTTAAAATTGGTGTTCTTCATGTATTGTGGAGATCTTGGACTTCATTTAAAAAAATTTTTTTTTCTATAGGCTGACAAAGATGAACAAATCAGAAAAATAAAATCTCGACACAGTGATGAATTAACTTCATTGTTAGGGTATTTTCCCAACAAAAAGCAGCTTGAAGACTGGCTTCATAGTAAATCAAAAGAAATTAATCAGACCAGGGACAGACTTGCCAAATTGAAGTAAGTATTTGCAACATTCAGAAATGTAATACAGATCTCTTATTTCATGCTTTTATTTTGCATTGTTTTGTTTTATCATTTATTGTCACTTCCTGATCTCAGCTCAGGTCTTGATCTCTCAACTGATGAGATTGAGCCCCACATCAGATCCCTGCTAACAGTGCGGAGCCTGCTTGGGATTCTTTCTCTCCCTCTCTGCCCCTTCTGAGCTCATGCCTGCCCTCTCTCACTCTCTCTCTCTCTGTCAGAATCAATAAATAAAGTTTTTTTTTAAGTAGTCAAATGGGACCACACCAAAGTTAAAAACTTTGACACAACAAAGGAAACAATTAATAGAGGGAAAAGGCAGCTGACAGAATGGGAGAAAATATTTATAAACCATATATCTAGTAAAAGATTATTATCTAGAATATGTAAAGAACTCCTGTAATTCAGCAAAAACAAAAACAAATCATTAGATTTAAAAATGGGCATGGGTTACCCAGTCGTTAAGTGTTCAAGTTCAGCTCAAGTCATGATCTCTCAGTTTGTTAGTTCAAGCCCCACATCAGGCTCCATGCTGACATCTCAGAGCCTGGAGCCTGCTTCAGATTCTGTGTTTCCCTCTTTTTCAGTGCCTCCCCTGCTCACATTCTTTCTCTTTCTCAAAAAATAAACATTAAAAAAAGATTTTTTTTAAATGGGCAAAGGACTTGAATAGACATTTCTCCAAAGACAATATACAAATGGCCAGTGAGCATATGAAAAAATGTCCAGTATCACTAATCATCAGGGAAATGCAGCTCAAAATCACAATCACTTCATAGCAGTTAGGATGGTCCTTACCAAAAAAAAAAAAAAAAGAAAATAACAAATGTTGGTGAGGATGTTGAGAAATTGAAACCTTTGTACATTGTTAGTGGAAATATGAAATGGTATAGGTGATATAGAAAATGGAGGTCCTTCAAAATAGAATTACCAGATGATCCAGCAATTTCACTTCTGAGTATATATTCAAAAGAATTGAAAACATTATCTTGAGAAGATTTCTGCAAATCCATGTTTATTACAGAATTATTCTCAGTAGCCAGATGAACGGATAAAGATTTGGTATGTGTTTGTGTATAGTAATATTAACTCAGCTTTAAAAAAGAAGGAAATCCTGGGTTCCTGACTGACTCAGTTGGTCGAGTGTGTGACTCTTGATCTCCAAGTTCTGAATTCAAGCCCCATATTGAGTGTAAAGCTACATTAAAAAAAAAAAAGAAAGAAATCCTGTCATGCTACAACTTCGATGAACCTTGACGATACTATTTTAAGTGAAATAAGCTCATTTCAAAAGAACAAATACTTAAAAGATGTACCCAAAGTAGTGAAACTCTTAAAAACAGAAAGTAGAATGGTGTTGCCAGGAAATGGAGGAAAAGGGAAAGAGGAATTGTTCATTGGTTACAGAGTTTCAGTTTTACAAGATGTAAAAGTTTTAGAGATATATTGCACAATAGTAATGTGTATATAGTTAAACTACTGTCCTGTACACTTAAAGGGTCAAGATGGTAATTTTTATATTATATTTGCTTTTTACCACAGTAAAGAAAAAGTGATCACTTTTTCCTAATGTCGCTTTGAGTGGTGGTTGGATAAGAGAGTCAAAAATTCCATACAGATTTTTGAGGAAGATAGTGGATTTGGCTTTGGCCATGTTTAATATGTGTTGATTGTGGAAATATGTCTTAGTGAATAGAATACTGGAGCTTGAAGTTCAACAGATTGGAAGTTGTTGCTTTGTAAGTAATAATTGGAGTCATTAGGATAGGCAATATCACTTTAAAGGGGTTTATGCAACGAGAAGAAAAAAGGTTATGATCAGATGCCTCAAACAACAGCATTTACTGTTGGTAAGCAAAGGAAGAGGAGCAAGTAAAAGACACCAGAATCCAGGGAGATGAGTTGAGAGCCAGTCAGGAATGGTTCTTGTTCTTGATGCCTTGAGAAAGTAGACCTTCAAGGAAGTGGTCAGCAGTGTTTGATGGTAAGATAGTGGTGTTGATGAGCACTGCTCAGTGGCTAGGATGATCAAAGCATCATCTATACTAGTTTTTCCCCCCCGATTTTTACTATGACTCAATGGGAAATATCAAGATACAGCACACATGCACTCCTACAAATCTATCTGAAACAAATTTCTGAAAATAGTATATGTCCTAACTATGCTCATTTTGCTTCAATATATTTTATTGTTTCATTTTTTTAAGATAGGCTAAATATAATGCATTATATTGATTACATGACTTGCTGAGTACATCATAACCTGCAAATTGAAAAACCCTCGTCTTTGTCTGTATGGAGGTTGGCTGGGTTGATATTTAAGAATTGGAATGGAGACGGAGGACTAATGGTTGGGAGGGAGGGGGAAGATGGACATGGAGGAGGGCACTTGTGGGGATGAGCACTGAGTGTTATATGGAAACCAACTTGACAATAAACTATTTTTTTTAAAAAAATGAAAGAAGATGAAAAAAAAATTGGAATGGAGAAAAATTGTACTAGTGAGCATAGTGGATGACAAGACCTAAGTAGATGACAGCAACAGAAGAGGGATGAAAGAGAAGTTCTTATAGGAGAGAAGAGAGTTATGTTGCAAAAGGGTTCTATGTACCTACTCAAACTTTTAAAACTAATTTCTGATGTTTTAAAATTGTAATTCATATTTGTTCTTATTTTAGCAAAGAACTAGCTTCAGCTGAGCAAAACAAAAATCATTTAAATAATGAACTAAAAAGGAGAGAAGAGCAGTTGTCCAGTTATGAAGACAAGCTGTTTGATGTTTGTGGTAGCCAAGATTTTGACAGTGATTTAGACAGGCTTAAGGAAGAAATTGAAAAATCCTCAAAACAACGAGGTAAGTTACCTTCTTTTTTAATTTTTTTATGTATAGTTTATTTTTGAGAGAACGCAAGTGGGGGAGGGGCAGAGAGAGGGGAGGATAGAGGATCGAAAGCAGGCTCTGCGCTGACCACAGTCAGCCCGATGCAAAGGTCAAACTCAGGAACCGTGAGATCAGGACTTGAGCTGAAGTCGGACACTCAACCAAGTGAGTCACCCAGGTCCCCTGAGTTACCTTCTTTATGTTATTGAGGCAGTTTGACACTTGAATTTTCACTCACAGGTAACTATTAAGGGTGTAAGATTTAAAAAATTGGTTCCGGAGCCAAATGGCTTTAGTCCTGGTTCTACAACTTAATGGCTGTGTGACTTTGGGCAAATTATCAAATCTTTCCTTTACTTCAGATTTATTATCTGAGGACATAATTACCTAACCATTAAGGGTATGAGGGAAGAATAAATGGGATTATAAGTATAGAGCTCTTAGAACAGTTTCTGGCATGTAATATGCTCTGAAATTTTGTTACACTTTTTATGTATTACCAATAAGTAATTAATACAAATCTGAATGTATTGTGTCCTTTCAAATACTATGTAAATATTAGAGAATTTTTATTTCTGTAATGTGTTTATAAAGGAAGAATAATCATATATATGTAATTTATATACATAGTTATAATATATATGTAATTATATATATATATATATATATATAAAATATATATATATAAGGATTATAACCACTGTGACAAAACTGTATTTTATATACTCCTCTCACTGGTAATATTTATTTTCTTAAAATAGCCATGCTGGCTGGAGCCACAGCAGTTTACTCCCAGTTTATTACTCAGCTAACAGATGAAAACCAGTCATGTTGCCCTGTCTGTCAGAGGGTTTTTCAGACGGAAGCTGAATTACAGGAAGTCATCAGTGATTTACAGTCTAAACTGCGGCTTGCTCCAGATAAACTGAAGTCAACAGAATCAGAACTAAAGAAAAAAGAAAAACGACGTGATGAAATGCTGGGACTTGTCCCCATGAGGTGAGAATGCGGATTTACCACTACTGTACATGTAAAAGATACTCATCCAGGGGTGCCTGGGTGGCTCAGTCAAGTAAGCATCTGACCCTTGATTTCAGCTTGGGTCATGATTTCACATTCCATGAGTTTGAGCCTTGTGTCGGGCTCTGTGTTGACAGCGCAGAGTCTGCTTGGGATTCATTCTCTCTCTCTCTCTCTCTCTCTCTCTTTCTCTGTCTCAAAAATAAATAGACATTAAAAAAAAGGCACTCATCCAGTCCCTGGCCACATTGTAGGTGTTGAGTAATGTGTTGAATGAGTAAAAATTTAAGTCAAGATTCTGAGCCATTTTGTCCCATGTCAGGTTATTTATGTGATAAGAAAAAATAATTATTTTGTTTAAAGGTAAGCAAACTTCTTAAACTAGTCACAGGGCACATATAATCTTTACTTGTGTGTGTGTGTGTGTGTGTGTGTGTGTGTGTGTGTGTTTAATTCCTGAGACTTGGCTTGGAAGCAGGAATTTTGTCAGATTTTGTACTGTTTGCTAGTATGTCACTTTCTAAACATAGCAAAAGAATTAAAGTGCTGCAAGCTCCCCCAACAGATAAAATTTATATTTTTATGTCTTTCCCACTTTGAAAAAGAATGAATCATAGTGATTTGTATTGTTTATTTTCCCTCACTTATTCAGTAGATTCACATGATGGTCTGCTTATAACTAAGATCAGAAAGTATGTGATGATGTCTTGGTGTCTCCCACAACATAGAGCACCAAGCTGATAACAGAGACCTATATGACATGATCTCTTAGGTGCTGATGCTGTAAATAAGGAGACAGGCTCTAGAATTGAATATTTAGAAAGCTGGGCTTAATAAAGTGCTTAATTGGTTCAGACAAATACATTAGTTAAGAGAGAAGCCAGTGGACTACAGAATAAGATTTTGAGAACAAGATAGGAGGAGCATATAAAGCACAGGGAAGTTGATTCAGATCCGTTAACAGAAGAAAAGTGAAGAGAGAAATGAGAACAGTGTGTGTAAAGAGAAGGGGAGCATGACCTGTGCTTCAATAGAAAGGTGATCTAGAGTTGAAAGAATCCTGGGGAGATTGATTGCCAAAATCAATCAGGAAGATAGGGCTACATAATATTCAGGCCTAGTTAACAACTCCCTCTGAAAGGTCATAGGGAGTCATCCTTAGGGATTTATGAAAAATGTGTTTTAAGAAATGAATCTCATGTTAATATATTGAATGGATATTGGGAGAACAGTTCAGTCAGTTAAGCTTCTGACTTTTGGTTTTTGCTCAGATCATGATCTTGCTGTTGTTTGGGATCAAGCCGTATGTCAGAGGGTCTGTGCTGATAGCATGGAGCCTGCTTAGGATTCTCTCTCTCTCTCCTCTCTGCCCCTCTCTTCCACTAACTCACGTGTTTTCTCTCTTTCTCTCAAAATAAATAAGCATTAAAAAAGAAAAGAGTGTGGGGCACCTGGGTGGCTCGGTCAGTTAAGTATCTGACTCAGACTCAGGTCATGATCTCACAGTTAGTGAGTTCAAGCCCTGCATCGAGCTTTGCACTAGTGGTACAGATCCTCTTTGGGAGTCTCTCTTTCTCTCTCTCTGCCTCTTCCCCACTTGCACACACACACTTTCTCTCAAAATAAATAAATAAACTTTAAAAACATTTTTTAAAAAAGAGAACAACTCTGGAAGCAAAAACGCTAGGAGGATTTGTTGTCCCGGAAAACCAAAGAGAAATTTCAATAGAAGTCAGAAAGGTCTGAGTAGATAGGCTTTGTGGTAGCCAGCCTCCAAAATGATCCCCAGTGATCCCTAGCTGACAGTATTCATGCTCTTGTACAGTCTTCTCCTATGTTTTAGGATTGTTCTCTGTAACCAATAAAATATGACAGAAGTGGTAGCATGTCCCTTCCCGGATTCATTTACATACTGAATAGCTACTAGCTCCCTGCTCTCCTTTTCTTTGGGATATGGGTGAAGCCAGCTGCCATTTGAGCAGCCCTGTGGAGGGCCCCACTTGACAAGGACCTGAGGCTTTCAAACAGCCACACGAGTGAGTACCATTTGGAAATGGATTCTCCAGCACTCAAGCCTTGAGATGATCACAGCCCTGGCCAGCAGCTTGACTGCCACTTCGGTGAGACACTCTGAACCAGAAGTACCCACCCAGATGGCCGTCTCTGATCCTAAAATAAGTGCTGTTGTTTCAGGCTGCTGAGTTTTGAAATGTTTTGTTATGTAACAACAGATAATTAATATAGCCTTCAAGGGTGAAAACTAGATTATTGGAGGCTATAGAGAGAATGTGATAAGGAGACAAAAGCAGTAGGTTGAGAATGAAAAGGAGAGAAAGGAATAAGGCAGTATCTTGAAAGGATAAAGATAAAGTAAAAAAAAAAAAAAGGGAAATTGGTAGAAAGTCCACTCAGAGGAAATGTGAGCTTAGTTCTGTGTCATATTGATATAAATAGGAGAAATCAACGTTGTAGTACATTTTAAGACCCTTGCCATCAGAGCTCCCCTTCTCAGAGTAGGGTACATACTTTATTCATTGTTTCAGTTCCTTAATTCCTTCTGGGTTGTAACACTGGTAACTATTTGCTGAATGTATGAGAGTTTTAGTATCTGTTCCAGTTATTTACTGCTCCATAACAACCTCCTCAAAACTTAGTGCCTCACAGCAACCATTTATTATGATTTTTCATGCTTCTGTGGGATGACTGGGCTTGGCTGAGTAGTTCCTCACTTAGGGTTTTTCATGCAGTTGCAGTCAGATGTTGGCTGTAGTCATCTCAAGTCTTCTACTGGGCTCAGAATTCAAGATGGCTCACTCAGATGACTTGAAGTGACACTGACTATTGTCTGGGACCTCCGCTGGGGCTGTCAAACACAATGCTTTCACATAGCCTACACACGTGTCTTGGGCTTTTAGCAGCAGAGTGGCTGGATTATCAAATGAAGGATACTAAGAGCAAGTAGTCCAACAGATAGGCAATAGAAACTGCTAGTTTCTGAAGGCCTGGGCCTAGAAACTGGCACAGTATTACTTCTGCTGTGGACTATTGGTGACAGTAGTCACAGAGCCTCCCAAGATTCAATCAGAGAACACAGACTCCACCTCTCATTGGGAGAATGTCAAAGTATTTGTTGTTAACTTTAATCCATATAGCAACCCAGTATCTGGAGTGGCACCTATATGCCCTCTGGTCAGAAAGTAAGATAACCTGAAGCTATAGACACATAGACCAATGGAATAGAATTGAGAACTCAGAGCTGGACCTAAAGGTATACAGCCAACTAGTCTTTGACAAAGCAGAAAAGAATATCCAATGGAAAAAAGACCGCCTTTTTAACAGATGGTGTTGGGAGAACTGGACAGCAACATGCAGAAGAATGAAACTAGATCATTTTCTCACACCATACACAAAAATAAACTCAAAATGGATAAAGGACCTGAATGTGAGACCGGAAACCATCAAAACCCTAGAGGAGAAAGCAGGAAACAACCTCCTTGACCTCCACCGCAGCAACTTCTTACTTGACACATCCCCAAAAGCAAGGGAATCAAGAGCAAAAATAAACAATTGGGACCTCATCAAGATTAAAGGCTTCTGCATGGCAAAGGAAACAACCCACAAAACTAACAGGCAACCAACGGAATGGGAAAAGATAGTTGCAAATGACATATTAGATAAAGGGTTAATATCCAAAATCTATAAGGAACTCACCAAACTCCACACCCTAAAAACAAAACCCAGTGAAGAAACGGGCAGAAGATATGAACAGACACTTCTCCAAAGAGGACATCCAGATGGCCAACAGACACATGAAACAATGCTCAGCATCCCTCTTCATCAGGGAAATACAAATCAAAACCACACTGAGATACCATCTCACGCCAGTCAGAGTGGCTAAAATGAGCAAATCTGAGAACTCTAGATGCGAGGATGTGGAGAAACGGGCACCCTCCTACACTGCTGGTGGGAATGTAAACTGTTGCAGCCCCTCTGGAAAACAGTGTGGAGGTTCCTCAAAAAATTAACAGTAGAACTCCCCTATGACCCAGCAATAACATTGCTAGGAATTTACCCAAAGGATACAGGAGTGCTTATACATAGGAGCACATGTACCCCAATGTTCATAGCAGCACTCTCAACTATAGCCATAACATGGAAAGAGCCTAAGTGTCCATCAATGGACGAATGGATCAAGAAGATGTGGTTTATCTATACGATGGAATACTACATGGCAATGAGAAAGAATGAAATCTGGCCATGTGTAGCAACATGGAAGGACCTTGAGGGTGTTATGCTTAGCGAAATAAGTCAGGCAGAAAAGGACAGATATCATATGTTTGCACGTATAGGAGGATTAGGAGGAACTTAACGGAGGACCATGGGGGAGAAGAAGGGGGGAAATGGTGGGGGAAAGGGAGAGAGGCAAACCATGAGAGTCTCTTGAATGCTGAGAACAAACTGAGGACTGATGGGGGGAGGGGAGAGATGGGCATGGAGGAGGGCACTTGTGGGGATGAGCACTGGGTGTTATATGGAAACCAACTTGACAATAAACTGTTTGTAAAGAAATAAAATAAAAAAAGAAGATAACCTGAAGCTAGAAAAATAAATACTTAATCTGAGAGGTAAACCAGTGTGTTGGAGAAAAATACAGCAGGGTAAGGAAGTACAGAATCCTGCGTGGTGATGAGAGGGGAATTGCTGTTGAAGGTGGCATCCAAGTGTAGACATGAGAGAAATAAGGGAGCTGTTTGCATTTGTCCAGGAGAAGAGCATTCTAGGCGATCCAAAATCCCTCAAGGCTAAAGGGAAAATGGTTGAAGATGAGCTCAGAGAGGTAGTGAGAAGCCAGATCTTGGTTATCCTCTTTGAAGGAAATATTTTTATTTAAAGGTCAAAACTCACCAGCACTTAATATATATTAAGACCACCATCATGAATGAAATCTCAAATGAAAATATACATGTTTATCATTTTGCTTAGTACTGAGTCAGGTTTATTTATTATAACACCTGAGCTCAATAAAAACTTGTTATTTTTCCCCATTTCTTTGAAAGATGTTTTCACACAACCATGTCTGTAGGTTTCTCATAAAAGCCCCTTGGAAAAGGAATGCTGTCACAAAAATAGATGAACGGAGTTTCTGAAAATTTTACAGGACAGAACAGAATCCTAATCTCAAAAACCCATTCTTTTGGTAAACACTTTTATTCTTTGTTCCAATACTTATTTTAGCATCTTAGGTAATCATCAGTAAAGAAGGCACCAAAACATGGACCACATCAATAAGAGGTTTTTTTGTATGCATGTGAAAATGTAAAAATAGGGTCACAGTTGAATGGACACCTGTAGTTCCCCAAAGATGTCCCCCGTCAAGTGAATGCTTGACTGTCATTAGGCTATCATAGCTGTGTCACTGTTTAGGTATTAGGAACATAATTTAAGACCAACTTCTGGTCTGTGACCACAAGATTCATGAAGTGATGTGAGCATGGAATTACTCAGAATCTATATACCTTCATATTTACTCAGGAAATTTTTTCATCTTGGTGGCATAACAAACTATAGGTCTTTTGTTGCCACAGGTCAGTTCAGGTTGACATTTCTTGGTCATAGTGTAGACTTTTAAAAATAGTTAACTCGTAGCAGTATGCCAGAGCTAACTAACACTTGAGTTTCTGGTTTTTCCTTTAGTTTACTATAAGACTCCATTAGGAATCAGTTTAATTTATTGAACTAATTTTCAATTAAGAATTTGGAATTTTTCAGAAAAAAAGTTTTTTTTTTTAAAGATACAAGGTTTGTTTCAGAGGTGTCAACAAAATTAGATGTGGAGCCAGTCTTTCTACCACAAGAGTGGTAGTCCATTAACTACAGTAGGTGGTTTTTACTATCTTGATACTTTTGATCCGTATGGTCAGTTAATTTATAGAAAATCTCTTTTTGGCAAAGTCCTCAGTAATACAGTAGTCCCCCTTATCTGCAGCTTCACTCTGTTGTTTCTATTACCTGAGCTCAACTGTGGTCCAGAAGTCAGTGATCCTGGTGATATAACATATAACAGTAGCCTCACTTGAAGTCACAAGGCCTCTCCTCACTTCATCTCATCATGTAGGCACTTTATAATCTGACACCACCACAAGAGGAAGGAAGGGTACAGTACAATAATACAAGTTGAGAGAGACCACATTCGTGTAACTTTTATTACAGTGTATTGTTATAACTGTTTTCATTTTTTTCCTTTTTTTAATCTCTATTTATTTTTGAGAGAAAGAGACAGAGTGTGAGCAGGGGAGGGGCAGAGAGAGAGGGAGACCTAGAATCTGATGCAGTCTCCAGGCTCTTAGCTGTCAGCACAGGGCCAAATGTGGGGCTCAGACTCAGGAGTGTCAGATCATGACTGAGCTGAAGTTGGACGCTCAACCGACTGAGCCACCCAGGTGCCCCATAATTGTTTTATTAGTAGTATTGTTAATCTCTGTGACTAATTTATTTTTTAATTTTTTTGTTGTTTTTGTTTTTAGTGTTTATGTATCAGAGAGAGAGAGCGCGAGCAGGGGAGGGGCAGGGGGACAGAGAATCCAAAGTGGGCTCCAGACTCTGAGCTGTCAGCACAGAGCCTGACACAGATTCCAAACTCACGAACGGTGAGATCATCACCTGAGCCAAACCAATTAAGTTAAAGTGGTTGGACCCTTAACCGACTGAGCCACCTAGGTTCCCCTGATTGTGCCTAATTTATAAACGCTATCATAGATTTGTCTATATAGGAAAAAACAAATATATATTTGTCTATATAAGGTTTGGTTTGTATATAAATGGATTTGAGGCATCCACTAGGGATCTTGGAGTATATTTCCTGTGGTTAAGTTGGGGGGGTGGGGACTATTGTAACTTTTAAGTGAGCAAGGTCTACCATTGGATAGATATTAAAATGAGTGGGCAAAAATTTGAGGACATCTGGGTGGCTCAGTCAGTTGAGCATCCAACTTCAGCTGAGGTCATGATTTCATGGTTCATGAGCTCAAGTGAGCCCTGCATCAGCCTCTCTGCCCATTATCTGTTCATGATCTCTCTCTCAAAAATAAACATTTAAAACACATTGTTTTTAAGTTTGAGGAGAAATGAGATAATGATATAGTCCCAATGGATTTCTCCTAAGATAAGTTCTTAATTACTAAGATAAAAATAGTAACTTTATAGTGGATAAATCTGGCTGATACCATGTTACCCAAGTGAATAAGACAAACGTCTCTAGTAATAAGATGTAATGACATCACGTCCTCACTGACGAGATGCCCTGAGAAGGATATAGTCACTTCTATGATACTCTTGCCAAAAATACATGACTTCCGTTTAATAAGAAAACATTAGATAGCTTATTTTTAATTGTGTTCTCTGTTAAGGCAAAGCATAATTGATTTGAAGGAGAAGGAAATACCAGAATTAAGAAACAAACTGCAAAATGTCAATAGAGACATACAGCGTTTAAAGAATGACATAGAAGAACAGGAAACACTCTTGGGCACAATAATGCCTGAAGAGGAAAGTGCTAAAGTGTGCCTGACAGATGTTACAATTATGGAGAGGTTCCAGGTAAGTTTATTTTAGTTTAAGGCAGACTAAAACTTGTTTCATGGTGATTTGAATATGAAATGTGAGAATGGTAAAAACAGTATGTATTCAGGTATAAGTTAAGTTTAGAGTTCCCTATCCTGAATTGCAGACTGTCTGAGTGAGTACTGCTTAACGTTCACATTCCTGGGTTTGGAGTTTTTATTTATAAACATGAGAGTTAAGAAGTAGTCCTGTTGAGGGGCGCCTGAATGGCTCAGTCGTCTGACTTCAGCTCAGGTCATGATCTTGCGGTTTATGAGTTCGAGCCCCGCATTGGGCTCTGTGCTGATAGCTCAGATCCTGGAGCCCGTTTAGGATTCTTTATCTCCCTCCCTCTCTGCCCCTCCCTCATCCATGCCCTGTCCCTCTCTCCTTCAAAAATAAAGAAACATTAAAAAAAATTTTGTTTTTAATTTTTTTGATGTTTTTTATTTATTTCTAGGAGAGAGAGAGAGAGAGAGAGAGAGAGAGGCAGCGTGAGCAGGAGAGGGTCAGAGAGAGAAGGAGTCACAGGCTCCAGGCTCCGAGCTGGCAGTCAGCACAGAGCCCGATGCGGGGCTCGAACCCACGAACCGTGAGATCATGACCTAAGCGAAAGTTGGAAGCTTAGCCAACTAAGCCACCCAGGCGCCCCTAAAAAAAATTTTTTTAAAAACGTAGTCATGTTTGTTTTCATTTTTAGTTTCCCTTTATGTCATTTAAGTTATTAAAACTCATTTTGTCCCATTAAACTTTGTTAAAATTATATCTGAAATCAGTTGCAGATTTAGATTTTAGAATAATAGCAATTTTTAGAGATTTTAAATAATAGTGGAGCAAGATTGTTAAAGGAAATAACTGTTTTATTCTTAAGATGGAACTTAAAGATGTTGAAAGAAAAATTGCACAGCAAGCAGCTAAGCTGCAAGGACTAGACTTGGGTAGAACTGTCCAGCAAGTAAACCAGGAGAAACAAGAAAAACAACACAAGTTAGATACAGGTAATAGAGTCTGTGTCTTCATGTATCCATAGAGACTTGATCCCAGCTTATGCTTTTTATCATAAATTTTATATCTGTTATGTTCTTCCAGTGCACAGTATATTCACTCTCTTTTCTCAAAAGAGAAAAGTTTCCTTGCTTTGCACAACAGATTTTAAGTGATGGGATGTTTTGAATAATAAGTATCAGAGGAGCTCTACTCTTTCTTTATCATACTTGCCCTGTGATCCTTAACCATGGCTGGTCAGGGAGGGGTTCTGTAGCACTTTTACTGCAGGGGGTGGGACCCAGGGAAACTCAGCCTGTGTGAATTCTGTAGAGCTCTAAAAAAGGAAGCTTGCTGTTTGTAGTAATTTTTTGTATCCTTAACATTAATCACGGCATGAATGTGTTTTGGTGCAGTTGCCAGTAAGATTGAATTGAATCGTAAGCTTATACAGGACCAGCAGGAACAGATTCAACACTTAAAGAGTACAACAAATGAACTGAAATCAGAGAAACTTCAGATATCCACTAATTTGCAACGTCGTCAGCAACTGGAGGAGCAGACGGTGGAGTTATCTACTGAAGTTCAGTCCTTATTCAGAGAGATAAAGGTAAAAAGATTCATACATACATGTCTGTTTTTTACATTAGTCAAATACATGAAGTGCTCTTTATTAGTGTAGTGGCTAAAACTATGGATATTGTGAGGATCGAATGAAAATAGTATAATTCTTTGCTTGGCTCCTAGGTGACAGAACTTGTACTAATAGGTAAAGAGATCTGGCAGTATTTTGGCCATAATAAACAAGAATTGATTGCCTAGTTAATTAGTGAACTTCTGTTATTGGAGGTGGTTAGCAGGTGGCTGGCTAACTGTGTGCATGCTTGTATGGGATATTTGTCTTACCTACAGATTCCTCTACCCATGGCAGACTGTCTCCCACTCAGCACTTTTTCTGTTTGATTCCAGATGAACTCTCAGAGTCCTTCCCAATGTAGAGCAGGCATTGAGTTGGAAATCATTTGGCATTCCTCATCTAAATTAATCAAATCCCAAACCCAATCAATTAAATGTTTGAACAGTTTTGGAAATAAAAATCTTACCTAGTTTTTTTTCATAATTATAAACATTTACTGAGCACTAAATAAATTATTGACCCTTTTGTTAAATGCCATACATGTGTTTAAGTACTTTTATTATAAATTATCAGAGCCTTATAGTAATACTGTATATTTGTATAATTTTTTTTACTGTTTATAAAGCCCTTTGACATTAAACAATTTAGTGTCTCAGTAATCCTTTTGAGATATGTGGCATAGTCTCCTTTTTTATAGAAAAGAGAGTAAGACTTAGAGATGTCCCATGTCTCAGCCAAGTTCACACAGCTAGTGGGAGGCAGGGTTTTCAGGTAGGTCTTCAGTGTGTAAGACATTTGACTTCCCACTACACCAAACCTCTTCTCAGTATGAAAAATTATACCTACACTGAAGTAATATTAAAGAATTGTTTCTACTTTTATGGGTTCATTAGATATTTCATTAATTATCTTAAAGTGCTTGAGGATAGTTGTTTTGAACAGTGGTTGTCATGTAATTATGCTGTACAGATATTACAAGGCTGAATAATGGAGACTCCTGATTAATAAAATTATTACTTTCCTTCCAAAATAGGGGTGGACACACCAACATCATTATACCTGTATGATTTTATTACCATAAAATACCTACTTAGCCTTAGCAAAGTAAGCTTAAGGACAAAAGTGTCCTTTATAACCATATTCCCATCTGTAAAAGAGAGGCCTGACCTGAAAAGCATTCGTCGTCTTTGGCCACTTAGAGTTGACATGTGCCCCTGCAAACTCACAAAAACTTATACATGAAGGCACATGGTCCATAAAACTGGGAGCACATGGCCTGGATTAGGAATCAAGTCAGTGGCTGAAGTATATAGCATAGTGGTTAAGAAAGTCTGGAACTAGAAAGAGTTTGGATACTGGATCTTTCATTTACTGGTTGTTGTGACCCCAAATTATTTGTATGCCTGTTTATTGATCTGAAATATGGGATATATTAATGGTAGGGTTTCTCATTGGGTGTTTGGAAGGAGCAAATGAGTTAATTTTTAAAGCCTCATACACAGAAAGTGCTTTGATTAGGACTAAAAAGTCTGACACCTGAAATAAGATAATGGAATATAATATAAAACTCTATATTTTGTATATGTAGGATGCTAAAGAGCAGTTAATCCCTTTGGAAACAACACTGGAGAAGTTCCAGCAGGAAAAAGAAGAATTAATCAATAAAAAAAATACCAGCAACAAAATAGCACAGGATAAAGTAAGATATCATTTATATTTTTATTATCAAATACATATATTAAACTTATGTCCAGAGCACCATGTTGGTGCTCACATGAAATTAAACACATGAAAAGATAAATATTATTTTGAGATTTGTGACATAATCCTGACATTAAAAAATTTTGTTAGGGGAGCCTGGGTTGGCTCAGTCGGTTAAGCGTCTGACCTCAGGTCAGGTCATGATCTTGTACTTTATGGGTTCAGGCTCCACACAGGACTCTGTGCTGACAGCCAGAGCCTGGAGTCTACTTCAGATTCCGTATCTCCCTCTCTCTTTACCTCTCCAATGCTTGCGCTCACTCTCTCTCTCTTTCTCAAAAATAAACATTAAAAAGAATTCTTGGCAGGGGTGGGGGTTCCTGGGTGGCTCAGTTGGTTAAGTGTCCGACTCTTGGTTTACGCTTGGGCCATGGTCTTGTGCTTCATGAGTTCAAGCCTGGTGTCAGGCTCTTTGCTGACAGCACAGAGCCTGCTTGGGATTTGGGATTCTCTTTCTCTATCTGCCCCTGCCCCTCCCTCCCTCCCTCCCTCCCTCCCTCACTCTCTCTTTCTCTCTCTCCCTCCCTCTCTTTCTCTCTAAATAAATAAACTTAAAAAAATTTTTTAATGTTTTATTTATTTCTGAGAGAGAGAGACAGTGTGAGCAGAGGAGGTCAGAGGAGGAGACACAGAATCCGAAACAGGCTCCAGGCTCTGAGCTAGCTGTCAGCACAGAGCCCAATGCAGGGCTCAAACCCACGAACCATGAGATCATGACCTGAGCTGAAGTCGGACGCTCAACCGACTGAGCCACCCAGGCGCCCCTAAACTTAAAAAATTTTTAAACAAAAATTCTTGGGGCACCTGAGTGGCTCCCTTGTTTAAGTGTCTAACTCTTGGTTTTGACTCAGGTCATGATATCACGTTTCATGGGTTTGAGCCTTGCATCAGGCTCTGTGCTGACAGTGCAGAGCTTGCTTGGAATTCTCTCTGTTTCTTTCTCTCTGCATCTTTCTCCTCTTCTCCCCTCTCTCAAAATAAATAAACATTACAAAAAAATTCTTGTTAGAATAAGGATTAATATTATTTTATTTCTTTATATAAAATGGAAGTTGAGAATAGAGATTTATTTAATCCAGTCCCATAGACAGTAAGGAGAATTGTCTCCGATTATAACATTTGCTGGTGGTAGAAACTGGAACACAAAGCTCCAGCTTCAAAGCCAGTGTTTCAGTCTTCTCACCTGTGAAGTTTTTGTTTTCTTAAGATATTTCCTTGGAAGTAAATCTTCTTAAATGCCCTGGTATAAATAAACATCAGTATTAAATAAATATTAAAATAAATATTTTTCCACAGATGAATGATATCAAAGAGAAGGTTAAAAATATTCATGGTTATATGAAAGACATTGAGAATTATATCCAAGATGGGAAAGACGACTATAAGAAGGTAATTTAAAGCTTAAAATTATTTATTTACTTATAATTTTATTTCTTGTAAAAATTTTTTAAAGAATTTCCTTTTTTTGTAGCAAAAAGAAAATGAACTTAATAAAGTGATAGCTCAACTAAGTGAATGTGAGAAACACAAAGAAAACATAAATAAAGAGATGGGAATTATGAGACAAGATATTGATACACAGAAGGTAGGTCTTTTTTGCTAGTGGCTTATGATATCTCTTGTGCCAATCTTTATGTTTTCATTTTTACTTTTACTTTCACTAGACCCATTGAGTGGAAATGCACACAGAGAAAAGCAGTTTTAATAACAGTCTTTTCTTCTTTTCAATTTTATTTTTAAAAAGCACATGTAGTAAAAGTGTAAACATAAGATTTTAAATATAAAAGTTTAAACATAAAATTAAATCAGTTATATAAATTAAAATTCCTCCTCCCCTCTGCTAATTCCTGGTCTCACTCCTAGATGTCATTACTGGTAACAGTTTTTTATTCTTAAAGAAGTTTCTTACTCATATCAACAGGGAAAGAGATCAATAATCTGTGTGTATGTATGTATATATACTTTTTATATATGGGATCATACCATTCATATTCTACACCTTTTTCCACTTAGTGCAGTTTGGTCTTACATATCAAGTAAACTCACACATTCACCATCTTGTTTTTAACGATTATAAAATACTCCATTTTGTGTGTTTACCATAAGTACTTTTTTCTTATTACAAGTGGTGGCAATGAATACCCTACATATATCTTTATTTTTTCTTTCTTTTCTTAATGTAAGATAAATTCACACAAAACAGGGATGTAGGTATAATTGTAAAAGTTACAAGCAAAATATTATGGTATTAAGTCATTTTTCAATTGATTCTTATTTCATTTCTCCTTTTAAGGAAATTAATTTTTGCATTTTAATTAAAATCACATTGAGAAATTATCTTGTTAAAGATAATTCCTTATATAAGCATGATAGCTAATGTCTTTAAAATCTATATAATTTCTCTCTTCCTGCTGTTTTATTTTTTTTATTTTTTATTTTTTAATGTTTTATTTATTTCTGAGAGAGAGAGACAGCGTGAGCCGGGGAGGGTCAAAGAGAGAAGGAGATACAGAATCTGAAGCAGGCTCCAGGCTCTGAGCTGGCTGTCAGCACAGAGCCCGACACGGGGCTTGAACCCACGAACCGTGAGATCATGACCTGAGCCGAAGTCGGATGCTTAACCGACTAAGCCACCCAGTTGCCCCTCTTCCTGCTGTTTTAAACAAAATTTGCTATATGAATGCTTTAATCACCTAGTTATAAATGGTGGTTAAAAATCTTTTTGAAGATTAGCTGTATCAGCTGTCTGCAGGGCTTCTAGCCATAGTGCCAGGTATTTCAAATATATGATTATTAGTCAAAAGTGAATCTCTGTCATCTAGGGGTGCCTGGCTGGCTCAGTCAGTGGGGTATGCAGTTCTTAATCTCAGGGTTGTGAGTTCGAGCCCCATGTTGTTATAGAGATTACTTTAAAAAATAGTCTTTTTTTTTTAAATAAAATCTTTTTAAAAAAGATTTTTAAACCTTTGCCACCTAATAAATGCTGAATAACTGTAAATATATGATCGTGTGTATAATATTTAGTTATCACTAGTTTATATAGGGTTATCTATTTAAAAATCACAATTTATAAATCATTAATGTTCCTCCATATATAAACATATGCAGAGATCATTAAGATTTACTCATCTGTGATCCTTATTAAGTTGATGGTCTAAACTTCATAGATCTGACTGTATTTACTTTTGTAATCTGCCTTGTTCCAGAGATTATTTAATAAGTTATATACATAGAGCAATGCCAAATAACATTTTGAGTTAGTGGGAAAATGAGGATATGTGGAAATAAGGACAAGAAGGTAAAACCAGGAGAGTAGTAAGTATATAAAATGTAGCCCATGAGGAGGAGGGCACTTGTGGGAATGAGCACTGGGTGTTATATGGAAACCAACTTGACAATAAACTATTAAAAAAAAAATGTAGCCCATGAAATGTGATATGCTTGTTAAAGATTTTACTAGTCATATGAAGATGGGAAGTCACTAAGTTAAGATTTGCATGGTCTCAGAGCTGAAAGGAAGCCAGTTCCCTGTACTCAAACCAGATAAAAATGTCTCCCATAAGCATTCATGGCAAGGAGGACACTGTGTAGATTAATAAAAATCCATTTTTAGCAAACATCTTGGGGCTTAAAAATTTTTTTTAGGGGCGCCTGGGTGGCTTAGTCGGTTAAGCATCCGACTTTCCGACTTTCGCTTAGGTCATGATCTCGCGGTTTGTGGGTTCAAGCTCCGCATCAGGCTCTGTGCTGACTGCCAGCTCGGAGCCTGGAGCCTGTTTCAGTCTGTGACTCCCTCTCTCTCTGACCCTCCCCTGCTCACGCTGTCTCTCTCTCCTAGAAATAAATAATAAAACATTTTTAAAAAAAAATTTTTTTAAATGTTTGTTTATTTTTGTGAGGGCAGGGAGACACAGAATCTGAAGCAGGCTCCAGGCTCTGAGCTGGCGGCACAGAGGTCCATGCTGGTCTTGAATTCCCAAAACCATGAGATCATGATGTAAGCCAAAGTCGAACGCTTAACCGACTGAGCCATCCAAGCTTCCCACTTTTTTTTCCCCTATTTGTTTCAGCATCTTTTTTTATCTTCCCTTGGTGAGGTTCTTTGGAAGGTGGTATGATTAGCCTAAGATAAATGTTGGAGTGTTTAGAGAGCTAGGAGCACCCATTAGAATTACCTGGGTTTTACTACTCCTAAGTATACAAATAGGAAAGTTTTAAACATGTTCACATAAAAACTTGTAAAAGAATATTCCTAGCAGCATTAATCACAATAGTCAAAATAGGAAAATAACCCAAATGGTCATCAGCTGATGAATGGATAAATGTGGTATATCCATATGTATTATGGTTCTCCAGAGAAACAGAACCAACAGGATATATACCTATATACAAATTTATATAAAGGAGTTCATTATAAGGAATTGGCTCACGTGATTGTGGAGGCTGAGAACTCCCAAGATCTGTAGTTGGCAAGATGGAAACCAAGGGGAGCTGATGGTATAGTTCCAGCCTCAGTTTGAAGGTCTGAGAACTAGGAGAGCTGAGGTTTCAGTTCACATCTAAATAGAGGAAAAGATTGCTGTTCCAGCTTATAGATTGAGGCCAGAGGAGTTACCTCTTACTTGGCATTTTTGTTCTTTTCAGGTCGTTGTCAGTTGATATGATGAGGCTCACCCACATTAGGGGGGGACATCCTATTTTAGTCTCCCAATTCAAATGTTAATTTCAAGACATACTCAGAATAATGTTCTACCAAATAATGTTCCACTGACATTTCCAAACAAATGTCTAAGCACCCCATGGCCCAGTCAGGTTGACATAGAACATTAACCCTCACACCATGGAAAATTATTCAGCCTTGAAAAAGAATGAAATAATGATATACGCTACAACATGGATAAACCTTGAAAATAGCATGCTTAGTGATAAAGGAATCCAATCACAAAAGACCACACATTGTTTGATTCTATTTATATGAAATGCAAATATCCATAGGGATAGAAAACAAATAAGTGTTTCCAGGAGCTAGGGGAAGAAGGGAATCAAGTGATTGCTAATGTGTAGTGGATTTCCTTCTGGGGTGATAAATGTTCTGAAATAAGATAGTAGTGTTGGTGGTATAGTCTTGTAAATATGCTAAAACCACTGAATTACATACTTTAAGATGGTGAATTTTATGGTACATGAATTACATCTCAATTTTCTAAAGAACGCCTCTGTTATTAAAAATATACACGGCTGTGTTTCCATTATAGGCCAGTAAATAAGAACTTGGGGGCCATGAGCAGAGGCATGTGTGCTTTGTTACAGTTCCCCAGGGGTTCTGCTGTTTCAGTCACTGAGCCAGAGCATTGAGAGCTTCCAGGCTGTCCTCTGGAATTATATGGCCTTTTTCCCAGCCAGACTTGGTGGATATTGTGCTCCATCTATTCTGTGTACTACTGCATCACAGTTGCCTAGAAAGCAGCTAATTTTTAGGCTTGCTTTAGGTACCCCACTGCACGTATTAACTGTCATCTGAGCTGGATGACTGGAGTTAATATTTAAGATTTGAGCCTAATTGTAAGTTATTTACATGCTTAAGCTCTACTAAATTTAGTCCACCGAATAAAAAATTTGGTAGTTTAATAACATACCTCCCTCCTTTTTTTAGACAAAAGGAACTGGAGGTAACCTGCCTTGCCCCAGATCACAAAAATAGTAACAGAAAGAGAACCTGACCTTACATTGTCAAATTGCTCTCAAAACAGAAAAACAATTCTGTTGTATTATAACTGCATCTGGCTTTCTTTTCTCTTTCTCCAGTGGTTTCTTTTGTAAACAATAATTGGAATTCTCAAGGACACATTTGAGCCAAAAAGCATTTCCCTATCAGCTACTGAGCTGGTTACTTATGTTCACTCATTTAATCTTCATATCAGCTCTATATGATAGGTGGTATTATCACTATGATATAAGTAAAATGGGACTCAGAATGTAAACTAATTTGTCCAAAGTCATCAAATATGGAAGTTTTGTAATGCTGAGATTTGAGCCTAAGTATACCTGAGTCCAAAACTTGTGCTCCTTAACTACTGTGCTATATACTGTCTTCCAAAATGACAGGTAAGGGCGACTAGAAGCTGACCTTAAAAAAGAAAAAAAAGAAAGAAATACTTAGCTTTCTGATCCTAAGAAGGAAAAAGTACAAGCATAATCTCTTATGGATGAATTTTTTTTTTTTTTTAACATTTATGTATTTTCGAGAGACGGAGACCGATCATTAGCAGGGGAGGGGCAGAGAGAGACACACACAGAATCGGAAGCAGCCTTCTGGCTCTGAGCTGTCAGCACAGATCCTGACACAGGGCTCGAACCCACGAACTGACATCATGACCTGAGCTGAAGTCAGACGTTCAACCAACTGAGCCACATCTTTTGGGGGGTGTGTGTGTGTGTGTGTGTGTGTTGGCAGGAAAACGGCAGGGCTCGAAGCCACATCTTTGGGTGTGTGTGTGTGTGTGTGTGTGTGTGTGTGTGTGTGTTTCTATTGGCAGGAAAACGGCAGGGCTCGAACCCACGAACTGACATCATGACCTGAGCTGAAGTCAGACATTCAACCAACTGAACCACATCTTTGTGTGTGTGTGTATGTGTGTGTGTGTGTGTGTGTGTTTCTGTTGGCAGGAAAACGGCAGAGCTCGAACCCACGAACTGACATCATGACCTGAGCTGAAGTCAGACGTTCAACCAACTGAGCCACATCTTTTGGGGGGGAGGGTGTGGGGTGTGTGTGTGTGTGTGTGTGTTTCTGTTGGCAGGAGGCAGCAGCTGACCCACGAACTGTGTGTGTGACCTGAGCTGTGTGACGTTCAACCAACTGAGCAACATCTTTGGGGGGTGGGGTGTGTGTGTGTGTGTGTGTGTGTGTGTGTGTGTGTGTGTGTGTGTGTGTGTGTGTGTTTCTGTTGGCAGGAAACGGCAGGTGCCACATCTTTGGTGTGTGTGTGTGTGTGTGTGTGTTTCTGTTGGCAGGAAAACGGCAGGTGACCTTAATGACAGTTTGAGGAAAAAACTTACCTCAAATTAGTGATTCACAGATGGGCAGGCTTAAGCATGTGACAGAAGTCCCCCTATGAAGAAGTCCCTTCTCGTCCACCTCTCAAATTCTTATTTCTTAGTAATTCCTGTGCCAATACTGCCCAAGGTCTTCCGCTCCCTCCCAGTTCCCACGCCACTGGATTTATTTCAGGATTTTACTGCAGGAGGGTCCTAGCTTCCTCTTCGAGAAGTCCAGACTCTAAACTTGGGATGAGTTTCCTATATTCAGGCTTTTATGAGCCAAACCTGTTTCTGCAAGAGATTTTTTTTTTCTATATTCCAAAGAGTCAGCTTATAAACTGTTTGTTATTTGGTTCTTGACAACTTTGTCCACAGTCATCAGGAAAATTACTGAAATAATTGTGTTGGTGTTGCTGCTGCTGCTAAGTGATTGGGTCTCTTTTTTAAGGACAGAAATACTCAGAACAGCTGACTTTTTAAATTTTGAATTCAATTCAGTGGCCAGGAAAAGTGTAATCAAATATGTAGATAAATATTATTTTTGTGAAATTTTTGACTGTTTTGTGACTATTTGTCAGCCAGAAGTAAAGATCTTATCTGACATACCTAACAGCATCTTACAACCTTGGCACATACTAGCAGACAGATACAACTAGGGGAAGAAGTGAGGAGAGACTGATAGTATATTTCTCTCTGGTGATCTTTTATATCAGTAGGCTCTACTGTGGGGTCCCTATGCAAGATGATCCAATGAGGTATAGGTATAAGATAAACATCTAGTTATATTCTTTTATTTCATCTTTTAAATATGTTTTGTGTATTTATGAGCCAGCCAGAATATTCCAGGCCTCAACATCCCTTCACACTGGCTTATTCTCCCTCTGTTGAGTTTAGCATGATTCTAAGTAAAGCAGAATTAGTGCCACCTGTCAACAGCTGTATATTGAGTCTCATGTTAGTAACTTGTTTTTGTTAACCAATTTAATATTATTTAGATACAAGAAAGATGGCTACAGGATAACCTTACTTTAAGAAAAAGAAATGAGGAACTAAAAGAAGTTGAAGAAGAAAGAAAACAGCATTTGAAGGAAATGGGTCAAATGCAGGTTTTACAAATGAAAAAGTATGTTTTTAAAAGGAGTCTTTAAATAAAGATCTTTTTATTGAAATGTGAACAATATTCAATACAGTTTTTTAAAAGAATTTTAGCATAAGTATGCCTTGAGACTTACGGGAAGGTGAATGTAGTTTTTTATGCAACTCTAGGTCAGGGCTTTACAAATTGAAGTACTAAAGAAGTGACAAAGTCCTACTGTAGTGACGGGCAGGATTAAAAATGCAAAGTCCCCAGATTTCCCCAGTTAGCTGTTTAAAAATCTCTTTTATATATTGAAGAAATCAGACTTCATAACTGGAAGAGTTCTTCATCTTCAGTCTCATTTTTAAAGCATTAGGACATTGAGATTCAGAAAAAAAATCCACAGGAAATTATGACGAAAGCCTGGAAAGTGACCCAGATATCCTAGCTCCCAAGCTTCAGCTCTTTAACATTGCATTGCTAGTGCTCTCCATGTGGAAGTTGAAAGAGTAAAGCTTTTAGAAGATACTTAAAATTAAAACAGTTTATTCTTTGCTACTGAAGAACAAAACCAGGTATTTTTATAATTTCTTCTGTCCTTGGTACATAACAGTGATTTTTATATTCATTCAGACTACTAAGTACATCAGCGCTTTTTCAGCGCTGCAAGAGAAATGTCAACAAAACATAATCAGGCCAGTTCTCTAAGAATGTCCATTAACTGGAAAGCAGTGCTTAACTTAAAATGTGCTTAATAAGTAACTGTTAAATGAATAAGATTTTTTTTTTAATGAATAAGATTTTAAAGCACACATTCAAATCTGTATTACCTCCCAACTTATCAGAAAAGTTTGTGTATTTTACTTTTTTGGGTTATAACTATGTTTCTACTTGGGCAAGTGAAATTTTATTTTTGTAGAGTACAAACTTTTATTAATACCACAGAAACTAATAGTTTGAGATGAAATTGTATTTTATCTCTGACATACTGTGAACAAAATGATGATACCTCTTAGTAACTTCTCAGTGTTGGTAACTGCATTCTTGGTTCACGTTCAGAATTTTGTGAATTTGTCATTGAATCGCCAGCAGTACTTTTTTTAGGTTAATGCTTTAAAAGTAAGGAACTTGTTCAGTGCCTTATTCTGCACACAGAAAACAGCTGTTTAGATACCTGGATGCTTCAGAGATTTGGGAAAAAGGAAAATTTTCTTTAGTACTAAAGCCTTAATAAGGAGACACTTATTATATATCTAAAGAGATCTAGCTTTTCCCTTTCAGGCTGCTGATAGCTAAAAATGGTCCTTAACTGTTATTTTTACCTTTTATAGTGAGCATCAGAAGTTGGAAGAAAAAATAGACAACATAAAAAGAAATCACAGTTTGGCAATAGGGCGACAGAAGGGTTATGAGGAAGAAATTATTCATTTTAAGAGAGAACTTCGAGAACCTCAATTTCGGGATGCAGAGGAAAAGTACAGGGAAATGATGATTGTTATGAGAACAACAGAGCTTGTGAACAAGGATCTGGACATTTATTATAAGACCCTTGACCAGTAAGTATTGGACTGGGAATTGGGTTCCCACTGCAGTCAGTATCAACTAGAGTGTCGTTAGCCATATTTCCCCCTTTTTTCACTTATTATATATAGTTAATACATACCAAAGAATGGGAAAAAATATATATATGTATGTATGTGTACATACACACGTATGCTTTCTTAAGTTAGAAAGTTAAGTTTTAAAGCATACTAATCTTAAAGACTACTCCTTAATACCACCCTCCACACCCATTCCGTGAACTCTTCCATTACTACTCAGTGGGATCCACTTAGGTGCTCCTCCTCATCTCAACCTTCTGTCCTCTTTACTCCCCAGAAGCACTGACACATATTTTTGCTTTATCACCTTCAAAAAAAAAATAGTAATTTTATCATATGTACTTTGGGGGGGTTTTTTGAGCTTTTAAAAAAATACCATATTCTGTATCCACTTCCAGGATTTGCCTTTTCTATTTTATTTGGTTTTTATATACTCAGGTTTCTTATAGCTATAGTTTATTCATTCATTTTCACTGATGTACAGAATTGTGTCATGGGAATATACTGCACTGTATCCATTTTCTTAGAGATGGACATTTGTGCTGTTTCTCTGTCTTTACTAATAAAACCTTTGCTGCTAGGAACATTCTTGATGTCTTCTGGCACAAAAGTATAAGAGGTTTTCTCGAGCATATGTAACAGTAAAATTTTTGGCACTCATTTTCACAAAATAATGTTAAATTTGTCTTCCAAGGAGTTTTACTAAACTGCACTGCTCGCAGAATGTAAAGTTTTTCTCTGATGCATTGTCTGACACTGATTTTGTCAGTTTATTAGTTTTAGTGAATCTGGTGGGTTTACAATGGTAAATCATAGTGGTCTTCATTTGTAGTCCCTTGATCTCTAATGATCTTCCTTCCTTTTCTTCCTTTCAATTGAAGTTAATTAACAATATACAGTGTATCTTGGCTTGGGGGGTAGAACCCAGTGATGCATTTCTTACATATGATACCCAGTGCTCATCCCAAAAAGTACCCTCCTTCATGCCCATCATCCATTTAACCCTACCCACCGCCCTCCCCTCCAGCAGCCCTTAGTTCATTCTCTGTATCATCTTTCCATGTTTAATCTTGTTTTTCCTCTTTGAAATGTTTGTGTCTTTCACTCAATTTTAATGTCTTATTGGTAGTGGTAGTGATCTGCATATGTTCTTTATCTCTTCTGCATTTCAATTTTTTTTTAGTTATATGTATTATAAATATCTCCTCAAGCTTTTTATGTTTATCTTTCTACCTTATAGTGTCTTTTAATGAACACATTTGATTTTGAGTTAGTTGAATTTACAAATCTTTTTTTAAATTTTATTTATTTTTTTTAATGCTTATTTATTTTTGAGAGAGCTAACAGGGAAGGAGCAGAGAGAGAAGGAGACAGAGGATAGGAAGTGTGCTCTTTACTCAAATTGGAAAGCCCAACACGGGGCTTGAACTTACAAATTGTTAGATCATAACATGAGCCAAAGTCAGATACTCAACAGACTGAGCCACCCAGGTGCCCCAGAAATCTTTTCTATTTATAGCTCTTTTTGGTCTTAAGAAATCTTTCCCTGCTACTATATTTTCTTCTAAAAGTTTAGTTTTGCTTTTTACATGTAAGTATTTAATTCTAAGTTGAATTTTATATACAATGAGAGGTAGGAATCTAGTTTCATTTTTCCCTGGATAACCAGCCACTGTGGCTCTATTTATGGACTAGTCCTTTTCTCAGTGATTTGAAGTGCCACCTTGATTATATATCAGAATTCCCTATATGCGTGAGTCTGTCCTGGATTTTCTGTTCTGTGTCACTGGTCACTTTGTCTTTAAGATGCCATTACTGAGACTGACTTAATTACTATAGCCTTACTATATATTCAACAAGTAACAGAATTTTGTTTTTTATTTAGTCTCACCATCTTTGTTTAAATTGTCGTTTTAATTCGTTTTGAGTGGTAACTGAGAGAGTTGTATTTAGTTCTTTTTTTTTTTCCCAACTTACCTGCCTTCTATGGGACAATTTATTTTTTTTTTATTCCTTTTTCCCTTCTTTGAGTTGTAAATGATACAGTCTCTTTTATTTATTTGGACATGTACCTTAAAATTTTTAATATGTGTTTTTGACTTAAAATCAAGTGCTATTGATTTTGAAAGAGGTCCTGAGGCAGCATTAACATCATCACCTTGAAACTTGTTAGAAATACAAATTCTCAGCCTCCATCTCCAGAGCTCCAGACCTCTTGGATTAGAAATGTTGGGGGGACATGTCTACGGCCATACCACCCTGAACGCGCCCGATCTCGTCTGATCTCGGAAGCTAAGCAGGGTCGGGCCTGGTTAGTACTTGGATGGGAGAAACGTTGGGGGGACAATGCCATGGCTTTAATGTGAATTGCTTTATCATCTTTCTGAATATAGATAATCTTCTCTGCAGTGTTTTTGTTGTCCAGTATTTTCTTTTCATAGTGTTTTGCATCCTTTCAAAGTAGTAATAATTACTACTGTGGTGGTAGTTTCATGCCGAGTGCTTCTTTGAAATTTTTTATGTTTTATTTATGAGACAGAAAGAGAAAGCATGAGTAGGCGAAGGGCTGAGAGAGAGAGAGACATAGTATCTGAAGCAGGCTCCAGACTCTGAGCTGTCAGCAGAGCCCAATGCAGGGCTCGAACTCAGGAATGGTGAGATCATGAACTTAGCCGAAGTTGGACACTTAACTGACTGAGCCACCCAGGTGCCCCGCTCAGTGCTTATTTGGATAAACCCTCATGTTTACCAATTTTTAAAAAAAATTCTACTCTCCTTTTTTTCCATTTCCCTTCCCTCCCCTCTGCCCCCAAAGTATAGCCCTTACTAATATTTTCGGTGTAGAATTGTTGGTAGTGAATTCTCTTTCAGCCATTGAAAAGTCTTTGCTCTCAGAAATATTAGTTGGGCAGAGATTGAGAGGTTTTGGTTTGTTTTTTTTCTTCTACTGCTCTGAAAATATTCCATTTTATCCTGGCCTCTGCGGTTGTTGCTGAGAAATCATTCTAATTATTCCTTTGGAGGTAATATGCCCTTGTTCTCTTAAGGATTTTCTTTGTCTCCGTCATTCTGCATTTTTCGTTGAGTTCTTCTGTTCAAGTACTGTACTTACTCATCTGAGGATTGATAGCTTTCATTACTTTTGGAAAGTCCTCATGTATTATCTCTTCAAATATTATACTTTGCTCATTTCTCTTTATTCTCCCCTTTAGACAGAAATAAATTTTCTTATCCTTACCTTACATATACTGGTAATAAACTGGGCAGCTTCCTCATAAGTATTTTCCAGGCATAAATTCTTTAGTTGCTGTTTGTGCTGCCTATTAATAGTTGCCTTTTAAAAACTTTTTTTTAAGTTTGTTTATTTTGAGAGAGAGAGAACAAGGGAATGAGTGTGCACGCAAGTAAGGAAGGAGTAGAGAGAGGGAAGGAGAGAGAATCCCAAGCAGGCTCCGCACTGTCATCACAGAGTCCAATGTGGGGCTCAAACTTACGAATTGTGAGATAGTGACCTAGGCCAAAATTAGGAGTGAGATGCTTAACTGACTGAGCCACCCAGGCACCCCTAAAACTTTTCATTTCTGTAAGTTCCATTTTGTTCTTTCAGAAATTCTTTTTTCATATTTTTCCTTAGAATTTTGATTTCTTCTTGTATGTCTTCACTCATTTTAAATACTCATATTTTGTACTCTCTCACATTATCACTCATAGCAGTAGGATTGAGCCCCACATCGGGCTCTGCACTGAGGTGGAGTATGCTTGGGATTCTCTCTCCATCTTTCTCTACCTATCTCTCTCAAAAAGAAAAAGAGGGTCTCGGCCTTTAAGTTGGGAATCACTTCTAACTTTGTGCCTCACTTGGGACTTGTGTCTCATCTTCTGGTTGATAATAACAAAGGTTAGCTACAGTATCAGATGATCATTCTGGTTTTCATTTTCTCTTTGTCTCCATCACATAGAGATTTCCCTTTATTTCTTATGAATTCAACTGTGAATGTAAAATACGTTTTATTTAAACATCTGATTATGTTTCTGGGCATTTGTGGCAGAATTACCAGTTACCTCAGATTTTGTTGTTTTCTGAAAAGGAAAATATCCTCCTAGATGGTAAGAGAAGTTTACCGACAGGATCTGTTTTAAATTTTTTTCTGGTCAGAAAGTACATTGTCAGCAGACCAGCCTCCATCAGATCACAGGACTCAGGAAGTCGGGAGGACCCTGCTTTCAGTATGAGAATATTTTAGTTAATGATGGACATAAAGGTGGCCCCAGAATCACACAGCTATAACTTGGGAATGTACAAGTTTGTGGAAGCTCATAATATTTTAGACAAGTTAGATCCATTTACTTTGAAAACGGAATCAGCTAATTATGTTAGTCATTTTTTTTTAAATTTATGTTTTAAAATGAATACTACTAAGACTTTTGTTGGATGAAGTTAAGAGTTCCAAAGACACTTGGCGGGGAGAAGGGGTTATTCCATGCCCACATCTTTTGTCTCTTTCATTGTGAGTGAATACGTTAACATTACACAGCTTCCTGAGTCCAGAAAGGCTCATGGAATGTATGCATGCACCAAATAGGAACTCTTGCGGGTTTTTTGTTTTTGTTTTTAATATAATTTATTGTGAAATTGGTTTCCATACAACACCCAGTGCTCCTCCCAACAAGTGCCTTCCTCAGTGCCCACTACCCACTTTTCCCTCTCGCCACCCCTCATCCATTCTCAGTTTGTTGTCAGTATTTAAGGATCTCTTATGGTTTGGCTCCCTCCCTCTGTAACTCCCCCCCCCCCCGCCTTTCCCTCCCCTGTGGTCTTCTGTTAAGTTTCTCCAGATCCACATATGAGTGAAAAAATAGGGTATCTGTCTTTTCTGCTTGACTTCTTTCACTTAGCATAATATCCTCCCAGATCTATCCACGTTGCTCCAAGTGGACAGATTTCATTCTTTCTCTTTGCCAAGTAGTAGTCCATTGTATAAACCACATCTTCTTGGTCTGTTCATCTGTTGATGGACATTTAGGCTCCCTTTCCATAATTTGGCCATTGTTGAAAGTGCTGCTATGAACATTTGGGTCCATGTGCCCCTATGCATCAGCACTCCTGTATCCCTTGGGTAAATTCCTAGCACTGCTATTGCTGGGTCGTAGAGGAGTTCTATTTTTAATTTTTTGAGGAACCTCCACACTGTTTTCCAGAGCAGCTGCACCAGTTTGCATTCCCACCAACAGTGTAAGAGGGTGCCCGTTTCTCCACATCCTCGCTAGCATCTGTAGTCTCCTGATTTGCTCATTTTAGCCACTCTGACCGGCGTGAGGTGGTATCTCAGTATGGTTTTAATTTGAATTTCCCTGATGATGAGTGACATTGAGCATCATTTCATGTGTGTCTGTTGGCCATCTGGATGTCGTCTTTGGAAAAGTTTCTGTTCATGTTTTCTGCCCATTTCTTCACTGGATTATATATTTTTCTGATGTGGAGTTTTATGAGTTCTTTATAGATTTTGAATACTAGCCCTTTATCCGATATGTCATTTGCAGCTATCTTTTCCCATTCCATCAGTTGCCTTTTAGTTTTGTTGATTGTTTCCTTTGCCATGCAGAAGCTTTTTATCTTGATGAGGTCCCAATAGTTCATTTTTGCTTTTGATTCCCTTGCCTTTGGAGATGTGTCGAATAAGAAATTCCTGTGGTTGAGTTCAAGGAGGTTGTTTCCTGCTTTCTCCTCTAGGGTTTTGATGGTTTCCTGTCTCACATTCAGGTCTTTCATCCATTTTTAGTTTATTTTTATGTATGGTAAAAAAAAAAGTGGTCTAGTTTCATTCTTCTGCATGTTGCTGTCCAGTTCTCCCAGCACCGTTTGTTAAAGAGGCTGTCTTTGTTCTATTGGATACTCTTTCCTGCTTTGTCAAAGATTAGTTGGCCATACATTTGTGGGTCCAGTTCTGGGTTCTCTATTCCACTGGTCTCTGTATCTCTTTTTGTGCCAATACCATACTGTCTTGGTGATTACAGCTTTGTAGTAGGCTAATGTCTGGGATGGTGATGCCTCCTGTTTTGGTTTTCTTCTTCAATATTAGTTTGGCTATTTGGGGTCTTTTGTGGTTCCTTACAAATTTTAGGATTGTTTGTTCTAGCTTTGAGAAGAATGCTGGTGCAATTTTGATTGGGATTTCATTGAATGTGTAGATTGCTTTGGGCAGTATTGACATTTTAACAGTATTTATTCTTCCAATCCAGGAGCATGGAATGTTTTTTCAGTTCTTTGTGTCTTCTTCACTTTCCTTCATAAATTTTCTATAGTCTTCAGCATACAGATCTTTTACATCTTTGGTTAGGTTTATTCCTACGTATTTTGTGGTATTTGGTGCAATTGTGAATGGGATCAGTTTCTTGATTTCTCTTTCTGTTGCTTCATTATTGTTGTATAAAAATGCAACCAATTTCTGTACATTGATTTTGTACCCTGCGACTTTGCTGAATTCATGCATCAGTTTTAGTAGGCTTTTGGTGGAGTCTGTTGGATTTTCCATGTAGAGTATCATGTCATCTGTCAAAAGTGAAAGTTTGACTTCATCTTTGCGAATTCTGATGTCTTTTATTTCATTTTGTTGTCTGATTGCTTATGCTAGGACTTCCAGCACTATGTTAAACAACAGTGGTGAGAGTGGACATCCCTGTCGTGTTTCTGATCTCAGGGGGAAAGCTCTCAGTTTTCCCCCATTGAGGATATCAGCTGTGGGCTTTTTGTAAATGACTTTTATGATGTTTAAGTATGTTACTTCTATCCTGACTTTCTCGAGTGTTTTTATTAAGAAAGGATGCTGTATTTTCTCACATCTTTTTTCTGTACCTATTGACAGGATCATATGGTTCTTATCTTTTCTTCTATTAATATGATGTATCATGTTGATTGATTTGTGAATATTAAACCAGCCCTGCAGCCCAGGAATGAATCCCACTTGATCATGATATATAATTCTTTTTATATTGCTGTTGAATTCAATTTGCTAGTATCTTGTTGAGAATTTTTGCATTCATATTCATCAGGGATATTGGCCTGTAGTTCTCTTTTTTTGCTGAATCTCTGTCTGGTTTGTCAATCAAAGTGATACTGGCTTTATAGAATGAATCCGGAATTTTTCCTTCCATTTCTATTTTTTGGAACAGCTTGAGAAGGATAAGTATTAACTCTGTTTTATTTTTTTTTCTTTTTATTTATTTCTGAGAGAGAGAGAGAGAAAGAGGCAGCGTGAGCAGGGGAGGGTCAGAGAGAGAAGGAGACACCGAATCTGAAGCAGGCTCCAGGCTCTGAGCTAGCTGTCAGCACAGAACCTGACGTGGGGCTCGAACCCACGAACTTTGAGATCATGACCTGAGCCAAAGTCGGACGCTTAACCAACTGAGCACCCAGACACCCCATATTAACTCTGTTTTAAATGTCTGGTAGAATTCCCCAGGGAAGCCATCTGGTCCAGAAGTCTTATTTGTTGGGAGATGATTGATAACTGATTCAGTTTCTTCCCTAATTATGGGTCTGTTCAGATTTTCTCTCTTCACGTTTGAATTTTGAAAGTGTGTGGGTATTTAGGAATGTGTCCATTTCTTCCAGGTTGTCCAGTTTGTTGGCATATAATTTTTCATAGTATTCCCTGATAACTGCTTATATTTCTGAGGACTGTGCAACAAATCCATTTTCATTCCTGATTTTATCTATTTGGGTCATCTCTCTTTTCTTTTTGAGAAGCCTGCCTAGAGGTTTATCAATTTTGTTTATTTTTTTACAAAAAAACACTTGGTTTCATTGATCTGTTCTGCTGTTTTTTTGGTTTCTACATTGTTTATTTCTTCCCTAATCTTTATCATTTTTCTTCTGCTGCTGGGTTTGGGGTGTCTTTAACTGTTCTGCTTCTAGTCCCTTTAGGTGTGCTGTTAGATTTTGTATTTGGGATTTTTCTAGTTTCTTGATATAGGCCTGGATTGCCATGCATTTTCCTCTTAGGACTGCCTTTGCTGTATCCCCAAGGGTTTGGATTGTGTTTTCATTTTCATTTGTTTCCATATATTTTGTAATTTCTTCTCTAATTGCCTGGTTGACCCATTCGTTCTTTAGTAAGATGTTTTTTAACCTCCATGCTGTGGAGGTTTTCCAGACTTTTTCCTGTGGTCAATTTCAAGTTTCATAGCATCAAGATCTGAAAGTGTGCATGGTATAATCTCAGTTCTTAACATATTTATTGAGGGCTGTTTTGTGACCCAGTATGTTATCTGTCTTGGAGAATGTATCATGTGCACTTGAGAAGAAAGTGAGTTCCACTGCTTTGGGATGTAGAGGTCTAAATATATCTGTCAGGTCCATCTGGTCCAATATGTCATTCAGGGCTATTGTTTACTTAGTGATTCTCTGTCTGGTTGATCTATCCATTGCTGTAAGTGGAGTATTAAAAACCCCTGCAGTTAGCACATTCTTACCAAAAAGATGACTTAGGTTTGTGATTGTTTTCTAAATTTTGGTGCTTTCAAATTCAGCACATAGACAATTATCGTTGTTAGCTCTTCCTGATGGATAGACCCTGTAATTATTATATAATGCCCTTCTTCATCTCTTGTTATAGCCTTTACTTTCAACTCTAATTTGTCCTTTTTTTTTTTACAAATTATTGTCAAATTACTTTCCACATAACACCCACTGCTCATCCCCACAAGTGCCCTCCTCAATGCCCATCCCCCCCTTCCCCCCACATCCATCAGAAAATATGGAACGCTTCACGAATTTGCGTGTCATCCTTGCGCAGGGCCATGCTAATCTTCTCTGTATCGTTCCAGTTTTAGTATATGTGCTGCCGGAGCGAGCACTAGTTTGGCGAGCACTAGTTTGTCCATTTTAAGTATGGCTACTTCAACTTTCTTTTGACTCCCAGTAGCATGATAGTTCTCCATTCCCTCACTTTCAATCTGAAGGTGTCCTCAGGTCTAAAATGAGTCTCTTGTAGACAGCAACTAGATGGGTCTTGTTTTTTTAATCCATTCTGATACTCTATGTTTTTTAATTGGAGCATTTAGTCCATTTACATTCAGTGTTATTATTGTAAAATATGGGTTTAGAATCATTGTGATATCTGTAGGTTTCATGCTTCCAGTGATGTCTCTGGTACTTTGTGTTACTTGCAGCATTTCTCTCATAGAGTTCCCCTTAGGATCTCTTGTAGGGCTGGTTTAGTGGTGATGAATTCCTTCAGTTTCTGTTTGTTTTTAGAAAACCTTTATCTCTATTCTGAATGACAGGCCTACTGGATAAAGGATTCTTGGCTGAATATTTTTCCTGTTCATCACACTGAAGATTTCCTGTCATTCCTTTCTGGCCTGCCAGGTTTCAGTAGCTAGGTCTACTGCTATCCTTATGTGTCTACCATTGGATGTTAAAGCCCGTTTATCCTTAGCTGCTTACAGAATTCTCTTTATCCTTATATTTGGCCAGTTTCACTATGAAATGTTGTGCAGAAGATTCATTCAAGTTGCGTCTGAGTGGAGTTCTCTGTGCCTCTTGGATTTCAGTGTATGTTTCCTTCCCCAGATTGGGGAAGTTCTCAGCTGTGATTTGTTCAAGTACCCCTTTCGCCCCTTTCTCTCTCTTCTTCTTCTTCTAGAATGTCTGTGATACAGATACTGTTCTGTTTGGTTGCTGCATCACTTAATTCTCTAATTCTTCTTTCGTGCTCCTATATCAATTTATCTTTTTCTTGGCTTCCTCTTTTTCCATAATTATATCTTGTAATTCACCTATTCTCCCTTTTGCCTCTTCAATCTGCGCTGTGGCCACCTCCATTTTATTTTGTACCTCATTTATAGCATTTTTTAATTCATCATGATTATTTTTAAGATCCTTGATCTCTGCAATAATGGAGTCTCGGCTGTCTCCTATGCTTTTTTCAAGCCTAGCAATTGATTTTATGACTATTATTTTAAATTCGTGTTCACTTAGGTTGCTTATATCTATTTTGATCAATTCTTTAGCTGTCACTTCTTTTCTTTTGAGGAGAATTCTTCTGTTTCATCATTTTGGCTAGTTTTCTGTCCCTTGTAAGTTGTAAAAGCTTGTTATGTGCTCTGCACCAGCAAGTACTGCTATATTAAAGGGGGCTTATACACTGTTCATGGGATTTTTTTTGGAGAGTGTTACTTGCTCTCTGCTGTTGTGACTTCAGTTATTTTATTTCCCTACTTGTAGTGATGTTTTGGGCTTTCCACCAGGTGTGCTTTGGGTTTGTTCCTTGCAGTAACCCTGGAAAGGAAAACAGTCAAACAAACAGAAAACAAAAACTTGCAAGTGCACAAATAAAACAATCAAACCAAAGCAAAAGACAATCTAAAAGCATAAAACCAGAAACCCCAGCTACAAGTAAAGAACAGGAGCATATACAAAGAGAGAAATGACAGGGGCGGGGAGAAAGAAAATGAACATTGACCAGGTAGAAGAGACCACAAGGCTTAATCCAGAGAAAGACAAAGGAGAATGAGGAAGGAAGCGAGAAAAAAGAAACAAAGATAAACTTACCCAGAGAGACTATATGGACTGATGATTTCCAGAGAGAGAGAAAGGAAAGAAAAGAAAGTATAGAACATGGCATCAAGAGAATGGATTAAATATGTCTGTTTAGGGGCGTCTGGGTGGCTCAGTCGGTTAAACGCTTGACTTCAGGTCATGTCATGATCTCCCAGTTCATGGGTTCGAGCCACACATCAGGCTCTGTGCTGGCAGCTCAGAACCTGGAGCCTGCTTCAGATTCTGTGTCTCCCTCTCTCTTTTTCCCCTCCCCCACTTGGAGTCTCTCTCAGTCTCTCTGTCTCTCCCCCCTCTCAAAAAAAAAAAAAATGAATAAAAACATTAAAAAAAATTTTTTTTAATGTCTGTTTAAGCAAACCAGTAACCAGATTAACCAGCCTAGAGGAGGGAAGAGTTAAGAAAGAGAAAAGGGAGAATATAGCTATATAACAAGAACTGACTTAGAGTTAATCCAGGCAATGCCGCAGTGCTGGTCTGGAGGGGGGCCTTCTATTTCAGCAGCATGTATCCAGCTCCAGTAGATAAGCAGCTCTCCAGTGTGAAGGGGCGTAGTTTGGTGGAGGCGGCTCCTGCCTCCCCTATGGGCCCCACAGAGGATTCCTGAGGCCCCACCTTGGTGGTTGTGGGGAGAAATATGATGACCTCCCCCCCCATACCTTCTTTAGGACCAGGTGTCCCAAATCATTCCTTCGGATCCCTCCTCACTTCCTCACAAGGCAGCTGTCTGGCTCCACTTTCTCCTATGTCCCACACGTAGCTGAGTTCCAAACTCCTACTCTACACGATAATCATGCTGCCTGATATGTAATCCCCCAAGCCACAGCAGTTCAGGTAGAGGACTGGACTCTCGTGTTGCCAGCTGCAGCCCTGACGCACCACGAAACCTGGAGGAGACTCCCCTCCTCCCCAGAAGTGCAAACAGGGCAGCAGGCCCCAGCCCAAAGAAAGCCCTGCAGTTAGAGATGGGATGATAGGATCCCTCTCTGTTTGCCTCAGTTTTTCTCGTGTCTAGATATATCCTTCACTTCGCCAGCCACTCTTTCTCTTCCCTTGGTCTCTCTACAGCAGGGGATTCCCTCCCCTCTGTGCCTTCCTTTTATCTCCTCTAGTTCGCAATCATGCTCCTCTGGGGCCGTCTGGATTTCACATTTTCTTCCTAGTAGACTCCATCTCCTTTCTCCCAGACCTGGGGTTCAGAGTCCTTTGCTTCAGCCCTTCTTTGAGAGACATGGGAACTACGGATCCCTCTACTTCTCTGTCATGTTGGCCCACAGTCCTCAGAACTTTGTTTTTTAACCTTTGGGAATCTTGAAAACTCCCCTAGTTTTGTTTTGTTTTTTAAGGTTTTTTTATTATTTTTGAGATAGAGGGAACAAGCAGAGGAGGAGCAGAGAGAGAGAGAGAGAGACACAGAATCCAAAGCAGGCTCCAGGCTCTGAGCTGTCAACACAGAGCCCCACGCAGGGCTTGAACTCATGAACCGTGAGGTTGTCACATGACTGAGCCAAAGTCCAATGCTTAACCCACTGAGCTCCCCAGGCACCCCAGAAACTCCCCTAGTTTTTAGACCCAATAATTTAAAGTGTCGAAACTTAAGATATTTTCCCAGTTCATTTTTATTTTAATGGTTATTTCTGAGAGAGTGTCATCAAGGGAGAGGCAGAGAGAGTCTGAGAAATAAGGATCTGAAGCAGGCTCTGTGCTGACAGCAGAGATCCCGATGTGAGAGTCAAACTCCTAAAACATGCGATCATGCCCTGAGCCGAAATCAGACACTTAACTGATTGAGCCACCCTGGCGTCCCAAAATACTAGGTTTTGAAACAAGAGCTTTAACAAGACATTAAGAATCCTTGCCCAGTAGACTGTATGTACACACATGGTCGTCTTTCCCCCCCTTTTTGCCTTTCAAAATTCTTTTTAGTCTTTCTAGCCACCTCATATATTTATGCCTTTATGAAGCTTTTTACTTTTGTAGTTCTTCAGCAACAGATGCTGTGTACCCAATAAACCTGCCATTTTTTGAGCACTAAGAAATAGGAGATCTAGTCCTAGTAAGACCACTTTATTTCAAGAAACTTTTTGCTATTAAAAATGTACTTTATAGAGTGGGGTAACTTAAGTTGGTTGTCATGAAAAAATAAAAATGAGTCTTAGAACGCGGAAAATGTGTTTGTAAAAGTTGGTAATTTCTTCCTTCTTGAAGCCTCAAAAACTTGTAATTGATGGTTAAAAATATTTTCTATGGAGATTACTTTATTTCATATTCTGACTGTTGACATTTGGCAAATTATTTAAGTGCTCTGAGGTTCCATTTCCTTATCTGTAAAGTGGAAATTAAAAAAAATTTCGTTAATGTTTATTTTTGAGAGAGAGAGCATGAGCAGGGTAGGGGCAGAGAGAGAGGGAGACGCAGAATCCAAAGCAGGCTGCAGGCTCTGAGCTGTCAGCACAGAACCCGATGCAGGGCTCAAACCCACAAACCTCATGACCTGAGCCAAAGTCAGATGCTTAACCAACTGAGCCACCCAGCACCCTGGAAATTTTTTTCCAGGGTTATTAAAGTAGTCAGTGTTAAGTCATTGTTACAAGGGAAACTAAGAAGCCATTTAATCCATCTTTCTTTGTTATCTTCCATTCTTTAATATAAATTTTTTTAATGATCTTGAAGTTTTAAAATTTATTTTGAGGGGGAGAGAGAGCGAGAGTGAGCACAAATACATGCACTAATGGGGAAAGGGTGGAGAGGAGAGAAAGAATCCCGAGTAGATACAGGGCTTGATCCCATGACAGACCATGACCTGAGCCAAAATCAGGAGTCATTCAACCAACTGAGCCACCCAGATGCCACAGTATAAATTCTTATACTGTCTATTCCTTATTAGTACTGTGGAACTTAGCTTTACTAAGAAAATGTAGATTTCTGTTTCTTTTTAAACATTCTCTGAGACCAAATTTTTCAAGGGTGGGATCTATAGAGAAGGGACATTTAATGTTAATTGAATACTTACTGTTTGTTAGCCATAATCTGATTGAATTCTTGTATCTACCATGTAAAGATCAAGTATTTATCAAGATTGAGAACACTGTCCAAGATTACACAAAATTAACCTTAGTGATAGGCATAATTCAGGAGGTACTTTAGGTCTTTCAGTAGCAACAGAATGTGGCATTTAACCTGGGACCTGATTGATGACAGGGAGCAAGATACACAAAAAGCAGATATGCAAGTCTTACAGGTGGAAAGAATATCTAATGTTTAGGCCCCAAGACCAGTTGGAACAGGAGGGGTTCAAGGACTAGGAAGTAGGCAAGCATAGCTAGAATACAGTAAGCAAGGGAATGAGGTCAGAGATAGATGGTTCCCAGACTTTGTGGTACTCTTGCATTTATTCTCTGTATTGATAGGAAGTCCCTGGTGGGTTTGAAGGAGAGAAGTAATATACTCTCATTCATAGTTCGAAGAAATTGCACTGGCTGCTGTTTGCAGAATGTATTGTAGGAGGACCAGGGTAGAAACAAGACCAGTGGAAGAGACTGCTCTCATAGTCCAAGAAATGGTCGTGGACCGGACTAGGGAGGAAGAAGTGGAAATGGCAAGAAGTGGAGGGACTCCAGATTTGTTTTGGAAATGGAGTTGATTGGGCTTGCTTCTGAATTGAATACAGGGGAGGAAAAGGAAAGTAAAAAAATCGGAGGTTGCTCCTACATAACTTTACTTTAGCAACAGGTAGAATAAACTGCCGTGCCTTGAAACAGGCAGGATTTGGAATTGGAAAATCTAGAGATGTTTTAGAGGCTTTTTTTCCCCCAAGTTTATTCATTAATTTTGAAAGAAAGAGCAAGCAGAGGAGGGGCAGAGAGAAAGGAGAGAGAGAATCCCAAACAGGCTTCATGCTATCAGCAAAGAGCTAGGGGGTGGCGGGAGGGGAAGGGGGGTTGATCCCACAAACTATGAGATCATGACCTGAGCCGAAATCAAAAGTCAGACACCTAACTGAGAATGAGGTGTCTGCAGGCAACTCAAGGAGTTGGATGTGTAATCTAGAGTCTAGACTTTAGGAGTAAGGTATAAATTTGGGAATCATCAGCATATATGTAGTATTTAAAGCCACAGAGTGAGATTACATGAGAGAACTGTAGATAGAAAAGGAAAGGGTCCCAAGACTGCTGATGTTTATAAATCTAATGAAGTAGTAGAAAATTTTTTAAAGGTATGGTATCTTGGGGGCGCCTGGGTGGCTTAGTCGGTTAAGCGTCTGACTTTCGCGTAGGTCATGATCTCGCGGTTCGTGGGTTCGAGCCCCGCGTCGGGCTCTGTGCTGACTGCCAGCTCGGAGCCTGGAGCCTGTTTCAGTCTGTGACTCCCTCTCTCTCTGACCCTCCCCTGCTCACGCTCTCTCTCTCTCCTAGAAATAAATAAAAATAAAAATAAAAAAAAATAAAAAATAAAAAATAAATAAAGGTATGGTATCTTGGGGTGCCTGGGGCACCTGGGTGGCTCATTCGGTTGAGCATCCAATTTTTAATTTCTGCTCAGGTCATGATCCCAGGGTCCTGAGATCGAGCCCCGCATTGGGCTCTGCACTGGGTGTGGAGCCTGCTTAAAATTCTCTCTCTCCCTCTCTCTTTCTGCCCCCTCCCCCACTTGTATTATCTCTCTCTAAAATAAAATAAAAAGTAAATAAAATAAAAGGTATGGTATTTTAAAAAACAAGTAAAGAAAGTATTTCAAGAATGTTGTATTATTGAGAGGTCAGATGAGATGAGCACTCACAGGTGACCCTTCATTTTGACAAATGGAGGTGTTTAATGATATTGAAGAGCAATCTCAGTGGCATGGTTCGAACTGAAGCTTTGGAGTTGGATGAGGAGAGAATAGGGTTAAGAAGTGGAAACAGTGAGGGACGCCTGGGTGGCTTAGTTGGTTAAGCGTCCGACTTTCGCTTAGGTCATGATCTCGCGGTTCGCGGGTTCGAGCCCCGCGTCGGGCTCTGTGCTGACTGCCAGCTCGGAGCCTGGAGCCTGTTTCAGTCTGTGACTCCCTCTCTCTCTGACCCTCCCCTGTTCATGCTGTCTCTCTCTCTCCTAGAAATAAATAAAAAAATATATTTAAAAAAAAAAAAAAGAAGTGGAAACAGTGAGTATAGATCTTACAAAAGGTTCTGTGAAGGGGAGCTGAAAAGTGGGGTGATAGGTAGAGGGGCCAAATTAGGTAGGCTGGTCTTTTAAATTTTACTTGCATGTATTCTACTACAAGGTAATTCTCTTATTACACTGACCTGTGGACTTAAGGTTTCATGTGTGTTAACTGAATAGAAAACTATACCTAGGACCCCTCAAGCTATCCCTGCATACCCTAAGAGGCATTGGCAGCAGGAAGAAGTGGGATTCCCTCAGTAAGGCACATGCTTATTCAAAAATCCCTGTTAGTATTTTATTGTTGAGCTCTGGGGAAGGCAGGAATAACGTATCCTGTCCTTCCTGCAAACTGCTAATGCTCCAGTAGGGAAGACCATGGTAGGTGTTCCACAGTCCGTGTTTGACCTTGGCCTTGAATAATGAACAAAAGGCTCTTCAGTAGAGAAAAGTGCCTCAGTGCTAGAGTCATCACAATGAGCAGAGTGAGCGTGTGTGAGGGGGCTTGATGGGGCCAGTCATGAGGAGCTTGTGGGGGCGGGGAGGTGCAGAGGTGCTTTCCAGCATTTTAGGCTTGCCAGAGGAACAAAGCCAGGCTGCTTACTGAGTTCTGTTATCTGGTAATCAAATGGATTCTTCTAAATAAGAAGAAAAGAAGTGGTACAGATTTCCCCAAAATTGAGTCTATGTGGGCTTGTGCTTGCAAATGGTAGCCTTGTTTAGGTTTATACTGTGAGCCTTAAATCTGCCTTCTCACCTAGAAAGGTCCAAAATTTCCCTCATTGTTTCACCTCTTAGAATGAAGCATGCAATCAGTGTATTGTTGCATTCGGCTGTCTATTTAAGGTAACACAGGAAATTAGCAGTGCATTTTCAAGAAAAGCTGATTACCATCTGTTATTAGTAATCATCTAAAAACATCACTGATTATAAGCATTGCCAGTGGTCAGAGACACTTCTACTAGATGAGAAGGAGGAAAACTACATCATTTATATTACCCCTTACCCATTTAAAAGAAAACATCAATTAAATGATTTTTGCACTGTATCACTCAGAGTGCAGTAATCTATCCTATGCCCCAAACTGTCATTTTTCCCCAAATGTAGAATGTTGCATATTAAGTCACACTTCTTCTGAAACTCAATGGAAACCTGTAACTTGTAGTTTTGTAGCCAAGGCGGCCAACTCTTTGACTCTGTTGAGAGCCTGGCTCCTTGTACTCAAGGAGAGCTTGCTTCCATGAGTGCTTGATCTAGTGGTCGCCCATGGCTGCCATTTTCATCCTCACCGTGGGTACAGTAGTTTCACATCAGCAGCGTCTCTAACATCAAGCAGGTAGAATACAAAACTAAAAGATTGCTGGTAGCATTTGTCACTTAGTGCAAGTTTTTATAACTAAATGTTTATCTTTCAATGGTGGTTAAACTACTGCCTCAATTTTAAAAGCGGATACTTAGGAGTCTGGCTAAAAGAAATTAGTTTAGAGGTTTTAAGGGTTTTAGGAAATAAATTTAATAGTCTTTAAGGGTTTCATCTAGAAAAAGATGCCATTTTTCTTTTAAGTGTACAACTTCCTTTTGGTAAATGACAGATTCTGAGTTTTGCCAAGTAGTGAAAATCACTGATAGTTTGGAACATGATACTCAGTAGAACGTGACACTCATGATATCATTCCCTTCTACGAGAGCACTTCCACTGACCTAAATTTAAGGAGACAGGAAGTTCTCACAGTGATAAGTACTAGGGTCGTAGGGAACAGTATCTAGTGTAATCATAAATAGCAGTGGCCCTAGCCAATTATTTTAGCAATTTGTATATCTCAAAATCTGGTACAATGTTAAATACAAGGGTGAGGATAATGTTGGAAAAATGGGTTTTATAAGTATATTACTGTTTTTTTCTAATCTAACTTGGTATATTACTGCTTTTTTCTAATCTAACTTGGTTAATTTTCATGAACTTAGTAGTTTTTATCATTCTCCTGAACTAATTTTTTTCTATTAGTAACGCATGTATGTATTTGGCCCTCTTAGTTCACATTTTATTCAGTGAAATAGCTGAGACACGGTGGGGAGGGGGAATCCAGTTCCCTTTGCCATTTTATGCACGTTTCAGATTTTGAGCATCACTTCACATTTTGCAGAATGGTAGTTCTTTCTCCGTATCTTGCTCTCTGGTTATGGTTTAAATAATGAAGTAAGAACAAGAAAGGTCTTTTCCTGATAGATGAGGATTTTGTCTATTTAAGTGATATTTTTCCAACCCCTTAGATACCTGTTCTCAAAAGTCTGCTAATAGCTGAGTCCTGGAAATGATTTTAAAAGTGGCCTCAGAGCAGCAGCAAACAGTCCTGGGGAAACCTAATAAATTTTACTTGTGACTTCAAACTGGAATCCACATAGGCTTAGGAGGATAGTAACTCAGGGGCTTACAGAAGCTTTTTATTAAAGCTCCAAGAGAGAGAGGCAAGTGTGGGAGAGAGTTGGACAACTTAGAAAGGAAGATTACCTAATTCGTGGGGCAGAAGCCATGGTGCAGAGAGGTGCCAAAGGACTGTACAGTCAGCCTGGCATTTAAAGGATACACCTGTGTGAAGAAGGAAGTGGGACATGGATGGAAACAGCCCACATGCTATGGTGGCACAGATCTCTTTCTCTCTCTCTTTTCAAATAGGCTATTTAGAGCAGTTTTAGGTCCACAACAAAACTGAGCAAAAAGTACTGAGATTTGTCATATACAAACCACTACCCCCCCACCATTCTCACGCCACAACTGTAGCTTCCCCCACTGTCACCATCCCTCACTAGAGTGGTATTAGACTGACACATCATAATCACCCAAAATGTGTAGTTTACATTACGATTCACTCTTCGTATTGTACTTCTAGATTTGGATAAATGTATAATGACATAGACCTACCACTACAGTATCATGGTGCATAGTTTCACTGACACATGTCTTTTTGTCTTTCTGGCCTCATGGTGTCCCCTTTCAAGTAGGAAATAAGCCTTTGTGATTTGTGAGAATCACATTTTTTTAAAAAATTTTTATGCTTTATTTATTTTTGAGACAGAGAGAAACAGAGCATGAGTGAGCATGAGTGGGGAAGGGGCAGAGAGAGAGGGAGGCACAGAATCGGAAACAGGCTCCAGTCTCTGAGCTGTCAGCTCAGAGCCTGACACGGGGCTCAAATCCAGGAACCGTGAGATCATGACCTGAGCTGAAGTTGGACACTTAACCAACTGAGCCACCCAGGCACCCCTTATATTTTAAGTTTCATAAATCATCAGAATATAAATACCACTAAAGCCATCATTTGTCCTTCTAAAATGCAGTATTATTACTGAAAATTGTAAGGAAATCTTTCACATGTTTAGGAATATTTAAATATAAGATTAAATAATTTATAAACAACTCTTTTCTTGGAGCACCTGGGTGGCTCAGTCATTTAAGTGTCTGACTCTTAATTACGCTCAGGTCAAGATCTCACAGTTTGTGATCCTGGCCCCAGGGCAAGTTGTGCACTTTTACTTGGAGTCTGCTGGGTATTCTTTCTATCCCTCTCTCTTTGCCCCTCTCCCATTTGCTTGCGCTCTCTCTCAAAATAAATATTTTTAAAAAATAATCCACTATTTTCTTAAATCTTGGACCTTTTCACTTTTCTTCTGGGAGTCAGTTTTCACAAAACATACTACTTCACAGGAGTGAGTATAAATGTAACTGAGTGATGTCCACATTCCAGGTTCATGTGAGGCTGATGTAACTATTCAGATGACCATTTACCTACAACAGTTTCAAGCTCATGAAATACATATCTTTGCCTAAACAGAGTAAGTTTCCTATAGGTCATGGACTTTCAAGATCATTCTTTTTTTTTTTTTTTTTTTTAAATGTTTTATTTATTTCTAGGAGAGAGAGCGAGACAGCATGAGCAGGGGAGGGTCAGAGAGAGAGGGAGTCACAGACTGAAACAGGCTCCAGGCTCTGAGCTGGCAGTCAGCACAGAGCCCGACGCGGGGCTCGAACCCACACACGCGAGATCATGACCTAAGCGAAAGTCGGACGCTTAACCGACTAAGCCACCCAGGCGCCCCTCAAGATCATTCTTAAATGTTCATTACCTATGAAGTCCAGGGGCTATAAAGTATGTGAGGTTAATCTTTAGGTTTGTGTCAGTCTTCTCCCACAGCGTCCTACCCTGCACAGTCTCTGAAGTGCTTTTCTTCCACAGCCCATGCCTAGTCAGGCAGACCCTCCTTAACTCTTACCTGTATTAATGTGGTAGCTTCTCCCACCTCTTTATCCCTTCCCACTCCTGTTGTACTTCTACCAGGTTTATTTTCCTAAAGGTGGAGTTTCCTGTTTGCTTCTAATTTTAGAAAAGACTTTCCACATCTGGTCTTTCCCATTTCATCGCTTTTTTTTTTTTAATGTTTTTTATTTATTTCTGAGAGAGAAAGAGAGCGTAAGCAGAGGAGGGTCAGAGAGAGACCTAGAATCCGAAGCAGGCTCCAGGCTCTGAGCTAGCTGTCAGCACAGAGCCCAACGCAGGGCTTGAACCCACAAATCGTGAGATCATGACCTGAGCCAAAGTCGGACGCTTAACGACTGAGCCACCCAGGCGCCCCTCCCATTTCATCTCTTACTCACTATACTCTAACCAAACTGAACGATTTTATTCCCTTAAGACGTTTTCACACATTTTCCTGTGCTGTTTCTCCTCCGTAGAATGTTACATTGTTGAAGTGCGACCCAAAACAGTGTAATTATTTTGTTCCTTTATATTCCATGATATTTGTATCACTTGTACCATTTAACCAATTTTAACCTTATAGATACTTAACGCTTCCCTGTTCTCCATTACAGTGTAAATCACAGAACAAACTTCACATTGGACTTGACATTTACAGGTCACATTTCCATGATAATGACTGACATCAATTTCTCGAGTACTTAAGTATTATTACATTCATGACATATTTTCATTTCCGTCACAGGGCTTTTTGCAGGTTATGTACACAGACATAGATCTTTGTTTATGTAAATAGTATACTGTAGGTATTTTTCTGTTTTGTCACTTAACATGTGATGAAATCTTTTATATTCAGATATAGAAGTACCTCGTTATTTTTAATGACTGTATAATATTCTGTAAAAACGGATGTTACCTACTTGATTTGAACATATAAGGAAACTTTTAAATGTTTGCTACTACAGATGATACTACAACGTTCGCCTTTGCACACGTGGGCAGATGTACCAGAAAGATAGCTTCTTAGAACCAGAGTTACTGGGACACAGAGTATATATACATTTTTAACTTGTTAGTGCCAAATTGCCTTCCATTAACACAGAATTTATGTTTCTGCTAGTAGTGTGTGAAAGTGCCCACTTCTCCATGACTGCATTTCATATTATCAGCCTTTTTACTTTTTGCTAATCCACTGTAGAATAATCTTCTCACTTGAATTTACATTTCCTTGTTTACTAGTGAGGTCAAATGTTTTTTCATATGTTGGCTATTTGTATTTCTTTTCCAAGAATTGCCTGTTCAGATATCTCTTTGCCAGTTTACTATTAGGTTGTCTTTTTCTTAGTGACTTGTACCACTTTTTTTATAGATTTTGGGTGGTAATCCTTTTTACATACATTGCAAGTAGTTACTCCAAGTTTGTCATTTTACCTTTAACTTTCTGGTATTATTTGTGACATTTTAATTTTTACGTAGGCAAATCTTTAGTCTCTTATTTATAGCTTGTCCCTTAGAAAGGCTTTCCAGTCCGGGGCACCTGGGTGGCTCATTTGCTAGTGCAGCCAACTCTTCGTTTCAGCTCAGGTCATGGTCTCATAGTTCGTGAGTTTGAGCCCCACATCGGGCTCTGCGCTAACAGTGTGGAACCTGCTTGGATTCTCTCTCTCTCTCTGCCTCTCTCTCTGTCCCTTCCTGCCTCTGTCTCTCAGATAAACTTTAAAAAAATTTTTAAAGAAGACTTTATAGAGTCCTAGATTATAAAATTGTTTTCTTCTGATAGTTTTATTTAACTTTTAACTCTTTGATTCATTTGGATTTTGAGGTTTAATAAAGACAGTAATATAATTATCCCTCCTTCCAATACTATTGAAACCTTTCCCACTGATTTGAAATAGCAGTTATAAACTAAAGTTCTCTCTGTATTTTCATTTATTTCATCTTGATTCCTGTCCCAGTGTGTTGATTTTCTTATACATTATATCTGAGATGCAAACTTTAGAGTCATCTTACAGATTTCATTAATTTTTTTTTTTTAATCTTGTTGGGAGTTCTATTTGGATTGCATTTGATTCATTGAATTACTTGAGAATGGACATCTTCGTAATATTAAATCTGTTACGCACTTTATAGTAAGATTCTCCTACTTAATCAGTTCTTTTTGTTTTATTGTAAGTTTCTTCTATTTTATAGCTTTTCCCTCTATATCCTGTACCAGTTTTTTAGATTCCTGGGTATTTCATAGGTTTTATTACCACTATGAATAAGATCCTCTTTTCAATTATGCTTCCTACTGGATTTTGCTGACGACATAATACTAATAATTTTTTATGTTCATTTCTGACCACCTTGTTAGTCTTAATGGTTTTTCAGTTGATTTTTTAGATTTTCTCTTTTAAGTTTATTTATTTTGAGAGAAAGAGAGACAGCACAAACACAGGAGGGGCAGAGAGAAAGGAAGAGAAAATCCCAAGCAGGCACACTGTCAGTGCAGAGCCCAACTCCGGGCTTAAACTCGCAAACCATGAGATCATGACCTGAGCTGAAATGAAGAGTCAGACACTTAACCAACTGAGCTACCCAGGTGCCCTGTGATGAGTTCTTATTTTTCCTCTTGTACTAGTCTTACTTACTTGTAATAAATGCTAGTTGGTCATGACATCACTGATACCATGAGACTCCTTGGTCTTTTTAATTCTGTACCACTAAATTTGATTTTATGTAGACTTTATATCTGTATTCATAAGCAAAATAGGCCTGCACTTTTTTCCTTTTTTTTTCTCTTCTGTTTTTCCTTGGTGTGTAATACTTTATATACTTGGTTACTAACATTTACTCATAAAACCTTCTGAGCCTGGTGGCTTTACAGATGGCATTTTGACTGCCTTTTTAATTTTAATTATGATATTCAAGAGCTCTTAACATCCTAACCAGTTTTCTCTAATTGGGGCCATTACTAATTTCATCAAACCTCACGGGGGTTTTAGTGTTACCAAGAAATAATTGGCATACATCACTGTCTAACATAGACAGCCTGATGGTCTGATTTACATAATACTGTGAAATGTTTACCACAGTGGGTTTAGCTAACATCCATTGTCTCATACAGACACAATAGAAAGGGGAAGAAAATTTTCCTTGTGATGACAACTGTTAGGATCTCTCCCCTTAACAATTTTCCTCTATATCATATGGCAGTGTTAGTTGTAGTTACCATGGTGTACCTTACATACCTAGTACTTACCTATAACTGGATATTTTATTTGTCCTTTTTTTTTTTTTTTGAGCATGCCTAGCAGGGGAAAAGCAGAGGGGGAGATGGAATCTTAAGCAGGCTCCACCCCCAACACAGAGCCTGACGAGCGGTTTGATCTCAGTACTATGAGATCATGACCTGAGCCAAAATCAAGAATTGGACACTTAACCATCTGAGGCACCCAGGTGCCCCAAGGAAATCTGTATCTTTTGACCTTCTTCCTTCCAATTCTCCCTCCTCCTCTCCACCTCTGGTCACCACAAATCTGATCCCCTTTTCTGTTAATTTGATGTTTTTGTTTTGATTCCACATATAAGTGAGATCATACAGTGTTGTCTTTCTCTGACTTAATTTCATTTAGCATAATACCTTAAAGGACCATCCATATGTCACAAATGGTAGGATTTCCTCATTTTGTAATGGCTGACTAATAATCCATTTAATATATAAAACACATACTACACATTTTCATCCATCCATCCATTCACAGGCACATAGGTTGTTTCTGTGTCGTGGCTATTGTAAATAATGCTGTTGGGGCACCTGGGTGGCTCATTTGGTTAAGCGTCCAACTCTTGATTTCAGCTCAGCTCATGATTTCATGAGATCCACCCCTGCATCAGGTTCACTGACAATGTGCAGACTGCTTGGGATTCTCTCTCTCCTCTCTCTGCTCCTCCCCTGCTCTTGAGCACATGTGTACCTCCTCCATCTCTCAAATAAATATTGTTTTAAAAATGTTGCTATGAACATGGGAATGCAGATATCTCTTTGACATAGTGTTTTCATCTCCTGGGGATATATTCCCAGAAGTGGAAATGGCTAGATCATATGGTAATTTTTAAATTTTTTTTAACATTTTTTTTTAATGTTTTATTTATTTCTAGGAGAGAGAGAGAGAGAGACAGCGTGAGCAGGGGAGGGCCAGAGAGAGAGGGAATCACAGACGGAAACAGGCTCCAGGCTCTGAGCTGGCAGTCAGCACAGAGCCCGACGCGGGGCTCGAACCACGAACCGCGAGATCATGACCTAAGCGAAAGTCGGATGCTTAACCGACTAAGCCACCCAGGCGCCCCAGTAATTTTTAAATTTTTTTAGGATCCTGCATAATGTTTACCATAATGGCTACACCTATTTATAGTCCCACCAACAGTGCACAAGGGTTTCCTTTTCTCTAAATCCATACTAGCATTTAATCGGCTGTTTGTGTTATGGGTAAGGCCTCTTCTGGTCAACAATGTAGTGGGTCTTAGGGGAGTCAAAAGTTACCCATAGATTTTGACTGTTTGGCAGTTTGGCACCCCTAACCTCTGTATTATTCAAGGGTCAACATTTTTTTTTTTTTTTTTTTTTTTGCTGTTGAATTATAGGGGTTGTTTATAGATTTTGGATATTAACCCCTTACCAGGTACAGAGTTTGCCAGTATTTTGCCTTTTTTGTAGGCTGTCTTTTCATTTTATTGAGGATTTCTTTTGCCATTATATGATTTCCAAAACATCACATCAAAGAACCTCCTTTGTTTTCTTCTAGGAGTTTCATGGTTTTAAGTCTTATACTTAAATTTTAGTCTTTACTCCATTTTGAGTTAATGTTTTTATGTTTATTTTTGAGAGAGACAGAGAGCAATCGGGGGAGGAGCAGAGAGAGGGAGACACAGGATCTGAAGCAGGCTCCAGGCTCTAAAGTGTCAGCACAGAGCCCTACATGGGGCTCAAACTCATGAACCATGAGATCATGACCTGAGCCTAAGTCGGAAGCTTAACCAACTGAGCCGCCCAGGTGCCCCTTGAGTTAAAATTTGAGTGGTGTAACATAGGAATCCAATTCCATTCTTTTACATGTTAACAGTTATCCCAGCACCATTTGTTGGAAGAGACTTGTCTTCTCCATTGAGTATTCTGGCTTCCTTGGCAAATTTAGTTACTGTTTATGCTTGGGTTTGTGTCTGCGCTCTAGATTCTGTTCTTCTGATCTATTTGTCTATTTTTATGCTAGTGCCTTATGTTTTTAAGACTATAGCTTGAGGGGCGCCTGGGTGGCTTAGTCGGTTGAGCGTCTGACTTTCGCTTAGGTCATGGTCTCGCGGTTTGTGGGTTCGAGCCCCGCGTTGGGCTCTGTGCTGACTGCCGGCTCAGAGCCTGGAGCCTGTTTCGGTCTGTGACTCCCTCTCTCTCTGACCCTCCCCTGCTCACGCTGTCTCTCTCTCTCCTAGAAATAAATAAATAAATAAAAAAATAAAAAAAAAAGACTATAGCTTGAAATCAAAGTGTGATGCCTCCTGCTTTTTGTTCATCTTTCTCAGGATTTCTTTGGCTCTTCAAGAGTCTTTTGTGGTTCTATATAAATTTTAGGAGTGTTTCTCTACTTCTGTAAAAAATGCCATTGAAATCTTGATAGGGATTATGCTAAGTCTGTAGATGGCTTTGGGTAGTATAGATAATTTAACAATACTAATTCTTCCAATCAGTGAACATTGAATATTTTTCCATTTATTTGTCTTCTATTTCTTTTATCAGTGAAAACAGAGTTTTCATGGTAGAGATCTTCACTTCCTTAGATTTATTCCTAAGTATTTATTGGTTTTGATGCTGTTGTAAATGGGATCAATTTCTATTTCAGAAAATTCATTGTTACATTATCAATTTTCTTAATGGTAAAATGGGGATAACCAAAGCTAATTCCCAGTATTTTTGTAAGGATTAAATGACCTATGATCGTTTACCATAATTTTTTTTAATGTTTGTGTTTGAGAGAGAGCGGGGGAGAGGCAGAGAGAGAGAGGGAGACACAGAATCTGAAGCAGGCTCCAGACTCTGAGCTGCCAGCACAGAGCCTGATGCAGGGCTCAAACTCAGGAACGGTGCAATCATGACCTGAGTTGAGGCCAGAAGCTTAACCAACTGAGCCACCCAGAGGCCCCTGTTTAACATAACTTTGCTTCACATAAGGTAAATGCTTGTTAGTAGTAACCACTAATAACACTATTATTCCTCAAGTGGATTGAATGTAGTTTACTTTAATCTTCCCCTGCTGTTGCACAGTGGGGCTGTAAACTCCATACTGGAGAAAGATGATACAAAGCTAAGCTAATGATGGCCTGACCAACAGCAGTAGGCCTCAACGCTGTGTGACACGCCCCTTGGTGAGTCTAGAGTTCTCTCAGGACTTGAGCTGCTTCTTGCAGTGCTGTCTTTCTGCGGACCCTCCACGGGCCAGGATGCACCACCTCTATTGTACAAGGAGTCCGTGGCAGGGGCTGTACGCAGCTCGGACACTCGCACCCCACCTGGAACTGGCTGTCCACCTTGGGAAAGTTGACTATGGTTATGAAAGATCTTTCTGTTAAATGAAAAGATGACCTTTTTTTAAGGTTATATGAAAATCAGGATTGTAATGTGTAAATAGCTATGGATTACATGATTGGCACCAAGAACATTCTTGAGGGGTTTTGTTGTTTATTTGACAAATACTTAGAAGGTTTTTCTCAGTCCTTTTGAAAGAAGTGTAAAATGTCAGGCCGAGACAGATGTATCACGTAGAAAATGGAGACATGCTGCATTCTCATTAACAAGCACAATATGGTTTTTTCCAGTCTTTATTACTTCACAATCCTTCATCTGATACTTAAAATGTATTTATGTTGAGTCATTTCTTTCTCTCTTGCTGGTGAACCAAAGATCATGAAATGATTCTGCAGAGGCAGTAGCATTACGTTCAGTTTCTTTTTTTGTATATATCAGATAAGAGGCTTGCAAATGGAAGTAAGTCCGCCTCACATCCTCTGTATGGTCATAGCCATGATGTTTGCCTTTTTGTCACTGATGCATCATTTATTAACTCATGAAACCTTTTCCAAAGAACCTAAGGGCTTTTTTATGAACGGTGACTATAGTAAGAACAAAGTTTTTTAACAGGGTACTTTTCTTTTTATAAATATTTCTTTGCCTCTTTTTAGTATTTAGAAAGTACTAGGTTTTTTTTTTTTTAAAGTGTTGTGGGGAGGGGATGGGTGGGCTGACAGGTCAAATGGAAATGAATGCACATATTTGGAGTTAGAATTTTTTAATCTTCAATTAGGAAGGGAAAATAAAAGTTTTGAGGTTCACCTCAGTTTAACCCTCCAAGTTGCTCTTTCTGAACCATAACTTCTGGTTGGTAAAATGCTCACAGATCTGAGGCATCAAAGCACTTAGGCTCACTTTCTGCAAACCTGAAGAGTAACAGAAGAGAAAAAAAGACAGCAGTTCCAGAGTCGTATGTACATCCCCAGTCTATGGGACCCTGCACAACTGGCCTCCTGTCTTTAACTCCCTGCCATCCATTTAATCAGCAGGTCTTCCTGTAACTGGTAGGCTACAGCGGCTACGGTCTTTCCAGTAAGATTTGTGAAATTTTAACAGAATAAATATTTGAGAGAGTAACCTATCATAGTGAAAATGGAGAAAGGTAAGGACTCCGGAGTACTGGGCGCATGCCAGGCTGTATTTGTTTGTAGCCAAGCAGGAGTGTTTAGTCCTATTTTTTTCTCTCTCTTCCTATATTCTTCTTTTATCTTTGGAAGTAATCCGTTATTTCAAAACATTATATTACTTGTATTATTTATATTATGTATTTCACATAATTTTAATATATACTATTACATGTACTTAGTGTTACCATTATACTATTTTTCCCTTTAAGTATCTGTGGCTTCTTTTTTTAGAGCTATCATGAAATTTCACAGTATGAAAATGGAAGAAATCAACAAAATTATTCGTGACCTTTGGCGAAGTACCTATCGTGGACAAGGTAATTTACATGGTTTGTCATGGATGCTTTTTCCAAAGCCCCCGTCCCTGCCGTTTTGCACATATGATCTCTCATTGTGCCAATATTACCTCCTGGACCCCTTTGTGAACATCTCTTAGAGATAGTCTAAGAATTCTTATCTTGACAACATCTTGTAACAAGGGGAAAAAAATGCAAAGTTTTCTATTCCAGAAAGCCTGACAGGACTTACATATTTGGCTATGGTACATATTATATTTAACTGATGACCTAATAGATTCTGTTGAAGTGTAGATAGGGAGAAGCTGAAATGTGATAAGAAAAAAACCAGCAGGAGGAAACTCTTAATAGGGGAACTCAGCAAGACAGAGTAGAGACAAAGGTTGAGACATCGGGGCTGCTTCTGCCTCGTGAACCCTCTCAGCCACTTTTAATGGTAATATCGCATTGTTTCTTAGGCTTACTTGATACTTGCAAATGACAAAAGGCTAGAATATAGGTTGCTCTGAAATTATCATCTTTTTGTGTCAGATATTGAATACATAGAAATTCGGTCTGATGCCGATGAAAATGTATCAGCTTCTGATAAAAGGCGGAATTACAACTACCGAGTGGTGATGCTAAAGGGAGACACAGCCTTGGATATGCGTGGACGATGCAGTGCTGGACAAAAGGCAGGTATCTCAAGAGCCTAGGGAGCCATGTGTCCACAGAGAATTGACAGGGAAAAACTAGCGTCCATGCAGTGAAAGCACTCAGGGCTGCCAGGTAATAGACTCAGCTACCGTTATCCTCTTCCAGTTCCAACCAGCATTTCCTGCAACCTTAGATAATCTTTCAGAAGAGGCTGAAATGTTGTCACATGATCAGCCTAAGGGAGAACGGTTCGTTGCTTCATAATCTTCCTTATGAGAATAAAGTTACAAGAATAAAGTTACTCTATTTTATGTGCTACCAAGAAAGAATGCAATTGTAATTGCAAGAGTGCGTCCTGATTTCAGAGCAGTTAGAAGTGGGGGAGAGGCGTTCACCAAACCACATCCCAGGTTGAGCCACATGAGGCATTAAAATAAGTCTCATTGAAAAGTAACCCCACCACAGAACTGAGTCCCCATCCCCACCTAGCCCTGGGGCCTGCAGACCCTCTAAAAGAAGAGTTTTGCTAGGGGAGCCTGGCCATGGGAAAAGCATGACTTTAGATATTGGGGTTGTGAGTTTGAGCCCTCCATTGGATGTAGAGATTACTTCAAAAAAAAGTTAAGAGAAGGGTCTGCTAGACCAGAGGCCATGACATTCATAGCTGCCCTTGTGTCCCCTATTCCCCTCTGCTTAGACTCAACTGTTGGGCCAGGCCAGCCAGCCCTAGAGGAGGCTCGGAGAGGACAGCCTCTGCTGTTGGATAGGGAGCACAGACCACATCAGAGGAACCAGACTTTAGGAATCCGGAGAATTGGACCCGCATTCTTGGGGAACAAGGCTGGGTCCTTGACTTTGCATAGGTTTTTAACCAAGATGTCACACGGATTCTTGAGCTTACTCATTTCAGATTAGAAGCAGATTTTATTTGATAAAGTTCTAGACCCCTGATTTTCTTAACAAAATTTTAAAATTCTAGAAATGGATGCTCCCATTATATATTTTCATAAATAGTTTTCTATTTTTGCTTCAAGACAGTCCTGTATTTTGTTGTCAGCCCAGACAGCTGATACCAATTTAAGGCATATGCAGATTATTATCTTAATCATAGTCTGCAAAAATGACAACTTTGTGATCTATAACCAATATTCCTACTTTGGTGGTTTTCAGTGGTTATTATGAATAAGAAAATAGAGTTTGTAATATGTCCCTTTGTATTGAAAATACTTTGAAATTTTTCTGAGTAGATTTCCCATAAATAGTCTAAATTATAAAATGAGCAGTAATTGCTTCCTTGGTGTTGGGGAGAAGACAAATACTTTGGTAGAGGTTGGCCAGGAACTTCATTTTGACTCTGAGTATGTATGGGTGGAGGTAGGGCCTGCGTTCGGGTTCAAATACAGGAAGGAGTGTCTTCCTCAAAGGGCCAAGCTATGAACCTGGCGTCTGCAGTCTTCCAGCCAACCCTGGGCATCAAAGAGAAGCTGTAAACTGCTCTGAAATCACACCTCACTCCTTGATGCTCTTTTATTCATAGAATCAGGGGGAAGGGGAATGGACAGCTCATGCACAAGTAGTAGATACTTCCTAGAGTACTCTGTCATTCTTAATTCTATGTCCTGTGTGCCCTCAGAGGGCTTCAGCTGGGGCTGAGGGTTTGAGTATTAGGTTTGTATTAACCGGGGAAGTGCCTCGGAGTTTCAGTGCCTTGGATGTCCTATAGTTTAGCTTAAATAAAACCATACTTTTATACCCCTGATATGCTGACCCGGGAATATTCTTTGTCTTGGAACAATACCTGGCACCCCGCTGGGACCAGAGAATGTACATATTTAAAGATAATTCAGAAAAAGTGGGTGAGACACAGAAAAAGTAGGCACATGACCTCTTTCAAACAATCTCACTATCAGGAAAATAAAATAGGCCCTGATTTTTAAAGGTTGTTAAACAGTTACTAAAATTAGTTACAGATAAACAGTAATGCAAATGACAGCTGAGATAGAACATAGTTGATGTTTCACTTTCTGGAAAAGTTGAAGAGTCTCATCACCGTTCCAGGCTCTCCCAAATAAAAGAGCAACAATTTACCTGAAGTCAGTGACCTGATGCCGTTGCTCCCCTTCCCTTATAAAGACATCCCTTAGGCCGGGTCTGCATGCTTTTCTGTGGTGGATGAGGTAAAGGTCTGTGCAGTCCAGCTCAGCTCTGATGCTTTCTTCCAGGTACTAGCCTCACTCATCATTCGCCTGGCCCTGGCTGAAACATTCTGCTTGAACTGTGGCATCCTTGCCTTGGATGAGCCAACAACAAATCTTGACAGAGAAAATATTGAATCTCTCGCACATGCTCTCGTTGAGTAAGTATCTCAAATTTGGGGGCAGGTTAAGATAGTAATGTATACAGTACATGTTTTAAAGTAACAAAGACTTCCGTGGTGAAAACCCTCTCTGCATAGGTCTTCCTTTGGGAAGCTGGTTAGTGCCAGACCTTAGGCTTTGCCTTTGATAGTAAGTCTTCCGATGCCTAACAAGAACTAGGTGGTGAACAGCAGCCCCAGACACGCCCTGCAGTCTCCCCAAGTGGGCTGAAGGGTTTCCTGGCTTGGTTTGCTCAGTCTGTAAACCCACCACAGGTGCCCACATGGCATGTAGAGGAGTTAGCATGCAATGCTAAAACATTTCTAGGTGGTAATAATGGATTTTGGCCCATCTCCCTGGCTTTGTAAGGAAGGACAGCTCCAATGCACAAAGTGTAACAGTGGTTATGCGCCAGAAAGCTTTTGCCACATTCATGTGTGGTGGGTACAGACTCCAGGGATGGGCAGCCCTTCCTGTGCTGGCAGAGGAAGCACACTTTTCCCAAACTAGAGAAGCTATTTTGGGTGGGTACTCTGGCTCAGGATTCTTTCTGACAGAGATAATAGCAGGAATGGGGCGCCTTTCTCAGCCCCCTCTCAGTATGTGCATGACCCACATATAAGGGCTAATACTTTTAAAAAGCTCTCAGTGTGTCCAGCCACGGGTAAGGGGTAAACAAATGGTTAGTTAAAAAGTCTGATTTCGGTCTTCTAGCCAGTTACCTCAGCACATAATGAGCAAAAATGTTCCCAGTACACCCACTCTGGCCTTCTGTGTGTCATAGTAATGATGCATCTAGTGACTGGTGGTGGCAGAATTCTAAGTAGACCCACCTCCTAAGAAGGTAGCTGGGCTTGCATATGTAATTTCCCTTGCCTGTACTTGTTTTTTTTTTTTTTTTTCTTCCAGAGATAATTAGTAACAGGTCAGGGAAACCCCAGACAAAGGATTAAGTCAGACTCCTAAAGTTGAGCAGTTCAGATATTAAGGAAAATTTAGTAAAACACTTCTGCCTGTTTTAGTAAGAACAACTTTGTGTTCTGGAAAAAAACAGATCATGTATTCTCATCAGTCCCTGAGTCAGACCTAGACAAAGAGTCACTCTGTCACCTTCACTGTCTGTATAGGACAGAGGACTCCTACCTGGCTGGGCTGAAGGTCTGGGTCTACCTCTCCAGTTTCCAGCAGGGCCATCCTGTGTCTGACAAGGTTCTCAGTGTCTTTTTCATATAAAGGAAAGAATTATTTGTGCCCTTTAGTAATAAAATGTTCTAAATATATTGTTTCAGGATAATTAAGAGTCGCTCGCAGCAGCGTAACTTCCAGCTGCTGGTAATCACTCACGATGAAGATTTTGTGGAGCTCTTAGGGCGTTCTGAATATGTGGACAAATTCTACAGGATTAAGAAGAACATTGATCAGTGCTCAGAGATTGTGAAATGTAGTGTTAGCTCTCTTGGTTCTTATGTTCATTAAAAACAGTCAAGATTTTGGGGCACCTGGGTGGCTCAGTCTGTTAAATGTCCAACTCCTGCTCACGTCATGATCTCACTGTCGTGAGTTTGAGCCCCAAGTCAGGCTCTGTGCTGATAGGATTCAGTGTCTCCCTCGGATGCCCTCTGCCCTTCCCCCACTCATTCTCTCTCTCAAAAATAAATAAAGTAGAAACATTTAAAAAATTTTTTGATAGTCAAGATTTTGCCTTGGAAGCAAGTCCTCAGGCAGCTTTTTATTTCATCTACCTCCAGGCACCCTGTCAGGCCTGGGGGCTCAATAGCAGCACCACTGGACCCAGCCACCCTGTTCCCTTCCCAGCACTAATGAATGATTCCTGGTAATACCTGAAGCTGTGTTACTTACCTTTCACTTTTCAAAGCACTTTTGAGAAGTTGGTTCTCACTGCCTTGATAATGAATGATTTGGGCATTACAAAAAAAAAAAAGCGTTGGGGCACCTGGGTGGCTTAGTTGGTTAAAGTGTCCGACTTCAGCTCAGGTCATCTCATGGTTCGTGAATTTACACCCTGCATCAGAAACTGCTGTCAGCACAGAGCTTGCTTCAACTCCTCTGTCCCTCCCCTCACTGCCCCTCCCCTGCTCTTCTCTCTCTCTAAAATAAATGTTAAAAAAAAAGGGGGGGGGTTAAGTGTTACTTCTCAATTTCTTGGATATGGTTTTTAAAAACTTGAGATATTAATAATTAAGATATCATGAGGTTTTAATATTCGGCTCAGCTCCATTTTATAAATCCAGGCAGTAACCTCCCTCACTGGGACTCAGTTTATCAAAGTAAAATTAGAAGTAGTCATATGGGACATCAGGGTTTGAAAGGAACCTAACGTATCATGTAACTATAACTCACCACCTTCCCTCCCCCACGCCCCTGCCAGGTAGTCATCCAAACCTAGGGCTCTCTCTAGACAGAGGAAGTTCTCCACTGTGCACATCCACCCTTGGAAAGCTCTGATCAAGAGCAGGACTCCCTTTGAGGCATGATCTGCCATCATGAAGAGGTCTGGGGCTTTCCGTATATCCAGTGTCCATCTCTGCCTCACCATCAATCCTGATGGTTCCCCAAGTATGCGTTCCAGTGTGGAAGGCAGCAAAGCTCACTCATGGAGTCATCGTCTCCTCCCAGGGGGTCCAACCAGACCTGGAAGAGCAGGCCTCATTCTCATTCCAGATGTCATTTCCAGTGAAGGTCCAATCACACCTTTTCCCTTGGGAAAAGAAAGCTTTTTTTTTTTTTCCCAAGCAGTACACAGAATGCTACCAACCCACACACTTATGAATTAGACTGTGGAGTTTGCTCTTTCAGAGTCTTGTCAGTCATGCAGCAGAATCAGTTTTGTGCCGTCTGCACATCTGATGAGTATATGGTACAGATAGCCCTTCTCAGCCATAGTGTAGGGACAATTTAGCCCTAAAGTCTTAAGGCCAATAGGCCGAATGAAGCCCTCCAAAGATACCACAGTCCTAATCCCTAGAACCTGTGAATGTTACCTCATTTGGCTAAGGGGACTTGACAGATGTGATTAAAGGGAAGGATCTTGAGGAGGGAGGATTATCCGGGTGGACCATAAGTATAGTTACAAATATCCTAAATAAGAAAGCAGAGAAGGCGCATGTGGACAGATGCAGAGTCCTGTGCTGTGAAAGTAGAGGAAGGCGAGCCAAGCAATTCAAGCTGCCGGGAGAGGCTGATAAAAGCAAAGGAATGCTTTCCCTTCAGAGCCCCCAAAAGGAATCAGCTGACAACTTGATTTAACGAGCCCCGATTTGGGGTTTCTGACCTCCAGAACTATAGAGTAGATTTCTTTTAAGCTGCTTAGTATAGGCTCATTCACTACAGCAACACTACAGTATCCATTGTCAGTCATTTCTGTGTACCTCAAGTGATCTTACAGTTGACCCTTGAACAACATGGGTTTGAAATGCATGGGTCCACATATATGTGGGGGTTTTTGCCGCCAACAGAGTACTGTAAATGTATTTCCTTTTTCTTATGATTTTCTTAAGTGTTTTCCTTCCACGAGCTTACTTTACGAATACTGTATACAATACATACATAAACAGATTATGTGTTTATCAACTATTTATCTCATCAGTAAGGCGTCCAGTCAGCATTACAGCATCAGTAGCTAAGTTTTGGGGTAGTCAGAAGTTACAGGTTTTTGATCATGCTGAGGGGCTGGTTCCCCTAATTCCTGCATTCATTGTTCAAGGGTCAACTGTAGTCACATATTATATTTTGGGAGAACTGAAAAAAAAGTTACTGAAGTCATTTTGTGTTCTGTTATGTACAAGAATCCTCACCCAACCCCTGGATCAAAGTCCCAAGTAGCACAGCCACCACTCCAGCCATCTGCTTCCTGTCCACTGACTGACACGTTTCAGTAATCCTAATTCACTTTGAAAAACTAAAATTACCCGTTTACCACACTAACATGAACGCCACCAAGGTACCATGGGAAACAATTGACCAGTCTCAGAGCAAAGATCCAGGAAATTGTGAATATATAAAAGCAATTCCAGCCATATGTTAAACATACACAATAATCGAGATGTTTTTACCCCGAGAATGCAAGAATATTTCAAAAAGAGAGAACATCTGTTCATAAATCACCACCATGATAAAGCCAGAGGGTAAAAATTCTGATAGACACCAAGCATGGACCTTTTTTTTTTGTAATTCAACATCTCTTAGCTTTAGCAAAACCCCTAAAACTACCGTCGTCTTAATGGTATTTGTGTCAGTAAAATTAAAGTCCTCTTAATAGCAAAAGATGAAGCATTTCCCACTAAACAAAAGTGTTATCTTCTATCAAAATGTTTCTGAAAGCTCTAGCCACTGCAACATGGAATGACAAAGGCAATACAGGATAAATATGGGCAAGGAAACACAGTTACTTACGAATTAAAAGATTTCCCATTTCCGCTTCCCATTCCTCGGCAGCCCTTCCGACAGTGGCCGCTTTCCCCTTCCCCTTGTATCTGTGGAGGTGCCCTTCCTACTTCTCATTGCTGCCCCTTGACCATTCTCCATTAAACAGCCCCCTCCTTCACACATGGGATGAATAGACACCCCAATGCAGAGATGAGGGGTAGGAGCCAGTGTCCCAAGCACCACCACTCACTAGTTCTGGGACTTTGGGCAAGTAATTTATTCTTTTACCTCTGATTCGCACCTCTACTGGGAGGCTGTTAAGAGAATTACATGCCTAGAACCCCTTATTGCTTAGAACTGCCTGGCACACAAGTAATTATGGTAAAATTGGATTGCGACGAACCCATTCTGTGAGTGTTCCCCAAGGGAAGCAAACATTTCTCATAAATTCTAATATGATAAACAAGCGAGGTCTTGCAATACGAGTAGCATGTGATGCCAAACATCACATGATCACACTGAGCCAAGAGTTCTCTCTTGCTCTCTCTCTCTCTGAGCCACTGTGGGTGATGGTCTCCCATCCTCAGATACTTGGTCTCAGGCTGTGATATTTGGCAGAAATCAGTGATTTTTCAGAATGTTGGAAGGTACCCACAACTGGCACTAGTATATTTTTTGTCATTTCAAAGCACCTATGGACAGTCCTTTGCTTTTGCATACAAGAGTGAGCTTAGGAATGGTTTACTTCGTTCTAAGTCAGGCTGCCTGCAGATACAAACCCTTTCCTCTGCTGCCTTATTGCCAGCTACATGAAATACAGTGTATGCCAAGGTTTTTTTTTTTTTAATTTTTTTTTAATGTTTTATTTACTTCTGAGAGAGAGAGGGAGAGAGAGAGACAGCGTGAGCAGGGGAGGGTCAGAGAGAGAGAGGGAGTCACAGACTCCGAGACAGGCTCCAGGCTCTGAGCTGGCAGTCAGCACAGAGCCCGATGCGGGGCTCGAACCCACGAACCGCGAGATCATGACCTAAGCGAAAGTCGGACGCTTAACCGACTAAGCCACCCAGGTGCCCCATTGTATGCCAAGTTTATTAATACCATACTGTAGTCAACAGCTATGCGAGCATATACAGTGGCCCCCATGCAGAAAAAGGGTGAAAAGAAAGGTAATAAGGAGATGTTTACAGTGGAAGTTAAGAAGGAAATCATCAAGAAATACAAACGAGGTATTGGAGTGGCAGAAATTGCAAGATTTTATAAAAGTCTACATCTGCACCTCGTCTGCAGAGGAGGAGAGAGGAATCCCTCACTTCAGATGAGATTAGGGAGATGTGTACAATGTGGGGAACAGTGCAACATTCTGTAGAAAAGCACTCCCCAGATAAGGCTGTAGCAGTGCAAGCGATGAATCTCTTTTACAGCAATGCAAAGTCACATTTCCGTGAAATCCTCCAAAGGAGGCAAAATCAACTGTCATTGGATACGCTCCCTGTTAAAGTTGCACGAAAAGAGAAAGATTCTACTGAGCCAATAGATAGCAGTGATTCCGTTAATGATAGTCAAAGTGATTCTACACGATAACTCTCCCCCCGCCCCCCGCATCTCCCTCACACCAGCCATTCCGGGGCAGGTGAGCTACTGGCTTGCCGTGAGCACCTTCCACAGAGCTGCGTTTCACAGTTTAAAAACAAAAACAAAATGTAGGAAACAAAAGACTTTTGCCAAGATACAGATAACAGCAGCACAAAGAAGGGGGCTGGAGCACATGGCAAGTTCATACGACAGAGGCAGGGCACTGACAGCTCTCTCCACAACCCTCTAGATGCTGACTTCTCAAAAGTGTGTCCACTCCAGATCTTGTCTAAACTCCTGACTCAGAATCAGCTGCCTACTGGGCATCTAGCTGCCCTTGAATATCTAACAGACATCTGAACTTTTAAAATGACCAAAGGCAGTCTTTCCCCAGAACCTCCGCCTTCCCATAGGCTTTCAGCTAAGGGCAGCTCTAGTCCTTCCGTTGCTCGGGCAAAAAATCTTGGTGTTATCTTTCATATTTTATCTCACATCCCACATCTAACCCATCGGTTTAGTACTCTGGGCTCAACTTTCAAAATGTAGCCAGAATCCAACCATGGCTTACCTTCCAAACCACCACCGCTCTGGCCCCAGCCCCCTTCATCTCTAACCTGAATCATCTGAGGAGCTCCCTAACTGCTTTCACTGGTCCGCCCGCCCCCCACCCCCCCCCGCGCTTTGTTCTCAACACACAGTCAGTCATCTTTGAAAGAGTAAATGGACTCAGCAACTCTGATGCCACTTCACATACACAAATCAGACAAATAACATATATTGTAGATGGTAAGAGCTGAGTTTCTGACTGATAGAGAAATAGGTTCGTGTATCCTCAGGAAAGGGGAAAGGCTAGAAGAAGAACCCTGAAGTATCGGGCTGAATCTGAAGTATCGGTGTAAATTTACAGTTTTAGTATATGGAGCGCTTCTACTTCCTTTAGCGGGGTAAAGGAGGGGAGCAAGGGGTGGGGGAGCAGGTGGGGAAGAAGGGAACAGTTAGGACTGTGCAGCTCTGCTCCTCCCTAAGGGTCAGGAGAACCTCGGACAAAGCTGTTACACTTTTTCAGCACTTTGGAAGGTAACTAATGGCTGCAATAAGCCGAGGAGTGTTTAATCAAGGAGAACAAGCTCAGTGAGAAAAGCCGGTGGCCTAGTTTCCCCCTCCCTCCCCCCAACACCCCTTACCCCCCCCTCCTGCCCGCCACCTTCTGCGGTAGCTTTGAAAACCAGAAGCCCCCACGAGTGGAAAAACACCGGCAGTGACTGGAAGGGCCAGAACGGACTGCAGTCTCCAACCCCTTTTGCCCCAGAGGCCCGCTGAGCAGTGTCACCGAAAACCTCCCTGATCTTTACTGGAAGGGACTCCAGCTGCCCTGCAAACAGCCCCAAGTGCGTGCGGCAGGCCATCCCGGGCAGCGGTAGCGGGCAGGCCGCGCACCGGCCTGGGCGAGCGGGACTAAGGGGGGCCGGCCGCAGGGGGACCCCGACGCCTAAAGACGAAATTTGAGGAGATGTCTGTGGGGCCGTGGACAAGCTGCCACACATTCCTGGGCGTCCACAAGTTCATGTGAGAGTCACGGCCTTGGGGGTGCTCGGGAAGGCCCCTGGGAAGACCCGAAGCTCTGACCTTGAAACTACCCAGACAACCCGTTGAGGCCGCGGCCTAGCTGCCAAGCGCGGGCTGGAGCCCCGACGACACGACAAATTCTCCCCGTCACACAGACGGGCACAGCCTTTCGACAAAGGGCTGGAAACGTTTTTAGTTCAAGACAGTAAGTGAAATCACTGTCCAATCATTTACTTACCACCAAGCTGAGAAGTCGGTGACCACACATGACAGAGAATCCGGCTTTACATAGCGCAGGGAAGGAGGCTGCAGGTTCAAGATGGCGATGTAGGAAGACCGTGAACTCCCCTCCGCAGACGCCCCGAATTCACACCTATTTGTAGACGGTTCCTCTTGAGAAACATCTGCGGGCTGAATGAACAGCTTCGGCACAACAGAAGCGGAACCTCACCCCTGACTACGGAGCGCAGGGGGATGGGGGGAGGGAGAGTCGGGAGAGAGCATGCGCAGATTCAGCTGCTCTGAGCTACGGAAAAACGCCCTTGATTTAAAACAGCAATTAGATGGGGCACCTGGGTGGCTCAGCCGGTTAAGAAGCCGATGCTTGGGGCACCTGGGTGGCTCAGTAGGTTAAGCGTCCGACTTCGGCTCAGGTCATGATCCCACGGTTTGTGGGTTCGAGCCCCACATCGGGCTCTGTGTTGACAGCTCAGAGCCTGGAGCCTGCTTCGGATTCTGTGTCTCCCTCTCTCTCTCTGACCCTCCCCTGCTCACGCTGTCTCTCTCTCTCTCTCTCTCAGAAATAAATTAAAAAAAAAAAAAAAAAGAAGCCGATGCTTGACTTCAGCTCAGATCATGAAACCACAGTTGTGAGACGGAGCCCTGCATCAGGCTCTGCGCTGAGAGTAGAACCTACTTGGGATTCTCTATCCTCTCTCTCTCCGCCTCTCCCCACTTCTCCCCTGCTTGTGCTCGCCCTCTCTCAAAACAAATAAGCATTAATTAATTAAAAGATTAATTGATTAATTAATTAAAAGAGCAACTAGAATATAAAATATCAAGTCCGGGAACTTCGCCAAAGGGCAGGGGAGCTGCTAGAACCCTCTCTGGCTCGGAGGGCCCGGCTGGCACCTCGATGACGTGGATGGCAGCAGGATCTGGGCACCATACCCGGCCTGCTTTCTCAGTGAGCCCTAGGCCTTTATCCCACACCAGCCCGAAGTACCCCCGCAGGGGGCCCCAGCACGGCGCACGGCAGGACAGCGCTGCCCAGCACTCACTACACTCGCGGCCATCTTGTCAAGGTGACAGGGCTGCAGGGTTCCTGGGAGCACTCCGAGCCCACGCCGCTTCGGCTACAGACCACCTGCTCCGGCACCTGCTGTGTGGAGGACCAACCGGCCCACACCCACCTCCACTCCAGCCACCCCGCAGGATGCCCCCTGCCTGGAGCACCCCAAGACCCCCTGGCTTGCACCCATGTCAGCTGCAGCTGTGCTGTCAGGGTACCTCTGTGTGGATAGCCTCGGGGCCACCCTGGCCCACGCCTGCTTCAACCTCAGCTGTCCCCCCAGGACAGACACTGGAGATGACCGTACACAGGACCGTTCTTTCAAGTACAGGACAAGTAGCTGTTCCACCTGCCTGACAGAAACAAACGCAGGAAGTCAAACGAAATATCAAAAAGATATTTGCACCCCACTGTTCACTGCAGCATTATTTGCAGTAGCCAAAACATGAAGCAACCTATACATCCACTGATAGATGCATGAATTTTACAAATGTCACACACACACAAATATTATTATATTATTCAGCCATAAATAAGCAGGAAGTCTTGCCATTTACAACAATATGAATAGAACTTGAGGGCATTATGCTAAGTGAAATAAGTCAGAGAAGGACAAATACTGTATGATGTCACTTATGGTGGAATCTAAAAATAAAAACAAAAACAAGACTGAGCTCAGTGATGGTTTCCAGAGGTGGGAGTTGGAGGAGTGGTAAAATGGGTGAAGGGGATCAAAAGATGGAAACTTCATTATAAAATAAATAAAGGGCACATGGGTGGCTCAGTTGGTTAAGCATCAGACTTTGGCTCAGGTCATGATCTCACGGCTTCTCAGTTCAAGCCCAGCATCGGGCTCTGTGCTGACAGCTCAGAGCCTGGAGCCTGCTTCAGATTCTGTGTCTCTGTCTCTCTCTGCCCCTCCCTGCTTGTGCTCTGTTTCTCTCTCTCTCAAAAATTAATAAACATTAAAAAAAAATTTTTCTAAATTAAGTCATGGGGATGTAAGGTACAGAATGGAACTATAGTTAGTATACTGTCATGCATATCTGAAAGATGTTAATACATTTTAGAAGGTCTCATCATAAGAAAAAAAGATTTTGTAATGATGTATGGTGATGGATGTTAACTAGACTAAGTGTGGTGATCATTTTGCAATATAGACAAATACTGAATCATTAGGTCATACACCTGAAACTAAATATAATGTTACATGTCAGTCATATCTCAACTTTTAAAAAACGAAAAGAGGGCCCCCTCAGTGGCTCAATTGGTTAAGTGTCTGCCTCTTGGTTTTGGCTCAAGTCATGATCTGACAGTTCACGGGTTCAAGCCCTACATCAGGCTCCATGCTGACAGTGTAGAGCCCCCTTGGGATTCTCTCTTCTCTCTCAGACCCTTCCCCCTCACACATGCTCTCTCTCTCTGAAAATAAATTTTAAAACTTAAAAAAATAGGGGCGCCTGGGTGGCTCACTCGTTAAGCATCTGACTTTAACTCAGGTTATGATCTCACAGTTCCTAAGTTCAAGTCCCACATCAGGTGAGCTTGAGCCCTGCTTCAGGAGAATGCCACTTCTCTCTCTCTCTTTCACTTTCTCTCCCTTTCTTTCTCTCTACCTCTAGTGGGATTCTCTCTTCCTCTCTCTCTCTCTGCCCCTTGCTCACTTGTGCCTCCCTCAAAAATTAAAAAATAAATAAATAAATAAAAGCTTCTAAGAGATTTACAATTAGGTATATCACAAAGTGTCAAAAAAAAAAAAAAATCTTGGAAGTGTCAAGAGAAAGTAGCCAAACAGTCTCCATAAAATGAAGAGCTGATTTCTCAGGAAAAAGAGAGGTCAGAAGTCAGTGGGTATGACAAACTAAAAGGCTGAATGAAAAAGACTGCAACCAAGAATTCTATACCCAGTACAACTATACAGATAGATGTAGATGTGGAAACACAGATCTGTCCCCACCTACTAGAATGAATCTCTAAGGTAAGGACTGTGTGCCTGGCACACAGTAAGCACACAATAAACTTTTACTTAATGAGTGAATGAACTTGTAAGCGCTGTGTGAAGTATTTGTAACTATTCATTTAAAACATGTCTTCAACGGGCACCAGCATGGCTCAATCAGCTGAGTGTCTGACTCTTGATTTTGGCTCATCTGGGTCCAGGGTTGGATTGGGCCCCAGCTGGGCTCACTCTCTGGAGACTCTCTCCTCTCTCTCTCTCTCTCTCTCTCTCTCTCTCTCCTCTCTCCCCCAATTTGGCTCTCTACCCCAGTCATGCTCTCTATCTCTCTAGAATAAAATAAAATAAAAATTTTAAAAATAAAATACATCTTCCATACTAGGCTGAATACTTACAAAGCAAAGATTTCACTTTCAGTTCAGGAATAAAGTACTTATCATACACAGATACACCTGCAAGAATGAGAGATACCAAGATGTTACAGTGATTATTCTCTCTGGATGCTGGGCTTGTAGGGGATTGTTCTTTCTTTGCACATCTGCACTTCACACAATAACATTTTTGTGCAATTTTGTAAAGTGCAGAATAGTGACAGTGGAAAATGCTCTTTATATATTTTAAGTGCAATAAGGCAATAAAAGTTATAGAATGTATTTTCCTGTTTTTGTAACAAAATATAAATGTGCCTTTAAAAGGACTGTAGTTACTAAGGTGTTGTCAGTGCCAAAGGTGCAAAGATTCATGTTTGCTTCTCACTGTTTGTCCCTTCAACAAATTCTCTACATTGAAACAATATATTCTAAGTAAATGCAATGGAATTGGGACATTATCTCCCACCTGATGATTTGGCAAAATGACAGGAACCGGATCTTTAAAAGGTTTAAACACACCAAAATGCGAGAAAAAGGAGCAATAGCATTTTGAAAGGTGGACAGCAGCCTGACAGCAGGCACACCGTGTGGCTAACCCAATCCGAAACCAGCCACGGAGAAGCTGGGACCTGAAATGGTGGAGAGATTCCCCACAATGCTCCGGAAGTGGTAGAGGAGCAAGCACTTACAGATGAGGAGTGGTGAAAACAGGATGAAACTTGGTTTAAAAAGCAATGAGAGGGCGCCCGGGTGGTCCCATCCTCTGTCCCCCTCTCTCTGTCCTCCCCCCCCCCCACTGCCTGCACTCTCCCAAAGATTTTTTTTTTTTTTTAAAGCAGTTAGATCCATTTCCATTCCTCAAAGTTAAAGGACTCCATTCCAGTAGCAACAGAACTGTTGTTTCTCCGGGCACCCTCCTACACTGTTCGTGGGAATGTAAACGGGTACAGCCCCTCTGGAAAACAGTGTGGAGGTTCCTCAGGAAACTAACACTAGAACTCCCCTATGACCCAGCAATAGCACTGCTAGGAATTTACCCAAGGGATACAGAAATGCTGATGCATAGGAGCACATGTACCCCAATGTTCATAGCAGCACTCTCCACAATAGCTAAAACATGGAAAGAGCCTAAGTGTCCATCCACGGACGAATGGATCAAGAAGATGTGGTTTATCTATACCATGGAATACTACATGGCAATGAGAAACAATGAAATCTGGCCATGTGTAGCAACATGGATGGACCTTGAGGGTGTTATGCTGAGCGAAATAAGTCAGGCAGAGAAGGACAAATATCATATGTGTGCACGTATAGGAGGATTAGGAGGAACTTAACAGAGGACCAAGGGGGAGAAGAAGGGCGGAAATGGTGGGGGAAAGGGAGAGAGGCAAACCATGAGAGACTCTTGAATGCTGACAAAAACTGAGGACTGATGGATGTGGGGGGGGGAGGAGGGATGGGCATGGAGGAGGACACTTGTGGGGATGAGCACTGGGTGTTATGTGGAAACTAATGTGACAATAAAATGTTTGTAAAAAATAAAAAAATTAAAAAATAAATAAAATTACAGTTACTTTAAAAAAAAAAAAGAACTGTTGTTTCTCTGAAGAGGCCATCTGGAGCAAGAGACACTGGGCATGGTTGAAGGTGGCCTCAATGTGCTGAAATCAGGGCGCTAAGTCAACAGTGAACAGATGCTGAGATGCCCTCGCCCCGCCTTCTGCCTGCCCCTGGCTGCCCAAATGCCATTGGCCAGGCTAGAGACGGGGAGAGTCTCTGCTGGGGAAGCTGCCCTGGCAGCCGAAACATGACCAAAGAAGCTGGTGTGGGAGCCTCCCCCTCCACCACACTGTGAAACACAAGCCAACGGCCCTGCAGGGAACCACCCCCTTCACACACACTCACACACACACACACACACACACACACACACACGCACACACGCACACATTCTCTCTCTCAAAGTTTCCAATCTGCTATTACTCCCCCACTCCTCAGCATGAGCAGGGAATCTAGGATCACCTGACATCCAGGGAAAGCCTATGACATGAAAGAAAAAGATCAAATTAAATTAAAAAGAAAAAATGTGAAGGAAATAAAGACTATGTGTGTAGAGGGAAACTTAAAAGTTCTCAGATTGCTAAGGTATCCTATCAATGAAGCAAAAAATGGTGCTATTAGACACGCAATCATATTCAGAGAAGAATACAATACCTTTGGCATGGAATATAATCTTACAGAAATATCCCAGAGAAGACAAAATTTTGTAATGGAAAATAATGGAAAAAAAAATAAAAGTGCTGCTCCAGGAGGCATCTAATCCAAATATGGTAGTTTCAGTAAGAGAGAAGAGAAAGAATAGAGAGAAAAGCGTCATAAAAAAAATTTTTAAAAATGTTCCAGGATTTCTAAGTGTGAATATAGAAATATCATTTTATAAAGATATGTGACAGAGGCAGCCGGGTGGCTCAGTCGGTTGAGCTCTCAACGTTTGATTTCAGCTCAGGTTATTATCTCAAGGTCACGGGATCAAGCCCCACATCAGGCTCTGCACTGAGCATGGAGTCTGCTTGGGATTCTTTCTCTCCTTCCCTCTGCCCCTCTCTCTCACTCACATACTCTCAATCTCTGAAATAAACAAATAAATAAGTAAATAAATAAAGATACGTGGAAAAAAAGCAACTTGCAAAAGGTATATAGTATGCTGCACCATATGCAGGAATGAGGAAAAAAAAAGCTTATAGTCACGCCTTCTTATGTTTACATAACCTAGGAAAGGATACACCAAAAACCTAATAAGAGTGCTTATTGGTGAGTGGGTTTGCTAAGCAAAATTAGTCAGTCAAAGAGAGACAAATATATGACTTCACTCATATGAGAACTTTAAGATACAAAACAGATGAACATAAGGGAAGGGAAGCAAAAAGAAGATAAAAACAGGGAGGGGACAAAAACATAAGAGACTCTCAAATATGGAGAACAAACAAACAGAGGGTCACTGGAGGGGTTGTGGGAGCGGGAAGGGGCATTAAGGAATCTACTCCTGAAGTCACTGTTGCACCATATGCTAACTAACATGGGTGTAAATTTTTAAAATTTAATTAAATTAAAAATAAATAAAAATTTGCTTGGATTAATTACTAAAAAAAGTAAAAAAAGAAGTATAACTAATATACTAGTAAAGGGGAGAAAAATGAATAGTATAAAGCACTCAGTTAAAACCACAAAAGGCGGGGGCAGCTGGGTGGCTCAGTCGTTCGAGCATCAAACTTTGGCTCAGGTCGTGATCTCACAGTTTGTGACTTCTAGCCCCACATCAGGCTCTTTGCTGTACCTCTCCCACTCATGCTCTCTCTCTCTCTCTCTCTCTCTCAAAAATAAAAAATAAACAAAAACCCCACAAAAGGCAGAGAAAGAGTGGTGGACAAAAATAAGAACAAGGATGACAAATAGAGTCAATAACAATAATGGTGGATATTAATACAACTACATTAATAATCACTTTGAACACCAATGGCCTTGGGGCGCCTGGGTGGCTCAGTTAGTTGGCCATCCGACTTCGACTCAGGTCATGATCTCACAGTTTGTGGGTTCGAGCCCCGCGTCGGGCTCTGTGCTGACAGCTAGCTCAGAGCCTGGAGCCTGTTTCGGATTCTGTATCTCCCTCTCTCTCTGACCCTCCCCTGCTCATACTGTTTCTCTCTCTCTCTCTCTCTCTCAGAAATAAATAAAACATCTAAAAAAAAATGAACACCAATGGCCTAAATGCACCAATTATTTATAGATTGTCAGAGTAGGTCAACAAACAAGACCCAATTATAAACCTATTTTAAATATAAAGACAAATCTAGAATAAATGTTAGTAGATAGAGGAAAATGTACCATGATAACACTGATTTTTAAAAAAGCAAGAGTAGGGGCGCCTGGGTGGCTTAGTCGGTTAAGCGTCCGACTTTCACTTGGGTCATGATCTCGCGGTTCGTGGGTTCGAGCCCCGCATCGGGCTCTGTGCTGACTGCCAGCTCAGAGCCTGGAGCCTGTTTCAGCCTGTGACTCCCTCTCTCTCTGACCCTCCCCTGCTCACGCTGTCTCTCTCTCTCTCTGTCCTAGAAATAAATAAAAACATTTAAAAAAAAAACAAAAAAAATAAAAATAAAAAAATAAAAAAGCAAGAGTAGCTATATTAATACTAATAATTTAATAATTCACACAAAGCAGACTTCAGAGCAAAGGAAGTTATCAGGGATTTAAAAAAAGAGCATTACATAATAATAAGGGAGTCAATTCTCGAAGAAGGTATAACAATCCTTAATATGCATGCTTCTAACAACACAGTTTCAAAAGGCATGAGGCAAAAGCTGTTAGAACTAGAGTATTGGATGAATCCAGTATTATAGCTGACAACTTCAACACCTCTTGAGCAGAAATGGGTAAGTCCGGTAAGCAGAAGATGAGTTAAGGTCAGAGTTAAATCCAAGAGCACCATCAATCAACTGGACCTAATGGACATCCATAGACAATTTCATCCAGCAACAGGATACACATTCTCTTCAAGCTCACACAAAAAGTTCATCAAAACAGCACCATTTTGAGCCAAAACATACCTTAACAAATTTATAAGAATAAAGATCTTCCTCAACTTAGGATGGGGTTACAGCCTAGTAAACTCATTATAAGTTGAAACTATTATAAGTGCAAAATGCATTTAATATACCTAACTAACTGAACATGATAGTTTAGTCTAGCCTGCCTCAGAACACTTACATTAGCCCACATGTGAGCAAAATCATCTAACACAAAGCCTATTTTGTAGTACACTGTTGAATGTATCATGTAATTTATTGCATACTATCCTGAATATACAAAAACAGAATGGTGGTATGAGTATGGGTAAGTTTTAAGTGCATCTGTCGATCACCCTTGTGACCGTGGGGTTGACTGGGAGCTGCAACTCACCTCCCCTGCTCAGTATTGCAAAACAGCAGGATGCCACACAGCGATAATCTGGGAAAAGGTCAAAACTGAAAATGTCAAGTGTGGTTTTTACTGAATGTGTATCATTTCCATACCACCAAAAAGTCAAAAAAAAAAAAAATCAGAAGTCAAACCACTGTTAAGCTGGGCATCATCTGTAGAAATCGTACAGTGCCTAACTCTTGTGGGATTAAATCAGAAATCAATAAAAAAAAGATAGAAAAATCTTAAAATATGTGGAGATTAAACAAAAAATTTCTAAATAATACATGGATCAAAGAAGTAATCTCAAGGGAAATTAAGTACTATGTTGAACTAAAGGAAACTGAAAACACAAGTTGCCAAAATTTGTAGGATGTGATGAAAGTAGTGCTTACAGGGACATTTACAGTACTGAACACATATATTAGAAGAGAGATAAAAAAATCAAACATCTAAGCTTCTGCCTTGGGAAATAGAAAAAGAAGAACAAATTAAATCCAAAGAAAGCAGAAGAAAAGAAATAATGAGAATTAGAATAGAAATCAATGAAAGTGGGGGCGCCTGGGTGGCTTAGTTAGTTAAGCGTCCAACTTTCGCTTAGGTCATGATCTCGCGGTTCGTGGGTTCGAGCCCCGCGTCGGGCTCTGTGCTGACTGCCAGCTCAGAGCCTGGAGCCTGTTTCAGTCTATGATTCCCTCTCTCTCTGACCCTCCCCTGCTCACACTGTCTCTCTCTCTCCTAGAAATAAATAAAAATATTTTTTAAAAAATTAATGAAAGTGAAGATGGGAAATCAATTCATAAAATCAATAAAACCAAAACCATGTTCTCTGAAAATATCAGTAGTCAATAATCCTCTAGCCAGGCTAACCAAAAGAAACAATAGAGGATATTAATTACCAATAACATTATTGAAAGAGGGATATCACTACAGACCCTGTGGACTTTTTTTTTTTTTGTCATTCTTCCCAAATTAATCAGATTCAATGCAACCCCAATCAAAATCCCAACAAATTATTTTGTAGATATGAAGAAAGTGATTCTGAAGTTTAGATGGAGAGGCAAAAGACTCAGAAAAGACAACACATATTGAAGGAGAAGAGAAGCTGAAGAACTGATACCACCCACGATCAAGACTTACTATAAAGCTACAGTAATCAGGACAGTGTGATATTGGAAAAAGATAGACAAATAGATCAAAGGAACAGAATGAAGAGCCCAGAAGCTGAACCCCATAAATATAGCCAACTGACGCTTGACAGATGAGCAGAGGTAATTCACTTGAGCAAAGATAATCTTCAATAAGTGGCACTAGACTAACTTTAACAACTCAGGCAACAACAGATGTTGGTGAGAATGCAGAGAAAGAGGATCTCTTTTGCACTGCTGCTGGGAATGCAAACTGGTGCAGCCGCTCTAGAAAACAGTGCAGAGTTTCCTCAAAAAATTAAAAACGGAACTACCCTACAACCCAGCAATTGCACTACTAGGTATTTATCCAAGGGATACAGGTGTGCTATTTCGAAGGGGCACATGTACTCCAATGTTTATAGCACCACTATCAGCAATAGCCAAAGCATGGAAAGAGCCCAAATGTCCATCGATGGATGAATAAGTAAAGACAATGTGGTATATGTATACAGTGGAGTGTTACTCAGCAATCAAAAAGAATGATATCTTGCCATTTGCAACTATGTGGATGGAACTAGAGGGTATTTGCTAAGTGAAATTAGTCAGTCAAAGAAAGACAAATATCATATGACTTCACTCATATGAGGACTTTAAGATACAAAACAGATGAACTTAAGGGAAGCGAAGCAAAAAGAATATAAAAACAGGGAGGGGGACAAAAACACAAGAGACTCTCAAATATGGAGAAACAAATAGAGCGTTGCTGGAAGGGCTGTGGGAGGGGGGATGGGCTAAACGGGCCAGAGGCATTATGGAACCTGCTCCTGAAATCACTGTTGCACTATAGGCTAACTTGGATGTAAATTTAAAAAATAAATTAAATAAAGATTTAAAAATAAATACATAATGGCACTGCCCTGCAAAATATACTGTTAAGAAAATGACCACAAGCCACAAACTGGGAGAAAATATTGCAAAAGACATATCAATATTGTCCAAAAATTCAACAATTAGAAAACAACTACATTAAAAAAATCTTTTTTAATGTTTATTCATTTTTGAGAGAGAGAGCGAGAGCATAAGCAGAGGAGGAGCAGAGAGAGAGAGAGAGAGAAAGAATCAGAAGCAGCTCCAGGCTCTGAGCTGTCATCACACAAAGTGACACAGGGCCTGAACCCACAAACTGCAAGATTATGACCTGAGCCAAAACTGGATGCTTAACTAACTGAGCCACCCAGGTGTTCCAAAAGAACCCAAATATCTTAATGGACACCTCGCCAAAGAAGATACACAGGTGGTAAGTGAGTACATGAAAACAAGATATATTATCAGGAAATTAAATTAAAACCACAGTGAGCTACCATTATATACCTATTAGGAGGGTTAAAATATAAACCACTGACATCACCAAATTCTGGTGAGGTTGTGAAATAACAGGAACTCTCATTTGTTGCTGATGAGAATGCAAAATAGCCATTTTGGAAGACACTTTGACAATTACAAAACTAAACATAGTCTTATCATATGATCCAGTTATCACTTTCCTTGGTATTTATGTGAATGAATTGAAAACTTATGTCCACACCAAAACCTGTACACAGATATTTAATAGGAGCCTTGCTCATAACTGTCAAACCTTGGAAGCAAACAAGATATCTTTTAGTAGGTGAATAGGTCAACGAATTTGGTACATCCAGATAACAGAATATCATTCAGCACTAAAAAGGAGACACCAAGTCATGAAAAGACATGAAGGAATGTAAATACAAATTATTAAATGGAAGGAGTCCATCTGAAAAGGATAGACATTGTATGATTCCAACTGTATGACATTCTGGAAAATGCAAGACTGTAGAGACAGAAAAAAAGATCAGTGGTTGCTGGGGTTAATAGGGAAAGAAAGACAAAGGAGTGGAGCACAGAGGATTTTTAGGGCGGTGAAATTACTCCATATGATATTATAACAGTGGTTATAATCCCATTATACATTCGCTAGAACTCACAGAATATCACCACCAAGAGTGAACCCTGAAGTAAACTATGAATTCTGGGCAATAATGATGTGTCAATGGAGACTTATCAATTGTAACAAAGGTACCACTTTGGCAGGGAATATTGATAATTGAGGAGGCTATGTATGTGTGGGGGCCAGGATTATATGGTAACTCTGGACTTACCTGCTCAATTTCAATGTGAATCTAAAATGCCTCTAAGAAAAAAATCTATTAAAAAAAAAAAAAAAGCAATGACTCTACATAAGACTTTTCAAATTTTTTTTAATTTTTTTTTTGGTGGGGGTAGTGTGAGTGGGGAAGGGGCAGAGAGAGAGAAGGAGATACAGAATCAAAAGCAGGCTCCAGGCTCTGAGCAGACAACACAAAGACCAATGAGGGGATCAAACTCGAGAACCAGGAGATTATGACCAGAGCCTAAGTCAGTCACCTAACCAACTGAGCCTCTCAGGCGCACTCACAAGACTTTTTAAATAAAATAAATAGAATTTTTTTTCTCAAGAAAGAAAACTGCCCAAAACTTAATGACGGTTTTTTCAGTTTAAAAGGGCCTAGTGTGCATCTGACATCCTAGCTGAAAACAAAACTATCCCAAGGTACATCACCATGAAATTTGGAGCATGGGAGTCCAGAAAATTTCCTACAAACTTCCAAAGAGACATCTAGAAAAGATGTGGATTCAAAATGCATTTGGACTTCTGAACAGCAGTATTGGAAGACAGGACACAATAGCAAACACGTTAAAAATTCTGAGAGAAAATTATTTCCTGCCTGAAATTCTGTGTTGTTAGGATGTGTTTCCCCAAGAAGGAAGAAGTTCTGAGATGCAAGGATCAGGAGGGTCACTCAGGAGAGAGGCAAAAGGAAGTCTCAGGGCAGGGGTGACAGAAGACCTTGGGATGACAGCCAGCCACCCAAGTTGTCAGAGGGTGCTGTCTAGGTCAGTCAGAGCGATTCAGAAGGGTCTGGGGCAGACTTTTGGGGAAAGCGCAATTGTGAGTAAATGAAGCAAGTGGAAAAACCTATTATTGACTCCAGAAGAAAAAGCTTTGAGGGGAAATAAAAGTAATTGTAGTTAACTACATGTCCCAGCTTTGAATATACTGGTATTATCATGCAAATTGTAAAAATAAAACAAAACAAAACAAAAAAACAAGCATCTGACTGACCAGAACTATGATCCACTGTATAGGTAGGATGAGAAAAAGAGAAGGGAGCAAATGCAAGAAGGATGGCAAAGAGAAAAGAAAATTAAATATTCATCATAGACTACAGAAAATGCCTACCCCCGAAAATCAAGAAAGTGAGAAAAAGGACCTAAATACCAAAAGAAACAGTTAAAATCATGGCTCCTCCATGAAAAGGCTAGAGGGGGTGGGGGGCAGGGGGCTGGGCTGCTTGTCAACAACTGAAAGCTCTGCCATTTTATCTCACTTGCAAGTTAACAAGTTAACAAGTTCATGGATGCTGGCAGATGAAAAGAGACCCTTGGATCAGAGATATAGAAGAGTTTGTTATGCACAATAATAGTATTAGAGTATTATTTTTTATTTTGTCCTCTGAACCTCAGTTCTCACAGTGTGGTGCCAAGGATTCCAGACAGTACCTGGGCACAAAGTGGGTTTCAGGACAGGAGAATAAACCTGAGATTAGGGAAATTGAAGTTCTAATCAGAGACAGTAAGTCTGCCAGCCTTTTGTTTGTGAGGAAGATGCTGCTGTGTCCACCGTGGATTGTTATACAAACATCTTTCAAAAGACACTAAGGAGCAAAGAAGGGCACTGAGTGCCTCGCTCACAAGTCATAGACAAATCCAACAGACCCACAGGGAACAGAATCAAAAATGACATTTTTTTTACAATCAACCTCCCTGAATGGTTTTTTAAAAATTACATGCAGGGGCGCCTGGGTGGCTTAGTCAGTTAAGCATCCGACTTTCGCTTAGGTCATGATCTCGCGGTTCGTGGGTTCGAGCCCCGCGTCGGGCTCTGTGCTGACTGCCAGCTCAGAGCCCGGAGCCTGTTCCACAGTCTGTGACTCCCTCTCTCTCTGACCCTCCCCTGCTCACGCTGTCTCTCTCTCTCTCCTAGAAATAAATAAATAAATAAATAAATAAATAAATAAATAAATAAATAAATAAATAAAAATTACATGCAAGTATAACATTAATTTTTAAAATTCTACTAAATTAGATATTCCAAGTTATTAAAAACAATTCGCCTAACCCTTACTCCCACTGACTGGGCATCTTCTCTTTCCACAGGAGAAACAGCGTGAGAGAAAATTGGGAACGGATGTTTTGCGGAATTTCGCACAGAAAGGGCTGGTCCAGAGGCTGGGCGATCTCGACCGCAGCGATCCAACCTGGGCGAGCGCGCGGAGAGAGGCCACGACCCGCCCCTTCCCTGGTCTTCACCGCGCCTCCGGGGCAGGCTCCCCGCACGCCCGCGCACCCACCCCCAGGCCGGGGGCACGCGTCCTGAGCCTGCGGGGCCAGGATCTGGCGCCCACGCCTCAGGCTGTAGGACAGTAGCAAGCCCTGTGTCAGGTGCAGGGAGCAGCCCGTTCGTAGTTCGTGTTGATCGCAATTATCCAGGGTGTAAATGGACCCCCTGAAAATCAAATACCAACAGAGTATTTGTTACGGAGCCAGCGGGGGCTCGTCTCCGGACAGAAGGCCAGGACCGGTTTCCCGAACCCGGCCGAGGGGCGCGGCCCCGATACCCTCGGTGGCAAGGCAGGAGTCGGGGCGCGCAGGGTCCGCGGCCAGCCTGTGGCCGCGCGCCCCGCCTCGCGGGTGTGCACAGGCGCTCGGGGCGCTGGGAGGCCGGCGTGTGAAGCTGGCCCGGGTCCCGGCCGAGCGCTGCGTCCCATCACTCCCTCCTGGGACGCTCCAGCGCCCAGCCTGCGACCGGCGCGCGCGAGCGGCGGGGGCGGGCGCCCCAGAGCTTCGAGGAGTCCTCTCCGCGCTCCCACCCGTCCCTCGGGCGCGGCCACCGCCCGAGGCCGCGGAGGAGGGCAGAGCCGCCCAGATCCCGTTTATCGCCCCATCTCTCATTACATAAGGCCCCTATCTCCGCGGGGCATCGCCCAGACTGTCAGGCCAGCGCGCCTTCTCCCACGCGCGGGGGCGCACCTGCCCACAGTTCCCCCGCCTCGGTTTGCATGGTTCCCCGGTCGAGGGGCCTTGACTCATCTTGGCACACAGCTCTGGGGTCACGCAGTGGTTCCCTGCTCCTTCCCTCAAAACAGAGCCCCAATTCTACAGATGAGGAAACTAAGGCCCACAACTAAGGGGTTGTCACACAGCCGAATGGCAGCACTCCAGGCCCGGGGGAGTATAAGGGGACCACAAGGGGCAGGGGCTGGCTCAGGGCCTACAACTGGGCTGCGAAGCTTGGGTCCGGCCAGAAGGGGGGTGGGGAGGAGAGAGTGGGCGAGGCTGTGAGGCTTCTGAGCAAGAGCAGCAGCAGCCAGCATCCCTTGTCCCTTCCGAGACCCTTGTGAGGAGGCTGGGCCTCACTGGGGGGTAGGACAGAGGAAGCCAGAGCAGACAGAGAAGGGGCTGGAGGGGTAAGCACTGGTTCAGGGGAGGAAGTGGGTGAAGGAGACAGCCTGACATCGGTAATGAACTGGCAGATAATGTCGCCTCTGTGGCAGGGGCTTCTGGAGGACTTCTAGAGAAAGGAATGAAAAGCAGGCTATACACCAGCGTCCCTGAGGGAGTGAGATGTTCAGGGGGACCCTGGAGTGGGGGCAGGCCCTGAAGCTGCCCTCCATGGCCTTCAATCTGTAGAAACGTGGGTGCCTCAAGGAGGAGGGCTTTGTCCCACATATAACTGGTGAGCAGAGGTGGTCACCCAGGTCTAAGTAGCACTAGGAACAGTCACACTTCCCAACCAGGGCTAAGGCTGGGTCCTGACTCCTGCCAGCCTGGCCTGTCAAGGGTTTCCCATCAGGATGGGCCCACGCCGAAGGCCTGAGTTGGGCACCCAGTTTTTTGGCTGCCCATACTCAAAGTTATCACCTCTGGATCTTTCAGTGGAGACCTGGGAATCTGAACTTTTTATCATCCTCCACAGTGGGGCCATATAGGATTCGGGCAGATGAAAAGGAGTGAACTTCACTCTTTTCTTTTTATCCTGTTTGAATTTTGTATCCAAAGCAAGTATTACTCTGGTAATGCAAGAGACCATTTCATTGGAAAAATAAAACCCCTAAATTCCCACATCTGGTAGACTGTGGTCATAGCACTGTCTGCCTAGCACTTCTGGTGACACAGAAGGGTCTCAGGACAGGAGCTGGGCAGGCACTCGGGGTGGTCACCGAGCAAAACTGCTGGAGCTCCAGCTGGCATGGCTGACGCCAGGCCGCCCTCTTCCCTACCACTGGAGTAAGCCCCCCCCCATATCTTGAAAGGTGCCCCAGACCCCCTCAATGATAAGTCCACAAGAAATCAAATTCTTTCCTTTATGCGACGCTGGATTTTCCACAAAGTAAAATCAAGATGAGTAAAGATGTGGTTTCTAGATAGTACCTGACAAAGCGGAGACCAGGGTGGGAGGCGTCACACTTGCCTATAAAAGCTACCGCAAGAGGCCAAGGCCACAAGCCACTCAGCTTAGGCCAGCCTACGTGTCTGCTCCTCGCTCCTCCTGTTAGCTCTAGGCTCCATGGCGCTCTGGCTGACCGTGGTCATTGCTCTCACCTGCCTTGGTGGCCTCGCCTCCCCGGGCCCCGCGCCTCCCTCCACAAGGAGGGAGCTCAAGGAGCTCATTGAGGAGCTGGTCAACATCACCCAGAATCAGGTGAGTCTGGCTCTGAGGGTGCTAGGGTGGGAGCTCTCAGGCAGGGTACTTGGTCATGGTTTAGGCCTGAAGGTTGGGCTGTCCCAAGAGGCCTATGGAGCAGGAAGAAGCCCCATGGACCAGGACAGTCCCAACCATGAGGGAGAGGAGCTGGGCAGGGGGCTGGGGGAACAGCACAATGGATGGCCCATAAAGAGATGTGGCAGAGCCCCCAACTGGGACCACCTGTTCCCCGTGCTTCGCCCTGCCTGCCAAGACCAACTCCTACTCAGACATTCATGAAAAGAAGTTAGCAGAGAGGGGCCAGCACGCTCCCAGGGCGATTTAGCACTTGCCGACTGGATCGGAATGGAATAATGGGGGCATTATTCACAGCACTTTGCTTAGGCCCATTTTTATGGAGGAATTCATTAGTAGACAGCTCCTGTCCCCAGTGGTGATGGCTCACGCTTTGAGCAGTGACTGTGTGCTGAGCCTAGTGCTAGGTGCTTTTCATCTCATTTCATCACTGCCAACCACCTCAAGAGACAGGTGCGATGACCCTATTTTACTAAGGCTGCATTAAGGTTGACAAAAGTCAGATTCAAACCAGGCCTGGCTTACACCGGGTGCCCATACTCCAAACTGCAGTGTCCTCGGATTCAGAAGACAGGGTTAAAAAAAAATTCTTTTTATTAATGTTTATTTTTGAGAGAGAGAGACAGAGCATGAGTGGGAGAGGGCAGAGAGAGACACACACATACAGAATCTGAAGTAGGCTCCAGGCTCTGAGCTGTCAGCAGAAAGCCTGACACAGGGCTCGAACTCACAAACCACAAGATCATGACCTGAGCCGAAGTCAGATGCTTAACCGACTGAGCCACCCAGAGGCCCCAACAGGTAGAGTTTTATACACTAACACCCACAGCCTCCCATCTGACTGACCTGGCCTCCCCTCCCTCACGGATCGCTGCCCTGGCTATGGAAGCTTCACTCAAGGCTGTGTCACTCAGATTTTTCTCTCTCAGCCCCCAAACCCTGTACAATGGGTCTCCCTCAGTATGCAGAGTAGGAAAGTAAGCTCAGGAACACTGTGGGGGTCCCAGGCCTACCACTGTGCTACGCGAGATTGCCTGCAGGGCCTGACTGCTGCGGAGACCTAGCCTGTGATTTTGCTCACTGTCTTTTTACTCCCTCAGGCATCCCTCTGCAATGGCAGCATGGTGTGGAGCGTCAACCTAACAGCCGGCGTGGTAAGAACCCCAGGGACACTGGGAGGGAGGTGGCTGAGGCTGCGGGTCTTATGTGTGTCTCTCCTGAGCCTCACTTGCAAGGCTTAAGGGTCCCACGCAAGCACAGTTTGGGCCACCCCCACCACCTGAACCTACCTCCATGTAACGTCAGTGAAGGTGCTGCCTGAGCCATTTGGCCGGAGTTGCGTCCCAGCAGGGCCTGACACCCCGTGTTCCTCTTCCAGCAGTACTGTGCAGCCCTAGAATCTCTTATCAACGTCTCTGACTGCACTGCCATCCAGAAGACCCAGAGGATGCTGAAAGGCTTGTGCTCTCAGAAGCCCTCAGCAAGGGTAAGGCCCCCTAACCATACCCCACAACCCTGCACCCACTCCTGCCAGCCCTGGGCTCACCCTAGGAGCTTCTGGGGGAACCTGGCTGAGCATCTGAGGCAAGCGTCCACCCTGGGGGGAAGGGGAGGTGGCCACGGTGGCAAGAGGAACATGGCCTCTGGGATTTCCAAGACCCTGTCTTGAGGGCTTCCGACTCCTACCTGAGCTTCAGTTTCCGAACTGGTGAAATGTGAGCACCAACAGTACCCACCTCATGGGGCTTTTGTGAGGATTAAATAAGCCAGTTCCTGGAAAGCCCCTGGCAGATACTGGGCATCTTTGTTCTGGAGTCCCACTAATGCGCTGGCCTCTTCGTCCTGCAGCAGATTTCCAGTGAGCTCAGCCGAGACACCAAAATTGAAGTGATCCAGTTGGTAAAAAACCTGCTCAACCATTTAAGGAGAAACTTTCGCCATGGAAACTTCGAATGAAAGATGAAAACCTAGCATTGCTATTTGCAGAGGCGGACCTGACCATTTAGGTTATAGATTCATTTTTCTTTCAGATGTTTCAAATTTCTTGGGGAGATGGGGGGATGGGAGGGGGGCACGATTTCCTTAGCTTAGACCTCAGCCCATGCTGCCTGACCTCGCCTAGCCGACCCCAGCTGCCCCTTGCCTTGGTGCGCAGGGCCCTCCTCCACCTGGGCTCTGAGTTCTGTGAACATCCGGGGGCGGGGTGGGAGCACTGCCTCTCACAACTGGCCCCTCCTTAGAGCCAACGGCAGCATTACACCAAGGGCGCCACCTTGGCAGACACATAGGAGGGGGATCTGCTGTACACGGGGACAGCTAAGGCTGACAGCGGCTCAGGCACATCTCTTCTTGGCCTTATTTATTACTGTGTGTTATTTAAACAAATGTGTTTGTCTGTGCTGGGGACAGGGAGGGACTGTTGCCGCCAGAACTTGGAGCTGGGGCCCCAGCGACTTGGGCGTTAGGAGTCCCTGGGAATAAGCACTGTGTGCAAACTTCTGCTACCTCAATGGGGTCCTGGGGCCCACCCAAGGGACAGGAGAGAGGGCTGGAGTAACTTCTCTTCTCTTCCACCCAGCAGCTGGCCCTCAGCCAAGAAGTAATTTATTATTTTTCCCTGTATTTAAAGTTAAGAAATAAAATGTTATCAAAGAGTTAATAATATATAGAAGAACAGCCTAGGAGGCTGCATCTGGTGTGTGTGGACTGTGGGGAGGGGTCAATGAATGTGTTGTTTCACTGACTGTGTCAAAGGAAGCCAGAAATAAAGACAGTGACAAGACACCTGATGTTGTTTGTCCTTTACTTTGGCCTTTGGGGACCATGGCCTATGTTCTTCTCAGGCAGGGCAGTAGGAGTGGGGGGGTGGCGGTTGGGGACAGGATCTGGGCTGAAGGGAAGTAAGGGATCCCCCAGGGGTGCAGGCTGGCCTGAAGGACTTCCCCCCACCTGCCATCCACAGGGAGGCAGAGGAAGCCTGGGCCAGGACATCAGGGTTCATGGAGGACATCGGAGGAGGAGGAGGAGCAGTTGACTCAGAAGTCATCTTACAATCCCAGTGATGATGAGTGGCCAGTATGTGTGTACACCACCCACACAACCTCTGGTGTCTGCCCCACAACCTCTCTGAGGCTCAGGGAGGAGAAGGTAGCATGCCCAAGGTCACACACCTGCTGAGGAGCAAAGCCAGAATTAGAAGCCAGAACACACTCCAACTCCAAAGCCCAGACGCTAAACTATGTTGCCTTCCTCAGTCCAAACATCATCTGGCCTACATGTACGATCTTTATGATACTGGCAATGACCTATTTGGGCACCTCCCCTGATGGTAAGCTCACTTTCTGGGGAGAGGACAGTCAATCCCTGGACAGGTGTCCTCATTAATGCATACTCATCACATCTGTGAACAACCGATTTATGGCCCATGAACTGTGGAGTGACGAGTGGAGATGCCAGGTACCAGGGGCCTGGTCAGACTGTGGCCCCAGCCAGGTCTTCCTGCCTCTCCCTTGGACCAGGCTGTCACTACATGCGCCAGAAGCAGAGCCCTCAGCAAGCCACAGCTAACGCTCATGCTCCGCAGGAGCGGTTTATACCGTGAATCTCTGAGAGGTGCCCAGAAGGAGGGGATGCTTTTGCAGTGAGTGGTGGGTCCTCATAGACCAACCTCCAACACTGGGTGGTGGGCAGGGACCCTCCCTGGGAAGCCCCACGCCCTGTGGGAACATCCACAGCAGTGCTCAGAAACCAGTGGAGGCAGCCATCTGGGAGCAGTGACGCTGGGAGAGGTGACGCTGTGCACAATTCAGGCAACAGAAGGTCCCGTGGCGGGACCTGTCCAGGGGCAGACAACCACGGGGGCAGCCCCAGGAACCACTAAAAACAGAGCGGACCCCTTGCACCCATTGAGAACCGAGGGAAGACCTGTGGAGGGGGCACCGGAGCTGAGTGGCCCGCGGGCTGTCCGGAGCAGGGACTGGATCATCTCCATGGTCCCACAAGGTCTCGGAATCTGCTGCATCCCGCTACATTTGCTGAGGACTGCTCACGGCCTGCACTCCTCCGGCCCTCTGGCCTGGCAATGACCCAGACAGCACATGCACTCAAGGTTTAGCACCAGAAAGAAGTCTTTAAGCAATGGAGGGTTCTGGAGAGGAAGGCTCTACCAGGAAGGCAGGCAACTCGAGGGTGAGGGTAGAAGGTAAGATCTCCACAATTCCTCTCCATCCAGAGGTTCAAGAGTTTTGAGCCAGAGGATATTTATGGAAGATTGATTTTATTTTAATACAAAACTTATTAGGGATCCAGTCTCTGGTAGCATCACCTTTGACCCACATCCTCTGCCCAGCCAGAGTGTTGGCCTGTCCGACCGAAGGAAGATGGAAAGTCTTCAGGTGAAATTCCACGTGAGTCTTTCAAGAATAAAGACTGGAAGCGAGGCCAGACTGGGGCAAGGTCTCTTAGGATTTCCTAAGGATCTATTTGCTCCAAGTGGTAGTCAGGAGGGTGTACAACACCAGCAAGGCCACCAGGGTCCCACCACTAGGGGTCCACAGCGCGCCACATCTGCAGGTACCCATAGCTCCCTGCCTGAGGCACTGAGACTGTCCCAAGACAAGGAACCTGTGTTCACCGATGTATGCAAGTCAGCCAGAGGGGCTCAGGCCCTTCCAGGAATGATGGGCCTCCCAGAGCCACAGAACAAAGCCAGTGCAGGTGGCAAAAGGGAGGAGGGCCCAGCCAGGAATGAGAGAGAAAGAAAAAGATGAAAGAGGAGAAAAGGGTATGTGTCAGCTATTGTGGCTGGGAGCACCACTACCTGGAGACTAAGCCTGGGGTATTTGCTGGGAGTTTCTCTAACCATATGGTCTCACTTCTTCCACGCAAGAGGCAAACCCTGAGCAGGTCCCAGAGAGAAGGGGGGTCGGGAAGAGACAGTGCTTGCTGAGTGGGAGGGAGACGCTGGTCATGGGGCCCAGGGCGGGGAGCCCCTTTGCACTCCACAAACCCCAGGCCCCGGAGGTTTCACTGGAAGAGGGGCTGGGGCTCAAGTGAGAAGTGAGACACACTCGAGTTTCCGGTGAACTCGGCTCCAACACCTCCGTTTGCTGCTCAGATGAGGTGTCAGAAAACACTTCAAGTCACTGCTGGGGCTTCTCTGAGGCTGGCCCTCTGAACTTCTCAGGCCTCAGGAGGACAAGTGCTTTCATCTTGTGACCTAGCAGCTTGAAGGCTAGGGATTATCAGATCCATCAGCCTGTGGCTTTTTCATTATTATCAACAGGAAAGTGCCTGTTGCGTATTATCTTAATTTAGCTGGTCAGTTTTTTGCAAAACCAAAACTCGTTCCTCCCTTGAGCTGACTCCCTTCTAAGCTGGTCTGGCCGAGTCCAGGCTGACCATGTTCCAGGCTGGCCGTCTGACCCGGGACTCACTGGCCAGTCATCTGGCTTTTCCAGAGGCCAAAGCCGGTGTTGGAACTGGGGTCTACATCCACGGTCACCCCTCCCACACACATGCTGCCCACTCCTACACTGAGAAATAAAAGTCATAAAGCCTCATTATCTTCATTCATTTCTCAGCTCCACCCAAAAGCAACAGAGTAAAGGGTTTGCAACGAACTTTCCCAGATCAACTGATTTCTCAGCAGCAAGGGAGGGCCCCATGACGAAGCCATTTGAAATCCCAGAAGCGATTTTCTACCTACGACCTCACTTTCTGTTGCGCTCTCTCCTTTGTTCCCCTGCACAATGCCTAGTGGAAAGTGGTTCTCTCAACGCGTCCTTCAGAAACGCCCCCAGCCCGTGCACCACACCGGCGGACGCTGCTGTGTGGTCACCGTGACGCAAACATCAACATTAAATATAGCAACCTTCGTCAGTTCCGCTCTCTGCATTACTCGGACAACCAAGCAAGCATGTGGCGAGGGCCACAGTCGGCTGTGGAGGCCCCTGCAGACCAGAGGGTCTGCGCCCCCCTGCTGAGCCCATGGCCCTAAGCCACAAGGAGCTGCAGTGACACCCCATTAGAAAAGCAATTTCTCATTTAGTGTCTCCTTTTTCTTCTCATCTGTCTCCCCACGTTTTCTTTAATGAGCATTTATTCATTCCCCGCTGAAGGACAAAGACAAATTTAACTAAGAAAAAAAAGAACTAAAACAAAACAACATGAAAAGGGTGTCTGGTCCATGAGAGGTCGGGAAGGGGCCAGCAGCACTCCCTAGACAGGACCGTCGGGGCCCTGGGTTCAATTCTAAGGGCAGCGGGGGAGCTGGCCATCTCAGGAACAGAGTCGGCACCTGCAGGGGTCCCGCACCACACCCCCCACGGGGCCTGTCAGATCCCGTGTTGCCAGCGAGAGAGGAAGGCACACAATTCTTGGGGGTCTTCACCCAGCCCTGGCCACCAGGCTGGTGCAGGGGGACATGTGGGGGATGAGATGGGAAAGGTGGGTCACCAGTCCCGCTCTGAGGCTGAAGTGACATTGACGCCCAGGGTTCTGCAGAATTCTCAGCCAGCTTTCCTCTCTCAGGAAAAGACCCTTCCACCTGCTTCTCAAACAAAAGAGAAGCCCGGAGCCTATGGAGCTACTTCACCTCCATTCGAGAAGCCAGAATGCACCCTCCTCCCGCTATTTCCCTCCCTGTGACGGGTCCTCCTTGTAACTTTGCTCAAAATGCCATTCCCCTGCCCTCCCCAGGAGCTGGGGCAGAGACTATAGGGCCCAAATAAGACCCAGCTATGCCCCTAACTTCCCTTGCTGTTACTCAAGCCCAGTCTCAGCTGTCACTTCTGCGAAATGGAGCTCCATTCATTCATTCATCATCTACCGAGAACTTTACTGGCTGTTCTAGATGCTGGGGATCCAAGATGAACAAAATAAGGTTACTTCTAGTGGGGGGGACAGAGTCCACTCAACAAAAGAACACAGACTGTGCAGGCGGTGGTGAGTGTGCTGGCGGGCAGCTGCCTTGCTGTGAAGGGAGGTCGCGATGCAGATGTGAACAAAGCGAGGCAGGGAGGAAACCATTCACGTAACTGAGGAAAATGCCCAGGGAGAGGGGAGGGCAGGTGCTGATGTCTTGAGCAAGAATGCTCCTCCCAGAATCAGCGTGTGGGGAGCAGAGGCCAAGGGCTGGAGCAAGGGGGATCCGCAGTCAGGGCTCTGAGGGCAGGATGGCTTTGTTCTGGTGGGATGGGGCGACACAATCTGGCTCCTGCATAACAGAAGCACTCCGTGTGAAGGCTGTGTGTGAAGAACGCAATGTGGGGACAAGGACGGGAGTAGGGTGGCCAGTTAAGGCACCCTGTGGAGACCCACATGGGACATAATATGATGGTGGAGGAGTGGATGTGGTCAGGTTCTAGAGATGTGTGTATTATCTACATGATAGACAGTTATACATCATTTATATAAACATTATGACATCTGAGATTATAAATATATGGATATTAGGTAATACATAAATAGTAAATATATAATTTTTTTAACCACAGAAGTCTTAAAACTCCTTTGTCGTGGGAAATTTCAAGTGTCCAAACCAGCACACCCTTCAGTCTGATATAGTTCCAAGGCAGAGGCCGCTAGACTGAATGTGGGCACAGAAGGTTACCGTGACGTGAACACCTTGAAGGACTGAGTTGTCATGTAATGACCTGGGGAGGCTTGTGCTCAAGTGTGTCCCCATATAAAAAAATATTTTTACATGTTTGTTTATTTTTGAGAGAGAGAAAGAGAGACAGAATATGAGTGTGGAAGGGGCAGAGAGAGATGGAAACACAGAATCCGAAGCAGGCTCCAGGCTCTGAGCTGTGAGTACTGGGTGGCTCAGTCGGTTAAGCATCCAACTCTTGATTTAGGCTCAGGTCATGATCTCAGAGTTTGTGAGATGAACCCGAGCGGTTGTCTGGCTCTGTGCTCATAGCACAGAGCCTGCTTGGGATTCTCTCTCCCTCTCTCTCTCTGCCCCTCCTCCCCCTCCACCTGCCTCTTTCTCTCTCAATAACTTAAAAAAAAAAAAACTATCCACACACGGAATCCCCCACCCCCTCGCAGCAAGCACCCCAGCCAGCAGAGCCTGCCCTCTCAAATGTATCCACACCACTGTTTCCATTTCATGAGGCCTCCTCTCCATCATGCACCTGCCCCCACGGCACTCCAGAAGCTCTCTCACTGATGTCACTGATTATCTCCGACCACTAAATCCAGTGGAAACACTTCTGCCTTATCTTGCCCACCCATGGAGTACATCTGATGCCGCTGACCACCAGCTTCTCCAAGATGCTCTGTTGCCTAGATTCCTTCTCAGTCCCCCGGGGCTGCCTGCCTCCTCTCCCTCCTTCCCTTCTTCCAGCAGCACCGGAATGTCACAGTCATTTCTTGTTCTGTCTCTTCCTGAGCCATTCTTCCCCTTGGGCTTCCTCACCTTCTGTGTCGAGAGCCCAGACTCTCCCCTGCTCAGGGTCCCCTCTTCCCTCTGAAATTGCCGTCTCTGCCAAACACAGCTCCCATCCCAGAAACCTGGGGTTCTCTGTGACTCCTCGCTCTTCCTCACCCCCATAGTCAGCCCATTCCAAGTGCTAAGATGATGACAATGATGATAATGAAAGTTGGCGTTTAGAGACTTCCTGCGTGCCCCGCACCACCCCGAACACCGTACTGATTACCACATATCATCTTCCCACAGTCCTATTATTAGCTCAGTTCTACAGAGAAGTGTGGGCAGGGAAACTTCCCCGAGGTCACCCGGAGAACAAGTGGCCGAGCGGGGACGTGAAGCACCAGGCCCCGCTGACTGCATGGCCTTCGCGGCTGGGCACTACTGGGGCCAGACCCGCGGCTCCCGCCGCCCCACGCAATCCGTGAGCCGTGAGCCGTGAGCCACACGTCTTGATCCACGGCAGCTACCGGCTCTGAGCTCACAGCGACGGCTGACTGCAGGCCTCCCGAAGGCTCCCCTCCAAGTGGCTGGCTCACTGGGTTCCTGCAGGGCGCCAGTGAGCACCTGCCTTCTGGCCCTCCGAGTACTGTCCCCGAACCCCCGCTAAGGCCTACTTATTCCGGTGTCTGCTAGCTAGCACTCCGCTGGAGGAGCCTTCCATTTCGTCATGAATAAGCCTGTGAGGAGGTCCTGGAAAGGGCTCTTCTCTCTGTGTGGTGCCACACAACTGACCCAAGAGGACGGGAGGAGACGCATGCAGGGCTCAGGGTAGGACGGGGTCCTGGGGATGGCTGGGGTGGCAGGACTCCTCAGCCGGGGCCTGGGAACTGGGCTGCTCTGCGCACCCCCACCTGTCCCTGTTCTCCAGGGAGCTGTGACCGATGCCCCCTTCCTGTGCCTGGGGCTGGTGGTGCAGAGGTGAGGGTCTCTGCCGCAGCAGCGTTGGCAGTGCTGGGACAGAGCAGAGGCGGCAGCCCTGGGGGCCCCAGAATGGAGCGTCAACTCCATGCTTTCCTGTGAGTCCTCTCTCTAGGTTTCTGGGCCCACCCAGGAGCCTGCTCCTCCCCACTACCCCCATGTTCATCAACACCTACTTCCCTGCACTGAGTGCTCTCTGCCTAAGGTGCCCAGGGGTACCTACTTCCTGAGCCAACTCTAGACACCTAAGGATGAGGGCTGCAATGTGTCAACTAACGCTGACCCTCCGCCCCCCCCTCACCCCCACAAACAAGGATAAGGCCACAAAGATTAAAAAGGGGACACATCCAGGAGGGACGCGTGTGGGGTAGCGTCCAGCAACAAAACTTCCAGTGGCCCTGTCCAGACTGGGGTTTGCCTGGTAGATGAAGTACCACAGTCATGGGATCAATCAAAGATACGGTTAGTAACAATAATAAAAATACAGTCACTGACAGAGCACTTACTAGGTACTGGGCACCATTCTGACTACTTAAAAACAACTTATTTATTCCTCACAAGAGCCACATGAAGGAGGTACCACGATCGCACCCACTTTACGGAGGAGGCTGAGAAAGCAGAGCAGCCAGCGGTGATGGCAGCCTGGCCCGCCACGTGCTAAGGTGGCTGCCGGAAACAGCCTCACATTGTAGAGTGATAAGTGCCAAGCTCTCTGCCTAGAATCTCTCTCACGCCTTACAAGGATCTTATGAGCAGGAGCCACATTATTCCCACTCCACAAGTGAGGAAACTGAGACCCAGACAGAATTAGTGACCTGTCCATGGTCGCAGAGTGGACAAGTGGCTTGTCTGCTGGACTCCAAAACCTAGCGTTCAAAACTGTTACATTCTAGGGCCCGAAAGGACAGTTCTGAGGCCACACAGAAGCCAGGGCTGGTTCTCAGTGCTGACGGAGGGTGAAGGGAAGGGGGGTCTATGCCTGACACAGCCAGAACCTAGCAGAGTCCTCAACTTCTCTCTGAGCTTAGGTGCCTGCCTGCCTTGTATAATCACCGTCTGTGATTCCTGAAGGCTGGAAGAGGCTCCTGGCGGGTGGTAGCTGTCCTTGTCTCTGATGGGCACACCCCATGTTCCAGGCCTCTGTCCAGCCAGCCACATGCACAGTGCCATGTGCCACACTGCAGGGAGAACAGCTCCTTTTCTCCTATTCTTCAAGGGGACCTTCTGGTCACTTCTTGATGTTCTGCAAAGTTCACCCTCCTATCCCTGGATTTATTTATCCAACGACTGAAACAAAACAAAACCAAAAAAAAAAAAAAGATTTATTCTGCTTCTGAGATACTAGTTCTCATATTATACATCTCTTCTGATTTACATCTTTGCCCCCAGAGCCTGAAACCTGAGGTGTGGGCCTCAGCAAAGGCATGCATTCAAAAAACCCACCACCCCCACCACCAAATACACAGACAGCTTTTGTACCCTGAGGACCTCCCCTTCTCTCCAGCCCTCCCACAGCCCTGAGGCTCTTACATGTATGCTCTGTACCCTGGACTCTCCTCCAGGACATCCAAGTTTTAACTTATTGCTTTAATTTGCACCTTTTCTCAAAAAAGGAGTATGCACCATTTATTCCAAATAATAGTGGATCTGGGTTTGAAGTCTCCATCTGTACTGGAAGGAACTCTACCCTTCTTAGTCACTCTCCCCAACTCTGTAGTAAAGACCTAACTTGCCCTAGCAAAAAACTCAAATAACCCAATAAAAAATGAGCAAAGAACCTAAATGGACACTTTTCCAAACAAGATATATGAATGGCCAACAGATGCATGAGAAGGTACTCATCATCACTCATCATCAGGAAAATTCAAATCAAAGCCACAATGAGATGCCACCTCACTCCGGTTAGAAAGATTATTATCATGGGGCGCCTGGGTGGCTTAGTCGGTTAAGCGTCCGACTTTCGCTTAGGTCATGATCTCGCGGTTCGTGGGTTCGAGCCCCGCGTCGGGCTCTGTGCTGACTGCCAGCTCAGAGCCTGGAGCCTGTTTCAGTCTGTGACTCCCTCTCTCTCTGACCCTCCCCTGCTCACGCTGTCTCTCTCTCTCTCTCTCCTAGAAATAAATAAAACATTAAAAAAAAAAAAAGAAAGATTATTATCAAAAAGGCAAGAAACAACAAGTGTTGGCGAGGATGTGGACAGAAGGGAACCCTCTTGCACTGTTCCTGGGAATGCAAACTGGTACAGCCGCTATGGAAGACGGTATGGAAAATCCTCAAAACATTAAAAATACAAATACCATATGATCCACTCATTCTGCTTCTGGAAATACATCCAAAGGAAATGAAAACGCTATGTTGATGAATATATATGAATCCTCTTACGTTCACAGCAGCATTATTTATAATATGTCACGATGGAAATATCCTAAGTCTCCACTGATGGATAAATAATTTGTGGTGTGTTTGTATACACACACACACACATACACACACACACACACACACACACACACACACACAGAATATTACTTGGCCATAAAAAGGAAATCCCACCATCTGTGACAACATGAATGTACCATGAAGGTATTATGCTAAGTAAAATGTTAGAGAAGAACAATACTGTACGATCTTACTTATATGTGGAATCTTACCAAAACAAAACAAAACAAAAAAAACCACTCTTAATCATAGTAAGAGAGATCAGATTTGTAGTCACCATAGGTAAGGGGGTAGAGGGAGGGTGAAGTGGATGACAGTGATCAAAACAAACTTCCAATTATAAAATAAGTAAGTACAGTGGATGTAATGTACAACATGATGACTGTAGTTAACACTGCTGTATGGAATCTCATTAAATCGTTAAGAGAGTAAATCCTAAGAGTTCCCATCACAATGGAAAAAACATTTTTTCTTTTTTTGTTGTACATAAATGAGATGATGGGTGTTAACCAAACTTAATATGGTAATCATTTCACAATATATATGTAAGTTAAATCATTATGCTGTACGCCTTAGACCTACCACAGTGCTATATGTCAATTATATCGCAATAAAACTGGTGTGGGGGAAACCTATTCAAACATTTAAAAGCAACAGCAACAAAAAAACTTACCCAGAGAGATCTGGCCGTTGTCCTAGCTCTTGGGAGGTAACTTCTAAAACCATGAAATAAAGAATTTGGTTGGTCTTTGTAACCAGCTCTTGAGAAGGAGCCCCTAAATCCCGGGGACTTCCCAAGGCATAAGAGTGTAGGGGCCTTAAAAATTTATGCTAATTAGGCAACTCAGGGTGGGGACCAGCAGCACCTTGAGGCCATAGTGGTGTTGGCCAAGCCTCCAGGGAAGGGCTGGAGGAGGGGCCAATGATCCAATCAATCACACTTGCAGAACAACACCGCCATTATATTCTGGACAGCAAAGTTCGGGTGAATCGCCCTGGTCGGCAGTAATCTGCACGCTGTCATACACTAAGGTGCTGGGGAGGTGGCACGTTTGGACCCGATGGGGAGAAAACAAAAGAAGCTTCGTTTGGAACCTTCCTAGAACTTACCCTCTGTGTCTGTTTGTTTGGCTGGGTGTTACTGGTATCCCTTTTTTGTAACACAGCTATCGCCTACTACGTGGTGCTTTCCTGAGCTCTGTGGGTCATTCTAGCAAATTACAGAACCTGAGAAGGTAGAGGGAACTTTTGAATTTATAGCCAAACGGCGATAAGTGATGGTGGACAGGCAACCCTTGAAGTTTGCAGCTGGGGTCTGATGGGAAAGCAGCCTTGTGGAGGCTATGCCCTTAACTCGGGAAGCATAACCCAACTCTGTGTAGTTGGTATCAGAAGTCACTGCATGGAGTGTGGCAAACCCACTGCAGTCCAGTGGAAGGATCCAAAATATGGTCGAAGGACTTTTCTCATACACTTGTTTGGGCCCTCTCCTTCACAGAGCGCCAGGCCCTGTGAAAAGACCCAAAGCTCAGGGGCAACTTAGCAGTATTCTTTTCTGTGGGCCCTGAGGAAATCAGTAGGGAGAGGAAGGCCAGACAGCAGGGAAAGGCAGTGGATGGGAGGACAAGGCAAGCCTGGGGAGGAAGGAGCAGTGGCGCACCAGGGCGCAGGAGTCCTGCTCCCCCCGAGTGAACAGTGGAGGTGCTCGGACCTCATCAGGGCCACGGTGATTAGACTAAGGCAGCAGGAGACGTTGTAGGGTATTGACAAAGACAACCAACTTGTAACCCAGGAACACTCGTTCTGTTTCCTGATAAGCTGAGGATGTATTTAAGTTCCATTTACAAAGTGGTCATTCCTGGAAACTCGAGACAAGACCTGTTTTGTGAAGGGGTTCCTAAGTGCTAAAGACCTGGACCGGATGTGATCCAGACTAAGCCCCACCCAGTGTCACTCATCTTTTGCCAAAGTCCTAAACCCGGTGGAATGGCATGCCTGAGTGCCGCGACAGGAGAGAGCCTTTGCCCATTACTTTCCTTGTACCCAGAGAAAGAACCCCAGATCAGCTTTTCCACAAGAGGAGAGTTTCCAAGATGCCACCCATACTTGGAAGAAGCCAGGTTGAAATACTATTCAAGTCTAACTTTCTTGATATTACTCTATCTTTCCCCAGGAGGACTGCACTAAAACAAATTCGGACACCTGTGGCCTCTTCCTTCTGTGCAAACAAAAAGCCAGCAGCAACCCCAAGCTGATAAGATTAATCTAAAGAGCAAATTATGGTGTAATTTCCTATGCTGATACTTTGTAGTTAATTTTAAAAAAAGGTTTCATTTTCCTATTGGTATGATTTCACAGGAACATTTTACCTGTTTCTGTGAGGTATTTTTTCTCCTGGAAGAGAGGTGCTGATTGGCCCCAAACGAATGACAACCTGGGGTAACGAAAATTTCCAATTTCCCTCATTTTCCCTCAGTTTCAGCAATTTTAAATCTATATATAGAGATATCTTCATCAGAATTGCATTGTTACTCTCTCTTAGTAAACGAATTTGTCTCAGATTGTTACTGCAAATAGAGATCTATTAATGGATCTCACCTCCCAACTGATTCCAACTCTGGTCTGCTTACTAGCATTTACCAGCACCTTCGTCCACGGCCAGAACTTCAATATCAGGTTGAGAGAGATCATCAAAACGTTGAACATCCTCACAGCGAGAAACGTGAGTAAGCTATCTGGCACCATCTCTCCAGATGTTCTGGTGATGCCGGGGGTATTTCTGAGATTATGAGAAGAACATCATGACTTCCAGAGAAGTCGGTGTTTGGTGACAGACAGGGAGTTGTGCGGAGATTTCTCTGTAGGAGCTTTGTGGTCCTGAGGGATGGTAGCAAGTTTACTTGGATGGAGGGAGGGTGAGCTGCCCAGTAAGGATCACTCTGTACTGTCGGAAGTGACTCTGTCTCTTGCTCTCTCTCGTTCCTGTTGGGGCCAGGACTCGTGTATGGAGCTGACCGTCATGGACGTCTTGGCTGCCCCAAAGGTAAGAGATTATCACAGGGTCTGCTTTGGCAGGTGAGTGACTTGGGAAAGGAAGGCTGCGCGTTTCTGGTTTGAACAAGAAACTTCTCTTACACAGAAAGTGAACGGCCCAAATTTCCTCTAAGTTGTTAAGATGTTTTTAAAGAATGAGAATTCTGTTCTTTACTCTCAAGCATGTTTTGGTGTTTCTGGTTTTACTTGATTTACAAGATATGTAATAGGAAGCTTGGATTTTTGTCATCCTAAGTCAGATCCTGGTCAAGGACAAGTTCTTTCTTTTCCTCTTACACTGAAGCCTAGTACCTGGAATATAGGGGGCACTCAGTAAAGGCTTGTTGAAGGAGAGAGTTTTTCCGGCCCATGCATTTCTGAAAAACCAAATACCCTCACAAAAAGAGATATGGAGATTACAGGTTGAGGGAGCTTTCATTTTGTCTAAGAGACTTCCTATGGCAACAGAGGAGGTTATCGCCAGAGCCCCTCCTTTTCCACAGTCTGGTCACGGAGCAGCCCACCAGCTCCGGGGGTGGCTGTCCGGAGCCCCTCAGCTGCTCCGTCCTCTGCCAAGGCCCTTCCGGCCCAGTCCAGAACCGCCCGGCCGCACGGGGTCCCACACATCGCTGGCGATGGCTGCCTGGGCATTTCGCCTTTCCGCCTCTTGTGCCGTCTCACCCCCGCCCCTCATCTTTAGTGGGAGGAGACAGATTTGACAGCTGATAGTGCATTTTCTCTGACAAACATATGACTACAGCCATGTCAATAGCTTTGTGCACATCAGTTCCTGTTTTCATGGAAACACAAGACTGAGAATGAAAAACCCAAAGCTTGAAGTTACCAGTGGTCTCCTAACCGCCTGCTTTCCACGCGGACCAGAGGGGATCAGTTGGCCAGGAGGGCAGCCGTGCAGGCGGGGCATAGCTGCACCCCAGCACCCGGGGCAGAGGAAAGACCTGTCCTTCTTCGTGAGGAATACTGGTCTTCAGACTTTGTCTGGACTATCTCATTTCATTAAATATTAGTCCAAGAGTCTGATACATAAAAATATACAATATTATAATATAATCATATATAATATTGGTGCATAATGTATTATTATGTAATCATATATGCATAATATATTCTGTAATCATATATACATAATATATTATACATATGTAATTTTTCCTTTAGAATCTCATCCCATTTCAGACTCTCCATCAGGAAGGAGGCTGGAAGGACTTAGCGTGTTTACACATACATAGAATTCTATAATACATAAATATCCTCTATCAACATTATATCTACAGAAAGAGCCCAGAGTCCACTGGGCTCTGCTCTGGGTTCTCCAGATGGCAGCGTGCTGCTGAGGGTTCCCTCAAAGTCGAGGGCTGGGCCCCGAAGTGCTGAGGGTCTGCAAGTGACACAGCCTGTCACTTTAGCCACAGTTTTGCCATTAACTAGCTATGTGGCCTGTGGCCAGTCTCCCTGTCTCTTTGTGCCTCAGTTTCCACACTGGAAGGTATGAAAGTGATTTTGACAGTTGGCTGGAATCCAATTCTTGAGTTAGTGGAACATGTTACTAGAAAATGATGTAACTCTTGGTTAAAGGCAAAAACTGGTTATAAAGGAGCAGTAATTCTAAGGATGGGCCAGGGGCTGGAAATGATCCAACCCTCTTTGACCTCATGCCCATGGGCATGCCCACTCCAGGCCATTTCTAGAAGACCATGCCCGTCCTCACCCCAGCTGGGGCGCAGGCCAGGACACGCCACTATCCTACTGTTCTTGGCCTTCCTCTCCACCAGCTACCACATGCTCCCCTCACCGCACTGGGGCGCATCTACTAAAACAAGGCCCTGCTGTCCGCCTTCACTCCCACCTGCCTTCCTCAAACTGCTTCTACCCCTCTGGCATTAACAATCTTCACCTTTCCGTTCTTTTCTTTTCCTCAAAAATGCAGCACTGCTTACATCTTCATTAAGACATTACAGAATAAGGAAAGGCTGTTATTTTCTTTGTGTTGCTAAAGAAGGACATCTTTCCCAAATCCCGTGTATTAGTTTTCTTTCTTTGGGGGATATTCAAGAATTCTATTATCTCCAAGGTGGGTGGGATCCTGCTGCCAGCAGTGGATGGAGAGAGAGTGCTGCTATAAATCCTGGACTTCACAGGCAATGCCTACCCAGGTAGCTATGAAATCAAGCTGGTCTGAGATAGATCAAAATGGAGGACAAGCCAAGCTGGCTGGTCCATGATGGATTTCTTAGGTGGACCATTAGTTGGAGGTACTTCCTACTTTCCAAAGAGAACTCAAGTCCACGATTCCTCAGAGAACTCTATGCCAACCCTCAAACCCAGCCCCTCTACTTTTTTTTTTTTTTTTAAAGTAAAAGACTTTTCACATGTAGCACTTGGACAGAAGTGGAGATGATGAGTACACATTACACTATAACACAAAGGAGACTAGATTTTTACAGCCCTGAATGAAGGGGGCCAAGGACCACGTTAGAAATCTGTGTCTCTGCCACAGGAGAAAGTCTGGAACGTGCTCTACCATTTGCTGATACTCCCAGTGAGTATCCATGAGAGTCGGACTTCTTTCCAGCACAGGCCTAGGCCCCCCTGTCGAAGCTCCTTTCCTTGAGCAGCCCTAAATTGCAAGCCCACCAGGCTGTCCACGTCCGGCCCCTGCACTCAGCGGGACACGCACAGGCAGCAAAAGCTAGACAAGCAGGGAGAGCATCCTATAGCTGCGATACCGGTGCAACTGCAACCTTTAGAATTAGTGCTCTTAAAGTTTTTCCATGAGATTCAAACTCTTCTCAATTCCTATTTTGTCCTAGTGACCTTTAGAAAGTCCTTTGAAGAATGTGTGTAGAGGGAGTTATATATAAGGCCATATACTCAAAACTGAGGGGGTTAATTTTTTTTAAGTTTTTTTTTTTTTAATTTTTTAATGTTTATTTTTGGAGATAGAGGGAGAGAGCACAACAGGGAAGGGGCAGTGAGAGGGAGGGAGACACAGAATCTGAAGCAGGCTCCAGGCTCTGGGCTGTCAACAGAGAGGCTGATGCGGGGCTCCAACTCATAGGCCTGAACCAAAGTCAGATGCTTAACTGACTGTCACCCAGGCACCCCGAGAGAGCTTAATTTCTAGGCTCCAAGCCAAAGTTTCAGACAAGTTTTCACCCCGTTTTGATGAAAGAATAAGCAAAGGGGCTACTGTCTTCTTGGTCTTCCTGAACCTCACTGGTCTCTCCAGCAGCACAGCCGGGGTCTGCCTTTCCCGTGCCTTTACCACGTCTGCTCACCCACTAAGCCTCCAAAGACATGGAGGTGTAGGGGATGTTTCTTGACTCTCAGAGGCTAGAGACACTGTTACTGCTCTTAAATTTCCACCTAGAATCAGAGACCAGGAGGGCTCCTGTCTGGTTCATTAAGTACGTGTCTCTCTAAAGGCCTTGCCTACAGGCCATGAAGGCCCACAGGGCAAAGGGGAAGCTTCTGTAACCTGGGATTCTAGTGCCTCAGACCGGGTCTGGGTCTTCTCAGAAAAACCCTAAATTATGAAATACACTTCTAGAATTTAGCCTAAAGAAATAAGAGATGAACATAAATATTTACACAAATGACTCACTGCCACTTTATTTTATGGAAGCAAAAGGCCACAATGACAGGGTATTAGCCAATTATGGCACAAAGATGCCAGGGGCTCCATGCAGTTAGTTCTCAACCCCATGGACTTGCACACTACGGAATGACTTCAGGTTTATACCATCTAGTGTGTAAAAAGGCTACAAAACAGTATCAATAGTTGGTCCCCATTTTTCAAAAAAATATTTTTAAAGGGGCACCTGGGCACCTCAATCAGTTAAGCCTCCAGTTCTTGATTTAGGCTTGGGTCATGATCTCATGGTTTGTGGGATCGAGCCCCACATCAGACTCTGCACGCGGAGCCTTCTTGGGATTCTGTCTCTCCCTTTCTCTGCCCCTTCCCTACTTGCACTCTCTTTCTCTCCCTTCCTCTCTCCCTCCCCCCCTCTCAAATAAATAAACTTCAAAAAGAATTTAGGGGCACTTAGGTGATTCAGTTGGCTAAGAGTCCAGCTTCAGCTCAGGTCATAATCTCATGGTTTGCAGGTTCAAATCCTACATCAGGCTCTCTGCTGTCAGCTCAGAGCCCACTTTGGATCCTCTGTCTCCCTCTCTCTGCCCCTCCCCTGCTTGCATGTGTACACACTCACTCTCTCCCTCTCCCTCAAAAACGAACATTAAAAAATTTTTTTAATACGAAAATTTTTTAAACGGTAAGATATTTATCAAATCATCAACAGTTACCTCTCTCTGGCTGGTAGGATAATGAGCGAATTTAATTTTGCTGAGTATATATTACCCTTATCGTAGACACATATTACCTTAATAATCAGAAAAAAATATGCAGAACTTATTAAAAAACTGCCCAGACAGAACTTGTCATATAAATCTCCTGGAGATTTTGTCAATGGACCTTGTGATCCAGTGGGTCTACAGGGCGGGCTTGAGATTCGGCATTTCTAACAAGCTCCGAGGCAACGCCCATGCCGCTGTTTCATGGGCCACACTTTGCGTGGCAAGGGCCCAACAAAGCATGTCCTCGCAGAGGCGAGAGACAGCTTTATCTGGGCTGGATCAGGCCCAAGCTAAGACCGCTCTCCACGCTCTGCGCTTTTGTTCTTCAAAGCAAAGTGGGAGGACGCACGGGGCCTGATTCAGACTGACTCACAATCTCTTTCCCAGGTTCCCAAAATGAACTGTTTTCCCACCTGGACATTCCCTCTTCTAAGGCCCCAACATCCCTAGGAGGAGCCATATAACCAGACAAACGTTAGGGCTGCCAGCATCCCACTGAGGTTCTCACACTGCACATTCCAGGCCAAAGGCCTCTTACAGAAGCTGTGTCCACAGCCCAGCTCAATGGCACCCTCTCCCAGAAGTTTCTGCTGATCTCACACCTACCCCGACCCTGGCACACCCCGCTAGCTGTATGGACAAATGGCTGCTGTCCTCACATGGACCCCAAGCTTTGCACACACTGCCATCTCCTTTGGGGAGAGTCAAGTGGAGAGTGCTACCCAAAGCACCAGGCCACGGGACAGGCACTCATTTATTCAACAAGCATGTAGGATCTCCGGGGAAGGAAGCCTGGACTTTAAAACCTTACAGCAATGAGACAGAGCAGAATCTGACTACAGGCTCACGTAGACACCTACAGACCAGCACACATGGGAGAGAGAAAGAGATGTGGGCTATAGATAGATGGCCCTGCATTCAAATCCCTCCTCTGTCATCTACTTAGCTGGGTGACTTTACTCAGGGACCTTCTCGGCAAAAGCATCTGAGGGAAAAGAGAAGGTTGCTGCATTTGTAGGTAAGTGGGAGAGGATGTTTGCTGTGACTGGCAGCCTTCAGTCACATGGTAGGAATTCTTGAGTACCTGATAACTCACTTTCTCCACTTGTCCTCCTGGAAAGAAGCAATCACAAGGAAAACTCAATCCCCCATGGTCAAAACAGAGCTAGCACATGGCTAACTGTGGCATTTATCCTTCTAGAACACAAGTGATCAGGAAATCTTCTGCAGAGCCACAACTGTGCTCCGGCAGACCTATACACATCCCAACTGCTCGACCAGATTCCTCAGAGGACTCGACAAGAACCTCTGGAGCATGGCAAACAGGGTGAGCTGCATGGGGCCCAACAGCTTAGCTCCTGATGGATGGCAGTCTCACTTCTAAATGTTCCTCCCTCACAGTTGTAGTAACCTTGATTAATCAACCCATTGATTCACTCAGCAAGTATTTCTGGAGGCTCTGTGAGTGCAAGGGGCTGTTCTAGGCACTCGGGATACAGTGCCTGCTCTCACAGAATGTTCTAGTGGGCGAGTCAAAAAAGCAAACTAACATGTAATACTATGTCCAGTAGTGATATGTGCTATGAAGAAAAACGTAGGCATAAAGAATAGAAGGGTCACAAGAAAGAGGGCTGATTTAACAGCTGATGACATCATCTGAATATTTAAATTAAGTGAGGGAGCAGGCCACATGACTAACCGGGGATAGAACATTCCAGGCAGAGGAAATAGTTGTGCAAAGCTCCTGAGATAGAAATGAGGTTCGCATGTTCAGAGATCAGCAGGAAAGCCAGTGTGGCTGGATCACACTGAGCAAGTGGGATTTCAATAGATGGCCTTTGGGTTCTACCCCACGTATGGCAGGACATACTGACAGGGTTTTGAGCAGAGACTCCAGTGTAATTTATGTGATTTAAATTATCACTCTGACTGCTGTGTGGTAAATAAACTGAATAGGACTAAGCACAGAAGCAGGAGGCCTACCAGGAGGCCATCCCACTAACCCAGGTTGGAGGGAACAGTGGTTTCGACTGGGTGAGAGTCATACAGATTGTGAGCTTCGGAATACAGCTAAAAACAGAGCAAGGAGACCCATCGTGAGGGATGAAGGAATGACTAAAAGCTGGCCTCTTAGTTCCTGGCCTGAGCCCTTTGGCAGTTAGCTGCTGTTGTTTACAGATTTTGAAGACTGAGTGCAGCAGGGCTGGGGGCTGAATGCAAGATCAGGAATTCAATTTCTAAATACTAAGTGTGAGGCACCACCTGGATAACTAAGCGGAGATGCCGAGACTGTTGGACTGAGCCCAGAAGCACTCTCACATATAGATGGGGGTGGGGGTGGGGGAGAACTGATGGTGTGCAAAAGAGGAAGAGTGAAGAGTAGGTGTCAACTAGGGTCAAATGGAGGAACTGGGGACATTCATCCCCTTACTGGGTCTGTCCCCTGAGTTTTAAGCTAAGGTAAAGGAATAGGGAGCTGACACTACACTCATTCTCTCTCTTCGTCCTCTGAATTATCTCATGAAACAGGCACAATTGTCCCCATTTTAATAAGGGAAAACACTGAAGCTTTTATAAATGAAGTAGTTCGTCCTAAGCAATGTAATTAATACATTGGTAGAGTGGAGCTGAGATCCAAACTGGAGCGGCAGCCTGGGGAGCGGACCGGGGTGCTCTCCACCAGCGGTGCTGCCCAGCTGGAGGGGGGCTGTTTGCGGGCAGGAGAGAGAACAGAGTGGCTCTCTCTCTCAGCAGGCCAGGTGGCCATGCACCAGGCCCAGGAAGGCAGGTCTGAGGCTCGACCTCACGTTATGCCCCGAAGCAGCGCGGAGCTGGGACACACACCTCCGCAGGGCCTGCAGCACCCCTCAGAGGCAGACAGTGAGTGACAGTACAGCAACCCTGCTAGTTTATCAGCATGCGCAGAAGCCCATGCTGGCCTAGTGGCAGAGAGAGACTCTCCGTGAAACAAGACTGAGGGGCGGGGAGGTCCTGGTCAGAAACGATTGTTCGAGTGGCCAGGCCACAGGAGGCTGTCGCAGCAGACAGGCAGGAAAGAGAGACTCAATTACTTAGCTAATGAAGTTACAAGCTAATGAAATGTTTCTTTTGCAGACCTGTGCTGTGAATGAAGTCAAGAAGTGTACACTGAAAGACCTGTTGGAAAGGCTAAAAGCGATCGTGCAAAAGATATACTCAAAGCACTGAGGCCGAATATTTTAATTTATGAGTTTTTTAACTGCTTTATTTTAAAAATATTTATATATTTATAATTCATAAAATAAAGTATATGTAGAACCCGACAGCATGGTGTCACTTTAATGGCATCGGCTATATTTACTTGACAACTTTTGGGGAAATCAATTCACCAAGTCTAAAATTGGTGTGGGCATCAAAGTGGAAACACCATTTGTTTCCCTCTCCAGATGGGGATGTAATGCACAAAAGGATTAAAGAATTCAAGGCCCCAGAAGATGTAAAGGACAAGTAAGAGAGCTTGCAGAGTGGGTCCCTGAGTCTTACTAACTAGCAACTAATTCTGAATTGAAAAAGTGTTAACTGGATGTTTAGAACGTTTGTCTACCTGCACACGGCTGGCACTCTGAGTCTATGCTGGAACTCTAGCACGAAACACGGATCTGCAGCAGGACGATATATTAAGTCCTGACAATATAAACCCCTTTGATAATGTAAGGCTTTCAAATCTTAGGTCCAACCAAGAGACAAAGAACAGCCGAGTTAATTGTAATTTTACAGCAAGCTGTGAATGCTATCAACCTGACAATGTAAAAGGAACAGCTGAAAATGGTTGAGGGGTGAAAGCAGAAGGAAAGAGAGATGAGGCACTAGCAACACCAGCTCACTGGTGGAAGGGATCAGTTGAACAGCACTGAGAAGGATGGAACAAAAACAAGAGATTTAAGTATTCAAAACTGCAAAGGTAACATAAGATTTAAAAATTATTTACTATCAAAAATGTAGGGGGGCGCCTGGGTGGCTCAGTCGGTTAAGTATCCGACTTTGGCTCAAGTCATGATCTCAGTTTGTGGGTTCAAGCCCCGTGTCGGGTTCTGTGCTGACAGCTTGGGGCCTGGGACCTGCTTCAGATTTGTGTCTCCCTCTCTCTGCCTCTCCCCTGCTCACTTGCTCCCTCTCTCTCAAAAATAAATACATTTTTCTAAAAATTATAAATAACTGGAAGAGGCAGTGTAAATGTGGTAAATCCTTACTTTTCAATACAGAAATCAACACAGAATATCTAACGTTGGAAAATTAAAAAATAGTTGGCAAGAGTGGTCATTAGCTGATGACTGGTGTGGCTGGAGGTGGGGACAGGGGAGGTGTATATGCTACTCTGCCCTTATGCATGTTTGTAAGTTTTTGTACTAAAAAGTGGGGGAAAGCCCACAGTGAGTGAAAATCTTTGGAATTATGCTAGTAGCCACAATAAAAACTAAAAACCAATAAAGGAAGGTGGTTTGCTGGCAATGGGGCTTGGAATAAAGGTCAGTGAACGCAAGACACAAGACTGCTGGCTTTCCGTGTTAAGGCCATGATCATGTGCATAAATGATACAATGTTTTTATAGTTTTTATTTTTTGATCTTCCCGAACTTATTCATTCATTAAATTTGAGAGAGCGAGAGAGAGAGCGGGCGAGCGCACACACACGTAAGGGGCAGGGAGAGAAACAAAGACTGAGAATCTCAAGCAGGCTCCAAATTGTCAGCAGGGAGGGGGTTTGAACTCACAGCCAAAGTCGGATGCTTAACCGACTGAGGCACTCAGGCACCCCAATAAAATGTTTTTTAAAAATTAAAGAACTAAAATTAAAAGACAAAGACAAATGCTGGCAAAGACATGGAAGAGTTGGAACCCTCATTATTACCAGCGTGAGTGGGACGTGGTGCAGCCACTTTGGAAAACAGTGTGACAGTTTCTCAAAAGTATATGCAGTTCCTATATGCCCCAGCAATTTTCATCCTAGCTGTCTATCTACCCAAGAGAAGTGAAAACTTAGGTCCACACAAAAACCTCTACATCCATGTTCATAACAGCATTATTCATAACAGCAAGAAAACACAAATAACCCAAACGTCAGTTAACTGAGGAGAGAATAGCCAAAGTGTGGTATACCTCTGCAACAAAATATTACTTGGCATTACACAGAAATGAAGCACTGATACATGCTACAGTATGAAAGAACCTTCCAAACACTAGGCTGAGTCAAAGAAGCCAGACACAAAAAGCAACGTAAGTTATAATTCCATTTATATGAAACATCCAGAAGAGGCAAATCCACAGAGGGGTGCCTGGGTAGCTCAGTCAAGTAAGAGGCAAATCGACAGAGGCAAAAAGCAGAAGACTGGTTTCCAGGCACTGGGGGGATGGAAGAAGAGAGAGTGAGTGTTAACAGACACAGGCTTCTCTTACAGGAGACGAAAATGTTCTCAGAGAGTGCTGACAGTTGCATAACTGTGAAAATACTAAAAACCACTCAAGTGGTATACTTTAAAAAAATGAATTTTATAGTATATGAGTATACTTCTAGCATAGGAGTATATCTTAATACAGCAGTTACTTTTTAAAAAATTAAAAGGGAAAGGGTGCCTGTGTGGCTCAGTCAATTGAACATGACTCCTGTTTTCAGCTCAGGTCATGATCTCAGTCTGCGAGTTCAAGCCCTGCATCAGGCTCTGCACGGACAGCATGGAGCCTGCTTGGGATTTTCTCTTTCTCTCTCTCTCTCTCTCTCTCTGCCCCTCCGTACTCAGGTGCTCTCTCTCCCTCTCTAAATAGATAAATAAACATCAAAAAAATTTAATTTTTTAATTAAAAGACAAACAAAAGCAGTGGCAAGGTGTTGAAACTTGCCTTTTGAAGACATGCTGTCTGCAAGAATATGGATCTAAGTAGCAGTGAATGAGCGCTCTCGTGTCATCCTGGCTTGCACGTATGTGACAAAAATTAATACTAGTACTAAAATTATACCCAAACATGCAACATCTTTTTAACCCTTTCAAAATAAGGGAACAAATCAAAAGCTTGAAGTCTCACCCTGACCACAGCCAGTTTCACCCTGCCCACATAAAATACCAGCATGCCAAGGGCAACAAGTAACTAAGAGAGTCATGGAGCCTTCTAAGGCCACGCTGAAAACTAGTTTCCTTTCTTCTTTGATTGAGACTCATTTGCATTCAATGGCTAATGTGAGCTGTAGTCTGCCACAGGATATGAGTTGTGGGTTGTATTTGTGTATGAGGCCAGGACGGTGAAAGGAAAGGTTGTTGGGAAGAAAGACTTAGACGGGGCCAAATGAAGGACAGGCAGGCTCCACTCAGGTCTGTCAGAAGCGGAGTTTTGATGGTTAAGAGGTAACTAACATTTTTATTTACGGGTGGTTCTGGGCTCTGGATGGAAATACCCAATACTCAGCCTGTGAGTTTACCAGGAGAGCAAGAGAACATGAACTAAGGAGGACACACATAAAAAGAATGAGTGAAGAAATGAGGATGAAGTGAAAGGTGAGATGGCTGTCATTTAAACACATTCATTTAGAAACTTTGCCACAGCCCAGGCTTCAGGGGACGTGCCTGTCTATGTGGACTGTGCAACTCTGACAACAAAGTCTACACCTCTCCCTCCCTGCCAGCACCCACCTCCGCTTGTTGCCTATGTATATATTATATATCCCTAGCTGGCATTAGTAGGTAAGAAATACTTAGTGAATAAATGAATGAAAGAAAAGAAACATCCTTGAACCAACCACGGTTAGAAATGAACTAGGAGCCCTCTTGTTCCTTATTGGCTTGTCCATGCCAGCAAGCCTGCCCTGACTTTCTCCCCCTCCTCCGCAGGTCATGGGGGAGGGGGCTCTCAGGGTGCCCAAATCATCCGAGACCTTGAGCGAGAACGGGGAATTTCAATGCACAGCAGGGTGCGTGGCTTTCTCATGGAGTAGAGCTGGCTTATCAGCACGTGAGGTTAGCCTCTCTGTTCCTACCAGCTTCCACTGAAAGCAAGGGCTTTGTCTGGTCCTGGAGCTGATTTCTTGGTTCAATTTTTAAGCTCAAGTGGAGAACTAAAATCTAGTTAGCTGTCAGGCCCAGCATTTCCCAAACTGGGTTTGCCCTGAGCACTCAGCGCTCCACAGTGCAGCTCTTCTGATCCATCCTTCCTGCCAACTTCGTCTTAGGTGCACCTGTCTGTTCCTCATTTCCTCTTAGCCAGTGTTAAGCCAAATACAATCATTTACTTATTTTGTGTATGTGCTGGCTGCTCGCCTGGGTACCTGCCAGGCAATGTGAATAAAGAGACCCAGGGAGCCAGCAGAGAAGACGGAGGGCTCGGCTCCTGTGGCTCAGGACCAGGTCGGCCTTCAGGGCCCAGGCATGCGTCCCATCTGCTCTCCCAGCTCCCGTTTATCTAATCCTTCATAATCTTTCCAGAAGTTGTGTCTCTAAAACACAAATGATTTGAGTGACCCACTTAAAATCCCTGTGTGGTTTCCCATTCCTTACCGACAACTCCTTCACAATAGAGTCCTGCCTGACCTATCACTTTCCTTTTCAGGCTCTTCTGTCCCTGTGCCTTTTGCCTTCTGATCAAACACCCTACCAGCACACGTGGCATCCAGATCCATATGTCACTCCTGCTGCCCCGGATGCCTTTCCCTATGTGTTACAACATCTCCAACAGCACTTTCTCGGGGAAGACGGCTTTTCTGACTGTTTGGTACTAGGTACCATCCTGATTGCCAGGGAAGAACACAGGGCCTGGCACCTAGCCAGTCACGCTCTGTAACTACAGCACTCAACGTGCCGCACGCTCCTTCTCATTTCCATGGTCACCTGTCCCTCCGGAGGGAGGCTGTGAGCATCACAAAGACCTTCTGCTCAGTACAGCGTAGGCACACAGTAAATACAGAAGACACCAGTGACGCAGTGGCACAATTCATGATGGAGTAGAAATCAAGGCCACCATAATATTTCTGTAATGACTCTGGTACTTTTAGGTTGGGTTGGGCAATATCCTCTCACTGAGATTCATATCAACTCCGAGAAGTATTTTATTCAGTTGTAAAGTCCCAGTTCAATTCCTTTGTACCACTGGAGAAATAAAGCCTTTGATTAAAAACTAAAATTTCCCCAGCCCTCTGAAAAGGGGAGGGGGAGGGGAGCAGGTGTGGAAGAACGTGTGATCTGTCATATTCTTTAGTCAGACCCATAAACGTGTTTGGGTAAGACAAAGTGATGTTCTGATAACATTGATAAAAGTACATTGAAGATTGGGTCACAGGAAGCCCAAGATAAATGCTGAGAGGAAACAGGTTCTTTTTGAAGTAGCCTCTTCATAATCATTTTCCCACACATTTGTTCAACTTCCGAAGGAGGACTGAAGACCTGATTTGCTTTGCAAATGAAAGAGCCTAAGAATGAGACACTCAGCTCCTGTTGTAACCAATATGCTTAGAGGCTCCTCCAGCTTGCTGTAGGTTTGGGGTGTGGCTTCCGAACTCTGAACTGTTCCCGCAGGCACAGGGTAACTGTGGTCCCCTAGGCTGGTCGTTGGCTCAATTTTTTTTGTTTTGTTTCTGTACTTGGCTTTGAAGAGAGATTTCTCAAGAGTCTTCAGGAGGGTAATGTCCTCAGCAGCATCCTGACAATATATGCAGTAAAAGGTTTTGTGAGGGCACGCTGTAGTGGTATTGCTTGGTCAGAGTGGTATTGCTTGGCTCGGAAACTCAACTGGGGAGGTTGGGCAGAGGATGCGAAGGCGGCACTATTTATTACTTTGCTTAGGTCAACATGGGCCTTTAATCTTATTCTCACGTTTGAACTAAGTTAGCAGCTAGGAAAAGGAAGAGAGCAAGCCTCAAAGGGCCAGAGGACTCTCCTTTCCTATGCAAAAGCAGATCAAGTCCTCTGAGACTGGCTGACAAATCCAAACTTCTCAGGCCTGCAGCCTGTGAATTTCTCAAGGCAGCTTTGCATGGTGCCCGGTAATCAATAACTGTTTGTTAAAAGAACACACAATTAACAATAATCCAAGCAATGTTTTGTTTTGCACATATATAAAGTTCATTAAAAGATATTGAAAGAAATCATGATACCTTACCACTAAGAAATGTCTTTTACCTTTTAGTGAGATACATTTTTCATATTTGCTTTTTTAAGTTTCTATTCTCAAATGTCTAGTGAGAAGGGTAACAAAATTTAGATAAAACTATTTTTGGTGAAAATAAATTTTATCAATTAGAAGAAACATTTTAAAACCTCTCCCCCAGGTTTCTGTTTCATGAGGATTTGTTTAAAGGCTCACAACATTACAAGTTTTCGGTATGTAAGGGGCCACCTAGGTCTTGGAGTGTGATGCATTTCCATCATTGTCTAAAAATTCCTTTGGTGGGGCGCCTGGGTAGCTCAGTAGATTAAGCGTCAGACTTTGGTTCAGGTCATGATCTCACAGTTCGTGGGTTCGAGCCCCACACTGAGGTCTGCGCTGACAGCTCAGAGCCTGGAGCCTGCTTCAGATTCTCTGCCTCTCTCTCTCTCTGCTCTTCCCTGATTGTGCTCTTTCTCTCTCTCAAAAAAAATAAACATTTGGGTAACCTGGGTGGCTCAGTCAGTTGAGTGTCCAACTTCAGTTCAGGTCATGATCTCACAGTTTGTGAGTTTGAGCCCCATGTCGGGCTCTGTGCTGACAGCTCGGAGCCTGGAGCTTGCTTCGGATTCTTTGTCTCCCTCTCTCTCTGTCCCTTCCCTGCTTACGCTCTCTCTCTTCCAAAAATAAACATTAAAATTTTTTTAAAACTTTTTTTAATGTTTATTTTTGAGAGAGAGACACACACAGAGTGTGAGCGGGAAGAGGGTCACAGAGATGGAGAGACACAGAATCCGAAGCAAGGCTCCAGGCTCCTGAGCTGTCAGCACAGAGCCTGATGCGGGGCTTGAACTCACCAACAGTGAGATCAGATATGAACCAAAGTCGGACACCCAACCGACTGAGCCACCCAGGCACCTCTATTTTTAAGTAAATAAATAAACATTAAAAAAAATTTTTTTTTAACCATTTTGGGTGTGAAGGGGGCTTGTGTGGCTCAGTCAGTTTAGCCTCCGAGTAGTGATTTCAGCTCACATAACAATCTCACAACAGCGCCCCTCATTGGGCTCTGATGACAGCATAGAGCCTGTTTGGGATTCTCTCTCTGCCCCTACCCTACTCACACAAATCTTTTGCTGTCTCTAAATAAATAAACAAACAGCAAAAAAATATTTGGGTGTGAAATGACACAGGCCTCTGTAAACTGTATAAAATTGAGAAGCCAAGCACAAAGACCCACAAAGGTAGTTGAGGAAAAAAGCAGACCACAACTATGAGTATTAGGTCAAGAGTTTTATTTCTAACTTAACCATGCTGCATGTATACATACAATATCAATATATACAACTTCAACAAATACAATTTATACATAAAATACAATTAAAGTGTGGCTTTTGAAATTAATGCAACAAACTCACTGGAAGATTTTGCAATTTTGGCGAGTATACGGTATTGTAGTAGTGCTACTGAAGTTATTAAATGGTTTAAAATTAATCAAACTACAGTATAAGTTCAAAGGCACTAGGAAGATCTATATTTTCTTCTAGCATTTAAAAACAAAAAAATAACTAAAAAGGAAACAAATGTATACATTAAGAAATCGGGCAGGCACTGGCATGCTTAAATGTAAACTCTACCCATTCCTTAATTCACAGCCTTGTAGGAAAGAGAGGGACTTCCCTTTATGTAAGAGTTAAGGGGGAAGATATTTTTAAAAGACTAAAAATGACAACAACCCAAAAACCATAATCATAAATTTAAAAACATGTTACAGATCAAGTAGAACCACTCCCCTCCCCCAAAGTAATCTTAAATTTCTTGCTGCGAAAAAAGGTCCCCTTTTCCAAGATGATATACCTTGTCAAACAGATTCTCCTTTCCAGAAAAACACACAGATGCAGGCCACCCCCCATATCTTCATTAATCTTATATTTTATAAGAATCTAAACAAAAATGGGGGGATATTATATTTTAATATCCTAATAATGAGTATATATAATTAAGGTTTAAAAACAGGGTTTATTAAAGAACATATTGCAATTAACATTCTACCAAGGCTCCTTTTAATAAATAAATATTACTTTTTTAAATTAAAGAAAAAATACCCCTTCAATAACCTATTTATATGTGACGCTCATAAAATTGGCTATTTGTTTCAAATAATGAGGAAGTATCTTCATCTATATCCTTTCACGAAATTAACACTGAAGTTACAAAATATTTCATTTTATGGACAAAGACACAGTACATGTGAAGAAACCACAGAATTGCTATGATCAGAGCTAAATGAATAGCTCTAAAGTCAGTATCCTATGTTTTCATATGGATATTCAAGCCTGACTTGAATATCTTATTTTGGTATTTCATAGAGTAATTATATAAGGTACATCTGGTATAATCAGTTCTGATGTTAATGTTTAAAAAAAAACAAACTGCTAACATGGCCTGTTTTGTAAATTCCTCAATGTTTTGACTTTTTACAGATTTTTTATATTGCAGCAAAAGTGGAATAGAAAAATAAATCTAACACACTGGCTTCCATTTTCTATGTTTTAAAGCTTAATGCGAAAGTTGTTCCTTCCCCACACCAAAGGGAATATAGTGAACGATACTGTAATAGCCTGTCACAGAGTCTTACGATGACAGATGGGAGCTATGCTTGCTGTGAGCACAGCATAACCAAGCAGTGGAATCACTATGCTGCACACGTGAAACTAAGGTAACACTGTGCGTCAATGCTACTCAAATAAAAACAATAAAAAATTAACTGGATGGTTAAAGGCTAGAAACGTGGATTTTTAGAAAGAAGTATGCATCTTTTTGATCCTACTGGTAAAATTAAGATTTCTCTGGAGTATTTACTAACCATGAAATGTGCATCTACAACTGCCAAGACATTCTGCGCACACAGAGCTTTTACAAGACATACATTCACCTCTAGTCTTCACAGTACCTGGACGATGCCCCACAGAGCGTAAAGTCATAACCTCCTAACTATCTTACACGTTACAAACAAAATGCTGCCAGTTAAATGCAGTTCTTATTATCTATAAAATAGTCACCATACACAGGACATTTGGTACACCACCTTTGGAATGAACTTTAAATTTAGGGATGCATTTTTACTACCACCTCACAATCATGCCACCTATACACTCACCCCAATCTATAGGCAGCTTTTTAACTACAAACCAATATTTAACCAAACTTACTAAAATACTGTTGACTTAATAAATACTAATTTATGAAGTCTCAAACTTGCAACCAATGGACTTTAGGGCTGGTCATATAATTTTAAAACTCATAAAAGATGTATTAAGTGGCTTAGGAGTAGCATAACTTACAAAAAAGTAAAAAGTTTGTAAGCAGTCACCATGAGAACAATTCTGTTATAACTTATTTTACTATAAAAGTAACAACTTTTTATTTTTAGAGGAACATGGTTTAAGTGGGATTTGTGAATAAAAGAAATTCAGGGAGGAATATTTCCTTTTTATAAAATATGAATAAAAGCAAAACAAATGTTTTAAAGTCAAAGAATTAAAAGATATACATATATCTTGCTTTGATTGCATTTTGTGGAAAATGGAGAGCTTTCTCATTTGGGAGATACAGAGCAATTCCTACCACAATTTAGACCTGAGATGCAGAAAAGCATCCATTACTTATATTTCAAAGTGAATTTTAGAAAATACACATATATGGGCAAAGATGAATGATCAGTATTTAGCTTCTTAATTTTCGGCAACTGTGACTCTTATATCTACGTACAAACTCAATGCTTCAAGAGAACATGAAACTAGAACAAAAAAAGTGTATTTCAATTGAAGTCAGAGTGGCATAAAAAGGTCAAGAGAGGTCCAGAAGAAACGTATTTCCAACGTTTGCGTTTTAAACATGTCTACTTCTCAAGTGTGACTGATGAATTATAAAATTTTCCAAAGATCAAAAACATAAGTTGTCTCATACTTAAAATGCAATGAATTCTAGTATAAAAATTAGAAGATTTTTAATTAGGCTAGGTGGGTGTTAGGATCAAATAATTTCTTAGATATGCAGCCCATACATTCACATAGGACAGCACAACATAGGACAATGAGATACGCTACTTTCTGTGTGCAAAACAGGACGTATATATTTTTTTCTATCTTGCCTATCCAGTCACCTAATTATACAGTAGTTAAATCACGAACAGATTTATGTATACATTTAAACTGCAACTCTCTAGAGTATGAGCTGCTCCCTCGAGTTCCCTGCACAGTATAAACTAGAGTGTAATATGAGAATCTGAACATTACCAGTTGTACAATTTTAATATGACATTAATATATATATTGACTAAGACTTATGAGGCAAGTTATTAGTTCCAGTCTTACTCCATAATTTACAGTTTCCATTATTTGAAATTACACAACAGTCTTCAGTGTTTTAATTAAAGATTTTGTCCAGGCATGAGAATATCACTAATTTTTATTGTGACTTTAAGTCTGTAATGTTTACTGAAGTAAAGAATCAATTACAGTTTCAGGTTTTGCAGAACGCTTTCTGTTTGGAGAAGAGAAAAAGAAAAAATGAATGTTTTCCTAAAAGACTGAATGCAAACACTTTACATTATATAGCATTATACATTATATAGCAGGTAATACAGAGTGGTCTAGAAACAAGCCAAGGTTTGACATGTTTGACATGTTAAGAGATCAATTAATGCCCACCATTTTAGGCCAGAGGAAGATCACCTGAAGTAGGTACAAGAGCCTGGCACTCCACCCTACCAATCAGAATGTAAGGAATTGAGTCGATGAAAACTTCTGAAATAGGACTAGATAGGCCAGGGCCAAGTGGGCTGTATGTTTGCCAGACCTGAGCCCCTTGATTACCTGTTCTGGGGCATGCTGAAGGTACAGGTTCATTCAGTGAAAAAAAGAGACACAAATCATATGAAACACCTTAGAGAAGCATGTGTACAGACTGATAGAAATACTACAGTAATGTATGGTGTTCACTGGAATTTTGCTTAGCACACTGAACTATGCATTTCTAATTTAGAGGAACATCACATTGAACTTTATCAGGTAATATAATACAATATCAACAAACCATTTACTGTGTATATTTGTCTATGTTTGGGGTCATCTATTGTTTTCTTAATACAAAAGGCTAATTCTGATACACAGAGAATGATAGGTTTGGGTCATCTAATGTTGGCTCAAATTAATTTTTTATACATTAAATCATTTATCATCACACCTGTGTTGTAATTTTTCTTATTCTCTGCAGAGTCAAGAGGAAAATATCTCTATTAAAAACGGAAAAATGAAAACATGTAATGGGTTCTTCATTCACTACGAATATTACATACATGGCTTCTGTTGATATATGGAAAGTTTTTAACAACCGGCACCTGAATGCTAAGAAATGTAAAAATTCCTCCTTGATTCCTCCTCGAGTCACATATACCAAATTTATAGATATTAAGTTATGTCTATGATGTTATATAACACAAAAATATTAAAACCTTACAACTTCATCTGACTTAAAACTCAAAAGTCTACATACTCAAAGTAGGGGGAAAATAAGCTTATTATTTCCTATCATTTCAGGAACTCCAAGTGTTACAATCAGTTTAAATAAGCTGAATAGTACCTGATGAAGGGAAGGGAGAGAAGAAAGAAGTGCCAGCCCTGATCTCCCTGGGGGGTTATGTTATGATACATATAGACTACTCAACCGTCAAAGCCAAAACTCAAAGGAGAAGGAAAAATGGTCAGAAAAGTTTTCTTTAACTAGCAACTGAGAAGATCAAGGTTCTTGGGACAACGTTTATAACAGAAAAGCAAGCCAGCAAATATAAGACCTGGAGTTGAATCAGGCAAATTAATTAGCATCTCACTAGAAGAATTATTATAAGAATTAAGGAATTAAAATAGGTAGCAGATGACTTCTAATACATTTGGATAGAACAGCGTGTGTTAAAAAATAAACTCTAGTACTTAGAAGGGCCAAAGAAGTTGGAAGACTTGATTTGATTCTTTAGTTTTTAACTTACTCAAATCATAACTACATAAGGACTCTAATATTTATATAAATACATTTAAAATGCAGCTTTTTAATATAGCTAAAACATTTATTATGTTAACTAAATCTCCTCTAAACGTATCTACTTAGAATATCTCAGTGCTTTTGTCTTACAGTACTGAAAGAGAAGTCCTTACCTTCGCCCCGTCTTTGGCCTTGCTTTCCCCTTCGACGTCCGCGGCCTCTCTAACTTCATCAGGGACTGCCGGAGGCTCTCCTCAGTGTAGGCAAGGTACACGTGGGAAAGATCCACTTCAAAGGGCTAAGTAAAGGGAGCAAACACAAGACACTCTTATAGGAAGGATTTAAACCATATGTGGGGAGAAGATTTAAAATGCTGAATAAACTCCTAGAAAAAAACTGCAGAAGAGCAAATAAATGTCTAAGGGTATCCTCTTTGAATGCCACTCATCTCAAACATATTCCCCACTGGTGGTAAATAAGGACCCTATAAATTATCTTCAGAGGAAAGGAAAATCATTATTGTTTTCCCTACAGCTGCTACTTCCTCTTGTTGGCCTAAGCCCAGGACCAGCTCTGAGAAGGAGACAGAGGCACTCTGGTCTCCAACTATCCCCACATGGCCTGGAGAGGTGGGGAAGAGGCTCTGAAGAAGCCGCCATGCCTCTTGGGTGGTGCAAAGGGAAAGCCTGCCCTCACGACTGAGGGGAGCAGAAATGTCCTCTATCACCCCTCCTAGGGCTTCTCTTCCCAAGAGACAGGCCTATTTTTCAGCAGAGCTGATTTCTTTATATCATATTGATAACAAAGATGAGTGACCCAGATCCTATAAAGAAACTGCAGTTACAACAACAAAAAAGCACTCTTACGTCTTTCTCTTTTTTATCAGGAGCTGGAGTCTGCTTCCTCATGTTATTTCCTGTATAGGCAACACATTTCTCAAAAAAGAAAAAAAAGAGGAGGGAGGAAAATTATCTTAATTAGCAATTAATATTGGGAATAATGCAAATTACTATGAGATATACTGATGTTACAATTGTAAAATGTAATTTGAATACTGGAAAAGAAAGGAATCTAGAAGTCAGACAGTCCTATGAAGCCCCAAATGACACCACTTCCACTGAACAGTCTGAATGTTATAATACAGTTAATGAGAAAATTATCCACTCTAGTGGGTTCTCATATGATTCATTCCCTGGACCATCGTGGTCTCCTCAGAGCCAGCGCAGTCCCCAAGCCACAGGATGAACTCCCTTAAGTACTTCATGAGGGAATGAAGGTAATACTCACCAGCTGCCATTCTCCGATGTCTTCATTCCAATGGACATAGTTTTCAATCATTTCCTTTTAAGAGCCAAAGATGGTCTACTTTTAATATTTAATAACATTTGAAATACTGGAAAAAAGCTCACAAGACTAAAATCTTAATATATTAAGTAAAAAGTTGCCTCAAAACATTATATACTGCATAACTTTTTGATAAATTTGAAAATACATACTTTGAAGGAATATATGTAAATACAATTAAACCATATAAAAATAAAAAGCAAGGAAATGAAGAACATGGGATTCAGGATGATGACTACTTTGAGTTGGAAGAGCCAAAGGGATGGCAGAGGGGAGAGGGAAACTATTTGGTCAGAAGTAGGTTACTGTCCTGATAACAGCTTTTGTTATGCATGTCAAGTTCACTACAAAATAAATAAAAAAAAGCCAAAAAAAACAAACAAACAAAACTAACCAACTAAATAAAAGCAGGTCAACCAAGGATCAATATAAGGAGAATGTTCCATGAACCAAAAATTTTGTCAACCTGAGGTCCAAAGGAAAAACATATTAAGGCTTATCTTTAGAAAAAGTTATTTAAGCTATACAAAGACTCAAAATAGATTTTTGAAAAATCAGTATGTTAAGGTACACTAAAATGTATCAGAAAAATGGAAATTTTGGGTACAGAGAGGCTGACAGTTTAAAATTATACTAGAATTAAGAATCAGCATACACCTGGCAATGGATGGTAGTGATGAGTGCAAAACACTGTAAATGTACTTAATGTCACCGAACTGTATTCCTAAAAATAGTCTAAAAAGGTAAATTTCATGTTATGTGTATTTTACCATATACACATTATGCCTCCCCCCCACACACGTGCACACACATGCACACAATTAGTATCCATAAGCAGGGAGAAAAATTAACAAAGGAGTTCCATTTATTCTACTTACAGGATCAAATATATTGAATGAATAAACAGAAATGCAATTCCATAAGTCTGGGTTCCTCCAAAGGGCTGAGCCATTCTTAGATAGGTACTAACATACTCAGAGACTTTATGTATCAAGAAAAGATAACAGCTGAAGTGAAATGTGATGGCATTAGTTCAAGTAAATTTTACCGTCAACAACTGAAATATTTACCATCAATTAAATTAGAATTATAGTCCTATTTCTGCACCCCAGCCAAGTGATATAATATCTAGTCAGAGAACTTCCCTCTTACCTGATAATCTTGAGGTATAAAATTATCAATAATAAGCATCTGAAGTCGAAGCTCCCGGCTAAGTTGTCGAATATTTTCCAGGAGGCCTTCAATTTCCCTCTGATGCTCCTGTTGGAGATCAGCCATCTACCAGAAAATCAATAAAAACATGAAGGGCAAACAAGGTTTTAAAAAAAAGTTTTTAAAAAAATTTTTAATGTTTTTATTTATTAGTGAGAGAGAGGGAAAGTGAGTGTGAGCAGGAAGGGTCAGAGAGAGAGGGAGACACAGAATCTGAAGCAGGCTCCAGGCTCTGAGCTGTCAGCACAGAACCCGACGTGGGCCTCGAACCCACAAACCATGAGATCATGACCTGAGCCGAAGTCGGACGCTTAACTGACTGAACCGCCCAGGCGACCCGCCCCCCCCAAAAAAGAATTTTATCTGATTTAGGCACTGGTCTAAGAAACCTTGTAAAAGCTTAATCAGTTCTTTCACAAAAATAATGCACAGAATGACACTACCCCCTCACTATCTATTTCTACCTTATTCTTTTTTCTTTTCTAATGTTTGTTTATTTTTGAGAGAGAGAGAGAGAGAGATCAAGACAGAGTGTGAATGCGGGAGAGGCAGAGAGAGTAAAGGAGAGACAGAATCTGAAGCAGGCTCCAGGCTCTGAGCTGTCAGCATAGAGCCCCATGCGGGGCTTGAACTAAGGAACAGCTAGATCATGACCTCAGCTGAAGTAAGATGCTTATTAACCAACTGAGTCACCCAGGTGCCCCTATTTCCATATTAATAGTTAATGTTAGAAATACACAATGCAGCTTAACAGCTAAAATGTAAAACTGCACACAAAGGAGAAAATGTCATTTCTTTAAAACTGTAAGCATACATTATAACCTCTTTAGGATTTTTAATCATACTTCATCAAAGAATTTTTTTTAAAATTCAGAGCTACATTTGTAGGTAATTTCTAGGAGACCAACCTCTGATTTGGCAGCCATCAGCATAGTCCACACTTTCTTTAATTTCTTGGTTTTTCCCTGGGCTTCCTCTTGCAAGCTGGTGTATTTTTCTTCAATATCCAAGCGTTCTTGCTATGACAAAAACTGATAAACTTCAGACAGAATCATTTTCTTCGTCAAACACAAATTTCATTATTTAACAAATGAAAAATATTTAGCAACTATTATCTTTCAAAGCAATTCACAGATCTGCTTTAAAATTTTATTAGGATTATAGATATAAGACAAATACCACATGATTTCACTCCTATGTGCTATCTAAAAGACAAAACAAATGAACAAAGATATAAACAAAAAGAGAACAAACTGATGGTTGCGTTTGGGGTCGGGGGTGGGCGGGGAGAGAGGCAAAGTGGATGAAGCAGGGAGTGGGAGGTACAGACCATCACTTATGGAATGAGTGAGTCATGGAGATGAAAGACTCTGCATAGGGAATACAGTCAATGATACTGTAAGAGGATTATATGTGGACACATGGCAGCGACACTTGCGGTGAGTACAGATTAACATAGAGAGAACCTAAATCACTATGTTGTACATCTGAAACCAGTGTAACATTGTGTGTCCACTATACTTACTTACTGACAGATTATGGATATATAGCTTTACACTAGAAGAGTTAAATACCAAGGCAAAATGTCAACCAAAACAAAAAGTTACATCACCTCTTTTTCCTCAAGTTCTCTACGAAGTTGCTCTGCTCTTTTCCTCCGTTCTTCCAGTTCCATATTAGATTCTTCAAGAAGTTTCTCTTGTTCTTCAGCTTTTGCCAACAAATCAACACCACCAACAATTACCTTCTTCTCCAGTGCAGATAATTTCTCCAGCAAAGACTGATGTTCTTGTCTGTTGATTAAAAAGGAGAATACTTAATTATCTATCAATTATCTACTATTGCCAAAATTTAACAAGTAGTTGGATACAAAATTTCAAAATAGGGATATAATTATATAACACATCTAGCAAATCATATCACAGTGTAGTATTAACTTATGATTTAATCTGTAACATCCAACTTCACTGCTAATTTTTCCTCCTAGACAAAGATGAAATAAGAAAAACAGATGCAATTTTTGGAAATAAAACAAAACCTTCTATCTTAAAAAGCTATTCTGGAGACAAAAATCAAGCTTTTAATTACTATTCAATTTTCTTGCTTATATATGCTATGAAAAATACCAGAAATTTAAATCACGAGTCTCTCTCAATTCAGTAATACTCACTGGGCCTTAAGTAGATCTTTTTCCCGTTTCTCTAATTCAGCTCTAGCTTTGTTTCTTTCTTCTTCTTCCATGTCAAGCTTTGTTTCAAGTGCTTTTCTCTCCTCATCAATTTTTGCTTGCATTTCAACCATCTTATCTGGGGACACTTTCTTTTTACCTATATGAGTGATTTATTTGCAACAATCACTGTAGGGCCAATTTTTCAGGATTGTATAAATTCTCTTCAATTACAAAAGACACATTCCTCAATAATACAAAATCAAATACAATTTTGAGGAAATCAAATAATTAATATATTTTATTTCTATTTATTATGTTCTGGGAATAACTTTTTAACTAACTGCTAAACAAATTGCTGTGTAATTGTGCGATGATAACTAAGAACAAAAGTGTGCAAAAGAGAAGCGAAACAGGTAAGTAGGAAAAAAGAAAGATTAACAGGAAAGCCAAAAAAAAAAAAAAAACCTCAAAGATCTATGTGTCCTCAAATATGTTTAAAAAAGCAGCAGGATTATTTAGTTACTTTTCTCTGATAACAAGGTACAAAATAAAGTGGCTTCCCAAAATTGATTAAAATCAATGAATAAATAAAAGTCACATATAGTCATAAAATTTTTCTAAAATTTATGTTTAATAAAATTACTTGAAACTATTTCATTTCATAGTACACCTTAAAGGAAGAAATCCTATACTAATTATTTAATGGTTACATTATAATTAACTAGGCATTTTACAGTTGTTGAGCTACCATGATCTATCATCATGTTAAATGAACAATTAAAATAGCTCATTATTATGTCAAACTCAGGAGCCTAAATCTCTCAGAGCCAGTTTAAATATGTCAAGTATCAAGTAGAAATAGAAATACTATCAAATAATAAAGCTGGAAATGCAGCTTCCAGTTGATTATTTTGACTACAATGCCCAACTAGAGCATTTCACATATATATAATAGGTGTTCAATGAAAGTTTATCGAATGAATTTCAAAATGATGAAATTAAAATGAAACATCAAAAAGAACAAATAAAAAACCAGGTTATCAAACTGGTTATGAAACTGAATCAAATTCATTTCTGGTAATACAATTTCTTTGAAACATACTTTCCTTTGGAAAAACGATCATATTTTTCGTAGAATTGGTGAGAGGCTCTCCTGAAAGCTTCTGTCACTCTTAACTTCCTTACCAAAGGACCACAGAAGATTGTAAACCAGAAGAGTTTATAAATTGTTAATGTCTCCACCCAAAAGCTAACCCCTCCTGCTAACAAGGAAAGAGAACTGAAAAGTAATGATAACGCAGATATTTATCTGAATATACATTTTCAGGAAACATGAGATGAGAAAATCATTCATAGACATTAAATCTTTAAGATAAAATTATATTAAAAACCCAAGGGTTTAAAATATATTTCCCTCTATTTCTATAGAAATAAAAGTCTAAAGCAAACTTAAGCCATAAAACAAGTAAGTTAAATAAAAGAGTAAAAATAAGAGTACTGATCCAAATTCATGCTTTGGTGTGGTGTGATTCATTGCATTCCAAAAGTCAGGATGTAGACCTAAGTAGGTTGGCTTCTTTGGCACAGCCCGCTGTACTAAATGTTCTGAATTATGCTGTTAAAAAAAATAATTTTAAAAAGCCATCTAATTCCTACTCTCAATGAACTCCTAGACAGGATTTCTAATCGGTAGTACTATTTCTTAGAAATGTGAGGGGAAAGGCTGAAGTTCAGGTATAAAGTAATTGCATACAGAGGGTGCCTGGTTGGCTCAGTGGGTAAAGAAAGCATAAAACTTTTTATCTTGGGGTTTTCGGTTCAAGCCCCACATCAGGCGTAGAGGTTATTTAAAAATAAAATCTTTTAAAAAAATAAAACAAGAGCACACATTAAGAAATTTTAACTTACTTTCCATCTCAGAATTACAAATATTTAAAGAAAAAATGGCCACTATGTTAAGACAAAAAAAAAAACCACAACTGTATGAAGACATGGATACTAACAGTATAATGGAAATAATCTGATAAACATATGCACATTGAATTTTAGGTTTCAGGGTTCTGTTTGGTTAACAATTAAAAACATCTAGTTTCCAACCCCATTAAGAGGCAGTAAAGTAAAAAGATATATGTAGAAATGCAAAAACACAACCTATTGATGAATTACTACCAGGCCTGAATTGTATTGGTTATTCAAAACCATTCAGGTAGGATTTTTCAAACTGATGCTTTCTCAGCAAAAATCTTACTGTGCTCTTACAACATCTTCATTAAAGATGACCACGCGTATAGAATTCAGTTCAGTTTCAAAAGTCTAACATTTAAGTTAAATAATATTCTAGCCAGGATTATTCAGATAAATCACTGTATTTCTCTCCAAATAATATTTTAAGCTAAAAGTGAGTATGTTCCAACTCTCCTAACAAAGCACTTTTAAAATCGTGACATCACTAAACGTCACTCTTATGCTGATTTTTTAAAAAGAATTTTAAAAAATCTTAACTAAACCACCCAAAAACCCTTCTTCTAATACTGCATGATAGATTCCAGCACAAAATTTCAGGTAAATACATCTTAAAAACTTGGTGATGTCATATAATATATAATTAAGCTAAACAGTGAATAATATTTTTAATTGCCCTTTGCCATGTGTTCTAACCAAAACTGTCAAGATGAAATTAAAGGGAAGAATTTCAGGAAGAGTCAGCTGAATTAATTTCATTCTCATTACATAAGCATCGATGGATGTAAGTAACCAGATGTGGGATTTCTTACTTAAAGTAAATACTTGAATATCAAAATCATTTATATTTGCATTACCGAAGTTTGGCTTAAGGGGTCTTTAAAAACTTAGGAAAAAATATTCTCTTATCTGGTTCTGGTGTTATATTGACTTTTGTCTATTGTGGTGATGAGGTCTAGAGCATCCAGTGTGTGTGGCTGTCTAGCTAACACTTCTGAATAATTCCTCTGAAAAGATCATTTAGAAACAAGACGGTTCCTAATATCTTCCTGAATAAAAACTGAAATAATTTTTTTAATTTAGGAAAAATTAAGTTTTTTAAAAAAACTAAAAGTTGAAAACTAAATTTGAAAGATTTTTCTTAATACAAAAGACAGACACTTACCTTGGGAAAAAAAGTATTAAATTTTAAAAATGTAATGTAGTTAAATAACAAAGTTCTTTATAGTTTAAAGAATTGTACCATTTGTGGAGTGCAAATCAATCACACCAACCTGCTTGATCTTTCAGTAAGAAGTAGTAAGCAAATCGTAGACAGGAAGCATATGCACAGAGATGAAGAGGAAAAAAAGAAAAACATTATTTCCTTTGTAAAACAAAGAAAAATGCACAATAGCATTTATTTATGGTATAAATACAGAAATAAATCATTATCAAAACTTAAAGAGAGCAACTTTATGTAAAAAGAAAAGTATATTCAACACAATCGGAGATATAATTTTAGCAAATAAGATTTAGACTAAGATTACACTACAAATCAATCTCAAGAGCTCACACAATGACTCCCACACTCCTGAAAATATAAGAGTTCAGCACCATGTGGTTACACCAGCAATACACATGGAATTGGGAACCTGCTAAGATCTAGGAAGTAATCTAAAAGGACAAAAGAGAAAACTATGCCAATTTAAAAAATTAGTTGAAAGCAGCAAAATTTGCATTGTCCGTTTCCAAAATTTCCCAATTCAATGTTCTAATATAAAGATCCAATACAGGTGTGTCTCCCCTTTAAGAAAATCCAACACAAAAACTCTAATTAACTAAGAGATGAATTGGATTATAGTAATTTGTAGTGATAGTTCAATTAACAGAAGGATTTAACGAAGAAATGTTAAGGACAGTAAGTTCTCCCAATGGATGTGATTTTCCATTTTGATTTATAAGCTAATTTTTCAGAAGAAAAACACATTAACTGCATAAAGTGAAGTACACCTGTATAATAACAAACTTGCATTCAATCCATTAGTAGACTGTTAAGGGTAATTATGATTCCATTGAAATAAATGATCAATTGATGATTCAAGCAAAGAACACCTTAAAAAAAGGCCATTCATATCTTTAAAAGGAAAGGTACATACAGGTTACACACAGCAACCGCATGCTGGGAAAATCATTTTTCCAATGCACCAACACACCCACATCACAACAAAAAACTTAATGTTACGTGCTAGGTACACAAGTAGTAACTAAAACTGCATGAACTCTGAACAAAGTACAACTCATTCATAACATAATTTCATGTGACTTCTCTTTAAAGATTAAGAAAAATTTTAAAATAGAAAATTAAATTTGCTCCACTCAGATATTTTTTCAGACCTGACAGTTTATAATAAGAAATAATACCTCTGTATGGTTTCTAAAGCAATTTCTTATATTCTATAAATTATCCTATGAAGTTAATTGCTTTGTTAAAATGTAAGAGTTATCAAGAGAGAAAACAATTCTTAATATTCTTGGAATTCTTCCTCTAGAAAGCTAAATGCCTAAGAATAACCAAATGTTTTTGTTATTAGTTCTGGAAAGGTGAGTATACAGATAATGCTTTAAAAGGCAGTAAGCTGCAATCTAGTACAAGAAAATATCAATTCCCTTTTCTTCTAAAAATATAAATAAAAGTGACAATACTTTTCAACTTAAGAAATTAAGGTTTAAGAAAAAGCCTTTAGAATTGAAAAGAAGTCTAGACAGATCCTGCAGAAACAATTTCTTGTGGATCTGAAGTCTCTAACCATACCTTAGAAAATTTCTTAAAATCAATCAGGTAGTTTAGAAACAGAGAAAAGTGGCCATTTGAAATACTACCCAATTTTACTTGCTTCAAACAGTATAGTTTTCTTTGTTTGGGAGCTTTCAATCTTAAGCTACCCTTAAGAATAGGACATCAAAGCATAAATCTTTATACCTATAAGACTTGTTATAATGGGCGCTGGCGTATTGCCAAATAAAATTTGTACTTTAAGAAATTCAAGATTTGTTACTGCATGTCCCTGATACCGACTAGGAGTAGAAATTGATGATGAAGCCTAAAAAGGAACCTTTTAAGAATTGTTCTTTTATACAGCTTACTAGCTCTCTTTACATTATCTCAATAGCAAAAGCATGAATCTCTCTTCCATTGTCTCAAACATAAGCGTCAGCACATGTTTTAACAATTAGGGGTAACTGGAAGCAATGGCGAAGGGGAAAAATCATCACATGCTTTGTTCTACTGAGAAGTCCAACACGTATTCTTTACGGGGAGCAGTGCAGCATTTCTCAAATGAAGCCCACGGGTTATGGAAAAGCCAAAGCTCTGTGACGTAATTTAAGAGCTACCACTCACTAGGCAAGGACTTATCCAGAGGTTTCTCTATGACAGAACATGTGGAGTCTGAACTACTGCTGCTGCTACTGCCTGGAAGACAAAGAAATGAGCCCAACGGGAACCAAAGAAAGAGCAAACAAGAAAATGAACACATACACAGAGGAAAATTCAGTTCCAGAGACAGAATTTTAAAGAACGATCAAGCTTTGTATTAAAGAACCAAAACTTACTTTCCCTTAAAACCAGTCTTGGTAGATTATCCAATATTCTCTAATTACAAAGCCAGACGGGGCAATTAGAAACTATTTCTTTTAGCACCTACTCTGGGCAAATCCCACTATCCACTGAAAACAGCAATTCAATGGGTTGGAATGACATGAATAAAAAGTAAGTCGGTTGGTGACACTGAAGTCTTTTTAAACTATTTAGCTGATAAATTACCAGAAGTGAGTTTGAAAACTCTAAATTTAAAGTTGTGCACAATTAAAACTACAGAAATGATCAATTATCTTTCATTATAGACAGCTTTGTCTCTAACTGCACACTTTCTCCACTAAAACATCAAGTAATTGGATATAATTATGTATGTTTAAGGTTCCATGGCAAAACTGTGAAAGGCTCACTGAAATTTTTAAAATTTGGAAGCATATCTTACAAGGTAATAAACTATCTTATATTAAATATTTTAACTTATTAAGCAATGGCATTTCTTTCTATTTCTATTTTTTAATTTTATTATTAAGGGATCTATTACCTGCATTAGCTATGAAAAGTCTGTGAAAAAATAGGTAAGAACACAAAACCATTTATGTAAATCAGGGGTGGGCAAACATATTTTCTTAAGGGAAAGACAATAAATGCCTGAGGCTTTGTGGGCAATCCAGAATCATGTGAAAGCAGCCATACCATATGTAAACAAATGAGCATGGCTGTTTAATAAAATTTTACTTACAAAAACAGGTGGCAGGCCAGATTTGGCCAGCAGACTTATCATTGGTCAACTCTTGCTCTAAATCATGTTCTTCCTGTCTTTGGAAGTTATAGGACCTTTCATTTTAAAATTTGGGACTTCCGGGTTTATTTTCAGCAAGATCATTTTAATAAGACAACCAAAATATGCACCAGCTTGAAAACAATGATCCACATTAATGGTCCACATTAATGGAAGAGAGTTCTCAAACAAACACTGAGAGCACAAAGGCTTGAAAAGTCTGTCGTCATAATACCTCTCTCTCTTTTGCCTGTTATCTTTATCTTTATCACAATAAACACAAGCTTACTTCACCCTTGGCAACAAATACCCCAAAAAAAGCATAAGAACGAAAGTACATTATCCAAAGTATTACATTAAAACATAAAATCCTCATACAAAGTTATCATTTAAAAAATTCAGTGATTTTTAAAGCCTAATCATGCTTGAGAAAAACTCCACATTATCCTGACTTGCTTAAAAAAAAAAAAATTTAGGTTCCTAACAAAGATCAAAGTTCCCACATAAAATCAAAACCCTGAATGAAATCTTAACATGGTATAACCACTATCACAGATTTTTACAATTCTAGATTGTAAAAAGACAGAACATATGGTATTCTGATTCAGCTGTAAATAGATCAGCACTAGAGAAAAAAAATAAGGCAAAGTTAACCACGTATATGGCATATTTCTTGTTTGAATTGCTACCATAACTAAAAATGGCAAAAGAAAAGGCATCCACTCAATTGCATTAGGAATGTGAAATCATATGTAGGTGGCAATCTCAGTTAATTTTTAGAACACTAAAAAGAACTTACCCCTTCTTTTTTTCCTCTTCTCTCCATCTTCTCCAACCTCACCCTCTTCATCATCCTCTTCCTCTGATCCACTGATATCAGAGCCTGATATTTCTTCCCCTGAACAGAAATTTTACAAAATGATTTATATTCTATACTAGGTAGGCTATGACCTGTATCATTTTCTTAAGTTTTTGTTGCCCTAAACAAAAATTGTAATTTAATATTCCTCAACAGTATATCACATATGCTAACCTCAGGAAGAGATATAATGTACATAAAGGCTTTATTTTATTTTATTTTTTTAGTATTTAAACATTTTTTTCTGAGAGAGAGAGAGACAGCGTGAGCAGGGGAGGGTCAGAGAGACAGGGAGACACAGAATCTGAAACAGGCTTCAGGCTCTGAGCTAGCTGTCAGCAAAGAGCCCAATGCGGGGCTCGAACCCACGAACTGTGAGATCATGATCCGAGCTGAAGTCGGATGCTTAAAACTGACTGAGCCACCCAGGCTCCCCTAGTGGCTTTATTTTAAAGTTCCTAAAGAGAAGTTAAATTCTGATCTACTTAAAATGTCAAATGATTAGTTTACAAACTATTTTCTAAGTATACATAAAAATTTTACATTAAAGTTATTATTTCTGTTTTTTTAAAAAAGTGATCACTTTGGGAGACCATATTCTCATCGGTTTTCTGTTTAAGGTGTTAAATAATTCATTCAACTGCATATTTTTTTAAGAACCATAAAACTGTCATCTAACACAGTGATTCCACTTTTAGGAATATACCGTAAGAAATATTTCAAAAGAAGAAGGGGGTATTTGTACAGAAAGTATAATAACTTTTTTTTAAGGTTGTATTTTTTAAGTAATCTCTACACCCCACATGGGCCTCTAACTCACAACCCTGAAATCAGGAGTCACATCCTCTTCCAAATAAGGCAGCCAGGCAGCCCAAGTATGACTTAACATGAAAAACAAAAAAATCAACTAAAAGGGAATAAACTAATATTAAGTCAGAGCAGTACTACATTACCTCCACAGTAGTTATTTAAAAATAACACTGTCCATGTAAGAAATGTCTAAAAAAACAAAAGTAATTTGGGGAGAAAAATACACACTAATCACAAATGGTAATACCTGAACAACAGTAAATAATGGAAGTCAGTGTATCGGGAGAAAGAATTCACTAAAAACATTTTCTTTAGGCCTAGTAACAATGACAACCTTGTAGCAGTGAGGGCACCTAACATCCAAATCTCGATTTCTAAATACCATTCTCCAGTGACAGGAACCAGGAACAAACAGATGGTTTTAAGGCCAGGGTAGGGAAAACATAAAATGAGCCGAAAACACGTGTGGTGCCAGAAATAAGTAACTGCTCAAAACCAAAAACCAAAAAAGTGATGGGAGCATGTTGAAAGGATGTAGTAACTACCCTAAAGGGATGGCTATGGCCAAAGTTCAAGTAATTTGAGCAATAAAACAAATAATGATATTATTGTATTATAACAGACAAACTATCCATTGAGTCATACTGACATAAATAAATAATTGAATACATAAACCAGTGGGGGAGAAGGACTATTCCCCCTCAGAGGAGAACGCCAAACATTAAATGTTCGAAGGAATGAGGAGAAGAGAAAGTCACCACTGAGCAAATGCCACAGAGTTATTGCTACAAGCAAGAACCCCTGATGGGTATTAAAATTAGTGCAGAAAAGTATGATGAGAAACAAAATCTCGTCATAATTTTTCAGAGTATGTTCCCACAGGACATACCTTAAGACCAAAGGAAAAAATTAAATGATAAAATTTATAGTGAAGAATCCTTGCAGAATAGTTATGAGAGAACTACAGACAACCCAAACTGCAGAACATTCTACAAATGTAATGACCTTTACAGTGTGAAGACCATGAAAGACAAAGAAAGATGAGGAACTAGATACAGGAGGAGAATAAAAAGTCCTGACAACTAAATGCAACATGTGATCCTAGACTACAATATGAACTGAAGAAAAACGGCATTTTGTGAGGAAAATCTCAACATCTGAATCAGATCCACAGACAAGTTACTAAGTCTGTATCATTGTAAGTTTCCTGGTTCCAACAACTGTACTATAAACATATAGTATGTTACCATTAGAGGAAGTTGTATAATAGCTATATAGTAACTCACTATACATCTAAATTTTCCATAAGTCTATAAAATTTCAAAAAATCATTCTTTTAATGGTTTCCCCTACCTTTTTATGATCTATATGACCAACTGTATTAACCATAACACTCTTAACTGGATTATAAAAACAAATGTCATAAGCATCAATGAAATGAAACGTTTTAAAAATAAAGTCAGCATTGGGGCGCCTGGGTGGCTTAGTCGATTAAGCGTCCGACTTTCGCTTAGGTCATGATCTCGCGGTTCGTGGGTTCGGGCCTGCGTCGGGCTCTGTGCTGACTGCCAGCTCAGAGCCTGGAACCTGTTTCAGTCTATGACTCCCTCTCTCTCTGACCCTCCCCTCCTCACGCTGTCTCTCTCTCTCTCCTAGGAATAAATAAAACATTAATAATAATAATAATAATAATAATAATAATAATAATAATAATAATAAAATAAAGTCAGCATTATCACATGATCCAACAATTCCACTTCTGGGTATATACCCAAAAGAAGTGAATGCAAGAACTCAAACATGTATCTGTACCCCCACATTCATAGCACGATTATTCACAGTGGTCACAGAGCAGAAGCAACCCAAGTGCAGTTCAACAGATGCATGAACAAAAAGTGGCATATACAAAGAATGAGTATCATTCAGCCTTAAACAGGAAGGGAATTCTGACACATGCTGTGACATCATTGAACCTTGAGGACTTCATGCTAAGTAAAATAAGCCAGACACAAAAGCACATATATTATATGATTCTACTTATTTGACTTATCCAAAATAGTCAAAACCTAGAGAGAATAGGGGTTACCAGGGGCTGAGGCAGAAGGGGGATGGACAGTAAATGTTTAATGGTACAGAGTTTCATTTGGGGATGATTAAGAGGTGCCTGGGTGGCTTAGTCGGTTAAGTGTCCGACTTCTAGTTCAGAGCCTGGAGCCTGCTTCAGATTCTGTGTCTCCCTCTCTCTCTGACCCTCCCCTGCTCATACTCTCTCTCTCAGAAATAGATTTCAAAAACATTTTAAAAAAAAGTTTTAGGGGGGCGCCTGGGTGGCTTAGTCGGTTAAGCATACGACTTTCGCTTAGGTCATGATCTCACGGTTCGTGGGTTCGAGCCCCGTGTCGGGCTCTGTGCTGACTGCCAGCTCAGAGCCTGGAGCCCGTTTCAGTCTGTGACTCCCTCTCTCTCTGACCCTCCCCTGCTCACGCTGTCTCTCTCTCTCCTAGAAATAAATAAAAATATTAAAAAAAAAGTTTTAGGGATGGACAGTAGTAATGGTTACAGAACAAGGCTAACATAATAAAAACAGTTAAAATGGTAAATATTACACGATGTGAATTTTGCCACATTGAAAAAATGTAAAAAAATAAAGGCGGCAAAATAAAGAATGAAATGAACATTAACGAATCTAAGAAACTTAAATCTTTAAAACATATTGACTATAAATACCACCTAGTGGTCATATTTAAAATTCCAAATTTCATTATCTAAAAGGCAACTCAATTACTTCTTCTCCTCAATAATCTTACTCAAATTTATTGAATCAGTACCCTTTCCAAACATCTGTGATGTTGGAATTCACATCTGATGTATCCAGTTTCCCCATAAACTATAAAAAAGCTATTCTAAAGCCCTCTATCTGCTATGCAAAGCAGCCCTTCACCATCTGTTCTTAGCATGAAGTATAGAGTCACTGAGCACTTGATGACACCTGGTAAATTTCTCACTCTCATGAACAAGGTCTTCAAACTTTCTAACTTTTTAACACCTTGTTAGAAAAGGATTCCTCAAATAGAATCTCATATTCAAATTAAGCATGAAAGCATTTTCAAAGCCAAACAATGAATTTTTACTTAAAGTTGGTTTACCCATGACTCTCTCATAGCTTTCTTTACTTTCAACAATAGTGCCCAATACCTTTCACAACAACTCTGGGTCATTTTCACCTAAATACATATATAGTAACTCACTCTTATATGGAGACAAAAAAATTCATTATGGAGTAAGTGGTCAAATGAAATCTGTAAAAAGGTCATGGGGACTGAGATGGAGGTTTAAATTAAATCAATTTTTAAAAATTACATGCACAAATATTACATAATAAGTGATTTTTTTTATTAGAACACTTAGTGGTTAAACAACATATTTTTAGCCAACATTAACATTAATATTTTAAGAAAAAGTTACCTTCTTCAAGCTTTTTTTTCAGTTCTTCTATTTCTTTCTGAAACTGACGAAGCAAAGCATCCTTTGGATCTTCATTGATTCTAGCTTTATTTTTAATATTCTTAGCACGGTTAGCATACCGTAATGTACTAATAGTTTCATCATAATTGTAGTCTGCTGGCCCAATATTTGCACACTGTTGAATCAGGAATACAAAACATTTTACCCCCGATGCAGTCAAAATTAATACTACTATTACAAATATATCAGAAAGAATTTCTGAAACACAGACAGTTCCTCTCTGGCCTTCTGGAACAAGAAAGCATCAACCATACCAATTTCCAAACACCATTAAATGGGTTAGCATACAAGGTGTTCTTCCACAATCAAAAAAGTGAAATATCAATAGTTTTTAAAAAGTCATGCCAATACATAAATAGGAATCTGAAATTTGGCTGACGTTAACTATTCCACAATGAAGTCTTACCATCATGGTTTTTGAATTTCCTCCTAAGGAATCTTGAAGAAGACGAGTCAATTTAGAGTTGCGATAAGGAACATGAGTGCTTTTTCCATCAACCAAGGCAGAAATTACATTACCAAGGGTGGAAAGCGAAAGATTGATTTTTGTGGCTTCCTTTAGGCGCTGTCCAGTAGCTCCAGTTTTTGCCTGCCTTTCTGAACCCTAGCAACAAGGATAGAAATAAAGCAAAAATTAAAAATACAGAATATGCCTCTGACAATTTAAAACAAAATTTGACACTGAAAAAATCTGATATGATATCTGGAATTTGCTTCAAAATAATACAGGAAGGCGGGGCGCCTGGGTGGCTCAGTCGGTTAAGTGTCCGACTTCGGCTCAGGTCATGATCTCACGGTTTGTGGGTTCGAGCCCCATGTCGGGCCCTGTGCTGCCAGCTCAGAACCTGGAGCCTGTTTTGGATTCTGTGTCTCCCTCTCTCTCTGACCCTTCCCTGTTCACGCTTTCTCTCTCTCTCAGAAATAAATAAAACATTTAAAAATAATAATAATAATACAGGAAGGGAAAACGTGGCTAAAGGCAAAAATGAAACACAACTGACCATGAACTGGTAATAGCTGAAGTTGGGTCATGGGTACAAGGGAGGTCATTCTACTATTCTAACTACTTCTGTATACATTTGAAATATTCCATAATAAATAATAAGTTAAACACATACACAAGTAAACAACATAAAAACTATATGTAAATCACACATTTTTCTCCTGAATTTTTATTCACTTATAAAATGTAAAACTACAAGGGTTATTACTCCTTAAGTAGTATCCTGTTACTTACAGCAAGGTCTACAAGGTGGAGCTTCCCCATTCTGACATGCATGTTACCATCAACGCCTTTTTCGCTGCATTCTATAGTAATTGTAAAGATGGCATGGGAACGGGAACTGTGTTCATTCATGTTAGTAGCGCCAACAGAACCTTGAAGAAAGGAAGGAAATTCTTAAAAAGTTTAGCACCAGGGAGTATTAAATTTTTTTTTTTAATATTTTTATTTATTTCTAGGAGAGAGACAGACAGCGTGAGCAGGGGAGGGTCAGAGAAAGAGGGAGATACAGACTCTGAAACAGGCTCCAGGCTCTGAGCTAGCTGTCAGCACAGAGCCTGACGCGGGGCTCGAAACCACGAACCACAAGATCATGACCTAAGCGAAAGTCAGACGCTTAACCGACCAAGCCACCCAGGCGCCCCGAGTATTAAATATTTTTAAAAAGTAAATACTGCTGCAACGTGCCTTGATAATCACGTAGCTATAAAACTCTTCTGACCCTTTGATCCACCCTGTACTCTGGGTGGCTCAGTCACTTTAAGCATCCGGCTCTGGATTTCAGCTCTGGTCATGATCTTGCAGTTCATGAGTTTGAGCCCCATTCTGGGCTCTGCATTGACAGCATGGGATTCCCTCTCTCTCTGCCCATTCCCTGCTCGCTTGCATGCTTTCTCTCAAAATAAATAAAATAAATACTAAAAAAAGAGTAACACCACTATTAAAACCTTTTTTTAATCTTTAAAAATCTGATCTGACACCACTTCATAGCACCTGATAAGTAGTAATATACATACATCTTTCCAGAGTATTATTTTATCTTCTGGTTTTTTCCACTTAACATTATCTCCTATATTTCTATGCAAAAACAACCTACCAATTTTACTAAATTTAACTTTGCTATTCCCTGAGAGATATTTGGATTGTTTCCCATTTTAGGTCCTCATAAAGAACACCAATATGAGCATCTTTGATCACATACCTTTCTTTCTCTTAAGGATTATGTCTATGGGATTTATTTTTCAAACTGGAACTACTGGATCAAAGGGTTGGAAGAGTTTTATAGCTATGCAATTATCAAAGCACACTTTCCAGTATTTTTCAATTTGGGTGAGAGGAAACATGTAATGTAAAAACCCGGTATTAAATTTTTGGTATCTATTTTTTTTGCATCCTAAGTACAGCATGTTATTTATGACTGTGACTTTTCTTTATGTCCAGTTATGAAAACAAAGCAATGCAAAAGACAAGCTACACTGTTATAATCCGTAAGGAGAAAACTGCTTGCAGCAGTCAAGTTGACTCAATGCTCCAACCTACTGACATATCGCATATGAAAATAAAACAAAGAAAATTCCATACCTTTAATTTTTGTCAAAATATTTATTTTAGAATAAGGAAAAAATTAGGGGTGCCCAGCTGGTTTAGTCAGTTAAGTGTCCAACTCTTGGTTTTGGCTCAGATCGTGATCTCAGTTTTGTGACTTAGAGCCCCATGTGCACTCACAGCTGGCAGTACGGAACCTACTTGGAATACTTGGAATTCTCTTTCTCTCCCCTCTCTGCGCACTGCCTGACCCCCCCCCCCCCGCCTCATGCTGTCTTGGTCTCTCTCAAAATAAATAAACTTTGTTAAAAAAAGAAAAAAATTAAATATTTATGTTTTTCAAGATGGCAAGGAAAACTTCTATAAATATGACTGTATGTATATATAAACTTATATATATAAGAATATTTACTATACTTTTGCTCATAACAGCAAGAGTAAAAACAACACAAAAATCCATAAATAAAATATTGGGTAAATACATTACGTAGATCCATCCAGTGAAATACTTTATTTTAAAAGGTCTACTGTGTGATAATGATTTCTGAAATAACACCCTTAAGTGAATAAATACTACTATTATTTGACTCCTGAGAAAAGGAGAAGCACTTTACAGAAAAGAACAAGCACTTTCTGTAAAACTGCACATGGGCATTCAGAGACTATCAGGAAGGGTACAAAGGAAAAGTAATGGAGGTTGCCACCAGGGGCGGGAACTAAGTATGAGAAAGGCACAAGAAAGACTTGTTTTTCCATGTTTACTTTTGTGCCTTTTGAATTTTAGAACATATGTATGGATTAACTATTCAAAAAGAAATATTTTTAAGGAAAATGATTATTGTTTATTAATGGCTGAAAAACACTGCTCAACAGAAATATCAGCCAATTCACAAGAGTATCCGCAATACAAATGTAATAGACTATCTTAAATGTGCATTTTAGTTGCTAAGCAGGTCACGCATTCATGAAATGAAAGGACTTATTTTCTTACGTGTAAAATTAACTATTTCTGGACTATGACCTCCTACACAAAATGGGAACTAATTTTATACTTTTATCAATTTTTCATCTATTTAGAATAACAGCTTTTACTGTCACATTTCCTCCCTCTGCTATTGCCCTCTGGATAGTTATTTTACACTATTTCAGTATGATAAAATTACTATTTTTATGTTACAACTTTTCTATTTGGATATGTATACTAAATATCTAATTCTTGGATTCAATCTATTAAGAGTATTTTCCTCTCTGCTATCTTAGGTGTTAAAATGTCTTCATTTCATTTTATTTCTCCCATTAGAACTCACATACCAAATTAAATTAATTCCCAGTTCTTTTGTTTTGTTTTGTTTCTGTTTCTGTTTTTGTTTTTGTTTTGTTTTTTTAATTTTTTTTTTTTATGTTTTATTTATTTCTGAGAGAGAGAGAGAGACAGCATGAACAGGGGAGGGTCAGAGAGAGAGGGAGACACAGAACCTGAAATAGGCTCCAGGCTCTGAGCTAGCCGTCAGCACAGAGACCGACGCAGGGCTTGAACCCACGAACCATGAGATCATGACCTGAGCCGAAGGCAGACGCTTAAGCAACTAAGCCACCCAGGTACCCCTCTGTTTTTGTTTTTTAAAAGATGATTTATTTTTGAGAGAGACAGGGAGAAAGTATGAGCTGGGGAGGGGCAGTAGGAGAGGGAGACAAAGAATCCCAAACAGGCTCCACACCATCAGTACAGAGCCCGGCATGGCATTTGAACTCACAAACTGCAAGATCATGACCAGATCCAAAATGAAGAGTCAGATGTTTAATCACTGAGCCACCCAGGCACCCCAATTCTCAATTCTTAGTGGGTAGTTTTGATCACTGCTGCGAATGGAATCTTAAGTCAAAAAAATTTTTTTACAGAATAAGCAATACATGATCATATTCGTGGTATAAAAAATTTTGAAAATAGAGACATACAAAAACATAAAGTAAAGGCTCCGTATATCCCTTTTGTCCAATCTTACTTCCTCTCCCCTAAAGGGAACCACTATCAAATATTCTTTCGTTTTGTATTTAACACACACACAAGTCGATACACACACACATAAACACACACACACACACACACACACACACAGCCCAAATACACAGCTGTTTAACAATTTGGCTTTTTTACATTTATAAATGGGATGATGTAGCACATACTATTCTGTGATTTGCTTTCTTTTCACTTAATGATATACCTTGAAAATCTTTCAGGTCTCTGCATGTAGATTTAACTTTTTTTTGTTTTTGTTTTTGTTTATAACTTCATTATGGTCCATAGTCATTCTGTACCATAATTTATACAGCCAATGTTTTACTGATAGCTATTTGGACTACATCAAACTTGTGCTATTACAAATAATTTGCAATACAGCATTTTGTTTATGTCTAAAAGTATTTTTCTAGAGGTGCCTGGACCTCTACATGTGCCTAGAAGAGCATACAACTCAATCTCAGGGCTGTGAATTCGAGCTTCCTTCTGAGTATAGAAATTACTTAAATATTAAAAAAAATATTTTTCTACCTATATATCAACATAGGTAGGCAGGTAGGTGGTAGGTAGGTAGGTAGGTAGGTAGATAGATAGATAAGTGTTAGAAACTCTGGGTCAAAAGGAATGTACTCTAAAAATATCAACAGATACTATTACACTGCCCTTCAGAAAGGCTGGAGCACTTTACACTCCCATCACCAGTGCACATATCTTCAGAGCTTCATGAACCTGGATATCCTTCATCCAAAAGAACGGGTAAAATATCTCCTTCTACTGATCTAATACACATTTTCCTGATTACTTGTCATGGTGAACATACTTTCATATGCTGGTTGCTATGTATAGTTCTTCTGTGAATAACATATTCATATATATTCTTTGCTCATTTTCCTGTTATCATTTGGTCTGTTTCTATTACATGGTTTATAAGAACACAACTGATTTTTTAAATCTTCTTCAATTTCTTTGAGCTTGCTAGATTTATAGTCTAGTCAAAAAAACCTGTAAAAAAATGTTTACTTCCTATGTTCTTACTTTTTTAATCTCTGATGTCTAATTGCTACTAGCAGCACTACCAGTTCTAGGCCTGAGGCAGTGTGTGCTTAAACAGTGCTGAAGTTTTTTATTCTTTAGACAAGAAAAGGGAGGCAGTAACGAGCTTGGTTAGAGGTGCCTGGGGGGCTCAGTGGGTTAAGCATCCGACTTCGGCTCAGGTCATAATCTTGCGATTTTTGGGCTTGAGCCCCGCATCGGGTTCTGTTCTGGCAGCTCAGAGCCTGGAGCCTGTTTTGGATTCTGCGTATCCCTCTCTCTCTGCCCTTCCCCCAATTATACTCTGTCTCTGTCTTAAAAATAAATAAACTATAAAAAAAAAATTTTTTAAAAGAACTTGGTTAATGCTGATTAACAGTCTAGGTTCAAATACTCACTCTGCCACTTACTGAGTAGTATATAACCTTAGACAAATTACTTACTAAGTCTGTTTCCTCAATCATAAAACAGGAATTTAGAACCTTCAGAGTCCACTGTGAGGATTTTTAAAAAATCATTCTTATAAATAAAAGCCTACTCAACACATAAATGTTCAATCACAATTATACACTATCACTTACGATTTTTGTGGCCTAGAGTCATAATTCTATCCATATCGTCAGCATTATTTACCACATAAGCTGATAAATCTTTGATATAAACCCCCACATCAGGTCTTTCTTTAACCTAAAAAAAATAAACAAAAGAAAGAAAGAAATGACCATAAGATTTTGTGCACATATCCATAATCGTCCACAGTTATTTATCAAACATCTACAATGTAGCGGGCACTCTGCTAAACAGTGATGATATAGTCATGGACAAGGTAATCATAATCTCTATCTACACTTGCACAGGTGACAACCTATGGAAAAAACATACAAATGAAAAATAACACTTGGTATAACCATTGGTATAATGTCACGAAGCAAAAAAGTACAAGATAGTATGAGAATGCATTATAGCAAAACTAAAACAGAGAGTTTCCCCAAGATGATGTTTAAGTTAAAACTTGATGAAATAAGAGGCAGCCAATCCAGGTTAGCGTAGCAAGAAAACAGTATGTGATGGGATCCTGAAATGGGAAAAAAGTAAGCACTCAGGATAAGTAAGAAAAACAAAAAAGCCAGACTGGCTGAAAAGAGTAGGAAGCCGGAGAGAAACAGGCAGGATACCTGGCTACAGAGGTAGGCGGAGATAAGACAGAGCACAATTATTGGTCTTTATCTTAACAGCAACTTGAAGCCACTGGAGGACTGCAAACAATGGAGTGAAATAATCAGATCTATAGCATCTATATAAAAACATTACCTTTCTATGAGTAATCTTATGAGAACTTTCATCAAATTTGAAGGCCTATTTAGGACAGGTTTACCTAAAATACAGTGTTAGAAAGCTGAAACTCACTTTGTTAGGCCCTAGAAGTGACCTCCACAAGTGAACAAAACACAGGCACACTTCACAGCTACTACGGGTTGGGCTGCAGACCACAATAAAGCCAATACTGAAACAAACCAGGTCAAATGAATTTTTTGGTTTCCTAGTATATATAAAATTATATTTATACTATAATTTATTAAGTGTGCAATAACATTATGCCTAAAAAAAGTGTGTATAAACCTTAATTAAGAAAAATTTCATGGGATGCCTGGGTGGCTCAGTTGGTTGAACATTAGTTAGTCCAACTCTCAGCTGAGGTCATGATGCTGAGGTTTCTCAGCATGTCTCAACAGTGGACTTAAAATATTCAGTAAACTGGGGCAACTAGGTGGCTCAGTTGGTTGAGCATCCGACTCTAGATTTCAGCTCACGTCATGATCTTAAAGTTTGTGAGATGAAGCCCCATGTCAGGCTCTGCATGGACAGCATGGAGCCTACCTGGGATATATTCTTTCTCTCTCTCTCTCTCCCCCTCTGCTCCCACCCCCACTCATACTCTCCATCTTGCAAAATAAACATTTAAAAAAGATATATTCAGTAAATCATGTTATAAAACAGACATGCTGTCATCCAGGCCTTGTCATTCTGTTTATAAAGGAAAGATAGAGTATATTTAGCATAATTCTTCAGGGCCCTAGGAGTCTTCAGAGTTTTAAATGAGCAGTGGCTTCAACTTAAGAGTATCAGTTGCATTAGCCCCTAACAAGAGAGTCAGTGTGTCTTTCGAAGCTTTGATACCAGGCACTGACTTCACCTCTCTATCTATGAAAGTCCTAGATAGCCTCTTCTTCAAACAGAAGTTGTCATCTACACTGAATCTGTTGTTTATGGTAGCCACCTTCATGAATTATCTCAGCAAAGTCTCCTGGATAACCTGCTATAGCTTCTCTATTAGCACATGCTACTTCAGCTAGCACTTTCATGTTATGGAAATGGCTTCCTTCCTTAAACCTCACAAACCAACTTCTGCTCTCTCTGCTATCTTCAGACTTCTTCTACAGCCTCCTGACCTCTCTCAGCCTTCAAAGAATTAAAGAAAGTTAGGGCTTTCCCCACATTAGGCTTTGGCTTAAGAGAATGATATGGCTACTATGATCTTGTATCCAAACCACTAAAACTTCAGCAATAAGGCTGTTTGCTTTCTTATTCATGTGTTCACCAGAGTAGCACTCTGACTTCCTTCAAGAACTTTCCTTTTACAGACGAAATTTGCTGTTCGGCTCAGGAAGCCTGATTCTCCACCTCATCTTGGCTTTCGACAGATTTTCCTCACTAAGCTTAATCATTTCTAGCTTTTGATTTAAAGAGATGTGTGACTCTTCCTTTCACCTGAACACTTAAAAGGCTGCTATACGGTAACTTAGCCTAATTTCAATACTGGTATGTGTCAGAGAATAGAGAGCCCAGAAGGAGAGGAAAAGAGATGGGGAATGGCCAGTGGAGGAGTCAGAACACATACAACATTTATTCAGTTTGCTGTTTTATGTGGGCATGGTTCATGGCACACCAAAAGAATTATAATAGTAAATTCAAAAATCACTGATCAAAGATTATCATAACAAATATGATAATAATGAAAAGCTCTGAGATATTGTAGTAATTACCAAAATGTGACATAGAGACACATGTTTTTGTTACTTGGAGGGGGAGTTAAAAAAATTTTTTTCAAGTTTTTTTATTTTGGGAGACAGAGACAGAGAGAAAAGGAATCCCAAACAGGTTCCACAGTCAGTGCAGAGCCCAATGTGGGGCTCAATCCCACAAACTGTAAGATCAGGATCTGATCTTACAAGAGTCAGACACTAAGGACACTTAACCAACTGAGCCACCCAGACACCCCTGTTGATTTTTGTTGTTGTTTGTTGTTGTTGTTTTCAGAAGGCTTCACACTCAGTGGGAGTCCGACACAGGGCCTGACAAAGGACCTGAACTCATGACCCTGATATCAAGACCGGAGCTGAGATCAAGAGTTGGACACTTAACTGATGGAACCACCAAGGCTCTCCCATCAAGGTGTTTAGGTCACCAATATAACATGCTTATAACAGTGTGCATTTGTAGCGATTGCATTCATGACATTTACGTATGCCTCTATTTCAGTATGTTACTGAGTGTGGTCACATCTAAGCATTTATATAATGAAATATTATCATTTTATTATTTCAGTACTTTTATTCTCATTTATATTATAACTGGGCATTTATCGACAGATAAATGGATAAAAGAGGGGTGCCTGGATGGCTCAGTGGGTTAAGTGTCTGACCTCGCTCAGGTCATGATCTCACGGTTCATGGGTTCGAGCCCCATGTTGGGCTCTGCGATGACAGCCAGCTCAGAGCCTGGAGCCTGTTTCAGATTCTGTGTTTCCCTCTCTCTCTCTGACCCTCCTGTGCTCACACTGCCTCTCTCTCTCTCTCAGAAACAAATTTAAAAAATTTTTAATTAAAAAAAATAAAAATAAAAGGGACAAAAGAAAAAAGAAAAGAAAAAGAATAGTATGCAGCTTTTAAAAAGGACAAAAGAAAAAAGAAGAAAAGAAAAAGAATAGTATGCAGCTTTTAAAAAGGACAAAAGAAAAAAGAAGAATAAGGAGGCTTTCCTGTACTGATATGCAAAGACTGTCACAATCCATTGGTTCAGTCAATACAAAATGCAATGAGGAATAAAAATAGGCTTTTCAATAAACAGTGTCGCAACAAGTGGCTGTCCACATGCACAGTAATGAAGTTGGCCCTATTCCTCACACCATATACAAAAATTAACTGAAAATGGATCAAAGACCTAAGTATAAGAGCTACAACTATACAACTCTTAGAAGAAAACAAAGGCATACATCTTCATGACCTTGGATAAAACAATGGCTTCTTAGATATAACATCAAAAGTACAAGCAAAACTAAATATGGATAAATCAAAATATGATCAAAATTAAAAATTTATACGTTTCAAAGGAAACCATCAAGAAAATGAAAAGATGACCCATAAATGGGGGGGAAGTTGTACAAATCATATACTGTTAAGGGACTTCTATCTAGAATATATGAAGAAATATTATAACCGAATAACGAAGGACAAATAACCCAATTAAAAGCAGGCAAAGGACGTGAACAGACATTTCTCCAAAGAAGGTACTCAAATGGCTAATAAGCATGGGAAAAGATGTTCAACATCACTGGCCACGACAGACATAGAAATCATGCCCACAGGAGATACCACTTTATAGCCACTAAGATGGCTAAATGAAGAGACAAGCACTGACAAGGATACGGACAGATTAGAAGCTTCACCCACTGGTGGTGAGAATGTAAAATAGTACAGCCACTGTGGATAACAGTCTGGCAGTTCCTCAGATGGTTAAAGATACAGTTACCACAGGACCCAGCAACTGTACTCAAAGGTACACAGCCAAGAGAACCTAAAACACATATTCACACAAAAACTTGTACAAGTGTAGATATGTTTATAACAGCATTATTCATCATAGACAAAAGTAGAAACAACCCAAATGATCAACTGATGAAGAGGTCAACAAAATGCAGTATATCCATACAATGGAGTGCTATTCAGCAAAGACAAAAAAATTAAGTACTGACACATGCTACAACATGGATGAACCATGAAAAATGATTCTGAATGAAAGAAGCTAGTCACAAAAGACCACATATTGTGTTATTCTTTTATATTATATATCCTGCACAAGCAAATCTAGAGAGACAGAAAGTAGATTAGTGGGTGCCTGGGACAGGGAATTGGGGAGGGGGTTGGGAGTGACATCTAAGAGGTACGGCATTTCTTTTGGGGGTAAGGAAAACGTTCCACAATTAGGTAATGAGTGTTGTTTAATTTTGTGAATATCCTAAGAACTGCTAAAATGTATCATTTAAAAGGGTGAATATTATCCTCTTTGAATTATATCTCCATTAAAAAAAAACAATGAATATGAATCAGCTAAACTCTTAAGAACCTTATTATGTACCTATTCACAAATTTTGTGATTCTCTAATATTTATGCATGTAATTTCACACTTCCCTTTTCTGAAATTCATCATGAACATAGTCTTTCATGACAATCTATTATCCCAACATGTACAAACTAGGTCTCAATCAGATATTTTACTTTTTCCTTTAGGTAAAAGAAACACTTAAAACTACTAGTACTTTTTTAAATTACATCTATAATTAATATCTTTATTTTTGACACTTTTAATACTTTATTCTTTCCCTCCCTTCCCCTCTATTCTTTCCTTTTTCCTTTTTTTTAAAGTCACATTACTGTTGACCTTTTTTTCCTTTTTAGGTTCATTTATTTATATTGAGACAAACAGAGAGACAGAGAGGGCGAGCAAGGGAGGGGCAAAGAGAGGGGGAGAGAGAGACTCTCAAACAGGCTCCATGTTCTCACCACATACCCGGACACAGGGCTCGATCTCACAAACTGTGAGATCACGACCTGAGCTGAAATCAAGAGTCGGACATTCAAACCAACTAAGCCACCCAAGTGCTCCTTCTTTTTCTTCTTTTTTGACACTTTAAAAATTTCTGACTTAAAGTAAATTGTGAAGTACTCTTAGCATTCATACCAGAAAATGAAAACTTACATTCACATAAAAATCTGTGTGAAGGGGCACCTGGGTGGCCCAGGAAGTTAAGCATCCAACTCTTGGTTTAGGCTCAGGTCATGATCTCGCAGTATGTGGATCTGAACTCCACACTGGGCTCTAGGCTAATGGCACAGGGCCTGTTTAGGATTCTCTCTCTCTCGCTCTCTCTCTGCCTCTCCCATGCTCACACACATATTCTCTTTTCTCAAAATAAATAAACTTAAAAAAATCTGTGTACAAATGTTCATCGATGCTTTATTAATAACAGCCAGAAACTATAAACTGCCTAGATGTTCTTCAACAGGTGAATGGCTAAACTTTACATATATACACTGTACATTACTACTCAGCCATAAAAAGTAATAAACTATCAATACATGAAACAACTTGGATAAACCTTAGAGGAGTTATGCCAAGTGAAAAATGCCAAACACAAAAGTTACATATTACATGGCTCTATTTATATAACATTTTTTGAAAAGATAAAATTTTAGAATTGGAAAGCAGATTAGGGATTGTCAGGGGTTAGGGAAGGGGACAGAGGAATGTGTCAGGAGAGAAGTGGATATGGTCATAAAAGGGCAATATGAGGGCATCTTTATGATACAACTACTTAGTACCTTGACAGTGGTAGTGGATAGATCACATAAACATGTGATAAAATAATACAAAGTACAAATGAGTACAAGAAAAACTGGAGCACTTGAGTAAAATCTGTAGATTGTAGCAACGTCAATATCATGGCTGTGAAACCGTACTACAGCTCTGTAAAATATGACCACTGTGGAAAACAGTGTGAAAGGTACTTCTAAGTAATGGGTAATCTTTCCATATCCCTTCTTAAAAACGCATGTGACTCTACACTTACCTGAATAAGGATTTTTATTTAAAAAAAAAAAAAAGTGCAGATCAATGCATGGGTAGAGCTACTTACAGAGCAGAAATAAAACTGTGTTTGTATTTACATAAAGGAACAATGAAGAAATACTGACAGTGGTTATCTCAGGGTGGGGAGAAAATGGAGTAGCAACAAATTTTTAATCCGTAAATTTTCACAACATTTAAAATTTTGAATTGTGATCATATTACCAGGTCAAAAAATAAGTAAACTATTAAAAGCATCTTTTGTACAAAAGGAATTTTAATTTAGTAAACAATCTACTGCTTTAGAAAGCACTTCAATTCCAGTTATCCTTACCTCTAACCTCTGTGTCTGGTCCTTGCCCAAAAGGTCACGAACTTCTTCATTATATATTTCCAAGTAAGACACTCGAACCAAAAATCTATAAATAAAACATCATTTTAAAAAACATAAAAAACAGGAAAATATTTCTAAGAACTGTTTTCATATGTGTTTATAAGATATGTGCCTATATGCTTTTCTTGTGTTTGTACTTTCGAATATTAGAAAATAAAAGAATTCTCTTTTACCTTGTATCACCCTCTGCTTTTGCAATATGACCAAATATGTGAGCAAATGAATTTGGAATGATTCCTCTAAGTTCAGGAACAGCTCGAACGCCTTCCATGGTAAAAGTTTTGCCTGTTCCCGTTTGTCCATATGCAAAAATAGTCCCTGAAAATGATGAAGAGAATCGATCACTTTTAGAGACTAATGCTACAGAAAAATAGCTCTTAAAAATAATTCCTTTGACACTGTGATGCAATTTCTTCCTTGGATTTAAAATTTACTCAAGTACAAATTTCACTTTTATCATCAACAGTTACAATATGTACTCTGAGCCACAGAACCCAAGCACTGTTACGGCCCTAAAGTCAATGATATATTCCTAATTATTAATAAAAAGTATTTCAAACCCTACATGTGAAATCTTACATCATGGCTAAGCATAAGAAATTTATTATAATGTGTACATTAATTACTTAATGTAAACATTAAGTTGGAGAAGGCAGTACAATTGCAGGAACAAAAGAATACAGGTTCTAGAATGGAGAGACCTTAGTGTGAATTGGCCTATCTGCCAGTGGGTAGCCATCTGACCTTACACAGCAATCTACCAAGAGACTGTCTCCTCATTGGTAAAACGAGGATAATTACCTCTGACATTAATAGTAAGAACCAAATGAAACAATCTACTCCAAGAAACCAGCATGATGTCTGGTAGAGTAAAAGTAAATGGTATTTTCTTTCTTCTTAATCCTAAAGTAAATTCATTACTTTAAAAATATGTATTTTTTAAGTAAAAGCTGTAAGGAATAGGGCAGCCAAAAAAAAAGGTGACAATACAATTACTATAGGTAATTATAGATACAATTTAAACTTTCTAAACACCTAAATTCATTCATTCAACAACTACTCACCACACACCAGAGTGTGGTATTGTGCTAGGCACCAGGGACACAGTGACAAACACAATCCTTCATCTTACAGTGTATATAATCTTGGGAAGGAGATTTTGGTCAAATATTTATAGGAGGATGAGTGCTAGGACTGAGAAACAGAACTCTAGATGAGAGTAAAGGGACAGAGTGTAGGCAGGAGAACTGATGCAAGAGGAAATGTGGGGAGATGGGGGGTCAGGAAAGGCATTCCAGAAAATCTAAGGTTGAAGATGCAATGTGAAATAGGAGTAAGAGACAGCAACACAGTGGATAGCAAGAGGCAAGAAAGAAAAGAGAGGTTTTGAGGAAATGAAATGAGATCAAAATGAAGGAAACAGAGATGGAAAATGAAGACGGATGTAGACAGAGCTAAAAGCATCAGCAGGAGACTAATCACATAGGGCCACAAAGACTATACTAAGGATATTAAAATGGAGCATAAAACCAAGGCGAAGCCTAAGAACGATTTTGCAATTAGGAGTGAATCAGGATCACTACAGCTACACCGTGTACACAGAATTGGAAGAAGGCAAAGGGAGATTTGTGAAGAAACCAGAGAGCTGGAGCTGATGACGGAAGGGAATGAGAAAGGTGAAAGGATTTCAGAGACACGTAACAGAATCAAGAGCACCTGGGAAGTAACTAACCAGGCAAGGAAGCCAGGACGACTTTCAAATTTCTGGCTTGAACAAAGGAATGTATGGCTATGATGTACACTGAGATAGTAAACACCACTAGAAAAAATGACAGTTTGAATGGAAAGACCATGAATTCATTTCGGGGCACACTGAGCTTTAAGTGCCCGTGACACACCCAAATAAATGCATATGTCAAGCAGGAAAGTGGAGGGATGAGATGTATTTGCTCAGTAAAGCCCTAGGAATGTGTGCGATTTCCACAGTAGACAGCTCAGTGTGAGAACACAGCACTTGAAGTCACAGCCTAAATGACAAAGGCTTTTCAACTACCACTTTATGCAGTTAACCTCTCATGTCATCATCATTTCCAGACTTTCTGTGACAATGATCGTAATAATTAATCACAACAGAAGCCATCTTTTACACATCAGAAAAAGTCTTAATTTTTTCTAACTCACTGAATATTGCAAACTCTGCCATAAAGAATGCATTATTGCATTCAAAAGAGCTAAAAATATTATGAACTTACAAGCTGCACTTGATAACTGACACAACTGTTATCATTTACAGATCATCTGCTACGAGCTCAGCATGGACTTTACATGCATCCTTACTGAATTTTCCCCCAATCCTAAAAGCTGGGCATTGTTTCTATTCCCACGCTTTAGTCGAGGAATCAAAGGCTGACAGAGATTGAATTATTTGTTCAATGTCATAGTAAGTGGCAGAAAGAAGATTTGAACACAGTCCATTTGGCTCCAGAACTCATATTTTTAAGAAGTATATAAGGGCCAGAAATGTTTTGAATTCAAAATTAATTCCTAATGCAACTTCTGTGAATGCATTAAATATATGAAGATTACTAATTTAAAAAGGATATTAATCTATAATTTTAGAGCTGACAAAGGAGGACCAGAAATGCCTTAGAATAAAAGAGTCACATCTCATTTTCAGAGGAGAGATTGCAAATTCCTAGTTTTTTATACCCAACTTAAGAAACCTAATGCTAGCATTTCCTTCATATGAACTTCTCTTAAAACCCTACTTTTTAAAAACTAAAAATGACCTGAAATTTTACCTAATCTCCCTATTTCCTGACTACATCTTAAAAATAGAAGGCCTACAAAAAATCTGCACATGGATGTTTATATCCGTGCATAATCCTAACTGGCAAAAACTGGGACGCAACTAAGATGTCCCTCAGTAGGTAGGTGAAGAGAGAAATAAAATGTGGTACATCCACACAACAGAGTATTATCTATTATCAGCACAAAAAAAGATATAAGCCATCAACCCATGGAAAGACCTGGGCAAAACTTCAGAGCCTATTAACTAAGTGAAAGAAGCCAAACTGAAGGGTTACATACTACATGACTCTAACCATATGACCTTTTAGAAAAGGTGAAACTAAAAGGAGACAGTGAAAAGATTAGTGTTTGCCAGGCTTAGTAGGGGAAGGAAGGATAAACAAGCAGGGCACCGAATGAAACTATGATTTATGATATTATAATAGCAGGCACACGTCATTATATTTTTGTCAAGGCCCAAACAATGTACAACAAGAGTGAACCCTAATGTAAACTATGGACTTTATTTTTTTTTATTAATATATTTTTTTAATTTATTTCTAGGAGAGAGAGAGAAAGACAGCGTAAGCAGGGGAGGGTCAGAGAGAGAGGGAGATACAGACTCTGAAACAGGCTCCAGGCTCTGAGCTGGCAGTCAGCACAGAGCCCGACGCGGGGCTCGAACCCACGAACCGCGAGATCATGACCTGGGCGAAAGTCGGACGCTTAACCGACTAAGCCACCCAGGCGCCCCATAAACTATGGACTTTAAATGACAATGACGAGTCAGTGTATGTTCATCAACTGTAACAAATGTACCGCTGTAGCGTAGGATGTTGAGAGTGGGGGACTTTGTATACGTTTGAGGACAAAGAATATATGGGAAATCTCTCTACTCTTTTTCAATTTTGCTTTAAACTAAAATTGTTTAAAAAACAAAGTTTATTAATTTTTTTAAAGTTTTAAATGGTCGAAATTATGTATTTACCTTTCCAAATTTGAATAATGTAACATTCTGTGTTACAGCATTCCTGATTTTGGTCCTTCTTCCAAATGTTTTTCTATGTTACTATCAACAATTTTCAGTCAGCATAATTATAGGTGAAAAATTGGTGAAAAGTCCCCTGACATTTACAAGCTACAAAAAATACAAAATTTATTTTTTTAAAACACACAGTTCTATTTTTTCCAAAATTAAACTTGTGACACTTCGGCTTCCAACAAAGACAGAGTAAGAAGGACCAGATTCATCCTCCCAACTGAAACAAAAAGCAGACAAAATATACAAAACAACAGTTTTCAAGACAATGGACCTCGGTCAAGAAAAGGCCGTGACCCCTGAAGACTGACAAACAGGTGAGGTGGGCCCTGTGACTGCCCAGCTTCCTGCCTTGTGAGAGAATCAGAGCCACAGACCAGGATGGGGAACCCAAGAAGTGACGAGCGGATTCCCTGAGTCCAGAAGGACCCAGAGGCAAGAGAGCCCAACACAGCTACAGTCTGTAGGACTCAGTGGCAGACAGGACAACGCTGCACACAAAAGTGCAGACTCCAGGTGTCTGCAGGTCTTAAGTACTCGGCTGAGCGTGAGGAAACTATCAAAATGTGGGGGATGGGAAATCGTTTGGAAGGAAGAGTCCCTGGCATTCACACAGGCCAGAAACAGTACCTGTTTACACCGGCCACACAGGAACACTTCGTGATTCACAGGACATTAGGTACAAAAAGGTCTTGCCTCACTCTTAGACAAATAATCTTAGACTGAGCGCTGTTCCAGGCCTAACTAAAGATCTTAAAAGATCTGAAACAATCAAACCATTTTCAAGTAACTACAACTCAGAACAAAGCTCATCAATATTTATAAAAATAAAAACATGCAAGAGTCAAGGTAAAACTTGCAGTATCCTGGCATCCAACCAAAATTGGCCAAGCTTGCAAAAAAGATACAACCCATAATGAAGAAATCCATCAATCAGTCAACACTATATCCTATATGTTAAAAAGTTAGGTGGAAATCTTGGATGGAAATTTGAAAGAACATGGATCAAAGATACAACAGAGACCCAAATCAAACTTCTAGAAATGAAAACTACAACGTGTGAGATGCAAAATGCAAGAGATAAGGTTAACAGTAGATTCAACACTGCAGAATAAAATCTGAAGACTTATCAACAGAAACCATAAAAAATATAACACAGAGGGAAAAAAACAGAAAAAAGAAAACCAGCATCATTGAGCTATGGGACAATTTCAAGCAGCCTTATATACACGTCACTGCAGACCCTGAAGAAGAGGGTGGGGACAAGAAAAATATTTTTAGAAACAATGACTGAAATTTTTCCAAATTTGACGAAAACTACAAATTCACAGATCCAAAAAGCTTGATGAGTAGTAAGCACAGGAACATAAAGAAAAATACAACAAGGCACATTATAATCAAATTCCTCAAAATCAATGATAGAGAAGATCTTAAAAGCACCCAGAGAAACATGTTACGTAAAGCAGAACCAAGATAAGAAGGAAAGCAGAATTCCAGGAGGTAAAAATGCAAAAGAGAAGACAGGGAGAGGAATATTTTTCAAGCATTAAAAGAAGAAACTATCAACCTAGAATCCTATACTCAGTGAAAATTTCTTTCAAAAACAAAGGCAAAATAAATACTTTTTAGACTACAAAATCTGAAAGTATTCATCACCGGTAGACTTGCACTCTAAGAAATATTTAAGGAAGTTTTTCAATGCAGAAAGAATGACTAGATGGAAACATAGGGCTACCTAAAGGAATAAAGAGTACCAAAACTGGTAACTACATAAATAAATATACTTTTTTTTTCCTATTATTTAAATCTCTTTAAAAAATAACTGATGGTTTAGGCAAAAATAATAAGGTGGTTTGGAGTGTATAACATGTAGAAGTAAACAAGAGCACAATACTTGGGAGACAACTGGAAGTACAGTGTTACAAAATTTCTTACTATAAAGTAGCATAATATCACTTGAAGGTAAAGTGGGATATATTAAAGATTTATACTATAAAGTTTAATGCAACCACTAAAATAAAGCAAAGATGTATTGCTATATGCCAACAGAGAAGAATGGAACAATAAAAATAATACAAAGGAATGTATTAACAAAGGAAAAGAGTACAAAGAGAAAACAAAAAGATATAGATGGTCTCAATACCCCCAATGAAGAAGGAGAGTTAGGAAGACTGAGTTTAAAAAAACAAACAAAAAAACAAACACTACCAACTATACGTGCTGGGCAGAAAAGACTAACAACAGATCTGGGATTGCTATCCTTTGAGAGGCCTGCTTTCAACGTTGGCCTTTGGGAATTGGGGAATTTGGATTTAAGAAGGGTTCTCATCACCTCATCTGGTAAGAGTAGCTCACTGTGCCTAACCTGTTTGTATAAACAAGGCGGTTTGTGCTAAACACCTGCTTTCCTTCTCCTGAGAGCCTGGGAGCTTGGCAAGTGCTTGGCTGAGGGTGCCCACATGAGCAGGATCCAATACAAACTTTGGGCACTGTGTCTCTTACAGAGCTTCCCTGACAGACAACACTTCACAAGTACTGTCACATTCAATGGTAGAACAATTAAGCACATCTTGTGTGCCTAGTAGGAGAGGACTCTTGGAAGTCTGCACCTGGTTTCTTCCATACATCAACCCAGACACCTTTTCCCTTTGCTGTTTTTTTGCTTTCTTTCTTCCTTACTTTCTTTTCTTTCTTCCTTTTTCCCTTTCCTTTCTTTCCTTCTTTCTCATGTATGTGTGTCTTTTTTGCTCTAATAAGCCAAAGCTGTAAGTACAACCATATGCTGAGTCCCTTGACTTCTCCTAGCAATCTGCAAACATGTTGTAATCTTAGTGACTTCCAGTATAGCTACCTACTAGAAATGTACTTTCAATAAAAAAATACAAATAGGTTAAAAGCAGAATGAAAGAAGATATACTATGTTTTTTTGTTTTTGTTTTTAAATATTTTTTTATTTTTATTTCAAGGAGAGAGAGAGACAGCGCGAGCAGGGGAGGGTCAGAGAGAGAGGGAGTGACAGACTCTGAAATAGGCTCCAGGCTCTGAGCTGGCAGTCAGCACAGAGCCCGACGCGGGGCTCAAACTCATGAACCGCGAGATCATGACCTAAGCATAAGTCGGACGCTCAACCGACTAAGCCACCCAGGCGCCCCGAAGATATACTATGTTAACACAGTATCAAAAGAAAATTAGAAGGTCTATATCAACATCAGACAAAGTAGGTTTCAGAGTAAGGAATATTAGGAGGGATAAAAAGAGAAATTTCATCATGAAAAAGAGATTAATTCACCACAAGAATGTTAAGTTCCTAAGCATATATGCACCTACTCAGAGCGTTTCAAAATTCATTAAGTAAAAAGTGACAGAACTCAAAGGAAAAGGTAAATACAAAAACAAAGTAAGAGAATTCGATACCCCTCTTTCAATAACTGACACACCAAGTAGAAAATAATTATGTATATAGAAAATCTGAATGACACTATCAAACAAACAGATGTAATGAAATGAACATTTACAGAATACTCCACCCAACAGCAGCAAAATACACATTCTTTTCAAGACTATATGAACATTTAATAATAAACTTCATTCAGGGTTATAATACATGTCTCTAATTTCAAAAGATTCAAGTTTTACATAGTATGTTCTCTGACTAAAATGGAATCAAACTAGACACCAGTAACAGATCTCTGGAAAATCTCAAAATATCTGGAAATTAACATTTTTAAAATTTTTTTAAGTATTTTTAATATTTATTTATTTTTGAGAGACAGAGACAGAGCACAAACAGGGTAGGACAGAGAGAGAGAGAGGGAGACACAGAATTCAAAGGCTCCAGGCTCCCAGTTGGCAAAACAGAGACCAACATGGGGCTCGAACCCATGAAACATGAAATCATGCCCTGAGCCGAAGTCAGACACTTAACCGACTGAGCCACCCAGGCGCCCCTTAACACATTTCTAAATAACCCAAGGATCAAAGAAGAAATCAAAGGGAAGGAAGAAAGTTCTTGCACTGCATGAAAATGAAAACACAGTTTGTCAAAATATATACAAAGCTAATAAAGCAGTAGTTAGGGGGTAATTCATAGCATTTAATCCTCTATATTAGAAACGAACACAAGTCTCAAAACAATGACCTTAACTTCCACCATAACGAAGCAGAAAAAAGGAATAAAGTAGGAGAAAAAAATAAAAATCAAAGCAGAAATTCACAAGATAGAAAATGTAAAAAAATAATAAAGGAAAATTAATAAAACCAAAAGCCAGTTCTTTGATGAAATCAATAAAATTGTTAAACCTCCCCCCAGACTAATTACAGGAAAAAGAGAAGACATAAATTACAATGTATCATATACCATATACAAATATCATTTATGACAAAGATCACACCACATTCTAACATAAGAATAATAGAGTGGGGTGCCTGGGTGGCTCAGTCAGTTAAGCGTCCAACATCGGCTCAGGTCATGATCTCACGGTTTGTGGGTTGGAGCCCCACATCAGGCTCTGTGCTGACAACTAGCTGAAAGCCTGGAGACTTTCAGATTCTGTGTCTCCCTCTCTCTTTGCTCCTCCCCTGCTCATGCTATTTCTCTCTCTCAGAAATAAAAAAACATTTAAAAAAAGAATAGAGGATTGCCATAAACAACTTGTTGCCAACAAATTCCACGAAAGATAAACTACCAGAGCTCACTACAAGAAAATAGGTAACTTGAATATGCATATATTATTACAGAATCGTTAAAAACCTTCCCACAGGGTTCCCCGGGTGACTCAGTCAGTTAAGCATCTGACTCTTGATTTCAACTCAGGTCATGATCCCACGGTTCATGAGATCCAGCCCAACAGTGACAGCATGGAGCTTGCTTGGGATTCCCCCTCTCCCTCTGCTCCACCCCCTCAAAAATAAACATTTAAAAAATAAGTATATGAATAGATGCTCAACACTGTTAGTTACAGAGAAATACAAGTTAAAACAATGAGATACCACCACAGATTCTCTACAACAGCTATAATTAAAAAGACTGATAATCTAAATGTTGGTGAGATTGTGAAGACACTAGAACCCTCATACCATGCTCATGAGGAAAAAAAAATTAATAGTCACTACTCTGGAACACAGTTTGGCAATTTCTTCAAAAACAAATATACATTAACCATGTGACCCAGAAATTCCACTTCAAGGTATCTACCCAAGAGAAATTTTAAAATTTGTCTGCACAAAGACTTAATAAACAACGTTCATAGCAGGACTATTTATAATAGCCAAAACACTGGAACAATCCAGGTTTCCATCAAAGATCATATAAGGAGGTACATTCATAAAATGGAATACAATTCAGCACTGAAAAGGAACAAAGTACTGATATATACAACACTATACAAGTGAAAGAAAACAGATAATAAAGGTGAGATAGTGTATGATTTGATTTGTATGAAATTTCAAGGAAGGACAGAACTATAGACAAAAGCAGGTGAATGGCTGCCTGGAGGGGAAACTGCAAAGGCACATGAGGAAATTTGGGGGGGGACATAAAACTGGATTGTGGTGATAGTTTCACAACGGTATGTATTTACTGTAACTCATCAAACTGTAGGATTACAAGGGGTGGATTTATAGGGTATTAATATGTCAATAAAATTGTTCAAAAAAAAGTAAACTCTATACTCACCATTGTAGCCTTCAAGAACAGAATCAATAATAGGTCTTGCAGTTAAGTTATAAACATCAAGTTGTTTACTCTCTGGTCCAAACACAGTATCAAAAGTAAAAGTCTTTGGAGGTTCATTGGAAGAATCAGTCTTATGTACAGTAATAGTTCCCCTCATCTCATCCACACCGACAGCTTGTTTATAGCACATTGATTTCTCTCTCTCGTTGAGAGGCCGGCACCTAACCACCACCTTCACATTATCACAGCTTTCAGGCTTCTCTGATTTATTGATCTAGTAGAGAAAATATTCACAAATAATGAAATGAATATTTACCTTTACCTTCAGCAAATTAAATTTAAAATTTTAAAAAGGCTACTTGGCATCTTAGTACCTTCCACATATCAAGCACCCACAAGTATGTGTTAAATGCAACTAAAGACCTTACAGATATAAAGAAAAAACTTATTAAAAAATATAAAAAGGCAAATCTTTTTTTTACAATACAAATGAAGGGAGAGAAAATCTAATTAACATTTATAGTAAATAAATGCTATTCGAGCAGAAAATGAACCAGTATGTTATGGACTGTCTTTCTGCATAAAAGTCCCTGACTTCCTCTGAGTTTCCTGCCTGTAGGAAAATACACGTGAACCTGGTTAACAACTTTAATCAAGAGTATAGTAGTAGGTTCCATGTTACCCTGACACTTTTATTTTCTACAATGCATTAGTAAAAATTTTTTTTCATCATGTGACTATATGTAGTCTATCTTCTCTATAGAAGAAAACATTAAATAAAACACAAAAAAGAAAATCCAATGGCAGAGAAATGTTTTAGTATGCCTCTAACCTTATGAACATCTGTACCTGTAAAGTTCCAATTTTTGAACTTTTATGATTGAGACTCTATGTTAAAATATAATCCTTAACATAGACAAATATTGTTTGATTTCACTTATACATGGAATCTAAGAAATACAAATCAAAACAAATGAACAAACAAAACAAAACTCACAGATACGGAAAATAGTAATTGCCAGAGGGGAGCAGGGTACAGACTGAGGTGGACAAAATGGTAAAAGGGATCAAAAGGTACAAACTTTCAGTTATAAAATACATGAGTCATGCATAAATAATATATGGCATGGTGACAATAGTCAATAATACATATTTGAAAATACACATTTGAAAGTTGCTAAAAGACTGTATCTTGACATGTCACCTAAGGAAAAAAAATGTAACTCTATACAGCGATGGGTGGTAACTACACTTACTGGGGGGATTATTTCATAAGGAAACAAATAGGAAATCATGTGGTACAGGTGAAATTATTCTATGTCATTTATTCTTCAATTAGAAAAAGTAAAGTTCAATCGTTTAGTTGAACAGTATCAAGGCAATATACTTCTACCCTTCTCTACTTTCACCTCGTTAGTCTAGGTCACCAGTATCCTACTCTGCATTATAAGGCTCCAAAACCGTACACCTGCATCTAGTGAGGTTCTCCTACAGTCTGTTCCCTACAGGGCAGTCAGCTTCAACACAAAGTTAATCATGTCACTCCCTTAGTGAAAACTCTGCAATGGTTCCCACCGACATCAGCATGAAAATTACAATCCTTAAGGTGGCCTGTAAGATCTGTAAGCCATGGCTCTGGCCCGTGTCTACTGGTCTAGACTCTTTTCACAAGTTACCCTGCTTGGCCTTCTTAGCCACAGCCACACGCTGGGTTTTTTTTAAGCCTTTTCTGTCACCATGCTCCTTCTTACCACAAGCGTTTCCATGTGCTGTTCCTTCTGCCTAGAACATTCCTCACTCTCACCTCCACTTAGTCTCCGATCTCAGCAAAACGGCCACTTCACTTGGAAAGACTTCCCTAACTAGGTCAAATCCTGGTACAGGCCCTGAGAGCACCCTACTCTCTCCCTCTTCTACAACCAGTTTCAACTCGACTTTGCTTTGCTTCATGTTTGATTGTCCTGTTTGTCTACACCAGAGGTTGCAAACTGGGACTCAAGGGACTAAATTCAGCCCACAAATACTTTTTGTTTGGCTCAGCATTTAAAGATATTTTTTAATTAGTTGCTAAAATTAAAAAATGGAGAAATTTCACAAAAGGAACAATTGCTAGATTCTCTTGGGGGGAAAAAAAGATGATTTGGGTGGCTCAGTCAGTTAAGTTTTCGACTTTGACTCAGGTCATGATATCGTGGTTCCTGGGTTTGAGCCCTGCGACCTGCTCGGAGCTGACAGCTCGGAGCCTGGAGCCTGCTTTGGATTCTGTGTCTCCCTCTCTCTCTGCTTCTCCCCGGCTCCTGCTCTTTCCCTCTTTCTTTCTCGAAAATAAACAAACATTTTAAAAAAATTTTTTTAAAGAAAAAAAGGTGATCTGACATCTTTAGGCCAGCGTTTCTACATGGGAACACTGGACAATTCACCAGAAGCTACTTTCTATTATATTCCACCCATTAATAATGAAGACGCTTCATTACTGTTAAGCGTCTTGTCTCTACCAACATAATTTTCACCTTTGCCCATTAAGGCAAGCTTCTATCTTCCCAAGCTCAAGAACCTGGCTGGTTTTGCTCAATATTTTACCTCCAGTGCCTAACATGTGATTGATACCCAGTATTTACTGAATGAACTGATAAGTAACTTGAAAGCAACACCACGGAACAAATAATGAGCATTTAATGCTAAATGTCAAGCACTGTCCTTCAATTCCGTTGTGCATCACCTCATTTCATCCTGCTAAAACCCCATGAGGAAAAGTTTAATTATGTGGGAATTAAAACCCAGAAATATTAAGTAATTGTCCGAGGCCTCGAAACCAGAAGAAAAGCAACCAAAGCTGTATGTGTTCTCCCCGACCCTATATTGGACTTAGGACGCCCCCTATTTAATGTACGATAACCTTCTGTGAAATCCTCCAAGACAACCATACTACAACCCACCCTCGGCCTCACACACAAAGACACCGACGGTTACATTCTGGACTGTAAGCTAAAGCACGACGAAAGGGTTGACAGCTCGAGTCAAGGGCTGGAGTAAGAGCGGGCAGCTCTCGTTTCGCTTCCTTCCGGAGCTGGGCTCCTTAGCGTACAGAGCCCACCAGGTGTGGAGCATCCAAAGCCGACCCCCCGCGGCCGCTCCCAGGCGCCCTACTCAGTTTTGCAGGGCTGGGAGCGAGAGCGCATCCTCAGGCGCTGTGCCTTTACGTCAAGCAGCGCACGCGAAGGTTGCAGGGCCTGCCCGGGGCCCCTCCCAGGACCGGCAAGAGCCTCTCGGGCCCGGAGCCCACCGCCTGGCTCCCCAACCGCTCGGGCCCGCGGAGCCGGACCCTGCCCAGCCCCACCTCAGCCGCCTGCCTGTTCCGCGCCTCCATGGCAACAGCCGCGCCCCCGAGCCAGGCCGCTGGGATGAGGAATCCCAGCGGCCAAGCGAGTCTCCTCACCGGCATCGTGTCTGCCTCCTGTGCCCGGCCGACGTCCCCGCCCTGGGCGCAGTCCAACGGCGCCGGGTTCGCGGGAGAGGTTTGTCAGAGATTACCGAAATACCGCCTTGGCGCTCTCGAGACTGCGGCTCCTCGGGCGAGGACAGGCTGTGCGCAAGCGCACTGTGGGATCGCCCCGCCCCATCCCCGGGCCTCAAGCTCCCTCGGCCTCCTGAATTACGCCTGCGCGGAGGCTTTCCGAGTCCGTCTCCTAGGACGCCGGAATCAGTCTACGCCTGCGCAATGCTACCGTTTGGTTGCGCTAGAATTCTGGCCCGCATAGGGAAGGGGATACCTGACTGCTACCAGTAAAGAGGAGGAGGAGCTCCTAAATCCCCCGACTACCTTTCTGGCTTTTGCAATATTCCCAATATTAAAGACAACCTAAGAAGAAAAACAAAAAGCAGTTGTACACTGCGTCCATCTGGAGAGCTAAAGACTTCGCACTCATGATTGCTGACTTGTTTATCACCTGTCTCTCTTACAGATGAGGACAGGAGTAGCTTTGTAGGTATTTTCACAAATGTCTCCAGAGCCTAGAATAGGACTTAAAATAGGATCCGGCACAGAGTAGGTTTTCAATAACTGTGAAAGAACGAATGATCTATCTTCTTTCCAGTCCGAAACTCTGCTCTGAACACCAACTACTGCCCTTGGATATGCGACAGGCTTTTCAAGATCCTCATTCTCCAAAATTGAAAGATTGATTCCCGCCCCTGCCCACACACACGCTACTACTGCCCATCCCCACTGCAAACCCTTAGCCAAAGGTTAAAAAAAAAAAAGGTGCCCTCTCAGACTTGCCTCTGCATAATAAGCCTAAATTGAATCCTGACAATTGCTCAGGTCAAACCAGTCTCTTTCTCTCATATCCAATATCCAACCTTTCGGTAGAGCTTGTGTTACTGTCTTCAAAGCAAAACCATAATCTAACCCCTTCTCATTACCATCATCACCTGTCATCTGTATTACTACAACAGCTCAAAAGTGGTTTCCTTGAGTGCATCCTTGTCCTCTTTTAGTATATTTTCAGTACAGGAGCCAGAAAAATGGTGTTTAAACATGAATCAGATAGTGTCTTTTCTCTATTCAAAACCTGCCAATGATTTCCTATCTCACAAACTGAAAGTCACAGGCCCTCTCCCCATTTCCTACAATCTTCCCTCTTGTTCATTATTCTGCACTAGCCACACTTGGCCTCCTTGGTTCAGTGGACATTCCGGGCATGGTTCCATCTTAGAACAAAAGAGCTTTTGCACTTGCAGTAAGAGATAATAAAAACATCTATAAGGCATTTTACTTAGTGCCAGTGTACTATTCTAAGTGCTTTACTTTCTTTTTTATTATTAATTTAATCTATATGAAAACCTTTTGAAATAGGTACTATTAGTCATTTTAATAGAAAATAGTAACAACTATTTTACAGATAAAGAAACTCAGGCACAGAGCCATTAAGTAACCTGTCCAAGGTCAAACGTATGGGCAGTGACAAAGCTCATATCCAAGCCTAAGCCCTCGAAAGCTCTCCCCCTAAATATCCTCGTGACTTCATCACCAATTTCAGAATGTCTTTGTTCACATATCACCTTCTCAATGACCCCTACCATGATCGTTCTACTTAAAACTTCAGCTTTCACACCCATCTTCTTATCTCTTCTCCCTATTTCATATTTCTCTATAGTACTTATCACCATCTGATATACTGTATACATAATATGTATTATGTAAACACATATACATAGCTTTCTTGAGATAAAATCACATATCATACAAGTCACCAATTTAAATCGTGAACTTAAATGGTTTCTATTATATACACAGACCATAACCATAATCAATTTTAAACATTTTCATCACCCCGAAAAGAGACTCCCAACCTTGCCAACATCCCAGCCCTAGGCAATCACTTTCTGTCTCTATAGATTTGCCTATTTGAGACATTTCATATAAATTGAATTATTTAATATGTGCTCTTTTGTGAATGACTTCTATCACTTAATGTTTTCAAGCTTCAGCCCTGTTATGGCATATATCAGTAATTCTTTACTTTTAAAGCTGAGTAATATTCCATTGTGTGGATATACCACATTTTTATACATGTGTCAGTTGATGGACATTTGGGATATTTCTACTTTTTGGACATTATGAATATTGCCGCTACAAGTTTCTGTGTGAGCATGATTCATTTCTCTTATATCTAATATGCCTACAAGTGGAATTGCTGAGTCATTCAGTAACTGTAGCGCTTAACATTTTGAGGAACTACTGAACTGTTCTCTACAGTGGCCACACCACCAGCAATTTTACATTCTCACCAGCAATGTATGAGGTTTACAATTCCACCACATCCTCACCAGCACTTGCTACTTTCTTGTTTTGTTTTGTGTGTGTGTGTGTGTGTGTGTGTGTTTTAATAGCCATACTACTGGTGTAAAATAGGACCCTATTGCAGTTTTGATTTACAATTCCTCAATAACTAATGATGCACCTCTTTTTACCTGCTTATTGACCATTCAATGTCTTCTTTGCAGAAACATCCATGCAAACCCTTTGCCCATTTTATTTTTCTTTTCATTATAAGGTTGGAAGAATTCCTTCTACATCATAAAGAGAAGTCCCTTTTGGGATACACAATATGCATAATTTTTTCTCTGTGGGTTGCTCTAAAGTTTTTAATTGAGATCAAATGCAATTTATATATTTTTTATTTTGCTGTTTCTTTCATTGTACTTGTGTGACGTATCTAACAAACCATTTCCTAACCCAAGGTCATGCAGACTTACTCTTCTAAGAATTTTATAGTTTTAGCTCATACATTTAGATCTATGCTGTATTTTGAATTATTTTTGTATATGGTATGATACAGGGATACAGCCTCATTGTTTGCATATGAATATACAGCTGTCCTATCACCATTTGCTGAAAAAACTATTCTTCCCTCCACTGAACTACTTTCTTGTAGCACTCTTGCCAAAAATCAATTCATCATGAATGTGACAGTTGATTTCCAGACTCTCCATTCAATTCCATTGATCTATATGGCTAACTAAGTGCTGATACACCTTGATTGCTATAGGTTTGTAGTAGGTTTTGAAGTCATGTAGTATGAGACCTCCCTCCATCTTTGTTCTGCTTTATCAAGATTGTTTTGGCTATTCTGAATCCCTTCCATTTCCATAGACACTTTAGAAACACCTTGTAAATTTCTGCAAAAAGGCACCTGGAAACTTAACAGGGATTACACTCAATCTACCGATTAATTATTTGGGAAGTATTGCCATTTTAATGATGCAAGTCTTTTAATCTATGAACATGGAATGCCTTTCCATTTAGTTAGGTCTTCTTTAATTTCTTTCAGTGATATTTTATAGTTTTCAATGTATATTCTTTTTTATGCTATTGAAAATGGATTTTCTTTTTTTTTTTTTAAGTTTATTTATTTTGAGAGAGACAGAGAGTGTGAGCAGGGGAGGGGTAGAGAAAGAGGGAGAATCTCAAGCAGGCTCCATGCTGTTAGACTAGAGCCCATTGCGGGGCTTTATCCAACCAACTATAAGATCATGTCCTGAGCCAAAATCAAGAGTTGGAATCTTAACTGACTGAGCCATCCGGGTGTCCCTGGAATTATTTTCTTATTTTTATTTTTAGATTGTTCATTGATAGTGTATAAAAAATTGATTTTTTTTCTAGTACACTGACCTTGTACTCTGAATTTTCATGAACTTTTCACTTCTAATAATTTTTTAGTGGATTCCTTAGGATCTTCTATATAAAAGATCTTTATTTCTTCATCTGAAAGATAATTTCATTAGATACACAATTCGAAGTTTGTAGCATTCTTCTCTCAACACTTTAAATATTTCGCTCCACTTCTTGCTTGCCAAGCTCTGAAGAGAACTGCAATGTAATTCTTACATCTTTACTCTTTTATAGATAAGTATCTCCCCACTCTCCCCCCAGCTTCTTTCAAATGATATGCCTATACTTGGGGGGCATTTATCCTGCCTGCTCTGCTTTGAGATTCCTGCTTCCGTGGTTTGGTGTCTCATATTACCTAAGGAAAGTTTAAGTCATCATCACTTCAAATATTTCTCCTATTCCTTTTTCTTTCTTCTCCTTCTGACATTCCCATATATTTTAATGTAAATTATTGTAATGTAAACTTTAATAAAAAATATATCTCACATAAAGAAAAGTGCACAAATCAAAAATGCATGGCTTGATCAGTTTTCACAGGGCCAACACATCAGTGTAATCAGCATCTAAATCAAGAAACAGAACATTACCCGCTCCCTGGAAATTCCTTGTGTTCCTTCCCAGTCACTATCCACTGCCCTCTAACAATAACCACTATATTAACTCTCAACGTTACAGATTTCGTTTTTCTTGTTCTTATACTTTACATTAATGGAATTATACAGTATGACGCCTTTTGTCTCTGTCCCTCGACATACAGTATTATGTTTGTGACATTTTTTTCCCTGATGGGTGTAGCATTATTCCATTCTTTTTCTCAAGTGGTGTAGTATTCCGTAGTGTGAACATACAAAAATGTGTTTATTGCATTCAATTGCTGATGGACATTTGAGGCTATTACAAATACTGCTGACCGTAAACATTATGTAAGTGTCTTTTTAGTGCACATGTATGAATTTCTGTTGAGCATATACTTAAAAGTGAAATCGCTGGGACTTCTGTATATTCTGTTCATGTTTATTATCTCTTTCTTGGCCAGAATGTAAATTCCATGTCTACTGTTATTCACTGTTATGTCCTAACACATTGTAGGCCTTCACTGAATAACTGCTGATCGGAAAAATGTATGCATGACGGAACTACTCCGTGAGGCAGATTTTGCCCTTTTTTACTAGACGAAGTAAACAGGACTGAAAGCCCAAGTCCCCTATACGAGATCACACGGAGTCAGAATTCCATCTCAAGCGTGTCTGACTGAGGAGCGCTCTGGACGCTCTCTACGTCGTCTTGTGTGCTCCAAAGCCCTCCTGTGAGATAAGACGCAGGGTCTGCGGTCCGGTGCACTTCTCCAGGGCCGGATGCTCACCAGCGGCCCCATCCTGGGTTCGGGACTCCGGTCCTGAGGTTTCGGGTGGGGAAAGAAGCGCTCAGCCGGCGGTGGTGGGGCGGGGGGGCGGAGGGGGGGGAGTGAGAGGAGAGGGGATCCCTCACACACCTGCAGGCGGTGGGAGCGAGTGTGACAGCCCAGCGGGCTGGGCGTGCCAGGAGCTGCTGCACGCCCCGGGCTGGTGGTGGGCCCGCCCAGCCCGCCCAGCCCCCGCGGGGCCCCAGCTGCAAGCCCCCGCGCCGGCTTACAAAAGGCCGGCTATGCCTGGACTCAGACCCAGGAGTCGGCGCTCGCCATGGCCTCCGGCGGGCGGCTCCCCTCCCAACCCTCGGCTCCAAGGGTGCGATCAGAGCCGCGTTTGGGCGAAGCGGCCCTCGGCGTTCCCCTCCCGCAACCTTGGTGGAACCCGTGGCTCTCCGGGCCGTCACCGGGAGGACCCCGAGCTGCCTGTCCCTCTCTCGGCGTCGCGCCAGGTCCGCAGCTCCCGCGGCCACCCCTCCAGGCCGCAACCCCGCGGGTGCCGTGCGATTGGAGAGGCCCTTTGGATGAGCGCCGGCTGGTCGCCCACCTGCAGCTGGCTCTGGGCCGCGAGGCGCGCCTCTGGCGTGGCGGCCAACCCCAGGTAGGGGGCCCCACAGCCGGGGCCTCCCGGGACCACGTTCACCCACTTACCCGTGCGCGCGCGCGCGGGACGCGGCCGGGTTCCACCTGCGCCCGCACCCAGGTGAGCAGCACCCTGGAGGCGGAGACCTTCACCAGGTGCGTGCCATGCACGAGGCACGAGGCGGCAGTCGCGGAGCCCATCTCGCAGAGAGGGCGCCTCTCTGGTAGGTGCTTCGAAAGAGGGCCTGAGTTGGAAAACCTCCTGGGACCAACACGGGCGCGAGGACCATCTCAGTCCGTGAGCCACTGAGCAACAGGCACTTAGTCCCATCGCGGTTTAAGGTGCAGGGGCTTCTCACATCCCCTCTCGTGACCTTCAGCAGGTTTGTGCCCACCCAGGCGGACCGACACTGCCCACCAACGACCTGGCCTGCCCTCCCCTATCCCCTCTTTCCAACAGGCTGAGATCTGCCACAAGGTCCAGGAAGTCGTGTCTTCGCTCCTGGGGCTTCAGAACATTTTTAGCTTCTCCCAAACTACTTTTAACCTGGCTCTCACTACCTTCAGCCGCCTACTGGTTTCAGTAAAGGTAGGGGGCCTCTGGGGATGGTAACAGAGGGTGGGAGAGGAAACTGACCTCTGCTCCTGATTGCTGTCTGAGAGGTGCGCTCTCCCAGATGCTCATAAACTGAGGGTTACATCCCATGACCCTGCCTATCTGGCTCAGTGTTTTGTGGCTGTCCCTCTGAGGGGTCTTAGCTGGGAAAGGACCTACTGTGTGACGAGGTGGGGTGTGTTTGTCTGGATCTGACCATTGCAGCCTGTGGCCATGATGCATTCCCTGAAAGTGCTGTACTTCCCACCATCTTTCATCCCCCTAGCAAAGGATTACTGAGAAGTCATTGGTGGTTCTGAAATCAGGGGCATAGTCACCGGCCAAATGTAAAGCATAGCAGTAACCTGTGGAGGAATAAAATACATCTCTTTTTGAAAAAAGGGGAAAAAATACTTAAATTTCCCAAAGAAACCCACTGGTGCTTGACCATTTGTTCCTGGCGTTCATATTCTGGTCAAATGTGTTTGTTCCATACTGCAGATAAGAGAGAGATTACTCCATTGTGTCATGATTACTTCCTTGAGACTTGCTGCCAAATTTAACGAAGAAGAGGAGGTAGGCATCCCCGGGAGTCCACTCCAGGCATCTTTTGAGGGATAGGAGTGTTACACTGGAGCACTCAGACTTCTCGGAAGGTCTGCGGCCTTAGGAATGGTGGGCTTTGTGGAAAACTCATTAAGTTCCCAGGATCTCTGCTGTGCCACCTTTAGCCTTGTTGGACCCCAGGACCCCAAAATGGGCACTTCAAACAGCTGAATTTTCCTGGTCCAGCAAACCTAGAGGCCTGACCTGATCAATCTATCTTTATTGATTGATGTTTGATCCCACCTCCCACTGAACAGAACCATTTGTTATTGAGCTAGGAAAAAGGCTCCCATGTGGCCTAATGTCCACACCTAGAAACCTGTTGAGACTTAAGGACTTGTCTGTGTCACTGAAGCTGGTCCTCAGGGACTCTGGGACCCTTCTCTTGAGAGAGGCAGGAGGGCCATGTGCCACAGGTAGAGACGATGTCCCCACAAGTGCTTCAGGCTTGGTTAAACTTGCCAGTTTCACTGTAGTTTCTGTTCAAAAGATTTTCTCCCAATACCCTTCCCGGACCTCCCTCCTTCCCTCTCCACAACCTCTCCCCCTTTAGGGATAGTGAAGGCTGTCATTTCCACAGGGGCCCCCTTGGCTGAGTTCAGGGTGCAAGGGATAAGAAAAAATCGCTTGTGTGTCCAGTTCTAAACCTTCACTAAAAATGCTTTTAATCCCTGTTCATTAGAATATAATGTGTGCCCCCCTCCAAAGTTGCTTTTTTTCCAACTGAAAATCAAGTAAAAGACCCTTAAAAGAAGTATTTGTGGAGGTTATAATACTTGGTTTACCTACAAAAGTAAACTCGTCTGTGAATTACCTGGTCCTTGAATGTGTACTCACAGACAAGCCTTACAAGTCTCTCTGGGAAAAAGTCCTTGTTTTTTCAGAACTGAACCTCCTGAAATCAAGGTTGAAGGAAACGTGTTTGTAGCTATGGTGTTGCCAAAACCATGAGAGGTTTTGTGAATGAGCCTGTCTGGTGCATACCAGGAAGCTCAAAGACCTACCTTTGCTCTCTATGACAAGTGATCACGGTGGGGCTCGGGAACAGGAATAAGAATAAAAACCTTGGGTGAGTCCTTGCGGCTGAATGGGGGGGACACGGCACAGCCCCACCCTCCAAAGCACCTTTGGGCATGAGCTGGAGCGTGTTTGTGGATCGAGGCCTGTTTGCATTGAAACACCATATTGTACACCTGAAATGAACATAACACTGCAATTAAACAAAACCTTGTTTGCAGGGCGGGACCATGTGACAATCACTACACGTTGTCATAACTACCTGGGGCTTGACACATGGCCAAAATCCGATGTGTTTTTTCTGTCAGAAGCATTTTCTGTGGCACGTCACTAGAAGACAACTCTCCTAGGGTCACGGATGCCCAGTTCCCATGGATAAGAAAACAAGTTACCATGACATGATACAGGGCTTTGGCCTCTTTATTTTCTTTTTACAGTTAATTCCACGCATAAAAGACTTCATAAAGCACTATGGCTCTGGCTATACCCCGGGCGAGCTGCGGAGGATGGAGCTGGCTATTTTGGACAGACTGCACTGGGACCTCTATATTGCGATGCCGCTTGACTTCTTGACCATAGTAAGTACGAGGAGTTTGCAGAGTCTGCCCTAGACTCATGTGTGCGCCTTCGGAACAGCTGTTCACAACGTAGGATGGCAAAGCACAGGCGTGCACACGTCCTCACATGAACCACAGGGAGGTGACCCACAGGGCTCATGACACATGTAAGAGGGAAAATGGATATCTTAAATCCAACACAGTTCCACCAGACTCCCACTTCTAAAAGACAGTAGATTAACTTTATAAAGATTTTTTGACGGCACTGTTGTGGTGAGTTTCTCTTTAAATACACACTGCAAAAATATTTAACTTTCCACTCTATGAATACTGTACATAAAAAGCTCTCTGCTTGTGCTACACTTTACACACATTCACTTAGCTGTCTTTATTCACCTACACACGATCCTTGTTGAGGCTTTAGACCATATTGATCTGGCACTTAAAAAATATCGTATTAGTTGGTATTTTTTTAGTTAGGGAATGATGATCATCCTTAAGGAATGATTCTGTTAGTAAGGCAAAATTATGCAATGTGGAAATGTATGGGGTTTTGGCCGGTTAGGAAGCATGAAGATTAAATCACTAAGGGCTGTTTCATTCTGAAAACTGGCCACTGTTGCCAAGTTGCAGTGTCTTCAGTGTCAAACAGATACAAGTAACTTTTCTGCTATCTTAATCTTGAATAGTATGCTTCTGTTTTTCAGAACTGAAACATTGTCATCTAGGTACTTTAAGCTCTTAATGACCATGCCGTGAAACAGATTGTCTTTTCTCTCCAAGGCTGAAGTTCAGCTTGGCCACAGAATGAGTATTAAGCTTCAAGTCCCTTGTGGGGCCATGGATGGGAATGAGTGAAAGGGGCTGGGCAACATTGGATGCTCCCTGATGGAAATTAAACTTGTTTGCACTTTTGGTCATTGATATATGAAAGGTATGGGGTTTTCTGTTCTAACATTAAAAACCACGGTCTCTAGTTCCACGCCCTGGTGGTCTTGGGCTGGCCCCACTTGGTGGAGCTGCTGCCTCAGAGGAATCCTTCCCTCCACGTCGCGTCCCTGACCAGGCAGCTGCAGCACTGTATGGCGGGCCACCAGCTGCTGCAGTTCAAGGGCTCCACACTGGCCTTGGTCATCATCACCTTAGAGCTGGAGAGGCTCATGCCCGACTGGTGTACTCCTATATCTGATCTGCTAAAGAAAGCACAGGTAGACATCAACTTTGCCCCAGACCAGACTCTCAGTTTTGCCCCTTTAGCTGATGTACTCTGCCCCCCAAATGGCACACATCACCCTTCATGGCCCTTGTGGGCTCCAGAAGATGTTATGGGCACGATGACTCTGTGAAGAGTCTACCTAAGGGCTAGGCTCTGCACACTTGGCATACCCTCTGGATGAGTACAGGGTACCTGTTTCCTTCACTGGACCAACTGGGTGGGTTTCTTGACCATGACAAGAGCTTTATCTCAACGGTAGCCCTTGTTAAGAGGCTGGGGTGAGGTCCAGGGGATGTGCCCAGCTCAGGAGGAAGCACCCCTGAGCTTAATATTGCAGCATGTAAATTTCAGACCCCTCCCTTTTATGTGACTATATGGTACGGGGTACTGGAGTACCATGAGTCAGGCACTGAAGGGTCAGAACACCTGAGGATGGACAGGGTAAGATGGAAATGCATAGTTAGACTAATGACAGTTTTACTGGGGTTGAAGGTAGATGTCCTTGAGATGGTGGGGTTAATGCTCTTAAGTCGAATGGTTGGACCTTCCTGAAATTACTCTATGCTAACATTTAAGCACTCAGCATTTTATTTGGAATGTAAAATGGTGCTGCTTCAAGGATGACCACTCTGTTTTAATTACAGGTCAGTATCGAGCAGTTGAGCCACTGCAAGGAACTTGTAAAGCAGCACCTGGGAAGTCTGTAGTCTTCTTCCTGCTCAGACAACTTTGTTTCACCTCCCAGCCTCTGTGCCCCTACCCTAGTACCCTTTAGAGCATCATGGCAACCCCTTGTTGCTGGGACTCCTCTAAATTCGAGGCTTTATGGAACCTGTAACAAGAAAGGAAGAAGGCACTGAAAAGCAACTGAGAAAAAGCTCCCGACTCTCTAGAAGGCAATAAGGAGAAAAAAAGGCAGGTCGGGGGCCCTGCTAGGATCTGACAGATCAAGACCCTGCTCGCTCCTCTCCCATGGGCCTGAGAGCAGCGTAAATGAATGGATGTTCATACTGCAGCTTGGTTTTCCTTCCCTCTCTAGCACGGACTGGTGTGGGCCCCTAAGGAAACTGGAGTCAGGCCAGCAGTGGGCCTTGCTCAGGACCAAAGGGCCAGGCTGGTTCTGCCTGACCAGCTCGTTCATGCTGCTCCACCTACCAGAGCTGGCCAGGTTCTACCAGCTTCCCAGACTTCTACCAAGCACATGTGTAGCACTCCAAGTGCCAGTGACCCTGCCCATCACTGCAAAAATGGGACTGTCTCTCCAAATGTATGTCCCCTGACGTGGCCATGACGTATGTCTTCTGTTCATAAGAACTGGATCATAAAATACACTTTGTTTAATGTACGATAACTGGATCAAGCTTCAAACATGTTTTCCTTTGTTACTGTTAAGCCAAGTAGGTTACTACCTTAGAGGAGTTTTATGTTCAAGAATGATCTCGGCAGCTGAGAGGGAAACAGTTCTGAGAGGTTTAGGTTGAGATGAGCAGGTTCTGAGGCTGAGCTTGGTCCCACCACCTTACCGCTAGAAGGAGATGACTCGCACGGCTGTGAGGGAGAAGTCAGCTGTCTCTCGGACAGCAGGACACTATGGAGCCATTGTCCGGGCAGGCGAGGCCAGCAGGCGGAGCTGCCCCCACGAAGCTGTGTAAGCAGTGTCGGGGACATGAATGACTGAACCACACATTTAGCAGCCATTTGTGAGGTCTTGCCACTGTGAACAGTTTTTTGTAAATAGGCTAAGCCGTGAGGAATACAACCTGCTACTAGAGGCAGAGTGGTCAGAGACCACTAACAGTGTCTGTGTGAATCTCTACCTGTTCTCCACACAAACTGGCTTGTTGGAGCTTCTGTAAAAATAAACCTTAATTCCTTTCAACCTCATCAGAATCTTGTTTTTAAATGTACTGGATATCCAGCATTTAGACTCCGTAGTCCCATATACTTGGAATATCACTTCCTGGGGCCCGGCCACGGCTGTCTGTAGTCCAGCACCGAGGCTGAGGTGGAGACACAATGTGCTGCTCACGGCAACTCCCCTGGGGCCACAGCTGCCCCCTGCCTCCTTCCTGGTGCTGGGAGTGGGGACTGCAGCGGTGGAGAACAGGCTCAGTCTGAACTGCAGGGATGTCTCCACCTCTTAACTAGGTAGCTCTGGGCGCAAGCTGGATCCTCAAAGCTAACCTCTCAGAGAAAGGAGAAGGTACATCTGTGAGCCCTGTCCTGAGAAAAGGGGCAGCCTGTTGCTCCGTCTTTTAGTGACTGTATTGTCTTTGTGAAAGCAAACTTCTGCACTGCCAAAGAACCACTCGGGAGCCTGAGACAAGTTTTTAGGCTGTTGAGGCTCGCCCTGGGATTCTAGGTCCATCTTCCCCTCTCTCTCTCTCTCTCTTTTTTTAAAGCAACTCCTATCCCACCTCAGATCAGAGATTGGGCATCGTGGTGGGAGAAGCATGGACACAATGTGTCTTGCTTTTGTCCCTGTCTACAGAAGGGGAGGGACTGGTGAAGGACTGTAGCTGCAGAAAATGGAGAGGTGAGAAGACTCGGGCAGATGGGCTAAGAACAGGGTAGGGGAGCATCTTGGGCCTTTTCAATACTTGTCCAAATATTCCTTCCCCCAGATGGGTGAGCTGAGTTGTACAATGCTGTTCCATCTACCAACGTGGCCTTTGTTTCCTCTGGTCTCCTGCAGAGTCTTTGTCCTTCAAAGCTCAGTGAAGACTTTGTTTCCCTGCTACCTGCCTCCCCACAGGGAGACCTGAGCTGCACATTCATTAGGGGTGTCTGCATACAAGTCTCCCTGGTGGGCTATCAGCTTCATGACCTTAGTCCCCCCTCATTTTGGTCTTCCCAGTAATTAACCTAGTGCCCAATAGAGAAAGCTCTTCGGCAAATGGATCCACAAGCTTGTCATCGCTTCCCTCAACCACGAGTCTGCCCTTCCTCAGCCAAATATTCACCTACCAGGGCATCCCACCTCCACAAAACCATCTCAGGTTCACCAACCCACACCATCGAGCTGCACACTTTAATTTTGGCTACATTTCACTATAATTCCATCATCCTACCGGGTTGCCAAGGAGCAGATATAGCTCCGGAATTAAGGGTACAGACTATCAATAATCAAATCCCAATTCTACCAGTTACTAGCTGGGTGACCTTGGGTAATTACCTCTCTGTGCCTTACCTATAAAATGGGGTGAAATAGTACCTGATCTTGAGATTGTTATAAAGATTAGAGGAATTAATGCATGTAATGTAACTGAGAACAATGCCTGACACACCATAAGAACTCAGATGTTAGCTGTCCCATGTCAAGCCTCTTCCACAAGGACGTAAACTCTTAAAAGGCAGAGCTTGCATTCTCTCATGTCCTGCACCCAATCATGCACTCATGATTCATGGACCATAGGCTCTTTCCTAACTATGACTTCTCCTCCATCCCACACCCATTCCAGAGCTTTTCACATATGCCCATAGCAGGAGTCACTATTAAAACAGAACTCCTATAGAAGCTGATCAACCCCACAATGTTCACAGGAAAGACAAGCTGTATTTTACCACAGTCATAGCAGACTAACAGGCTAGGAAACGTGTTAAATCAGAAAAGCTGCTGCCCAAAAAAGACACCACAAAAACTCAAAATAAATGCAAAATTTAATGGGAAAAAAAAGTACAAAGTGAATGGAAAGGAACAAAAACAGTCAATGTATGAAGGAATAAATGAATTAACAAGTGAAGCAGTTTTAGAAAAGCTTGTTAACATAACAGACGAGCAAGCCACACTTCCCTTGGGACTCTTATCCAGTAATATGAGCCCCATTTAACAAGCACCCAAACACAGACACACAGAAACATATATGCGGTCGGTCTGCACAATTAGAAACCACCTCGATTCGGGCTAGCCATGACCGGGGTGAACATACATCCCAGTCTGCCGGAGCCCGTTCCAGCTCACTCCTGCTGATCTGGCATAATTATTAACAGGACCTGCTTTCACTCTGAAAAGTCTCAGTCTGGGCAATAAATTACATGATTCTACCCAAAAACCAACGTAGCTCAGGAGTGACATGATGGTAAATGCCGGCATGACCCCGCTGACAGCCCTAATAATGCCAAAAGATGATTCTGAAAAGAAAAGGCAAATCAGATCCTGCAGACAGGGGTCGCCCCCTGGCGGGGGTAGCTTGTTAAATAACGGCACATTTTAAGCTCATTTTGTGCACCAAGGATTAATTTGGTCTCAGCTGAAGTATTATAATAGACTTCCAAACACAAACAGCACGGGGAGAAGGGCAGCGAGGCTCACTAAAGCCGATGGGGCCTGTGGAAGCAGCTCAGACCCCAGAAAGTATAAGAGTGACAGGTCTCCTGAGACATGCCGGTAAGCCCTGCACCCACGGGAAGGTAACCAGCCACAGCTCCGACCTGCCGGTATTCCCGAGGTGCAGCCCTCAGCTATGGTGAATGGGTGGCAGAATCTGTCCCCAAATTGGTCTGTGAACCAGGAGTGTGTGTTTCTTAGATAACCGGAGAATCCTCTGGGTCACTGAGCCTCATCTTCAGAAATACATTATCTGACTGAGGTGATCTTAAACGCCATGCCTCAGCCCAAATGAATACACTCTTAGACGTACAATCCCCCTAAAGTCAAGCCATTCACAGTCCACATGTGCCTTACATATATGCTGACTTGCCTTTTGAATGCCCACACTGAAGCCCCTGACAATCTGGATCTGCCCTTGGTCATGGCATGACACTCAGAGCAGTTTCACTCTGGGCATCAGTGAGACCTTCTCTGCTCCTGGTGAGGAGGGAGGACAAGGCTGCCTTTTTCCTGCCATGCCTCTGAGGACGCACACACGGCTCGCCCCCTCCTCCCCACTCTAAATGGAGCCCCATCTCAGAAGGGCAGGATGAAGCCAGGACTCGGTCCCGGAAATCAGTAAAGCAGGCCAAGGCAGAAAGGGGGAAACAGGGAGGGGAAGGAGGACGGAGGACATGAAAAACAAACGACCAATCCAACAATAAATTAGCGTGGCCTCCCACGGCTTCTGACTAGGGAGTGCACTGGACTGGGAGCTCTTTGAGGGTAGGGCTGCATGTCACTCTGAGTAGCCTGTGCCCAGCACAGCGCTCCATCAACATTAAATGAAATCCCTTCATCTACTCAACTTTTATCTCCTATTTCGTCATGCCATATTCTCAGTCCTGATACTCCCAGTGGCTCGCAGACCAAGGGGAACGTAGGAGAATCGATGCTGCTAGTACTTCCTTACAAGGATCCCCTGAAGAATGCAGTGGAGGCGGGAAAGCTCCTTGGCTGGTAGTGTTTTCTTAAATAGTCCACACACATCAGACACCTTCATGTCTTTGCCTTGCGACTCGGCCAGGAAAACAGAAAACAACGACTTTCCCGATGGACTACTCTTTGCATTTGGAATGTGCAGGATTGGTTTGGGGCAGGGTGGGGGTGGGGTCTTAGTTGGAGTCAAACACTTAACACACACGTGGAGCGGTCCCTGTGTACGGGTGGCACCTGCAGAGCACACAGACAGCGGCTTTGGGCTGCTGTTCCATTTACATCCACATTGAAAACGCTGGATGTGGTCTCGCTCGTGCCCGACTTTCATCCGTAAAGAAATTCCAAACACCGTCATCACAGGACGTTTATTACCCACCTCTCCCTAAATATTATAGGGATACTTTGTACATAAGAAAGGTTTAGAGATGTTTTTAGTTTTTAAAAACTCAGGGAATCTGGGTTACTTATGAAAATAATGGGAGAGGATATTATTTGTCTTTACGCTTGTGCCAAAATAAAAATTTAGAAGTATCTTAAAAGCTATTATTGAAATTAAGCTCTAGGTTAGAAAATTAAACCGAGGGGGGATTGGGCGGATTTTGCAGCACGTATACCGGACCACGAGGCCACACCTAGGGCACCACGTGAGTTGCCATCTCGACGCTGAACAATTAGGCCGAGCATCACCGGCCAGGGCCTTCGCTAGAGCGGCACATGACTGCTCCGTCAAGGAATAGTGACACTGTAAATGGAAGACCAGCCACTGGCTCTGAAAAAAATAAACCTTGTCAGTTTCGGGTTCCAGCATTCATGGCTTTGACGTGTTTGCATAGAGAGGGGTGGCCCACCAGGCCTAGGGCAGCCTGGGGGTGGGGATGGGGACAAAGCAAGGCTGTAAACACTGGAGTCTGTACCGGCTCCCAGTCCGTCCTCACACCATTGTTATGGGAGAAGGGTCACAAGGTGTAACTCAAGCAACTTAACACATGAAAGTCTAAAGTCCGCTCTTGACATGTAAGTCTGTGCGTGCGTTAACTGAAAAATAAAAATAAAACAAACAAAACAAAAATAGACACATTAAAAGATACGCAGACAACCGAATCAAACAGAAACAAAAGACAGCAAGTTGGATGCTGGGAAAGGGCAGTCAGTTTGGCATTTGTGGCGAACAAAGCAGAGAATTTGCTTCAGTTTGTGGCATCCCAGGTTGAGGGTCAAGATCTGATTGGGAAGTAATTTTGCAAAAATGGATTAAAATCTGAAGACTACATATAACCAATCAAAGCAATTCAACTCGGTGGTCATGTAAAACCACCCCGCCCCCTGAAAGCACTCCTCACACCCCCATTCCCCAGACCAGGAAGGGAGGAAGGGGCGCTCCTGGCCACCTTACCGACCCCACTCCTGGCTTCAAAAGGCCAGCACGGGAGGAGATGTCTCTCCCAGAGGCCAAACTGACTGAAGCTTTCTGGCATGTCCAGCAAGCAGCAAAGACCTGTTTCCCAGACCCAGGCCACCCCGGAAGAGTAGGGGGACCCAACACCATGGATGAATTCACACCCCGAGAGCTGTGCTGGTGCCCTTGCAGCCAGCTGGCACCCTACCTCCTGGCCATGACCTCGCCACACGACCTTGTCTTCAGGGTCTGGGTGGTCTTCCCATAGTTTATCTCCTAGGAGACTCTGCCTGCCTTTTCTGAAACAAGATGGCCTGGGCCAAGCTGGCAGAGAGCAGGGCACAGTCTCTTTAGATGCCAACAGCTGGGATGTAGACCCACACAGCCCTTCCAGGAGAAACCAGATTCCTAGCCACTACCTTGAAACCCACATAGAGTCCAGTTCACAGAGCCCCAAGGCTCACCAAGCCAAGAGCTGGACACGGGGCTGGGGCTGGAACCAAACACAAAGCAGAGAGCAAATTCGTATGACTGAGGGGAATGTGAGGCTAGGGTCCTCCCTGGGGACAGGCAGGGGCTCATCTCTGACAACAGTGCCAGCAGATGGGGTGGGGCCACCGGGAAGCAGGATGAGGGAGACTATAGAAAGGAGGGGGGAGTCTGTCCCAAAGCAGAGGACAGGCCTTAGGAATAAGAACTAGCATTCATTTCTAAATGCCTGGCTTTGTCCCCCTCATCTCCCCCAAGAAGCAGCTCATGAAGTTTTTTTTTCTTCCCTTAGATGTCTCTGTGCTTATGTGCCCTCGGGGCTGCATGTGCTGGAGGACATGTGCCTGAGTCTGTGCATGTGACAGGCTGGAGTGAGAGTAAGACAGTGTGTGCGTGGGTGTGGGGAATGCAGTACTGGGGGAGGGGAGAGTGCCGATGCCACAAACAGCGTCCCAGAGCCACGGCTGGCCATGCGCTGCACGGCCTTAACCACAAGCCTCCAGGCCACCAAGGAAAGAAAGGGCCTGAGCACACACATTCCCAAACATTCCAAGAAGACATGGGAGTCCAAGGAACCTGAGAATGAGGGCAAAAATGGAATCACCTGCTTAGTTCCTCGGCTGACAAGAGAAAGATGGTACCTGACACAGGCCAGGGGCAGGGAGAGGCAGGGATGGATGAGATCGCACACTGTGATGAGGTACGGGACACTGAATGGGGTGGGTGGAGGTGGGAGACCCCTAGGAACCAGGGCATCTGGACTCTAGCTGAGAATGTGAAATGAGGCTTTGAAAAAAGCAGAAGAAACATGACTCAGAGTTGCCCCCACCTGGCCAAGAGGTTCACTGCACTCTTGGAGGCTGGGAAAAGCCTCCTTACTCTCCCTGGTCCTCCCTCCTCCAACTCTAACTTCTACTTGAAGGGCAGCTCCTCTCTGGAGCAGGACTCCCAGAGCCCCTTCAGGGAGCTGCTGTCCTTCCTTCCACCAGGCAGTGAGCAGAGTGCCCAGGGGGCCAGTGCTGTCTGGGCTCAAGCATCCACCTGCCAACCGATGTGGATCCTGCATCCACTGGATCAGAGACTGAGGAGGATGCACCACACCTGCCTGAGCAAAACCCACAGGAACTTTTGGAATCTGGAAATGCAGACATCCACAGTCCGGCCCCTCTCCGGGCTTGAAAGACCCTCCCTGAGACCTCTATACGCCCTGCCTATTTGGCCTCGTCTTCACCATCCCAGCTCTAAGGAGGCTCCGGGGCGGGGCGGGGGGGAGAGAGGAACAGAGAGAGAGCCTGACACAGAGCGGGGGAGGGGGGAGACAGAGAGAAAGAGAGAGAGGAAAAGGGAAAGGTGGGGAGGAGGGGTAACAAGGGGTTACTTGGGCAAGACAGAGCATGCACAAATACCCAGTATCCTGAGATATCAAGCTCACCAGTGAGAGGAAAAGAAAGGAGGGCAAGAATGAGGTGGGGGAAGCAGGTGGGACCGAGAGCCAAATGGTGACCAGGCAGAGCATGGGTGAGAACCAAAGGAGACTCAAGGAGCCAGGAGTAGGACAGAGCAGGTGCCCAGGAGGGACCAAGAGCCAGCGTGGGCAGGAGGCCCACCACCTACTTCTTCTTGTCCTTGTCCTTCCTCAGAGGCTGCTGCGAGGTGGCGTGCAAGGCCTGGGACTGCAGGGCCTCCACTGCGGCCCTCCTGCGGTTGAAGGCGCTAGTCTCCTCCTCCAGCTCCCTGCGCTTCTCCTCCACCTTGCGCTTCTCCTCCTGGTGGACCCGCTTGAGGTGCTCAAACTTCTCGTGCAGCTGGGAGCAGAAAAGGAGGAGCGGGGCTTCCTGTGAGCTGGGCCAGGCCCCGCCCTCCCTCACCCGGCCTCACCCCGACCTGCACCCGCACACACCTCCCTCTCCTTCTCCTTCAGCTCCAGCTCTGTCTCCTTTACTTTGTTGACGAACATCTGCCTCATCTCTTCCTCCTTCCTCTGCAGCTCACTCAGGAACTCCTTGCGCTTGGCCTCGTAAGTCTCCTGCAGGCTGTGGAGACCCACAGGGAAGAAGCCAAGGGTGGGATTGCGCGGGATGGGATGGGGCAGAGCCAGAGAAGGGGCATCACGCAGGCACGGGAGGGGTGTGGGGGTGCCAGGGTCCCCACGCCCCTCTCCCTGGCTCACGAGACACCCCCACCACCACCCAGGTGCAGCTGCCGGCATGGCAGGCCTGCCTGTGACTGTGGAGACGAGCTCACGCCCCACGCAGGATGTCACCTGAAGGGCTGGCTGTCACCATCGCTGTCCTGGAAGCCCATCTCCTCCAGCTTGCAGCGCCGGTACAGCTCGTAGTGCCGACTGTGGGTCTGTTCTCGGAGGTCCTCCATGTTCACCCTGATCAACATCTCCCGGAGCTTCACAAAGTCACAGTGGTTCTCATTCTCCACTGAAAGCACAGGCCCGTGGGGCATTAGGCAAGCACACAGATGGGCACAGGGAGGAAAGGGCACAGGGCAACAGTCAAAGTGCTACAGGCAGGCTCCGGAGGCAGCACAGGCACTGGATGGTCACAGGGAACACAGGCCAGGGGACTGAGTTTAGGACCCCCACCTGCAGATTGCTTCCCCGAGTCACTTACCCTGCACCACTCCCCACGGGTACTGCCGTGCTCGGACCAGCTTGTTCCCCACCTTCACCTCCTCGGTGCTGCCGACCACGGCGAAGGGCAAGTGTGCCTGGAAAGGAGCCCAAGTATGGGTGTCCACTGGGCGGACAGACCCTCCCTCAAAGTCCTGGCCCCAGGGAGGGGTTTACCAGACCTGAACAAGGCCTGGCTAGATGCTTACTTCCCGGCTCTCTTTTGGAGAAGTATCCTAGAACTTCCAAATAGGAGAGTGGGCTGAACCTGCACTCCCATCTGCCTCACATTTGAGGGCTTCTTTCAGCCCTTGGGCTCCCCAGGGGTCATTGGAGGCCCCCTCACAGGACCTGCGAGCCTGGCTTTCCTCCAGGTCCCCAAGCTCTGACATCTTGCCTGCTTACTCTTACAGGTTTCAGTTCCTGCCCTGCATCCTTATCTTGTGAAACTTAAGCTTGGGAAAGGCCCAGCACCAGCCCAATACTCAATTCCTCCCATCTCCAGCCCGTAGGATATAGGACTAGCTGGCTTCTAGATGCCCACCCGTCTTTCGTGAAGAAGCTAAGGCTGGAATCCTGAGAGCCAGAGTCTCTGGGGCTGTGTCACAGATGTGCCGGCTCCAAGCCCCTTCTGGCCCCGAGGCCCGTGCCCAATGCTCACATTCATGACCGCATTAATCTCCGCAACAGCCTCGTCATCAGTGGGAAACTGGTAGATCTGAACCCCATTGCTGACCAGCTCGCCCATGATCTTGATCTTGAACTTGTGGAGCTCACTCTTAGAGATCGTGTCAGCCTTGGCAATGATGGGAATAATGTTCACCTGCCAGGATGAGGGGTGAGGGGCCGCAGGTTAGTTCTCCTTGACTGTGGACAGCCCTGCGCAGGCCACATCCCTGGGCAGAAGGGCAGGAGGCCAGAGAGATGGAGCTGCTCCGACGGGCAGTCCCGGCCTGAACCCAGCCACCTGGGGCCTTTCTAGTATATGTGCTGCCGAAGCGAGCACCACCTGGGGCCTTTCTAATGGGTGGTAACAATTGACTATGGTGCTTCTTACAGGCCTGGTTCCCTCAAAACAACACCCAGCCCTAAAATGAGTTCTCTGGGCAAATCCAACTTTGACCTTAAAATAAGAAATAATTCAGCTAGAAGGAAGGGGCTCAGGACCAGACTGAGGAGACAGAGCTCTCCAGAGAGAGCCCATGGTGATGAGGACCCACTGGAGCAGCAGGAACAAATGCAAGAGAAAAGAGAAGGGACCAAGCCCAGGGGCTATCTGCAGGCCCCTAAGCAGCAGAGCCCCTGAGGACCACAGCTGGCAGTCCCACTGCAGCCCCGAGCCCAGCAGAGGATGATGAAGACCAGGGAACAAGTATGGGGGGTGGTACCTTGCTGTCTAGTTTCTTCATGGTCACCAGATCCAGGGACTTGAGGGAGTGTCCGGTGGGTGTGATAAAGTAGAGGCAGACGTGGACCCTCGTGTCGTGGTAGTCGAAGAGTGAGCGGCGGATCTTCAGCTCCTCCTGCAGGTAGTTTTCAAACTGCGCGTCGATATAGTCAACTATGGGCCTGTAACTAGAGACAGCTCCATCACTCCGGAGGCAGGCACTGAGCCGCAGGGCATGGGGCTGCCCCCAGCCTGCTCTCTGTGGGGACAAGCAGCTTCTGACTGGGGTTGCCTGTCTAGCTAAGTACAGGTGGCTGACCCTATCTCCTAACCTCCAAAGGGGTCCTCAGGACCTCAGGTGTTCCCCAAGAGGCCCTCCTCCAGCCCCCATGGAGTGTGGGGCTTGCCGATTCGTATGGGGGCAGCTTGAAGGGAAGAGTGCTTGAGCAGAGAGTTAGAACCAAGACCACCGTGGGGGAAGCAGAGAGGGAGATGAGGGTAGGCAGAGCCGCCCTTCCCGCCTCTTGCCTCTCATCCTTATTGATCTGATCCCCAAAGCCCACAGCATCCACAATGGTCAGCTTGAGGTGCACGTTGCTCTCTTGGAGGTCGTAGGTCTGGGGCCGCAGGCGCACACATTCCTCGTGGTGACTGGCTTCCTCGGTCTCAAAGGTCGTGTTGAAGAGTGTGTTCATCAGTGTGGACTTGCCGATGCCAGTCTCCCCTGGGGAGTAAGGAGTAGAGGAGAGGAGATGTCAAAGATTAGAAACGGGGCTGTTCCTGGATGCTGGCTAGGATGGGTGGGGCTCAGGCACCCTCAGGCTCCATGCAGAAGAGAGGGAGAGAGGGGCAGGCCTCCAACTCCATCCCTCGCTGTTCCCGTCCCCAGGAGCCACCTCTTCTTTTTCTTCTTGTGGAAGAAAAAGCCAAAAGGCTGACTTGGACATAAGCCATGGCTACGTGGGATGTGAGAAATGTTTCCTCAGGGTGTGGGAAAGAGGCAGAGCCAGGCAGCTGTGAGATCCACTGGACATAAGCCTCTACTGGCCTCAATGGGACCCATCACCTGCTCTGCACACCACCCTTCCTGGGCCTTGGTTGGTCATAAGTCCAGCATGGCCAGGGTCTGAAGCCATCAGGGGTCTCCTGCTCCGTCTAGTTTTATCCAGTTCAGGACAGGCTGCTTCCTGAGGGGCACCCACAGACCAGCAGATGCCAGGGCTTAGGCACCTGTGGAGGGTGTGGCAGAGCTCTTTGTACCCTTGACCTTGAGGCTCACGTAACCCCTCAGAGCCTCCCTGTTTGGGGCTGTATTTGTTCAGATGCGTGCTGGAGCTCTTGCGTGATATTGTAATTGGACAGTCTCGTTTACCATAGTGTTCTTGACACACAGTAGAAACACAGAGTGAATGTTTTTAAAATAAACACACAAATCTAAACCTCTGTGATAAATACGCTCAGTTTACAAAGCACTTTCACAAGCCTGATCTTGTTCACTCTTCGAGGCTACCGGAGTCGGGCCCGCAAGATTTGTCCTTGACCCTGGCAGAGACACCAATCAAATCCTCACCATGACCCTCAAAGTGTCTGTCTGCCTAGGACGTCCCTTGTAGTTCCACAAGCAGACAGGGCACAGAGCTCACTCCATCCCTTGGAAGGCTCCTGTCCACCCCCTGTCTGGGGCCACCCCCTGGCCAGAATATGACACATACCCACACAGAGGATGTTAAAGCTGAAGCCCTGTGTGACCGACTTGCTGACGAGCTGGTCCGGGAGACTGTCGAAACCCACATGGCCACCAAGGGACAAGCTCCGGGGCTCTGGCTCTGCATTCTGCCAAGAGAGAAAAAGGACAAGGCAGTGAGCCCCCTGGGGAAGAGGGACCACGTGAAGAGAGGCTAAACCCCAGGGACACATACCACCCCCTGCTCTTGTCTGATTCTTAGCAAATCTCAGGACATAGTGTGAGTCTGCCAGAGCTTCAACTCCAGGACAAGTTTCCACATAGGAACCCTAATGTGCCTAAGGGCCCCTGATTCCGTCCCAGAAAAGGGCTTTCTCCCACGGTTCTTCTCTACCTGGGCTGGCAGGTGATGCCTGGGCCTACGGCATCCCTGGCACAGGTGGCCCAGGGAACCATCTATCCTGGTTGCTACCCCTGAGGGTTCACCTGGCCTCCTGCCCAGGAAGAGGCCCCAGATGGTCCCCACATCTTAAATAAAGATTTCTAAGAGGCCAAAGTTGGATGGTGGGCGTGTTCCTGTGGCCCCCTCTCAGACCACAGATACTCCTACTGAAGCGGGTCTGGTCCGACCCCCTCACACCTGATTTCCATCATAGGGCCCTCCCTCATTGGGCCAGGCTCACAGCTCTCCATGTGCGCCCCTTGTTCCCCATGTACCCAAGCATGGAGTGTACAAATGGGCCCCGCTAAAGGGGCTGATGCTCCCTCACACCCACCACTGGGTCTCAAGGCTAGTGTCTGAGGCGTCGTGACTGAGGCCTCATCCCTCCTGCCTCGGCAGTAGTTTTTAGGGTCTCCCAGGCTTTGGCTTATACCACCCTCCCACACCCACTCCAGCCCTGATTGTTTAGACAAAGTATTCTGGATGAGAGTATGGAGGCCTGGCCTCAGGAGAGGGGCAGGCAGCAGGTCCCGCATGAGCCAGGGCCCCTGGAGCTGGCCCGCGGCTATAAAAAGCAACCAGCAGGACCCAAGGCAGAGGGTCAAGGTCAGATGCCAGTCGGTGCAGATGATTTCTCAGCTTCCCTGGGAATAGGGATAAAATGCTGTCCTCCAAAGGAAGGTTCCCAGGCTCAGCTTTCCTGGGTTTGGCCCTCTTAAGGACAGGCTGCAAACAGCTCCAAGTTGGGCAGAAACATGTCTCCTCTATTCTTGAGCCCCTCTGCCCTGACTGCCCACCAGAAAGAGCAAGGACAGACAAGGGCAGTGGGTGTGTGGACCATCCTGCCGTCCTGCCCACAGCTCCAGAGGGGCGGAAACAAGCCCAGATGGAGGCAGCCCCAGGAGCTACTGATCAGTAGGACAGTGGCAGCCCTCACGCCAATGTAGAGACCAAACAGTGGGTGCCCCGGGTGCCTGCCCCTCTGCAGAGGGATCTCGCCGGCACCTGAGCGCATTCTGACTTCTTCGTAGCTGCAGCCTGTTGACTCAGCCTGAACCCCTCCAACATTCTTTCCTCCCCACCAGAGCCCCCTGCCACATAAACTCCACCCTCTCCCCTTGACTAATGATGCTCTCCCACTCAACCCCCATCCCTGCTCAGTCACTGTAGCCTTGTATCGATGACGGCCAGGTGTGTGCTTTGGTAGCCTAGACTCCACAGGGACCCTCTGAGCAGTGGTACTGTTTCCTCAAACAAGTCAGGGTTACCTCTTAATCTTCTCTGATAACCTTCTCTCCACAGAGCCTCTGCTTTTACAGCTGACCCTTTCTCCATATCCCCTGTGTCAAGGGGATCGTGTCACAACCTTCCCACTCAAGCCAGGTTGCCTCCAGGGCTGCAAACATAACCCAACAAAGATGCCCCAAAGGTGGCTTCCTCTCACTGATGCCCTCATCAGAAACAGTTAATAGGGCATAGGATATGCTGGGTCAGGTCCAACATCCTAGGCCCAGCATGGTCTGAGGCCTTCCTCCCAACCTTGGCCAGGTTACCTCTGAATTTGTTCTTCCAACAGGGTCCCCTTCTCCAGGTTCCAGAGCTCAGGCTCCCTTTTCCCTAGCACCCTCTCCATCCTGGCTCCATATACCTACATTCCAGACCCCTCACTTGGCTGTGGCCCCATTTCAATGCAATATTAGTTGTCCCTTCTTTACACTTCCCGGTTTTCCGATTCTTCCACAAGCTCCCCGAGGATGGCTGCAGGCTGGGGGAGGTCAGGCTTTCCTCGCTCCCCACACTCCCACCACTCTGCCCGACATGCTAGATAATGCTGCCATTTATAAACTACTGAACACTGTCTTCAACTGCTGTGGCATCAGGGGCATCTGCCCACCTCACACAGAGCTTCATTATTTAGTCTCGGCTCCACCTGCTCGTGGCAGCTTCAGGATCAAATGGAGGACAGAAGAGTGAGTCTAGAGCATTTTTCTTTGCAGGCGAGACAGAAAATCTCCAAAATTTAAGGCGTGCTGTGCTTGCAGAGAGGCTATGTGTTTATTCATCCTCTTCTTCCAAGGGTGACACAATCCGGATGCAATCCAACATCCTGTAGCCTGCCGCCAAAACCCATCTCGTCCGCCGTGTCTGGAAACCACACGTGTGTGCACACTCGGCCACAGAGTTCTTGCACGGAGACAGAGGACATCCTAGTCCTGAGTTTCCCCCACTTCCTCACAGTTCAAAGCTCCAAAGGCTCAGAGCAACACTGGGGTGGGGACTTTTGCAGAAGTCCACCTATCCTTGCTCAGCTGGCCCTGGCTGCCTTCACCCACGCAACTCCGCTCTCTCTGGAGAAGTATGTGGAGTACAGGGAGGTGCTTGTCCCCAGACTGCTGTCCAGACTGCACCCCATCACTCCAGGGACCACAGGGCTGAGGCAATCAATGCCTGCTCAGGAGCCTCAGGGACCACGGGACTGCTGATCGTGAGGGCGTGTGTGCACACCCACATGCATACACACAGAAGAGTGGCCTCTGGTCCTGAGAGAGCAGATTGCTGTTCCTTCGTTTCCGGAGACAGACCTGACTTCTTGACTCTGCTGAGGTGTGACTCTCACTAATGCCAACCTCTGTGATCCTATATTTGGCATCAACAACATGTGATCCAACGTGCACTGCTCACTACAAAGTGTCTGAACCAGGTGTCTCTGCAGACCCTGCCTAGAAAGAGCAGGCAGCCCCCAAAGCAGCACCATCAAGTCTCAGTTAATACAAATCAGAAAGAAATTTCAGATCTCTCAGTGTTTGCCTGGTGACCCTACAAATGTCCTGCACATTGCAGGTAAGACTTCAGCTCCAACTCTAAAGCTAGGTCCGAATAGTCCTGAGCCATCATCAGCACAATCCCATGGCTGGCTCAGGTACACACGAGCGACCCAGAGTGAATCTCTACGACCATCTTGTGACCACTAGGGGGACTGGCATAACACTATCGCCCACTCAGAGGATGGCAGCGCCAAGAAAATCACAGAAGAGAGAAAGCCAGTGCCTGTTCTACCTCTGGGCTTTTCCCTTTACCCCCGGCTGTACCTCCCATTTACTGCTTCAGCTAGTTGAGAGGGCCTATCCGGTACTTGCAACTGCAGACATTCTGACTGCTAGGGTTTCCAAAGTGAGACTCTGAGTGCAGAGGAACAGAGAGAAAGTGAGGAGCATAAGGAAGGGAAGGAAAAAGTGTAGAGAGTAAAACGTCTCAGTGCTTACAACCAAAGGAACAAATGAGGACCACCCTGTGCGAACTAAGCCAGTGGTTTATGGTCTCCCACACAGTCCTTCCCCATCCTGTGCGGCAGACACCACTACAATCTCCATTTTACAGGTAAGGAAACTGAGGTACACAGACACTAGAGAACGAGTCGGAGCAGAGCCGGGATTTGAGAGCGGCCAAGCCCTTGCCCTAAACCACCGTGCTACACTGCCTCCCCTATTCTTACAAGGCCCCCTGACTCCCTCATTCAGTCACCCGGCACACACGCGCCAGTCCCGTGTGCCCTGTGTGCCAGGCACTGACTGGGCTGCCTGCCAAGGAAAAAATGAGGACACCAGATCCCAGACATCGGAGGCTCAACCTAACACAGTTTAAATTCAAAGGGCTATAGAGGCCAGGCATGTAATGTAAATGAGTCGAGAGAAAAAGGTATAGTAATGACGACAACAACAGTCCTAACAGTTGTCAAGAGCTTACCACGTCTGACTCTGAGTGTCATCTGGGCCACACATCAGCCCTGTGAGGTAGGCTGTGATATCACCTCCATCAGACAGATGAGACAATGGAGGCTCCAAGAGATGAAGTAATTTGCCCATGACCACACTGCTCAGGAGGTTGACGCCAGGATCTGAACAGAGACAGCGTGACTGCGAAGCCCACGCTTCTCGCGACATCACTCCGCAGCCTGCTGGCTGAAGGACCTGCTGACTTGGCTGAGCGTGGGGTACCTCGGGGAGAGGTCAGGAGCGCCAGGGAACTGCAGAGCCTGAGCTCAGTCCACGACAGCCGTGGTTCTGTGACTCTGGCCAGCTGTGGGAACACAGGCCCCATGCTGCCAAATCTTGACAATTTTTCCAGAGAATCCACAAAGCTAGATTTTTACTTGCAACCCCTAATTTATAAAGGTTGGCAACCAATACAAACTGAGTACACCATGGGGGCCCGACGCAACCTGTCTGAGGGTGTACTTGGTCCATGGCCTGACGGTTTACAACGGCGCATGTGCTGGGAGAGTGAGCTGGAAGGCACGCTCATGTCTCCACTCTTGGGGCATGGAGACCCGCAGCAGAGAGCCTGCAGGAGGGGCCTTTGGCTGGACAACTCACCTCCCTGGCATGCTGTCTCACAGGGCTCTGACTGTCCTTAAAGCTCCAGAACAGAGCTGGCCACTCTGAGCTCTACATACACAATGGGAAATGCCATAGGGCCATTATCTCCTCTCTAATCACTAACAAGCTTTTGGCTCCTGAGCCAGGCCCCAGGCTTCTGTGTCATCATTTCTTTGGCAGATCAAAGACAACAACCAAAATAATAAGTGCTCAGGCCGGCCATGTTCCTCCATGCCTGACCGTCCAGAACAAAGTAGAGAATGGCATTTTGTTAGACAGCCCAGTGGATAACTAGGACGTCATCTTCCTGACCAGGAAGCATTCGCTCTGAGCTTTCTGGAGCAGCCCTAATTGCCAGCCAAAAGCAGATACTTCTTTCACCATGATGAGAGGTGGGTATTGAGGAGAAACCACGTCTGATGGCTTACTCACACAAAAACAGGATTTTATCCAGAAGAAATTGGAAATCTGCTGAATGTGTGAACCAACAGAGCCAAAGAAGCTGTGGGTGGATAAAGAACCCTGAGATCAAACCTCTCAAACTAGGTTGGTCTTTGGGATGGGAACAGAAAGGATACCCTACCGGAAGTGTACCTGACTCCTGAATCCTGGACAAAGAACAGCTCCCCACCCCAGGTTTCCACCAGAGTTCTCTGGTGCCTCCTTTTCTCCCCCAGACTCCCAGGCCTAGAACCCAATGGCCTGAGCACCCTGCCAGGCAAACAGGAAGCCCACTTCCCAAGAGAACTCCAGCCCTAGGGAAGCCCTATTAATCATTGAGCAATGGACCCACGAGTCATTTCGCCACTGGGAGCCTTCTCCACCCATGTTCCTGGCACGGACTATCCTATCTGCGGCTCTAGTTACTCTAAGCAGCCTGGGCCTTAAATAGCCAGAGCAGAGGCCGCTGGCCAGAACCCGTGGTCATAGCACAACTGTCCTTGAGTCTGAGAGGAATCCTAGGAATTTTCCCAGGAAAGGCTTAGGCTCACATCCCAGGATTCCACAGCAAGCCTCTAACCCTAGGTCAAAGGTTACGGGAAATAACCAAAGGGATGCGTGCAGGAGGGCAGGGGGTGGGAATGTTGCTATCCTGGGCCAGAAGGGAAAGGCAGAGCCAAGATACACCTATCCACAATCAAGAGAACACCTAGGAACAAAAGTGTCTCTTTCCTAAAGCAACAAACAAAACTGGGGAGAAGAGATGCCTGGGTGGCTCAGTCAGTCGGCTGAGCGACTGACTTGATTTCAGCTCAGGTCATGATCCCAGGGTTATGGGATCAAGCCCCACATCTGGCTCTGTGCTGAGCATGGAGACTGCTTAGGATTCTCTCTCTCTGTCTCTCTCTGTCTCTCTCTTTCCCTCCTTCCCTCCCTTCTTCTCTCCTTCCCTCTCTTTGCCCCTCCTCCTGATTCATACGCACACATTTGCTCTCTCGCTCTCAAAATAAATAAACATTAAAAAAAAACAAACCTGGGAGAAGACATGAGCAGAGATCAACCAGCACGGTGGCAATAAAGCACCAAGGCAGCTAGGCCCCAACAGGAGGAGGCCACCATCACTCTCAAAAGGCCATCCCCATCTCAAAAGGAGTCATCCACTCCTGCATCCTGGGAAGGGAAGGGACTTTGGACGCAAAGCTGACCCCAGGAGTCTAAGGCCACCCCTATACTCCATTCTCTCTGCCTCCCTGTCTCACTAACAGGCACTTTCCTCCCACTTTGTGCACAGAGAAAGTCAGGGCCACTGCTTAGCAATATGGGATAATTTGTTTCACACTTCTCATGACAAAATCAGATTTCCAAGAGGCCAAGAGAAGTTACCAATTTCTGGGCCTAAGCGGCTCACCGCAAGCCTAGGACACAACACCTGCCTAAGACTTTGTTGTGCTGTCTGAGAAAGACTGGTCCATCCCACCATGGAGCAAAATAGGAGAGGCAGCCTGGGCCTCAGAAGGTACTGGAAACCCATGTGGTCATACTTTCCCACTTGGCTCAGGGACTTCAGCGACAGCCCCCACTGCAAAGCATAATTGATCTGCACATCACTGGAAGGAAACAGCCATGTTCCCCAGTGAATGAGACCCCACCCCTAGAAGGGGGAATGTGGGCAGCAAAGGCGACCCTCCCCTTCTCCAATCCCAGGATGGATGCTGGTGCTGGGAAGGGGTGGAAAAATGCCAAGGGCACCAACAATGGCCAGTGGATGCTCAGAACTGCTGTGCTATAATTCTCTGTTGCTTGCTCCACTCACGCCAGCACCAGGCAAAGTATCAGGCTTGCACCCTGGCCCCACAACCAGGTCTGGAAAGTGGTCTTGGGTCCATGCACAATAGTCCTCCTGAATCCCAGGCCCCAGCTGGCGTAGGCCCAGGAGGCCCCTCAAAGAATAGCTTGCAACTGGGATCTGAAATAGATCCTAATTCCCTTGTCCCGTTTCAATTTTTTTAATGTTTTTATTTATTTCTGAGAAAGAAAGAGAGAGAGAGAGAGAGAGAGAGAGAGAGACAGCGTGAGCAGGGGAGGGTCAGACAGAGAGGGAGATACTGAATCTGAAGCAGGCTCCAGGCTCTGAGCTAGCTGTCAGCACAGAGCCCGATGCAGGGCTCGAAGCCACAAACTGTGTGATCAGGACCTGAGCTGAAGTCAGATGCTTAACTGACTGAGCCACCCAGGTGCCCCATCGTCCCCTGTTTCTATCCCTTTAGTGTGTCATCCAGGATAGGGGCCAAGAACTCCCTAGAAGCCATGTGTTCAGAGGTCTTATCTCAAGACCACCCAGGGCAATTAAAGTAAAAGCTACAGGGGTGTGCCTGGGTGGCTCAGTGGGTTAAGAGTCTGACTCCTGATTTTGGCTCAGGTCATGATCTCATGGTTCATGAGATGGAGTCCCACTTCAGGCTCCATGCTGACAGCGTGGAGCCTGCTTGGGATTCTCTCTCTCCCTCTCTCTCCGCTCCTCCTCTGCTCATGCTCTCTCACTCTCTCAAATAAATAAACATTAAAAATAAATAAATAAATCTGACATTTAAAAAAAAAAAAAAAAAAGCAAAGTTACAGCCAAGATGTCCCTTGCCCTATCCTCCACCACCTCTTCCCAGCCATGGTTCCTCCTATAAGCCCTGAGGATACTGATGGCCCCAGCAAAGAACACTCCAGCTCTATCATGATGGCAAGTGGCCCTTAGAAAATAACACTTCCCCATGCGCATGTGTCTCCCTCCTGCCTGCACAGCTCCACATCTGGTTGTCTGGCAAAGCTTGTACCTTGGGGGCCATGCCTGGGGATTCTAAGACCCATACTGGCAGCACGGGGGCAGGAAAGCTGGGGAGACACACAGAGGCCAGCCAGCCCTCAGGCCCTTTGCTCTGTCATCCTGCAGCTGCTCTCTTCCAGTAGCTGGACCCGAGCCAAAGAGACATTCGTGGTAGTTAATGCCCCCAGTACACACCTGCACCTAGCCCATCTTAGGGCCCCCAACTCAGAGGGCTTCACCTTCTCTGTCATCTCAAGGGTTACTTAGGTGCTGGGATTGGGTCTCAGGCCCAAACTCGCCAATGACTAGAGACTGCATCCTCACCCAACTGCAGGCTGCTGGTATCAACAACCTGATGGGCACAAAACCTCCAGAGCCCTCTACACCACCCAAAGCTTTTCACAAAAGTCAGGCCCTGGATTCCTCGCCTCCATCCATTCTCTCATCTTGCTGGCACTACAATTAGGCTCCTTCTTGCCACCTTCTCTGTTCAGACCTTAGTCAGTCCCTTATCATGTGCTCCCTTGTATCACCAGTGCCTTCCCACCAGCCTCCCTGCTCTGACCCATTCCAAACAAGATCCCAGGCAGACCTTCCTAGAGTTGGCACCCACAGTAAGGCCTGCTGCCCATGAGGGCGGTGGGGCAGAGCTGCAGCCTTGCAGGTGGTGTTCACTGATGACCTCTCAACACCATCAGGCACGGAGAGCTTCATAGACGTCCCTTGATGCACTCTCATTTCTCTCTCAGAATGGCTCAGCAAGAAGGTTCCTGGCCATTTTTATAGGACAGGGAGATATCATTCCATGACAGAGCCCAACTGCATGAGAGGGTTGCCTCCCACACCCCTTCCCACCAGCTTTTGATTCAGGGAAGGAATAGGCACTCCCTGGATAGCCTGCTTCTTGGAGAAGTGTCAAGATTACAGGGGTGACAACGGAAGTGACAGATGGTGCTGGGGATAAAGTGGAGATGGTAGGGGGGGTTGAGGGAGGTGACTGGCTGGGAGGAATGCCAGGCGCGAGGCTGCCATGCTCACGCTTCTTCCCTCTCCCCCTCATAGCTCACTTTTGCCTGGCTCTAAAGCCTCCCTTGCCCTGGAGTTTGAGCCCTGCCTCATAAGATTCTGACAGAAGGAACACAGGAGATGGCCTGGGGTGCAAGAAAGTCTGGAACCCATTAAGGAGACTGGGACCTAGGAAGGAGAAGGAGCAGAGCAAGAGGAGACAGGAGTCTGGCTGCTCAAGGAGGGAAAGAGGCAACAGAAACTCCCCAGAGGGCTGTCCCAGACATACCCACCCAGGAGATGTCAACTCTAACCCCATGACTGATCTAGGGTTGAACAGGGCCTAGCCAAGATGTAAATTGCATCTGATTCTGTTTATATCATGCTATGTGGGCAATAGAAACCCAACACATAGTGACCTTGAAGTACAAACTCTGTATGCACATCTAAGCTCCAGAACGGGACAGTTCCCAGGTCCTCCAGGGCTGGGCTGACCACCAAGCCAGCCTGGGGTGGGGTCTGGGGGGCAGTGTAGACCTGCCAAAGCTCAATCAAATCATAGTCTCATGGCCAATGCTTAACACCAAAATCAACCCTGAGGCTGGAGAGACACCTAAGCAGATCTCTAAACATGCCATAGACTGCAATTAACCTTCCACAAACTCTTTGAAGAATGTTAGTATGGTTGGGTCCATTTTATAGCAAGATAGAGAAAGAAATGATTTTCCCAGGATGACAAGCCAGGAGAGGAGAATGGAGTCCAGACTCTGAAATTCAGGCCAAACCCCACCCAAGGTCTCCACCCAAATTCAACCCTATGCAAGTCCTCCCAGGAGGTTGAGGGTGTGGGGCTCAGAGCATGGAGGGTGTGGAAGGCGTCCACCCAGCCAGCTTAACCTTACAGTCACCAAGGCTCCTGTATAGCCATACCTGAGTCAGTGCCATCTCTGTGCCTTGGCCCACCATGGAGATAATACCCGAAATCCTCTCAGAAATGCCAACATGGGAATGTGAGAGCAAGGGCTTTTCCACTCCACCTCCTGGAAGTGCAATCAACTCTCCCAACTCAGAGAGGACAATTTCTGGGTGTGCAGTGGCAGGAGCCCCAGGGAGGGGACCATGGAATGAAGCAAACTCATTTTCTGCTGCCTTCCTGTATAGAGGACCAGTTTCTACCTCCACATGGACATTAGGTATCATGTGTCATTTATTGTGTCCTTACTACATGCCAGACACTGCTCTGTGTACCTTACCTGGATTATCTCACTGAGTCTGCCCAATAACCCGAGGAGGAAGGTAATATTTTCATCCAATTATACAGATGAGAACACTGACGGGTTAAATGATTTTCTCAGGGTCACATGGCTAATAAGTAGTAACCTAAGATTCATATCAGACAGTCTGATTCTGGTCACTCTACATACCGCACCCACCAGCAAGACCAACTGTTAGGGTAACCTCTGACCACAGACAAGACTCAGACATAACTTTCTGGTCAGCTGGACATGGAAAATGTACACAGACACACATGCACAAACACTGCCAGATCGCTTGGCCTCCAGCTCATCGGCAGGTCTCTCAGGATTCAGGGACTGCCCTCCTTGGGTACATAAATTCCAATGTACATTACAGGGGTGAGGGGGTGAGGGAAACCTCTGATTCTGCTCCTCCTGTATTTAAACTTACTTGACGGACACACAGCCCCTTCCTCAATGGGAATAAAACACCTCGGTCTAGAAATTATGAAGCCAAGAGCTCCTGCTTCAGTTATGCATATTTCCAAAGTAGACCAACAAATGTATTTTCAGATGAAAGGGAAAATTTACATACACAAATTCAGATGACAGTATTTATAGCATTAATTACATAAGTTCTGACTCCCTTATTTAGCCCCAGAACCAATTCCTTATAGGTCACATACTCAACATTTCCCCCTCCCCCGCCAACAGCCCTGGGCCCTCCCCCCCCCCCTTCCCGCCGACCAGGGCCTCACATGCTGGCAGGAGGACACAGCTTCCTTCACTGTCACAGCCCAGCCTCTCAGACACACCCAGATCCAGCCTCAGACACCAGAGGACAGGCAGACACAACCCCCAAAAGGCTCCCCTCCCCCAGGTGAATTATAAACAACTCTGAGAAGTTGGCTATGGGTAGGCTCACCCTACCGAGATCCCTGCACGGACCACCGGAGCCGGGGGCCCTGCAGAAGGCATACCGACTGGGGCCCAAACAAACATCCACTAGGCTGAATCGAGAATCGCTGGCTCCTGGGGGAATGGCTGCCTCAGACCGGACCACTGAGGCGGGAACTGCCTGGACTCGCACCCTGGATCTGAGCGCTTAGGTGGGGAGTGGAGATGGAAGAGGGGTGGAGGGGGAAGGCAAAGCAGGCCCAAGGTCTTCAGGATCCAAGTCGGCAACTACCCTGAGCTCATTTGAAAGACTCCTTCGGATCCTATAGGGCTTCATCCTCGCAGGCTGTACCCATCCAACAGCACCTGCGCGGCTAGGAATCCACCCCCCATCCGTGCAGAAACACCCCGGGAGATTGCGGGGGGGGGGGGTCCGGAATCCTCCGGCCCCTCGCCCCCGGCCTCCGGCCCCTGGGGCTCCCAGCCTGTCCTCGCACCTGGCCCGAACCAGGCAGGTATTTATTTGTTCCTCCCTGCGAAGGGGCTCTGCCTCTCGTGCGCCCAAGGTGGACGCCCCCTCTCGACTCCCCCGGACCCCGCGCTAAACGCCGCGAAGAGCTCGCTCCGGTGTCCCCGAGCCGGCCCGGCGTCGAGGCCCGGCCGCGCGGAGCTGACAGCCCCCCTGGCGCCCCCGGCCAGCTGCAGGGCGGCCCCCTCCCCGCGCCCCGCGCCTCCCGCGCGCGCCGCGGCCCAGCAGAGCCCTCACCGAGAAGCGTTCCAGGTCAGTGGCCGCCATGGCTAGCTCCGCACCGGGCGGGCGGGCCGGGGCGAGCACCCGGGCCGCGACGGGGACCAGCCGACTGCGGGACGCGCTCCGCCCGGGCGGCTGCGGCTGAATGGATCCAATATGGCCACTTCCTGGAAACTCCCCTTGGCGGCGGCGGCGGGAGAAGTCGCGGAGCCGCCCCCGCCCCCGCCCGCGGGACCGGCCTCCCCGCCCGGCCCCGCCACGAGCGCAGCCCGAGCCCCGCTTGGACAGCCGGGGGTCTCCGCGGCTAGGCGGGAGGTGCAGCTGCGAGGGCTGCTGGGACTTGTAGTCCGCGAGTTGGGGGTCCGGGAGGGCAGTGCCTAGGGCCCCGGGGGCCGGTGCGCGTGTCTCTGGGAGGCTGGGGCCGAGCCGGTGTGGTTGTGGCTAGGAAACCAGTTCCATGGTGAGGACTGCGTGCGCCCTAGAGGGTGTCGCCGACCAAACCGCCTCCACCCCATCGGAGCCTGCAAATGCACTGGGACCCCCTGCCAGAGTGTCGACAAGCTACTTGCCGCCCGTCGAGGCCTGGAAAGACCGCCTCAGCCGGTGCCCTGGGCCCCACCTGATGCTCTGGTCTGAGCCAGGGCGGGACCTGGGGCGGGACCCGCCAGTCTGCCCAGGCGGCCTTCCTTGGAGGGGACCCAGACTTGGGCTGCGAGTTGACTCCTTGCACAACCAATGCGCAGGATGCTCTTTTCACCTCGACGGTCAAGGCACCAGAGTGCAAGTTGTCATCACCCTGCTTGCCCCAGGGGCTTGTTATAGTGGAATCTGGGCTCTGTGCAGAGAGGATCTCGGATCCCAATGCAGGAGCATACTCTCCGCTGAACTCACTATTCAGAACATGCACAAATCTAAAAAAAATAACACTTCCGCCCGAGTGTTGGCTTCAGCCGGCTCTTGTTCTTTTCACTGACTAGCCATACAAAATTTAGCTCCAATTCATCTAAAACGCTCCTTTTCTTTCCCCTTCTTCTGCCTCTCTGCTGTCCCTTTGGGAATATGGCAAGGTTTGCCTCCACTGGCCTCACCTTGAGTCATTCCACCCTTCATACCTCCCCCTCATCACCTCCAATATTTTCCTAAGAAACGACTTGGCGTGTCCCTCCTACTCAGGAACTGAGTGCCCAAAGACCATATCTGGACATGGAAACCTGGTTCTAAGAGGAGTCCCCTTCCTGAGGCACCTGGGTGGCTCAGTGGGTTGAGCAACCAACTTTGGCTCAGGTCATAATTACATGGTCCGGGAGTTTGAGCCCCGAAATGGGCTTCATGCTGACAGCTCAGAGACTGGAGCCTGCTTCGAGTTCTGTGTCTCCCCCTCTCTCTGCTTCTCCCCTGCTTGCACTCTGTCTCTCTCTCAAAAATAAATAAATAAATAAATAAACGGAGCCACCTGGGTGGCTCAGTCGGTTAAGTGTCCCCACTTGGGCTCAAGTCATGATCTCACGGTTCGTGAGTTTGAGCCCCGCAACAGTCTCTGTGCTGACAGCTGGGAGCCTGGAGACTGCTTCAGATTCTGTGTTTCCATCTCTCCCTGCCCCTCCCCTGCTCGGACTCTGTCTCTGTCTCTCTCAAAAATACACAAAAATAAATAAACAAACAAACAAATAAATAAACATTAAGAGGAGCCCCCTTCCTGCCCCTTCCACTTGCAGGGAGGTAGGTGATTTTCTCTCTCTGCAATGGCTTTCTCCTCTCTTCTCTCAGACCAGACAAATTGTAGCTTGTCACCAGAGTGAACTGAGTCCTTTCCAACTCAATGTGTTGTTACTTTGTTCCTCTCTATCATGGTGTTTCATGTGCTATATAGTAGTTATCTACAAGAAATAGGCAGGGTGGTGGCAAAGTGAGGTGAACAAATGACAAACTGCCTGGGTTGGAGTCCCTAGCTAACTTTTTAACCTTATGTAATTAACTGTCCCTCTTTTTCATCATCCTAAAAATAAGAATTAGGATACTTCTGTCACCAGATTAAATGAGACAAAATAAGTCAAGGGCTATAAACTATACTTGAGAGGCACCTGGATGGCTCACTCGGTCAAATATCCAACTTCAACTCAGGTAATGATCTCATGGTTCGTGAGTTCAAACCCCACATCCAGCTCTGTGCTGACAGCTCAAACCCTGCAGCCTGCTTCAGATTCTGTTTCTCCCTCTCTCTCTGCCCCTCTCCCACTCACACTCTGTCACTCTCTCTCTCTCTCTCAAAAATACATAATAAAAATAAATAAATAAATTATACTTGAAATAAAATGCTTGATGAAATGTTCCTCTCTAGACTATAAAAACCTTAATGTCAGAGCAGGTAGACAGACAGAGATAGAGACCAATGTTAAATTGATCATCCTCAACCAAAACTGCTATTTCCCTTTCTTTCCCCATAAGTGGCAAGAAATCTGTCCCAAATGCCATTTTCTGCATCACAACTCTCGGAGATCTGCCCTAAATTATCTTTAAAATTATCTTTTCCCCCTAGTTGGGCATGTTTCAAAATGTCTACATCTAGTAGTGCCAGCTGATGGCCATGAGAAGGAACAACCCAGATTACAGCTGACTTTCTTCTCTGGAGATATGTTCGCTTGACTAGGAGAATTTATATTACTCCCCAAATCCTGAATTTCTTTTTCTTTCTTCCTCTTCTTCTTCTTCGTCTCTGTGTTCTTGTCCTTCCCCTTCTTCATCTGCTTCCTCTAAACTCTTCTCCTCCTCCCCTTCCTCTCCCTTCCCTTTCCCTCCAATGTTACTACTGGTCAAAACTACTGAAGGAATAAGAGTTAACTGCGGGGAAGCAAAGATGAATGCAACAGTCATTTCTTACATGAGGCAAAGTGTTATTTCTTATGGCAACATTTCCATGTGTTCTTCATACACACAGGAGAAGTTCATAGATGTTAGACACACACACACACACACACACACACACACCCCATGGTCTGACAGTTAAATAACTGTGTATATGAATGCTGAGTTCCATACAGGGGGAAAAAAAGATTTCTGTAGAAGTTCTTAGATCTTTTGATAAGTATTGTCACTTTTGATATGCATTATCACTACCTCAGAGGTAAAAGGAACACGCACGCAGCTCACTTCAAGTTTAGTTGATTCCCCCTCTGCCCCCACCCTACAGATATATCCAGCACCACACTGAACTTGAACATGACAGAACTCACTGCTCCTTGTCTTTTACATTTGTTTATGGTTGCTTTTGTCATACAAAAGTTTAAAATGTTGGTGTTGTAAAATTTATCTATTATTTCCTTTATGGTTTTCCCCATAAAACCTCCTTTTAAATTTTTTTTAATGTTTGATTTATTTCTAGGGGAGAGAGAGAGAGAGAGAGACAGCGTGAGCAAGGGAGGGTCAGAGAGAGAGGGAGTGACAGACTCTGAAAGAGGCTCCAGGCTCTGAGCTGGCAGTCAGCACAGAGCCCGACGAGGGGCTCGAACCCACGAACCGCGAGATCATGACCTAAGCGAAAGTCGGACACTTAACCAACTAAGCCACCCAGGCTCCCCGCCATAAAACCTCCTTTTAAAAAACCCTTCCCTCTCTCAAATTCTTAAAGATATTCCCTTTGTATTTTCTTATAAAGCGTTTTTTAAATTTTTGTCACATTTAGGTCCATCAGTGATTTGTTTATTCGTGTAGCAAGCCAATTGTTTCATTTCTCCCCAATGCCGTACAATACAAATAGCATCACAGGCTAGATTTCTGTATGTGTATGTGCAGGTCTGTGGATCAGCTAGGATTAGGTTCCATTGCTTCCACAAGATAAAAGTTTCTTTCTTTCCCATGTTATCCACAGAGGCAGTCTAGGTGATGTGACATTATGTACATACCTTGTGTGTTGCTTTGGTTTGAAAGGTCTTGACCTCATGGTCCCATATAGTGATATCTGCATTCCTGGCAGCAGGAAGGAATGAAGGTGATAAAGAGAAAATGATCAAATACTCTTAAACGATTCACAAGCTGCCACATGGTAGCCAAAGTTGGGAAATGGGGTCTTCATTCTGGCCATCATATATATGCTAAAAATTCTATACAATGTTAAGAGAGTAGACACCTAGGAAATCGCAACCTTCTCTGCCAAATCTGCTTTTGAACTATTTATTCTGTTCCAGTAAAGTGACTGAAAATTTTTTGTTTTTAATATTTAAAATTTTTATTTGTAGATGTATCAGAAAATTAAAATATAAAAAAGTAGGGGCACCTGGGTGGCTCAGTCACTTAAGCATCTGACTTTGGCTCAGGTCATGGTCTCACAGTTCGTGGGTTCGGGCCCCGCGTCGGGCTCTGTGCTGACAGCCAGCTCAGAGCCTGGAGCCTGTTTCAGATTCTGTGTCTCCCTCTCTCTCTGACCCTCCCCTGCTCACGCACTCTCTCTTTCTCTCTCTCTCTCTCTCTCAGAAATAAATAAAACGTTTTTAAAATTTTTAATAAAAAAATATAAAAAAGTAACGAGCAAGAAGATAATCAGCTGTATACGACCTTTCAGAATGAACCACAGAAATGACCATGACATTATATCATTTCAGAAAGCTCTCTGAGCATAAAGATCGGAGGAAAGATCACAGAGATACTTTATAAGAATTGGACTTTAATATAGACGCTATGTAATTAAAAGTATTACATTTAATTTTACTTGAATTTAAAAGAATTCCAAGTGAAACCGAAGGAAGAGTTGACCTTCAAATGATGTTTCTTGACCACAAGAGACATTACCTGTTAAAAGGTACCTCTGAGGGTAAACATAAATGGTGAAGACCATTAAGATATTCAGTCATTTTTTTTTTAATGATACATTTCAGGGGCACCCGGGTGGCTCAGTCAGTTGAGCGACGGACTTTTGATTTCAGCTCAGGTCATGATCTCACTGTTTCATGAGTTTTAGCCTGTACTAACAGTGCAGAGCCTGGTCAGGATTTTCTCTCCCTCTCTTTCTGACCCCCCCCCCCCACCCCCGCTCGTGTACTCGCTTGCTCTCTTTCTAAATAAATAAATAAACTTTTAAAATCGATACATTTCAAGTGTGTGCATGCACATGAGAGCATCTTAGCTCTCAGGATTCTTTCCATTTTTCCATCTCTCTTGACCCTGCCTCCTGATTTTTGTTACTTCTATTATTCTTGCTACATTCTCCAGGTTGATGACAAACATATTCTGTTCTGTAAAAACACAATTGCATAGTTACTTAGTATATATTCTAGATTTAAACGAACTCCAAGTCTTTTATCAAAGCTTTTCCATTTGCAAGTTCTCTGTTTCAATTCATCTCTTCATGCACTGAGTTTCATCCTTTAGCCGTGTTTTCAAGAAGGGTTTTGGATGTTTAAGAAGGTCTGTCTGTTGCCTTTACACTGGAACCATATCTTGGCTGGGTATAATATTCTTGGGTCTCGGCTTCTTTCCCATAGAATATGGTAGGTTTTGCTCTTTTTTGCTCTGGAAGAAATCTGAGACAAATCTGAACATTCCCCCTTAGAGGTGACCTCTTTTTTCTGCTAGTGTACCTAAAGAAATCACTTTTCACCATTTTTTTTAGTTCAATAATTTAACTAGAACATGTCTTAGTATTAAGCATTCTGAATCAAGCTTTTCTGGAACATAATGTGTCTTTCAATCTGCAGTTATTGTTATTGTTTCTGCTGCATTAGACATTCTCTTTTGGCTCTATTTTTGGTTTTTCTTCTTCAGGGATATCAATTCATCCTTATATTGGATCATCTTTGTATGCATTCCATTTCTATTCCTTCTACTTTCTTAACTCTCCTTACTTTGTTTAGCTGTACCAATTCAGCCATATGAGTTTCAGTATAGTTAATTGCCTTTCCTGTTAGTTCTAATTTGTTTCTTTGTTCTGTAATGATGTTGTTTTTGTCCTCAATTTTTTTCCTTGCCATTGATTCTCATTTTATTATCCCATCTTTGAGCCTTTGATAATTATTTTTTAATTTGTTTAATGTCTATTTATTTTTTGAGAGAGAGAGACAGAGAGAGTGTGAGCAGAGGAGCGCAGAGAGAGACACACACACACAGAATCTGAAGCAGGCTCCAGGTTTCGAGCTGTCAGCACAGAGCCCGGCAAGGGGCTCGAACCCACAAACTGCGAGATAGAGACCTGAGCGGAAATCAGACGCTTAACCAACTGAACCACCCAGGTGTCCCTGATAATTATTTTTTAAGTTTATTTATTTTGAGAGACAGAGAGAAAGGGAGAGAGTGCATGAGCCAATGAGCCAAGGAGGGGCAGAGAGAGAATCCTAAGCAGGCTCTATGCTGTCAGCATAGACCTCAACATGGGGCTCGATCCCACAAATCACAAGATCATGCCTTAAGCTGAAACCAAGAAGTGGATGGTTAACTGACTGAGCCACCCAGGTGCTCCAAGCCTTCGATCATTAAATTTGTGTTCTTACTAAGTTTTTTTCTATGTGAAGCAACTGAAAGGAATTTCCTTGGGATGGGGGTGGAGGAGTCTTTGTATTTTGCATCCTGTTTTCTACCTATTATTTGCTACATGTGTTTGCATCCATTTCTTCACATCTTGATTTGATGGCTCTGTCCAGACTCACTTTATGCTGCTGGAACATGATAGCAGAAGAGAGGGGCCCATTGACTATCTCCCCCCTGTTTGAGACCAGTCTGTTTTTCCCTTTGAGCTAAGTGAGAGAGAGTCAGGGTGTTTGGATTTTATACACTTTTTGGTAGTCAGAAGGGAAGGAAGGCAAAGAGAACTCAACCAAAGCAGAGTGCAATCTTTGTTGGAATACTGGTGTGTGCTCCTGTCCTGAGGTTCTTTTTTTTTTTTTTAAATTTTTAATGTTTATTATTTACTTTTGAGAGAGAGAGAGACAGCTAGACCACAAGAGGGGGAGGGGCAGAGTGAGAGGGAGACACAGAATCTGAAGCAGGCTCCAGGCTCCAGCTATCAGCACAGAACCTTGCGCAGGGCTCAAACCCACAAAGCATGAGATCATGACCTGAGCTGAAGCTGGATGTTCGACTGATTGAGCCATCCAGGCACCCCTCCTGTCCTTAGGTTCTGATTAACTTCCTGCACAAGGCTCAGGTCACCTGATTGGGGATGGAAAGGAGAATACTATATACCTTTTACAAGGAAAGGAGGTAACCCAGGCTTTACATCAATTTCTCAAGTTGGAGTATTATTCTAGATGTTTTATTTCCATCAACTGAGTCAGCTCCATGGGTCATGCCCCCTGCTTCCCCTATTTCTCCCCAGAACACTTTTTAATATGGTTCATTCAGAAGAGGAAGAATGTAAGGGCATGACTCACATCTGTTTTGTTTCAGATTCAGGAGTACTAGGGAGAACATTCAGGATTTTGTCCATTTCCGGAGGTTCAGGACAGGCGAGGGAGCAAGAGACGCCATACCACTCCATGTCATTACAAAACGTTCTGTATCTTTCATTGGAGTCCAGATGTGTAGTTTATTGTACTGGTTGTTGATAGTAAATTTCCACTGTGATTTATCTTTCTTTTGTTAGGAACCGGGAAAGACAAACACTGCGGCAAAGTTTTAATCCACTACCTATATCCAGAAGTGCCCCTACATATTTTTAAAACAGTGCTTGCTATCACTGGTTTTCACATCTGACTTGTATCAATAGCTGCGAAGCAACGCAAAACCAAGAGCAGATCCAAGAAGCCTACCAGGCTAGGCACTGAGCACTGAGCTCCCAAGTCCCAACCAGGCAGGCAACCTCTCCCCTTGTGCAAGACATGACTCTGAAAAGCTGGATTTAGAAATTAAAGTCAAGCAGTAGTCCTGCCGTGTTGAAATCCGGACCAGGCATCCTGGCCTATTGGAAAAGTCCATCCTGGAGAGAAGGAACCATGTTGACTTCTTCCGGAAAGACTGGCCAGAGTTTGCAGCAACCGGAGCCCCATGTGGCATGAGGGGAGAAACAGGCAGAAAGCCCTGCCCTAGCTTCATGGGCTTCCAGTTGTCCCCAACCTCAGAGGTCCACAGCGGGAACCACACGCTGGGGGTGGGACAAGAAGCACTTCAAAACTTAGGCCTCCCTGCCTTGCACCAGAACAGTGTCCATGACATTACTACAAATGCCTTGGAAAGCCCTGGAGATGAGAATCTCTGCCTATTTTTCACAAAAGTGGTTCTCCTAGAGCCTGGGTCCCTGGCTCCCCTGGGAGAACCCCAAGACCAAGGTTCATGGGACACATCCAGGTTTTTATTATTATTATCATAAGTTTATTTATTTTGAGAGAGAGAGAAAGGATCCCAAACAGGCTGCACACTGCCAGCACAGAGCCTGCTATGGGGCTCAAACTCACCAACTATGAGATCATGATCTGAGCCAAACCAAGAGTCAGACACTTAACCGACTGAGCCACCCAGGCACCCCTACATCTGGGTTTTAGAGGGCCCGAAGCTTATAGAATTTGGAAGACTTTCTTTGAAAGAAAGAATCCACAGTTATAAGCACAAGATTAGGTATGGAAGTGATTATTTATTTAAAAGGAATTAGAAGGAACCCACGTATGTGGGCGGCCTGGAAATTTAAGGTTTGTGTGTTTCAGGAGGTCCAGGAGGTCCAGGACGCCCTCAGTACATGAGCCACAGAGGCACCCATCAGTCCCCGGTCCCTCAGCCTGTAGGGACTCCTGAAGCAACCCCTGTGGTCCAGAGCTGCCCGCTGAAGAGGACAGCCCACTCGAAGCCTGAGGACAGGGCTTGACACCAACTTTCCAACGGACTCTATGTGACTTGTCAGAAGAACGCACTGCTGGCCCGCCCCACCCCCATTTCCCTCCGGGGACATTGGGTCTCCTGAGGGGGAAGCACTTCTGCTCCTCCAAGGTAGTGGTGACCAAAGAGAATTCTCTGGGGGAAAATATGTCAACCATATTTTCAGTAACCAGAGGGGTGTGGTCTGTGTAAGGGAAGGACCTCAGATGCTCACCATGTGGAGAGGCCAGCCCACCTCATCATGGCCTCCATCCCGGAAGGCAGAACAGGTAGGATACACGCAGGTGAGAGGAAGCCCCACCTGGGGACATGTCAGACACACATGAGAAGTTAAAAGCTTGTGTTTATTTGGGAAAATGTGACCTTCAAAGAGCGTGAGGGAAATGGAGAGAGAATAACTGCTTCATGCTGGCCAAGGCACTACAGGAAGCAAGCCATCGGGAAAGGAGACAGTTACCTGGGGAGAAGCAAATCGGCATGCGGGGTGAGGGTTTTCAACCCAGGCCCAGAGGGCCAATGCAGAATAGCGGGGAGAAGAAGGGGTACAGCTGGAGGGGCAGCCCCCCACCCTGTAGACAGCTCCATTCCATTTGCTGTATATAGTGGGCCTTCACTTCAATGAAGGATTCCTCTGCAGCTAAATATAATCCTGAAAAACCACATCTCTGGGGGGAATTTATTCAGACAGACAAAATGGGTCTGGAAAAGGCTGCTGCTGGAAGAAATCCAGAGAAACCAGTGAGTCTGAGTCAAAATAGCTGAGAGGGAAGGCTTCACCTGGAACCGAGGGGTTGGCCAGGGAGTTTGGAGGAATGCATTCAAGGGACCTGAGAGAAAGTACTCTAACTTGAATTTGGAACAGAAATAGGGACGCCTGGGTGGCTCAGTTGGTTAAGCATCTGATTCATGATATCAGCTCCGGTCATGATCTCATGGATCGAGCCCTGCGTCCAGCTCTGTGCTGACAGTGCAGAGCCTGCTTGGGATTCTCTGTCTTCCTCTTCCTCTGCCCCTCCCCACTCTCTAAAATAAATAAATAAATAAACATTGAAAGAAATAAAAACAAATTAGCAATAAAGAACACACAGATAGAAGATGAGGCCAGCTACCTAAGGAATGAAAATAGAACTAAGAACCTGGTTAAGGTAAAGAACCCAATCTAGATAAAATGATAAACAAGAGGCAAAGGCCCCATAACTCACCTGTTTGGTTCCTAGTACTGCTTTACTAAGTATTCCTCCCCTGCTTGGACAAGACAGAAGCTCTTGGGAAAGCAGGCAAAGGTTTGAGGGGATGCTCCTCCAGTCCTTGAGGTGTGACAGAACTTCCACTATAGGACTTCGGGCCCATTGGCCCAGGACCTGGGTGGGTACAAGATATTAGACTGCCTGGGCGGGGGATGGTGTTGTAATCAGAATAATGACCTCCTAACGATATCCCTGTCCTAATCCCAGAACCTGTGGGATATGTTTTCTTACATGGCAAAAGGGATCTTGCAAATGTGATTACGTTGAGGATCTTGAGACAGAGAAATTATCTTGGATTATCCAGATAGGCCCAATGGAATCATAAGAGCCTCGCAAGAGGAAATGTCAGAGGAGAAGATGTAACAAGGGAAGCAGAGACCAGACAGTTTCTAGGAGTGGAAAAGGCAGAGAGAGGGCTCAACCCCAATGCCTGCCAAAGGACCACAGGCAGCCTTGCCAACACTTTGGTTTTAGCCCAGGAAGCCGGTGTTGGACTGTTGACCTCCAGACCTGTAGGACAACAAACCTGCATTGTTCAAAGCCACACTGTTGTCACTTCACAGCAGCAACAGGAAACTTACACAGTTGACATTGTGTCTAAGTATGTGTGCACTCTGAGCTTGAGTTGTCCAACTCAACTTGGCAGGGACCCCACTTGCCAGCTGAGTGACCTCGGGTAACTTGATTTACATTCTGTGCCTCAGTTTCCTCATGTGCAAAACGAGGCTAATAATCATTTCCACCTTTACTGTGAGGATTAGATGTGATGTACTTAGAACCACTTCTGACATGATAAACTGTCCATAAATGTAAGCTGCAGTTAATATATTATTTTTATAAATGCTCATCACAAGATTTATTTTCACTCTCCTGCTCTCACCTTCCCAACCCAGGTTTCTGGAGTGAAGCTTGATCAGAAGACAAAGCATGATTTCAGAGTCACAGATATTAAGACTGGGTATGAGCACCATTCATTCACTCATTCAAACAACCGTTTATTGAGTGTCTATTCTGTGCCAGCCACTGTTTCATTGCTGAATGAATGGAGGGAGGAAAGACAACAAAGGATTTCTTTTGTACGTCGCTTTTGCCTTTGGCCATGGAAGGAAATCTTTCCCAGATGCCCCATAAAGATTCCTCCCTGGGGTCTCAGTGCCAGAAGTGAGTCACATGATCACTCAGGAGTTTTGGTTGGCTCAGACTATAATAATATGTGTTGGCTGAATTATTGAGAATATTTAAATCTGCTGTAGAAGGCAAAAAAAAAAAAGACAAAATTCATAAGATGTGTTAAGTATAGACAGTAGTTGGTAACTTGCAAGAAGTGCTAGACACAGAATAAATGGAACATATGGGTGTTGAACATAGATTAAAAAGATACAAGAACACAAGAATGTTACTTGCACACAGAAAAGGATGGAAAAACCAAGTTATAAGGTTAGGATCATGCTAACTCCAGATTGACAGCTGTCATCCTCAGCTGCGGGTGACCCCCACCCCCCTTGGTGGCCCTCATTATGATCCTGTTCTGGCCCCTTGTGTACTCTTCCCTAGCTGCCCACGTGCTATGATCGTAGCTAGGAGTACTTACTGGCCCCATGTTTCTTTGATAGAGCATCTGTTGGCTCCAGGAAATTTCTGCTGGCTGAGCCCATTTGTTCAATCTCCACTCTGGCTCTCACGACCACACTGTCAGTGGGGAAGGATGATGGGAGGGAGGGAGCGGTGGCTGGAGAACGTGAACACCATGGGACACAGGACTCAGGCAGTGTGCTTCCCCCACCGTGTCCACACCTCACCCTACGGGGGTCCCCACTCCAGCTCTTCTCCCTTGCTTCCACTGCAAGCCTTAAACTGAATCCTCAAACTGAGTGTTTCGACCATCTTAAACCGGTCTATAAGTTCATGACCTCTTTTCATGACCTCTGAACAGCTTGCTGGATGGAATACTTAGACGCAGCATCGCATCAAGATAATTTCCCACGTGACAAACAAATAATGATTTGTCCCTTAGGGCTAGAAGCATTGCTGTCTGAACAAAAGCAGAGTCCTGTTAGAAAGAAGAGGGGAATGGCTATTGGGTAAGTGCCTGAAGTCACAAGAGTTAGTTTATCCTAAACTGGTTGCCAGAGGGGCAGGGGTGAGGGATGAAACATAGGTGAAGAGGGTGGGAGGTACAGGCTCCTAGGTACGGAATGGATAAGTCAAGGGGATGAAAGGGGCAGCACAGGGAATACAGTCAATGGTACTGTAAGCACTGTATGCAGACAGAGGATAGTAACACTTGTGGTGAGCATATGTAACATTAAGAGTTATCCAATTGCTATGTTGTACACCTGAAACTAATGTAACATTGTGCGTCAACTACACTTCACTGAAAAAATAAAATAGAAGGGCCTGGGTGAATTAGTTGGTTAAGCATCCCACCCTTGATGGATGGGATCAGCTCAGGTCATAATCTCATGGTTTGCAAGTTCAAGCTCCGCACCAGGCTCCATGCTAACAGTGCGGATCCTGCTTTGGATTCTTTCTCTCTCTGCCCTTCCCTTGCTTTGTCTCTCAAAATAAATAAATAAACTTTTAAAAACAAAAAAAAATCAATAAAATAGTCTGTCCTTCTGATTCCAGGTCAGACACAGTTCGTCTGACATAAAAGAGTGCATTTTTCCGATAACTTGCAGATACGGGCCCTTTAGAATTTGTTCTCATCTGTAAAGCCCCTCCTGGAATGGAGGGGAAGGACTGGCTGATTTTTCAGGATCTGGCTGGCCCATGCTAGGATGATTGTAGACAGTTTGACACTGACTAAACAGAGGTCATTCAGTCATTCGAGAAACAAAGATTTACTGAGCACTTACTGTGTCCCAGGGACATGAGGATAAGGCATGGTTACTGCCTGCGAGAGTTCACAGTTCAGTGAGAGAAGGCAAACAATATTGACTATAACTGTGCACGGCTGAACTTGACCACCACTTTGAGAATATGCCTCGGGGCGCCTGGGCGGCTCAGTTGGTTAAGCGTGCAACTTCAGCTCAGGTCATGATCTCGGTGTGTGGGTTTGGGCCCTGCATCGGGCTCTGTGCTGACAGCTTGGATCCTGGAGCCTGCTTCAGATTCTGTGTCTCCCTCTCTCTCTGCCCCTCCCCTGCTTGTGCTCTGTCTCTCAAAAATAAATAAACATTTTAAAGAAAGAATCTTCCCTGAACAGGGGCAGGCTCAGTCGGTCAAGCATCAGACTTTGGCTCAGGACATGATCTCACAGTTCATGAATCCGAACCCCACGTCGGGCTCTGTGCTGACAGCTCGGAGCTTGGAGCCTGCTTCAGATTCTGTGTTTTCCTCTCCCTGCCCCTCTTCTGCTCATGCTCTGTCCCTCTCTCTCTCTGTTTCAAAAATAAATAAATATTAAAAAAATAAGAATCTGCAAAACGTGTTGGGATTCAAATAAACAGGCACAAGCAGCAGCATTATTAAGCCCAAATCCTGAGCCACCTGGTGCCAGCAACCTGCTCTGGTCTATCACCACCACCCTCCCTCCTGTTCCCCATGTCTGACTCACTCTTCTAGCCAGCCTCTGTTTGGTTTTCTGTTGGTGTCCAGAGCCCTAGGTCCCAGCTAACACCACTGTGCCTTCTCCCTGTGACTTGGCGATCCTGCTGAAAGGCTGCTGGTGAATACCCGATGTCCCAACGTGTCACCCGTCTTCCCAGTGTGTGCTCTGTGCTGGCTGATTCCACTCCAGTCTGGGGTTCCTAGGGGTCTTACAGCTTCCTGGAGGGACTCACAGTACCCCTGCCGGGAATCCGAAGGAGGATGCAAGGAGGAGAGCGTGGGAGGGAGAAGGCTTCCCTGGGGATGACATTTGGGCTGAGGTTTACACACTAATTTGCTCTGGTCACAGCAGCTACAAACACAAAGGATCAGCCCACCCAAGGCAGAAACATTCTCTAGGAATGAAGCCAGGGCCTTGGGGAGTGACATGAACTCTTCCAGGCCTCTGCTGAGAGAATGACAGCAGGTCAACTCACATTACAAAAAACCATCTGCTTTCTCGGCATGCTCCTGCTCTGCCTGGAGTTGCCTGACAGGGGAAAAAAGTATCACAAGCCATGCTGCTTGACAGGACTATATCCTGATGTTTCCATGCAGACCTCCCAGAGCTGCTTAGAAATTCTAAGCCTGCTCCCAGCCACCGTCCTGGACCATTCCCCATGCCACTGCTCCAAATATTAGTCACTGCTCCCCCTCACCCCAGCCCCCGCCCCACCTCCATCCCCTCCACACTCAGCCAGTATGCCTTGACCTCTTTCTTACAAAGAAAATTCACTCACTCAGTCAGCAAACATTAAGTAAGGGCCTACTGTGTGCTGGAGCCACAGGGATAAGTCTAGTATCCCTCATAGTAGAGCCAGAGAAATCCAGGCAGAAATCCAGACAGGCAAGGCAGAGAGGCAAACAGGCTGTGTTGTAAGTGAAGCTGTTAGGCAGGGACCAGCTTCCAGAGCTCTTACCCCGAGCCGTGCTCTCCACAACTCACCTAGTCCAACACTGATGTCCAGCAGTACTGCCTGGACCACCTTCCCTATTAGCTCCCGGATTTAGTGCCCAGCTCTTCCTCCGGGAGTTCCCTGTTATCATGGTGGTCATTCCTTTCTTTTCCCAGAGTTCTAAACGTCTCCCTCCCCTCTTCCTTCCACCGCCTCATCAGGGCGGCTGCCTCCATCTAAACAGCCTTGTCTTCACCCTCTACCTCCTCACAGCCCCTTCTTGTCTCTCTCCTTCCCTTTCCCATCCAATCTCTTGAAAAAGCAGTCTACTTTTCAACTCGCTCGGGTGTCTTGTGTCTTCTGTCAGTCTGTCCCACGTCTCCACGAATCCAAGGAGACTGTTCTTGTTGAGGCCACCAATGACCTCTTTTTTTTTTTTTTAATGTTTTATTTATTTCTAGAGAGAGAGACAGCATGAGCAGGGGAGGGTCAGAGAGAGAGGGAGTCACAGACTGAAACAGGCTCCAGGCTCTGAGCTGGCAGTCAGCACAGAGCCCGACGCGAGGCTTGAACCCACGAACCGCGAGATCATGACCCAAGCGAAAGTCGGACGCTTAACCGACTAAGCCACCCAGGCGCCCCGAGGCCACCAACGACCTCTTATTGGCCAAACCCAGTGGCTTCTTTTCAGTTCCAGGCCTACTTTGCCCACACCGCACTAGGCTCCTGTTACCTTCTCTGTTAATGTATGCATACTCATTGAGCAAAAGGGCCAAATATATCCAAAGTTTAGAAATAGGAAAGAGTGGGAGGCCCATGTCCCAGCCTCCTACTCCACTCCCATGCATGTCTTTCCAGATATTTGTCCACGCATAAACAAAAGTCAAGTTCATTTACATTTAGAGTTTGTATTTAAAAAAAAAAAAACAACACAACAGGGCACCTAGGTGGCTCAGTTCTTTAAGCATCTGACTTTTGGTTTTGGCTCAGGTCATGATCTCCTGGTTTCATAAGTTTGAGCCCTGCAGTAGGCTCTTTGCTGACAGTATGAAGTCTGCTTGAGATTCTCTCTCTCTCTGCTCCTCCCCCCTTAAAATGAATAAATAAACACTAAAAAAAGAAAACATGAAAACCTGTACATCCCACTGTACAGGCTCTACCCCAGCACCTGATTTCTTATTCCTCTTCTCTACTTTATTCTTTCCCCTTGTGCTTACCAGTTACACTTGCTATGCTTGTACTTGCTTCTAATATACTGTGTGTATTTCATTTTTCTTATTTGTCATCTGTCTTCCCTGCTGTATTGTGAACCCCACGAGGACAGGGATTTGGGGCTGTTTTGCTCACTAATGAATCCCTGGGCCTGGACAATCAGTAGGCCCTCAATAAATATTGGTTGAATAAAATCTCTGGGTTTATTTCGCAAACACCACGCATGCACTACACTCCTAGTCAGTATGTACAGTTCTTCTTTCTTCATGTTTCCAAGGAGATGGACATGCCGCAGCTTAGCCAATTCCCGATGTCCTTGCATTTTGACCCTCTTTCCTCCTTTGGCTTTCCTGACTCTCCTCCTGGCTCTCTGTCCATTCCTTCCTCTTCCCCTCCACCTGCCTCTTCAGGACTAGTGTTCCCCAGGGTTCTCCCTGCTCCTGCCCGCTCTTCCACGCCTTCTTCTAGATGGATCCGCCCACACCCTCAAATCATCCACCTTCTAGAAGCTCGTGTCTGCCATTGCTCCAGCCCCGATGCCTCTCTTGAGCTCCAGGGCCTCATGTGCAGCTACTTCCCGCATGGCCCACAAACACCTCTTAATGTAAACACTCAATTTGTCCAAACTCAACTTGCACTTTCCCCTTCTTTAATCCTGCCTGTCTCAGGAAACAGCAGTGCTGTTTTCCTCTTCTCTCAAGACAGAGACTCGGGAGTCATTTTGGAACACTCACTGTCTTTCATCTCTTTCTGAAGAGTCACCAAATCCTGTGTCCTCAGAAACAGCTCCAGGGCCAGGCTCACCTCTTCATCCCTCCTGCCTCTGCCCTAGTCCAGGGCTTTTCCATCTTGTCAATCAGTCTCCCTGACATGGCTCTCTCTAGCTCATCACCCACACTGCCACCTGATAGCTTCCTCGAAGCCACGCCGGCCACACATGAACTCCTGGCTGCCCCCAGAGAATGTCTTTGAAGCAGGAGCATCAAACTGCATGAGGCAGAAGAGGTCCCGCCTTCAAGGGGCTCAGGGTCTGGAGATAGGCACCGGACAGGTTATGAGAGCAGATGGAGATGCGTGACAGAGGGGAACGCCGAGAATGTGAGGGGGGCCCGAGCTAGCGGAGGAGCAGAGGACCAGACTGGAAGGGATACAGATTGGAAGATGAGCAGGAGTGACCAGGCACAAAGTCTGTGCAGGGCGGAGGTGGGGAGGAGAAATATTCTGGGGTGAAGGAACAGAATTCAGAGCAAGCAAGACCCCTTGCAGGAATGAGAAGAGCCAGAGGTCAGGGAAGAGTGCTGAGGGACGAGGCTGAGCCTCCCAGTTCATATTCATGTCCACGTTTTCTAAGAGCTCATTACAATAACTATAAAAAATTTATAAAATATATTTCTTTCTGCTCCAGTACAGAAGAGGAGGAGATATGGGCAAGATTGCAGATAAAGGATTTCAATACATTTCTATAAGGCAGCAAGAGGAAGGAGGAAGGTTTAGAGATGAAACAGAGAAGGTGAAGTCCAGACTCCTCACAGGGGATTACATCCACCTGTCCATACTCCCTCCCAGCAGCTGGACTCAGAGACCAGGGACGCCACAGACAGCAGGCAGCAGAAGAGGAGCTAAAAGCCAGAGGTTAACTGGCCACCTGCATATTGAATACTTGCCTCATCCCCCTTCCCAAGCAAGGTGGTTCAGGGTTCATTTTAAAGGGCCCACACCATGGGGCACCTGGGTGGCTCAGTCGGTTAAGCATCCGACTTTGGCTCAGGTCATGATCTTGTGGTTTGTGATTTCAAACCTGTGTCAGGCTCTGGGCTGACAGTTCAGGGCCTGGAGCCTGTTTTCTGTGTCTCCCTCTCTCTCTGCCCCTCCCCACTCGTACTCTGCTGCTTTCACTCTCTCAAAAATAAATAAACATTTAAGTTTTTTTTAAAAGTAGCATTATCTAGGCTAACTTTATCTAGATGTACCTTAGACACATCTAGGGGCACCTGGGTGGCTCCTGTTGGTTAAGCGTCCGAGTTCATAGCTCAGGTCGTGATCTCGAGGTTCATGAGTTCCAGCCCCCCATCGGGCTCTACAGGTTGGGATTCTCTCTTGCTGTCTCTCTCTCTCTGTCTCTCTCTCTCTCTCAGAATAAATAAACTTTAAAAAATAAAAAATATTAAATAAATAATCCACAACTGGACACGTCATAGTGGTATGTCAGAACTGTAAGGATAAAGAAAAGATCCATAAAGTTCCCTTAAAAGAAAAAAATAAAGTAAGGCCCTATACAAGAAAATGTCAGAGCGGCACTCGACTTCTCAACAGCAATATTGGTTGCTTGGAAGAAAATGGAGCATGTCTTCAAAGTTCTCATGGAAAACTATTTTCTTTCTTTTTTTTTTTTTTTAATGTTTATGTGAGTGAGCAGGGGTGGGAGGGAGAGGAGAGACAGAGGGAGAGAGAGGCGTGGGGCTCATCTCACAAACTGTGAGATCATAACCTGAGCCAAAATCAAGAGCTGAACGCTCAACCTACTGAGCCACCCAGGCACCTCACATGGAAAACTATTTACACCCCTGAATTCTCTACCAAGCCAACCTGTCAATTCAGCATAAGGGAGAATAAAGACATGCTCAGACATTTCAGAACGTACAAAACTTACTTCGCATTGAGTGTGGAAAAAAAGAGATATAAGATCCATGAAGTTAAGTAAAAATCCTTAGTTTTCTGGGGCGCCTGGGTGGCTTAGTCGGTTAGGCGTCCGACTTTCGCTTAGGTCATGATCTCACGGTTCGTGGGTTTGAGCCCCGCGTCGGGCTCTGTGCTGACTGCCAGCTCAGAGCCTGGAGCCTGTTTCAAAGTCTGTGTCTCCGTCTCTCTCTCTGACCCTCCCCTGCTCATCCTGTCTCTCTCTCTCCTAGAAATAAATAAAAATAAATTAAAAATAAATTAAAAAAGAAGTTTAAAAAAAAAACAAAAAACAAAAAATCCTTAGTCTTCAATATGACTTAGACGTTTTGGTGTGAATTCATGATGTATTTTCTCTTTCTAAAAATGCATTTCTAGGGGCTCCTGGATGGCTCAGTCAGTTGAGCATCTGACTCTTGATTGCAGAGCAGGTCATGATCCCAGGATCGTGGGATCAAGCGCTGTGTTGGCTCCACACTGAGCACGGAGCCTGCTTAAGACTCTTTCTTCCTCTGCCCCTTCCCTACTTTCTTTCCAAAAAATAATTAATTAATTAAAAAATAAAAATTCATTTCTAGCTCTATCTACTAAAAAGGTCTGGAAATATGACCAACCCAGTAGCAATGAGAAATGGTTTATTACATGTCTAGGACAGGAAGTATATAAGATGAAACTGGAACATCTATCATTTCAGGTACCAAGGAAGAAAAAAGGCAAGAGTCTCAGGAGCCAACTGAACAAAGATTGCACTGGCAAAGAAGAGATGGTGTGAACATCCATAAGGATAATAACTGTAATGAATCAGAACACATCAAACACGCTTAGGTCTATGACTAAACCTTCAAAAGTTCACAGGCTACCTTTGGGAGATGCTAGGGACTCATTATTTTGAAAAATGGCAAATGAAGGGAATTTATCTGGCCTTTCCCATAGGAACCTCAGGGTAACTGGATAGTAAATGAGGGGACATGTCTCTCAGAAGTCTTCCAGCTACTAAGTGAAGGAGTGACAGGATACCACCATGTTATGATCTGCGGGAAATCAATGCACGTAGGCGAGGGTCACCAGCAGCCGCTGACGTCATGAACAGAGAGACACGCAGACATTTTGTGTATCCCTCGGGGAATGAACAATACCACCTAAGAAAGTGCCCTCAATGGGGCGCCTGGGTGGCTTAGTCGGTTAAGCATCCGACTTTCACTTAGGTCATGATCTCGCGGTTCATGGGTTCGAGCCCCGCGTCGGGCTCTGTGCTGACTGCCAGCTCAGAGCCTGGAGCCTGTTTCAGTCTGCGACTCCCTCTCTCTCTGACCCTCCCCTGCTCACGCTGTCTCTCTCTCTCCTAAAAATAAATTTAAAAAATATTAAAAAAAAAAAAAAAAAAGAAAGTGCCCGCAAAATAATCAAACTTGAATCTGATCAAGACCCTAGATGTAATGACTAATTCACAGGAAGTACAGGAGATCAAAGACTGTGTCAAATGTCACAACAGGAATGCAATCAGCAAAATCCAGATTGTGGGAACTTTTACAAGAAAAACAAAACCGAAAAACAATTCTTTTCAACAAATAAACTATAGGGGAAAAAAGAGATGGGGGAACTATAGATTCAAAGACACTCAAGAGGCACATCATACAACTGTAATTGGGTCAAATTCAAACAAGCAAAAATTTATATACATCAGGACAATCTGAACACTGCTGGTGATTTGATGATACTAAGAAATGATAGCTATCTTTTAGGTGTGTTAATAGCATAGTGATAATGTTTTATAAAAGAGCCTGTATCTTTTCAATATATATTCTTTTTTTAAAATGTTTATTTGTTTTGAGAGAGAGGGGGAGACAGAGAGAGACAGAGCGTGAGTGGGGGAAGGGCAGAGAGAGAGACAGAATGTGAAGCAGGCTCCAGGCTTTGAGCTGTCTGCACAGAGCCATATGTGGGGCTTGAACACATGAACCATGAGATCATCACCTAAGCCAAAGTTGGACACGTAACTGACTGAGCCACTCGGGTGTCCCTATTCTTTTTATTTTTAAGCTTATTTATTTACTTTGAGATACAGCTGGGGAGGGACAGAGACAGACAGACAGAAAGAGAGAATCCCAAGCAGGCTCAGAGAATCCCACTGCCAGCACAGAGCCAAACGCAGGGCTCAAACCCACAAACTGTGAAATCATGACTTGTGAGTGGAAATCTGGAGTCATATGCTTAACCCACGGAGCTACCCAGGTGCCCCCAAGATATATTCTTACATATTTATTTACTGGTGATGTGATATCTGTGACTTGATTTGCTTGATAATAATCTGGGGTAGTGAGAAATGACTACAAATATAGGTGAAATAGAGTTGGCCAAGAGTTGCTAATTATTGGAGATGATCGATGGCTATATAAGGGTTCATTGCATTAGTTTCTCTTCTTTTGTATGTGTTTGAAGTTTCCCATAACAAAAAAATAAAAAAGGTAAAAAAAAGAAATCATCCCCTGAGCATTCTTTCTTAGGGAATTACTTCACAGCATGCTTCAGCAGTTACTAAGAGAAAGATAAAACACTCAGAGACAGTGTATCTAACCCAGGAGAGCAGTTAAAGGAAGTCCCAGGATGAGAGTGCAAGCTGGGGCGGCTGCCCAGTGGGCATGACCAGAGGTGGGGGCGGGGGGAGTTAGAGAGAGGGATTCATTAGAATAGGTAGTATAACTGATGGCTTGGGAAACTCACAGATCAGAAAGAAAGAAAGACAAGACAATTACATTTCCAGAAAACCAAGAAAGTAAACTAGAAAGGCTGAGTCAAATATGAAGCAAACTGAAACATAGCCTGGATAGGAGCTGTGCTGAACAGTTTTTGGTGATTATTATAAAGTAAAAAACTGAACTTTTTTTTTTCTTTTTAAAATCAGCTTGGAAAAAATTTATGGAAGATTTCACTGTGGTTAAATGGAAAATAAACATCATAAAAATGCATAATGCAAAAGGCACAGAATGGTTGGGGCAGGGAAGGTGGGTGACAGTTGGGAGCTCTAATGGTGTCATCTTATAGAGGAGGAAATTAGTAGTAAACCTGTTCAAGATTGATGACACAAGAAGTTAAGGTTTAAGTATACTTTTTGAGGATTCATGGGGCACCTGGGTGGCTTAGTCAGTTAAGCGTCGGACTTTCGCTTAGGTCATGATCTCGCGGTTCGTGGGTTCGAGCCCTGTGTCGGGCTCTGTGCTGACTGCCAGCTCAGAGCCTGGAGCCTGTTTCAGAGTCTGTGACTCCCTCTCTCTCTGACCCTCCCCTGCTCACGCTGTCTCTCTCTCTCTCTCTATCTCCTAGAAATAAAATATTAAAAACAATTTTTTTAAATAAAAAAAAGTATACTTTTTGAGGATTCAAAATAAGCCTAAGGAGGAACTACAAATAGTCTGGCGATAGAGAAGAGAGACAAAGGTAAAAGAAGTCAAGGAGATTTTATATGCATATATATATATATACACATCCCTGCTATACTAGGATATTCAAGATTGATGCACCAAGAAACTTCAGTATAAGAATAATATTTGGGGATATAGAGGTAACCAGCAGAAGTACAAAACCCGGAACAGCTGAGAGTTTCTGTATGGGAGAGAGGGGTTGTGGGGGGGTGGTGCACCTGAATGGCTCAGTTGGTTAAGTGTCTGACTTTGGCTCAGGTCACTATCTAATGGTTGGTGAGTTCAAGCCCTGCATCAGGTTCTGTGCTGGCAGCTGTGAGCCTGCTTTGGATTCTCCCTCTCTCTGTCCCTCCCCTGCTCACACTCTCTCTCTCAAAAAGGAATAAATAAACATTAAAAGAAAAGAGATCGAGAGAGAGAGAGAGAGAGAGAGAGTGTTTCTAGAAAGGAAGCCTGGGGTGGGAAGGGCTCTGTTGGAGCACAACTGCTTTCCATGCTGAGCTCCTCTGAGCATGTAGTGCTTCGATTAGAAGCTCTATTCTAGAGGGTCTTGTGAGCCATTTAAAATAGAGTTCTACATAGACCACCAGGTGACATGATTAGATCTGTGTTCTAAACAGATTGCTCCGGCTGCCAGCAGAGAATGGAATGGAGGCCAGCCAGAATGGGGGCAAGGAGGCTCGGGTGTGAGCGGGCGGGGCTGGGGCAGGCCAGGGTGTGAGGGGGCGGGGCTGGGGCAGGCCAGGGTGTGAGGGGGCGGGGCTGGGGCAGGCCAGGGTAACAAGAGCAGACGTCCTGGATGGTGGGAGTCGAGAGAGCGGGATGGATTCAAGAGGTAGCAAAGGGGGTTTGGGAGGATCATGCCCAATGCCCGGGTCTCTGCCAGCTGAGTGAACGATGGTACCTTTTTATGAGCTGGAGACCCCTGGCGGAAGGGGCAGGAGGGCTTGAGAAGGCGACAACCAGTTCAGTTTGGACATGTTCAGTCTGAGTCCTCGAAGATGTGTGAGGCCTTTAATAATCTGGCGCCAACCACCCTCCCAACCTGTTCCCGTACTCGCCTACCGCCCCTGCCGTCGTCTTCCCTGTTCTCTTGTCACCCCGAGCTTCTTGCTGTCCCACACGCAGTCTGTATGTCTTTGCTTCTGCAGATGCTTCTGCTGCGAATGCCTTTCTCTCCCTTCTCAGGCTGCAGAGTTTCTGGTCATAACTGGGCTCTTGTCTTCTCAGGAAGCTTTCAGATTTTAGGGGTACCCAGGTGACTCAGTTGGTTAAGCATTCGACTCTTGATTTCAGCTCAGGTCATGATCTCACAGTTTTGTGAGTTCGAGCCCTGCATTGGGCTCTGCATACTGACTCCAGGGATCCTACTTGGGATTCTCTCTCTCCCTCTAGCTCTGTCCCTTCCCCACACACGCTCTGTCTCTCTCAAAATATATAAACTTTAAAAAGAAAGGAAGAAAGAAAGAAACAGAGAAAGAAAGAAAGAAAGAAAGAAAGAAAGAAAGAAAGAAAGAAAGAAAGAAAGAATGATAAAGAAAACTTTCAGATTCTCCCAAGATGTGCTCCCTCCTCTGGGTGCCCCCATGGGCTAAAAGACCTCGGTCTAGCCCCGAGCACATCCTCCCACACATCTCTTTTTATACGCCTACTTTCCCTACCAGGCAATTTTATAGAGGATCAGAAAGGTCGCCTATTATCCTTTCATGCTAGAAGTATGAAGATATTTCATCTTGTTTATCAGCTGTCAACTTGGTGATGACCACTTGGAGTGCCACTTTGCAGATGCTTCTGGACAGATGCGGGCAGTGTAAGGCGGCGGTGGGGCTCTGGGAGTGTCAGAGTTGGCCGTGGGTGGGGGAGGAGCAGGCACCAGGAGCGCAGTGAATGAACTAGCAAGAAACACCTTTCCCAAGTGGAGGAAAAGAGTCTCCTGACCTGCATCCTCAATACTTCCAGGGCCTCGCAGAACGAGGAGCCTACCTTGGGGTCTGGGTACCTTCACCCTATTCGGGAACTTTTGCTTCCAACATTTGATCTGCACACCAGGGCTCTCCAACATGCAGCCACACAATGAGTTTTAGCTGAGACATGCCTGGGCCAGGTCACTTCGCAGCCCTGGGTCATCTGAGCCCTACAGAAATGAGGAAAGCCATTTCAGGAGGGAATCTTCCAGTCCAGCAAGATTTGGATAAAACCCTCATTTTTTCCCCCCTAACCTTTGATATTCGTTTTCCTGTAGCTACCATGACAAATGACCACAAACTAGGCAGCTTAAAACAACAGAAATTTGTTTTCTCACAGTTCTGGAGATCAGAAATTGCAGATCAAAGCATCAACCGGCTACACTCCCTCCAGTCACCAGGGGAGAATCCTTCCTTGTGTCTTCCAGCTTCTGGTGGCTCCAACCGTGCCTTATCGTTCCCATCTCTGCCTCTGTCTTCACATGGCCTTCTCCTTTTCTCTGTCTTCTCTTCTGTCTCTTGTAAGGACGTGTGTCATTGGGTTTAGCATCAGACAGATGATCAAGGATGTTCTCATCCGGAGATCCTTAATTACACCTGCAAAGATCTTTTTTCCAAATAAGGTCCCTTTCACAGGGCATAGACGTCCCACTTTTCTGGGACACAAACCTATTTTGGGGGGGGGACCCTACACCTTCTGAGTGGAAAAACGACAAATAAGACACAGGATTTGTTATCTGTGAGAGGTAAACAATTTCTCTTAATGGGGACATAAACGATGCTCTTTAAAAATTTAGACAGAATAGTGAAAAACTGTCCCAAAGAAGCAGCAGCAAAAAAGCCCAATCCAACAACATTAACATGATTGTTTTTGTCTTCACTGTCACAGCCCCACAGAAGGCTCTGTGCAGACTGTGGCCTAATTGTCTCTTCCCTGAAAAGCTTCTAAGGCCCAGTATGTTGAGCTCCGAGGACAGTAGAACACTGTGATATTTTGCCAAAATTTTCCAGCCAAAAAAGAAAGGATTATTTTGCCCAGGAAATTTGGTCACCATTGCTAAAGAAGAGAAAGGTCGGGAAAGGAAGGAGAGAGGAAGGAACAGCGTGCTGAGCTGCAGCCTTCAGCCTCTGTCTGAGAGAGGTTTGTGTTTCAGAGACCAGATGGCGAAGCGGAACCCTTACTCTTGCAGAGCGCCACCAAGTACTTCTGTGTATGCGTCCCTTGCTCTCGCTCCAGCTGTTGCATCTGGGACCAAGCCTGCAGGGTTAATATAGCTTGTGCCGCTAGCCTTGCCAGGCTGGCCTCCATTCCATCAGTATCTGAGAAGGTCACCAGAAGTTTACATTCAGAAAAGCCCAAAATAAGCGGTCCTCTCCTGGCCTCTCTCCTCGCTTCTGCAACAAGAGGCCTCTCGAACCAAGGTAACCTCCATAATGCGTCCAAGTTGGTTACCCCTAAGCGAGACTCAGCTATGGGGACAGTGCCTCCACTCCCATTTTGAAAAGGAACACTCAAAAAGATGAGAGTCACTGTCATGTGACAAATTGTTACTGTTTCATCATTACCAATAGCTGTTGAACATACTGAATAGCCATTAAATAGTTATTGATGGGGGCGCCTGGGTGGCTCAGTCGGTTAAGCGTCCGACTTTCACTCTGGTTGTGATCTCACAGTTGATGAATTCAAGCCCCATGTTGGGCTCTGTGCTGACAGCTCAAAACCTGGAGCCTGCTTCAGATTCTGTGTCTCCTTCTCTGTCTGCTCCTCCCTCTGCTCATGCTCTGTCTCTCAAAAAAAAAAAAATTTTTTTTTTGAAATAGTTATTGATGACAATGTCCTCTGACCCCATTCTGAAACAGAAAAATCAAAGTGAAGTCACTATTATGTGACAGATTGTTGCCATTCCATCATTATCAGTATTTACTGAACATTTAGAGTTTTACCTCAACTGGTAAGACACAGCATCTTGCTCTTGGGAGCCTGAGCTGCCTCCGGAGTATATATTCAGGAAAGGACCTATGTTATCCTTGTTTTCATTTAGCACTGCTTGTATTTCACCGATGCTCAGTCAGGTAAGTAAAACCTATACTGTTGTTGACTCCTACCCCCGTATCGTAGCCTGAGAGGCAGAGTTCATCTTCCTGTTTCTGGTTCATTGTTCAATGACACAAATTATAACTCAGAGGGCTCTTAATAAAACTGTTCAATATTTACTTAGCTGATAGTCTCCAAGCGGCGGGCAGGTAGATCTAGATGAAGACCTGGAACCACCCCATTAGCTGCCTCCCCCCCCCCACTTCCTGCCACACCCCAACTGCATAGACCTGGGGCTGGACTCCTCCCCCAGCACATCCCTTCTGGAAGGGACGGTCTCAATCTCAGTGTGTTCATATAACTTACTTCAAATTACTTTATTTTGAGCTCTCTGTTAACGAGCTCTTAGAACCACTGACTAGGAAGCTGGATAAGTTGATATCTGAGAATTCTTTCTATCTTTAATCTTGTTGCTACACAGAAGGCAAGTTAAACATAGTATACTAGTACAACACTTCATATTTGAACTACTTCTATCTGTCCATTCTTGAAGCCAGATGCTGTTGGGGGATCTCACGTTTCCATACCCTTGGCATTGTGTTCTCTAAGCTTGTGTAAACAGGGCGTCCGCAGCGGAATGGACACCTGGCCTCTGGGTCGCTGTTTTGTCCACCCTGACCCATGCAAAGACTCCACTTTACAGTTAAGGAAATGGTGGGGCGCCTGGGTGGCTCAGTCTGTTAAGCGCCCGACTTCGGCTCAGGTCATGATCTCATGGTTCCCGGATTCGAGCCCCTCATCGGGTTCTGTGCTGGCAGCTCAGAGCCTGGATCTTGCTTCAGATTCTGTGTCTCCTTCTCTCTCTGCCCCTCACCTGCTCATGCTCTGTCTCTCTCTGCCTCAAAAATAAATAAAAACTATAAAAAAAAACAAGGAAATGGTTAAGATAGCACTTGGCAGGCCTCTCAAACTAAGCTATCCTAATTTAGACACTGACTCACTTGAAAATCAAAAGGAGCCCCAAAATATCCTTCTGGGGGGGTAAGTTTTTTTGAGTCAAAACTCATCTATGAGAATAAAACAGGCCAAGAAGGGATGACTGAAGGTAGCAAAGGACCACATCCGCTCAGGACTCGCCTAGCCAGGACAGCTTTCCATGTCTCCACAGACAAGGCCTACAGGTGCCTTACCAACCAACCAAGCAAGTCTGCGGAATCTGATAGGCATCTCGGAAAATGAATCACAGATACTAAACCTCAGTTTATAGCATGGGATCTGGCACTCATCATTAAGATTTAGAAATCAAGTCCCCTGACCTCAAAGAAGAGCACACTTCAGAAGTCACAGGCATGATGAGAAAGAGGCCCTTCTTGCTTCCCCTGGGCTGGTAAGCAAGAACAAAACATGATTTGTTCCGGAAGTCATGACTGCAAAAGCTTGCTATCTGGGCAAAGTTCCTTTACAGCCACTCTGGGGAGCCCATCCCCCTCATGTCCTTGGAGCTCCCACAGGCCCCCGACACTCTTCTTAATGACGATGACGCTCTGGTGAGACACCAGGAAGCACAGGAGCCAGACTGTGGTGGATGAAGCCTAATGGAAGGGGCCTATTCTTGTCCCATGACCACGACCAGACAGTCACACGCATGAAACATCCACTATGGATCTCTGTGGGGCCCAGGCATAGAGTTCAAAGGCTGCTGTGTGTTGGGATAGGCAATACAATATAACATAACATGATACAATGCAGATTGTGGAGAATTTAAAATTTTACATTTGTTTGAAAATGTGGCTTTAAAAAATATGCAGGGCCTTCTACCCTGACCTTGAAATTTAAGATACTGAGATAAAAACAAATGTTAGAGAGAGATGAGAAATGAGAAAAATGATACAGAAAACAAATTTTCATTGCTTTCTTCCATATTCAAGACACATTATAAAATTTTACCCTTGCTATAAATGTACATTTTATATTTGATTTTCCTAACATTTATGAGCAAACTGCTGGATCACTGGAAGAATTGATTCAGTGGCCTCACTGGCAGCAGGGCACCAAAATTTAAAAGCAGCCTAGGGAACTGGATGTCATTGGCATCCTCGACCTAATGTTTGCTCAAATCGTAAAGCAATCATGTAAAATATTAAAGCTAAGTATGTTTAGATGCACAAGTATAAAGGTTTAAGCGAGATTTTTATTTGAGGAGTTTTCCCCTTTACTTGTTAAATATTCAGAACACTGTTTTTAAGTAAATAGTGATCTAATTTTAAATGATAAATGAGTACAAGTTAGTACTGGGCTCAGCCACTAATAAACTGTGACCTTGGGCACATTGCTTTGTATAGCTCAGGGCCTGAAGCCTGTTAGGCGCTGTCAATAAACTTTGCTTGTACCAGCAATTCCTTTTCAATCAGTGTTTAATCCCTTGTCTATTCTTAGTGATCATGATCAGAATGAGTTCAAACTATATAAATCAGTAATGATCTTTAACAGGGGTTTTTCTCCCTCCTCCTCTTGGAGAGAGGGGCCAGTAACAAAATTCCAAGTTGACTGAGGCTTTACTTCCTATGAGATCATAGAATGATTTCTCCAAGGCACCCAGCAATCTGCTGTGAAAAAGCCACGAAGATATGAAAAGTAGCTATGGAAATGAAAATCACAACAACGGGAATATAACTAAAAATGAAAACAGGCAGTAGAATGCCAATTCTGCTTCTGAAATAGCTTTGGCATCAGTCTCTTTCTGCCCACCCCCGACCCAGCTCATTGTCCCTTACCATCTCTCCCAGGGACCTGACACCACCCCAGCAGCGCCAATCTTCCATCCATTCGCCATACTGGCATTGGTTATAGCAGGCTGTAAAGGAGCATAGGTTATGAAACAACACACAGTCTAATTCCATCTGTATATATATTTGGCTCTGTTTATACCTATAGACGTAGACAAACAACTTTGCAGAATAATCGAACAGAAATTAAAAATGATTCTCTAACATGTGATCCATTCTTTTTATATTTTGGAGATTATCGAGAATTGGGAAAACACATTTTTTAATTTTATAATCAGAAAATAATTGAAGCTTATAGAAAACAAACTGATGGTTACCACAGGGAAGGCAGGTTGGGGGATGGCTGAAATAGATGACAGTGAAATAGTGCACTTGTCATGAGCACAGGGTGATGTACGGAAGTACTTAATCACCATATTGTATACCTGAAGCCAATATAACACTTTACATTAACTAACTGGAATTAAATAAAATTAAAGCATTAAAAAATAATAAAAAATAAATAAACCCACTGTTTTCAGGGAACAAAAATAAATAAATAAAAAGAATCAAAGCGACTTAGAAAGAAAGAATGAAAGAAAGAAAGAAAGAAAGAAAGAAAGAAAGAAAGAAAGAAAGAAAGAAAGAAAGAAAGAAAGCATTCCACGACATTCTACTGCAAACAGGATAAAGTCCAAACTAGAATCTAAGGACCTCTATCCATAATCCCACATTACTTCCCCAACATTATCTTCCGTATCTCTGACACACACCCTAAATGGAAAACACACTAGACTGTTAACCCTGAATTCAGCCTTCGCCACCCAACTTGTAAGCCCTCGCCTACCTTGTTCATATAGCCTGCCTCTCTTGAAGACCTCCTCTGATGCCTTTTAGAATCTGCCTGCTGGGAGGCCCACTAAGCAATGATTTCATTAGCATAATTGTGTTTTCCTCTATTCTACTAGGCAGTGAGCTCTCCAAAAGTAGGTAGTGCCTTCTCCCCTGAGTATTTGGCTCACTGCTTTGCACCCAAAGATAGTTAGTAGATGTTTGCTGAACTAAATGACAGAAATAAGTAGGATGCCTGTACCTGGGGCAGTTGCAGAACACTTTACAGGGGTGGGGTTTCACCTGATTTTAAAGAAAAGCTGAGTTTAAAGCTAACTATTTAGACAAATGATAGCTGATTACTGTTCTCATTGAATGTTTAAAACGCAAGGACTTCATAAAAAGGCATTGTTATCATTCTGATGTAGACTGCTTAATATTACAGAATTGACCCCAAAAATTCTCCTTTATTTTATTTTTTTATTTTAGAGGGGGTGGGTGGGCAGAGACAGGGAGAGGAAGGGAGAGAATCTTAGGTGGGTTCCCTGGGACCCTGGGAATCATGACCTGAGCTGAAATCAAGAGTCTGATGCCCCACCCACTGAGCCACCCAGATGCCCCTAAAAGTTATCCTTGAAATGGGAGATGTACCTCCTGATTTGGCACCAACATTCTTTTTTTTTTTTTTTTTTTTTTTTTACAAATAGTTTATTGTCAAATTAGTTTCCACATAACACCCAGTGCTCATCCCCACAAGTGCCCTCCTCCATGCCCACCCCTCCTCCCCCCACATCCACCAGTCCTCAGTTTTTGTCAGCATTCAAGAGTCTCTCATGGTTTGCCTCTCCCCCTTTCCCCCACCATTTCTGCCCTTCTTCTCCCCCTTGGTCCTCTGTTAAGCTCCTCCTAATCCTCCTATACGTGCACACATATGATATTTGTCTTTCTCTGCCTGACTTATTTCGCTCAGCATAACACCCTCAAGGTCCATCCATGTTGCTACACATGGCCAGATTTCATTGTTTCTCATTGCCATGTAGTATTCCATGGTATAGATAAACCACATCTTCTTGATCCATTCATCTGTTGATGGACACTTAGGCTCTTTCCAGGTTTTAGCTATTGTGGAGAGTGCTGCTATGAACATTGGGGTCCATGTGCTCCTATGCATCAACATTTCTGTATCCCTTGGGTAAATTCCTAGCAGTGCTATTGCTGGGTCATAGGGGAGTTCTATTGTTAGTTTCCTTAGGAACCTCCACACTGTTTTCCAGAGGGGCTGTACCAGTTTACATTCCCACCAACAGTGTAGGAGGGTGGCACCAACATTCTTAAGCTAAAAGGATATTATAATTAAAAAATAGTTGTCATCAACAAACAAAATCAAAAGGAAAATGACAAACTGGGAAAATACTGACAACACATACAATAAAAGGTTAATAACTACATATCAACAAGAAAATGTAAATGGGGGAAAGGGGAAAAGATAATTCACAAAAGAACAAATTCAAATAGCCAATAAATAAGATGGGTAAAGTGTAATGTAATAAAATATGTAGTAATAAAATAAATAGGAACTAGGGGCGCCTGGGTGGCTCAGTTGGTTAATCGTCCAACTTCGGCTCAGGTCATGAACTCACAGTATGGGAGTTCAGGGCCCTGCATCGGGCTCTGTGCTGACAGCTTAGAGCCTGGATCCTGCTTCAGATTCTGTGTCTCTCTCTCTCTCTGCCCCTCCCCCGCTCATGTTCTGTTTCTCTCTCTCTCTCTCTCTCTCTCTCAAAAATAAATAAACATACATACATAGGACCTAGAGATACAATTTTTCACCTTCCAAAATGACAAATTAAAAGATGTTACTTAGTGCCATTGAGGGAAAGGCAAGGTATGTTTATGGGGCTGTAACTTTTCTGAAAAACAGCTTAGCAATAAGTTTCAAGAGTTTTGAAAATAATTCCCTTTGACCTACTAATTCTACTTATAGGATTCTGTCCTAAGGAATTAATCAGAAATGTGCACAAAGTTTTATATATGAGCACCACCATTCATAAGAATTAAGAACTGGAAATAATATAGATTACTAACTATAAGAAGACAAAGTGTAATACTACTACACTTATTGGATACCATAACAAAAATGTATTTTGAGGGGCGCCTGGGTGGCTCAGTCAGTTAAGCATCCAACTTCAGCTCAGGTCATGATCTCACAGTTTGTGAGTTTGAGCCCAACATTGGCCTTGCTATTGTTAGCGCAGATCCCGCTTCAGATCTTCTATCCTGCTCTGTCTCTGCCCCTCTCCTGCTTGCTCTCTCTCTCTCTCAAAAATAAACATTAAACATTTTATCAAAGGGGCATCTGGGTGGCTCAGTTAGTTGACTGTCCAACTTTGGCTCAGGTCATGATCTCACTGTTCATGAGTTTGAGCTCCCGATACGGCAGTCTGCTGTCAGCTCAGAGCCCGCTTTGGATTTTCTGTCCCCTCATTCTGTGCCTCTTCCCTCCTTGCACGCTCTCTCTCTCAAAAATAAATAAATCTTTAAAAGAAAAACTATTTACCAATTTTTAAATTTAAAAATCATAAATTTTTATGTTTTTAAAAATATTTATTTATATTAGAGAGAGAGAAAGCACAAGTGGGGGAGGGGCAGGGAGAGGGAGACACAGAATCCGAGGCAGGCTCCAGGCTCCGAGCTGTCAGTGTAGAGCTGGACTCAGGGATCACATCGACGAACTGTGAGACCATGACCTAGCCAAAGTCAGGACGCTTAACCGATTGGGCCACACAGGCTCAAAAATCATGTGTTTTTAAGAATATTGTCATTGAAGAAAATGCTCACAATATAAAACGAGAGGAAAAAAAGATTAAATCCATGCGTTCTGGAAAAAAGACTGAAGATGGAAATTGCCCTGAAAGACTGAAGATGGGAAATGGGGTTGGGTAAAAGGTGGCCTTTCACATTTTACTGTTCTCATTTTTGTTTTAGTCAGTGACAATAGTATAATAGTTGCTATACAATTAATAATAATTTGAATGTAGGGGCGCCTGGGTGGCTTAGTCGGTTAAGCATCCGACTTTCCCTTAGGTCATGATCTCGTGGTTCGTGGGTTCGAGCCCCGCCTCAGGCTCTGTGCTGACTGCCAGCTCAGAGCCTGGAGCCTGTTTCAGTCTGTGACTCCCTCTCTCTCTGACCCTCCCCTGCTCACACTGTCTCTCTCTCTCTCCTAGAAATAAATAAAACATTTAAAAAATAATAATAATAATTTGAATGTTCACCATGGGGCAAGTATTGTTTTAAGTGTTTTGTGTTTATTTTCTCACTTAATCTTCACAACAACATGATGAGATAAGTAAGCATTATTATTATCATCCCCAGTTTACAGATAAGAAACCTGAGGCACAGAGACGTCAAGCAAGTTCCAAGGTAGAGCTATGATTCAAGTGTGGCATTTTGACTCCTGTCTTATTCTTGCTAACTACTACAGAATGGTACCTCTGACTATCTACTTTAGTACGATGTTTGTAAATTAACTTGATCCCATCTTTTTTTTTTTTTTTTGCCCTGGTGGTTTACTTAGCAGAAAAGCTTCTCCTACCTAGCTGCATAACTACCTGATCTCTTGAAGTCTTTGCATAATTGGGTTCTCCAAAAGAGTCCTACCCTGAACATAGAATGGCAATCTGCTTCTCCTGTTTTACTCTGCTTTATTTTCCCCAGAGTATTCATCTAGCATATTACACAATTTTCAGATGCACCATTACTTCTGCCCAGCCATATGAGCTCTACTAGGTTAGGGGGTTTTATCCGTCTTGCTAACTGATGTATTACAGCCTGAAAAAGTACTGGCACAAACTAAGGGCCCAACACATATTTGTGTATTAAATTTTTAAAATACAGTTCGATTACAATTTTGTTTCCTTGTTTTAAAGTGTAAACATGTATATCCACATACGTGTGGAGGAGAATAGTATTTCAAAACGTTAGTGGTGATTTCAAGTGATATTTCTTCTTCGTTGTGTCTTTTGTGGTTTTATTCTCAAAATTCCATGCGAAAATGTACTATCTTATCATGAAGCAATTGCTTTTTAAAACGTCTTTTCTAAACCTCTGGCCACGCACAATGATGGCAAGAATCCGTTTGTTTTCATCTGTGAAACGCAATCGACAATTGGAAAGATATGGACGGTTTTAAATAACCTATTGCTTTTAAGCAATCTCCTGATATTTTGTGGTGGTTAACTATTCCTTTAGGAAATAAAAATCTTTGCCTCTCCGATCGACCGCGGCATCCCTGGGAAACACACCCACCTAGCAACCGGGGAGCCGGCTGAACAATGGCACTGCGCCTTTAATTCCCGGGTTGGGAGGGGTGTGGTGGATAATTTCCGCTCCCCCACTCCCTCTGCGGCCCCGGTGGCAACAGTCACCTGTAAGGCGAGCGCCGAGCACGGGGGATGGAGCCTGGCGCCCATTGGACAGAATACAAAGGCAGAAACCTACCCCGAAGACTGGGGGCCTGGCGGGGCGGAGGCGGTGGGCGCGCGCCGCGGCCCCCCGCACCTTTTTTCAGGAGACACCCGGGCCCCGCGGCGCGGGCGTGACCGAGGTCCAGCTTCACAGACGCGCCCGTCCCGCCTCGGTGAAAACAGGTGAGCCCGGCGGAGGAGGACGTGGCTCCCGGAACCCCAGCTGCGGCTAGTCCCCCCTGCCCCGGTAGCCGGGCACCGAGGGCGGGCGGCAGGGGGGCGGTCTCCGCTCCCCGGCGGGGCGGGACTGACCATGGCGCTAGCCGCCGCGGCCGCAGCCGCGGCCGCCGGCGTGAGTCAGGCGGCCGTGCTGGGCTTCCTGCAGGAACACGGCGGCAAGGTGCGCAACTCGGATCTGGTGAACCGCTTCAAGCCGCTGCTGGATGCCGGCGACCCGCGCGGCCGCGCCGCCCGCAGGGACCGCTTCAAGCAATTTGTCAACGACGTGGCGGTGGTGAGGGAGTTCGACGGCGTCAAGTTCGTGGTGCTGAGGAAGAAGCCGCGGCCCCGGGAGGGGCCGGAGCCCCTCACCTCGTGCGTCCATGGCACCCCCGCGGCACCAGCCCCGCCGTCGAAAATCACTTCCGTCTCACAGGAGGAAACCCCTGGCTCAGGGGCTCCATCCCTGGCCGCGGAGCCGAAGTCGCTGGAACCACTTGAGGACCTGGCGCAGCCCTTAGAGCCACGGGACACCCCCGGGGCTCCGGCCTCTGAGCCCACTCAGCCGACCAGGGAGTTAGGCCCGACCCAGCAGTCACGGGCGCCCTCCGACCCCCAGATTCCAGACTTTGAGCTAGCCCAGCCCTCTGAGGGACTTTCTGCAGACGTGGACCCGCCGTCTAGGTCACCGTCGGAGGAGGCCTTGTCCCAAGTGGAGTCATCAGACCAGGAACCTGGGCATGGGGCGACGAAGGAAGCGCTGCCACTCCCTCGGCACGCGCCGCCGCCGAAGCCTTGCATGCTGCCCGTGCGGTGCGTTCCAGGCCCTTCTGCGCTCCGAATCCGGGCGGAGGAGCAGGGCCTGCGCCGGCAGCTGTCGGAGGAGCCGAGCCCGCGAAGCTCCCCGCTGCTGCTGCGGCGGCTCTCGGTGGAAGAGCCTGGCCTGGGCCTGGGCCTGAGCGTGGGCCCGGGCCGCTCGCCGCACCTGAGGCGCCTGTCGCGCGCCGGCCCGCGCCTGCTGAGCCCAGACACCGAGGAAGTGCCTGCCGCCCCGCCGCCGTCTGCCGTGCCTCTGGAGCCGACAGAGCATGAGTGGCTAGTGCGGGCGGCCGCGGGCTGCTGGACCCACCAGCTGCACGGGCTGCTGCTGCGCGACCGCGGCCTGGCGGCCAAGCGCGACTTCATATCTGGCTTCACGGCCCTGCATTGGGCCGCCAAGAGCGGAGACCGGGAGATGGCGCTGCAGCTGGTGGAGGTCGCGCGGCGCGGGGGCGCGCCTGTCGACGTGAACGCGCGCTCCCACGGCGGCTACACGCCACTGCACCTGGCCGCTCTGCACGGCCACGAGGATGCTGCAGTGCTGCTGGTGGTGCGCCTGGGTGCGCAGGTGCATGTGCGTGACCATAGCGGGCGGCGCGCCTACCAGTACCTGCCGCCCAGCGCCTCGTACGCGTTGCGCCGCCTCCTCGGCGACCCCGGCCTTCGAGGCTCTAGCGAGCCAGATGCCGCCGGAGTTAGTGGGGGCACTCTTGCGACCCGACGGCCGGTGCAAGTGGCCGCCACCATCCTCAGTTCCACCACCAGCGCATTTCTGGGCGTCCTGGCCGACGACCTGATGCTCCAAGACCTGGCTCGAGGCTTGAGGAAATCGGGCTCCTTGAGCAAGTTCTTGGGTGCCTCGCCCATACCTCCGCGTAAAAAGACTAAGACCCGCAGTGGCCTACCGGCTTTTTCAGAAATCTCTCGTCGACCTACTCCGGGGCCCTTCGCTGGCCTAGTGCCCAGCCTGCCTCCCACAACCTGACGGTTCTTGAGGCTCCGATTGGTTGATGTAACCCGGCCTGCCCCTCACAGTCTAAACCTGCCCAGGACAGCGGCTCGACACCTGTGGCTACATCCTGTTTCCAGCTTTGTTCACTGCAGCCTGCTTTACCCAAGTGGGCCTACGCCTCTAGCTTCTGCGTGAAGCTTGACCTGTCTGCGGGGATGGGAATCAAGATCTCAGAAAGCGCCTCCTATAACAAACTCCAGAAATCAGGCTTGAACTTGGGAGACTTGAATTTTAGGATCAAAGGTTAAGGACCCCTGCATGAATTACCCGGACCTCTGCATCTACACACTCCCAAGCCAGAACTAGAGCAAGGGTTTCTAAATGTTGTGTGATGTTGGATAGCTTGTGGGCTTTAAGATACAGAGTGGTTTTGTAATCTGATGCTTTTATCCTATTTGTAAATTGAAATGAGGTAAAACAATTTTCATAATAACCTTTTGAAAGTATATTTTTCCATTTTTATGCAAAATGCTCATTTTCAATCTTTTGCTAAGTATTTTGGAATTCTATTTAAAAAACAGATGATCAAGATCTAAAGGAAATTAGTCTCAATCAACAAAACCCTTAAACCTTTACCTACCTCATTTTAGGCGTTCAAGATTCTAGAGAGTTTTGAAGACAGAATGTGACCATTGTGAATGTAATTAATTTTGGTTGTGCTGTGAATGCTAAATATTAGGAATCAAGTGCATCTTGGGAGTAAGAATGATTTAACAGTGAGAGAAAAGAGGCATTTTGGCAAATGCTCTTAATTTGTTGGTTGTCTTTATGATGAAATACAGTGTCTTTGGCACTGGTGGGTGATTTTTTTTGATTTGGCATGAATATTTAATATTTTTAAGTGTGACTTATTTGTGAATGCACCATTGTGCCATGTTCCTGAATCTGGTTTTCAAATCTGGCTGAGCCTTTCGTTGCAGTAGGTGAATATTCAAAGAAAAAAATGTCATAGCATTACACCAGAAAAATAACCGGTTAAATAATAGTGGATACACTTAAAGAGTGACTACATTGTGTGAAAATTCCATAGAAACAAAAAGTATGTTATATCCATCTTTAAAATCCATCTGAAAGCAAACGACTTATTCGAAAATAGCAAATGCGCAATTTCTTTGCTCAGTGACCTTAGAGGAATGGCTTAACTTCCCCGGACCTTTGCCCCCATCTGTAATTGAGAAGGTTTGTAGATATCACCAAAAGGTCTCAGGTTCAACACATTGTAACAATAATGGCTCTTTTTCTCTTTGAAAGATGGGGAATCTGTTTGCTCAACCTGCCTTTTTGTATATCCTAGTGTGGTGATGGCTCTGCTTTTGTGAATTGTGTCTGCATGACATCACTTCTATCAAATAGTTCTTGTGGCACAGGAGAGTGTGGCTCCTCCTCTCCATATGAAATCAGTGAGGCCTCTGAAATTATTTAAGGCAGTCCTTAATGGAATGTTTTAAGCAATGAAATAAACAAGTCTCTCATTTTGTTCCTGCTTGTGTGATAATGCACTTCCCTTCAACATTCTACAGCTCTTGCTTCAGTTTCTCCTCATCCTTTTCCTGGCATTCTATTATTGAAAGAGTTTGGGTTGATCTGCAAAATAAAGGCATCACCCACACATGATTTATGGTAGCCAAAAAACCAATATATGAATGTAAGCCTAAATCTGACCCTTCCTACCTTCCTTGCCTGGAACTCTAGCTAAACTGCATAAATTATTTTAAAATGCAAATTAAATCTGCCTCTGCAGAAAAAATTGTGGGAGGCAATAATTATAGCAATCTCAGTTGTTGAAGGTCTAGAAGATGGAATAAAATATTAAAGATTTTCCATGGTAGTAGAGAGGCTCGACCGAAACAGGATAACAAAGATCACAAACACAGGTATGACCTGCCTTGAGAAAGACAAAATCTAAACTACCAAAGTAGTAATAATAGTAACTAATGTTTATTGCACACTCATATCAGAGGAGGGTTGCTTAAGCTGCCAGAAGAATCTTTGTGTTCCAGAAGGGCACGCTACAAGCCTTCCAACTGAAGTAAAACATTTGGTAAGAGTTCAGAATCAATAAGCCGAAAACTCAGGTTAAAAACCACTGTTTTTTTCCTTGCAGGTCAAGACTTTCTGAAACTATAAAGTAAATCAGTAGGAAATTACGCTTTGATATGCATATGGAAAGTTTTCAAGAACCATATATTGCCTATCAGGAGGTATACCTGTGGGGGTATTGTCAACAAATGAGAAATAAATAAATAAAAACTGTTTATAAGTTAAGACCATTTTAGCTGGCTAGAGTCCTCACAGGGAAAAGAATCACTCTTTTTAATGCAGAAGTTAATCGTTGATGTAGATGTGAATGAGTCATCCAGAGCAAGCTTTTAAATAAAGGTTTACACTTCCTTTAAAGGAGGCTGGAGGTTGTTCTTGAACGTGTCTCACTTATCTAATGGAGACCAGGGTATGGGGTGATGCACATATGGCCTGTGTTTATTAAGCACCAGCATGCGTCCAACCACTGCGCAGGTATCAACCTCAACGTTATAAAGTAAGTTCTGTTACTACCTTGATTTTAAAGTGAGGAAACTGATGCCTCAAGAAATTGTAAGTAACTCGACGAGGCTTCACAGCTAGTGACTGTCAGAGTTGGGATGGCCTTCTGGTGCTCTTTTCCACCACAGTGTCCTGCGAGGTGGTCTTCTCTCAGCCCTTACTCATCTAGTGACCTTAGGCAGGTTACCTAATTCTCCAAATTCTGTCTCCCTCCTCCATGGGACATTAGAGTGGCCGTACCTATCCTATAGGCTGTGAGGAGGGTAGAGCATAAGGAAGGGATAGGTAGAGCTCCTTGGGAACTGCAACATCATCCTGAAATATCCCCAGGGGTGCCCAGTTGATCCCATTGGGGTATCTGGCTGCATTCCAAAACCAAATAGCTCTGATTTGTGTATTTGCTTTCCATGATCAGCATTCTTTTACTTTGTTAGTATTTGTACACATAAGTAACAATGGCAGCTGGTGGGAAAAATGTATTCCCACCAAAGGGTGCTTATCTCATGTTCTGTATGATATCATTTTAGTTAAAAATAGATATCACAATGTCTTTAATGCACATTCCCCTAGCATCCCTATACCCCCCCCCCCCCCACCACCCCGGCCCCAGCCTTCCAGACCTAACCAGCCAGCTGTCATTCAGCAGCTGGACTGAAAGCACTCCTCAACACAGTTATAAAGCTGGGCCCACCCAGGACCAATATTCTCCCTCCCCCTCACTTTCCCTCACCTTTTCCTGGAAGAAATTATCTGACCTTTTAAAATGGTTTCATAAAGACTCTTTATTGCTCTCCAGATAGCTTTTTGCCTTGAACCTCTGTACTGGCCTTACCCTTCCAGGACTGCCACATCTCTGGACTTGAACCTGTGAAGCAGAGGTGGCCTCAGGTGTCACTACAGGAAAGAGGAAAAAAGGAAGAGATGGAGAAACAAGTCGGGGAGGTCAGGGGTGGTGGTGGGGGAGGGTTGGAATTTGTCCACATAGCTCCTCCAGAGGAAAAAAAAAAAAGTCTTCCTAGAGGGAAGTTAGGGCTGATTTAAGTTTCAACAACAGGTAACCCCCCACCGTGATAGTCTAAACTGTAGCCAAGCTGGGACAGTAACACTACTGGGACGTGGGGGGTGGGAAGGGCGGTCGTTGAGAGGATTGCATTGCTCTATAGCAATTGCTGGCCCCCACCCCTCCTCCCTCTGTCCCCACATTCCCCTTTTGCCTCTTCCCTGTGCAGTCCTCATCCACCTGTGGCCTAAATTCCCTCTCAGGCTTCTGATTTACATGTGCATGAACAGCACCGTGATTTGTTCCCGAGAAGATCCCTGAAGTTTACAGCAGCCGCTCGCAGAGGTACGTGGTGTGCAGAGCAGGCTGTTCCAGACAGATTGCCTGCGGGTTCGGGGCGCCGCGGAACGCTGCTTCCCTATTCCGGTTCCAATTTACAGTCTGAAGGTAAAAAGCACACTAATTAAATCCATATTAGGAGGAGCAGCGGGGGCGGGAGGAGGGGAGCGGGGGAGGCGGCCGCCGGTCTGCTGTTGCCTAGCAACAACGCCAGCCGAAGCCTGCCCTCTGCAAAAAAAAACAGGGGATACCGCCGCAGGCAGCAGGACTGGGGGCGAGCAGGAGCATGTGCAGGCGGCTTAAAAACGTGGGAGCAGAAACCAAAAAAAAGACGCATGAAACCCTCTTTTCCACCCTGGGGGGCTAAGTAAGGCCCTTTTTATACTGATACTCGAGATCAACACCCCCAGGTTCCCTGCTCCCCACTTCTCATTAACCAGCAACTTTCCAACGAAGGCCCAATGACAAAGGAAAACAAGCTGGTGGCTGGCCAGAATTTCTTTCCAACAGAAGCAAAAAGCCTCAGATTCAGCCTTCAGTCCTAAGGAGCCCTGCTCAGCAGGGAAGGCAAAGCCCCTGTGGTTAGCCCTAGCCTGCTAGCTGCGGAGGCCTATGAAACGCAGGTAGCTTTTATCATAAGGAGAACAGTGCCCTCTGCTGGCAGCGTCCCCGCGAGTCGAATTCACCGAGCTTCTGGCACCCGGCTCATATAGCACCCACTACAAGTCTTAGTCTGTAGTGCCAGTGCTGGACAGGTATGGTGCGCATTCTTGCATTGGGGGCGAATAACGGCATGGAAGGGACATAAAAGGGAGCAGGAAGAAGACAGGCAAAACGGAAGGATGGGTGCAGGAGGTGTGGCCATCCTCTCCCCATCTGGTAAGGACAAGCAAAGGAGCCTCAACTCTCCGTGGAAAAACCCAGACAAAACCAAAGTGCGGTTTAACCGGACATCGATAGGCACTGCTCCTCCAGCCCATCCTGGGCTGGAAGTGCTTTGTCTGAAGTACACAATTTCCGTTGGCCTGATGACTGTTAAGTGTTTTCCTAAGAGGCTCACAATGGGAGAATGCAGTGGGGACAGTATGGGCCAAGAGGCAGAAATAAGTAGATTCCATCCAGACTATTTCAAAGCGAGCTGCCCTGCTAGGCAGAGGATTTTGGAGCGGAGGCCCTGCCCACAGTGTTCAAAGGAGGGAAGCAAAGCATAATGTTAGAACCCACAACTGCCTCAGCAGGAGCCCCATATGTTTTTTATAAAAAGGCACAATGTTAGCATTGTTCTATGCTCAATAGCCCGACTGTTATAACTAATGCTTTGGTATGAATACGATCATTTAAAATTCTTAACCAGTTGCACTTAGTGACAATAGGCATCAGAAAACAAGTCCAGAAGCAGAGATTTCTCACTTTGGGGTCAGTTGGCTTTAAATACACATACACATGCCTTTTAATGTGCCCAACTTCCAAAAATACACTGAACATTTGCATGAACACTGTTCTTGGCCCTGGCCTTTGCAGCTGCAAATACTAAAGCACATTTTCCCATGTACACTTCAGAACTTAACATGGATTCTGTGTACACAGGGCCGGTGCACAAATAAAGAGGAGCATGTGTCCTGTTTCATTCCACACCAGCACCTTCCTTCCCACTCCCAACCCCTGGGCACCCCCACCCCAGCCTCTCTAGCACACAAACCCAGCTGCCTCTCCGGGGTCTTCAGCCCCCACATTCTAGGTCTTTTGCCCCACCCTCCATGCCTCACCTTCAGCTTGAGGTAAAAACCAGCAAAGGAGACCTGGATCCGGCCAATCAGGCCTAGGCTTTTGTGGTAGTGACACAGTCACCAAACTGGGAAGGATTACTGGTGGCAAGTGAGTTGAGGGCCCTGCATTCCCTTGGTCCTGACTGGTTTCAAGCCTGTATTGCCAGTCTTCCTAGGGATTCCCAGACCATACTGATGCCCTCCAACAAACCCCTCTTTTGCTCTACTCAGGCAAAGCTGGTGTCCAGAGTCTGTAAACAAGATCGCTCCAGGTGATACACACTTCTCACATCAATTATTATTAAAAGAAAGAAAGAGAAGACAAGTAAAAAGACCGTTTTGCATCTGAAGTTTAAATGCTCTTCTGATTGGTCTTCTCTCCCTCCAACCAACCCAGACTGAGTCTCTCATGACAAAAAGGGGAAATACTGCAGTTTTTAAAATCCATAAATTAATTACCAAATAATCCACAAGACTTGGGTAAGGCCACAAGAAAACACTCAGAAGTATTCCGGGAAGACCCGATCTGGGCGTTCCCCACCCCAAGGGAAAAGCACCGAGTAAACCAGCGTCACCCCCAGTTACGCGGAGGTGAAGCAGAGGAGACGCGCTCCCCACCCCCACGAGCTGTAATTAGATGAGGGGCGGAGGGAAGGACGGTTCATCTGGAGGACGGGTCTCCGGGGGCAAGGTCGGCCTGGGAGGCGGGGGACGACGGCCAAGGTCGTTCCGGACGGCGTCCAGTTGGTCTTGCAGGAGCCGGACCCGCTCGTCTAGGCTGCGCTGCTGGGCCAGGACCGCCGCCTTGCCCGCCAGCAGGGCGCGATAGGCGCGCAGCTCCTCCGCGGGCAGGGCCTTCGCCAGCACCTCCCGCAGGGCCCGCTCGCGCCGCGCCACGTGCTCCTTCAGCTCCTTGGCGTCTTCCTGCTGCCGCTGTAGGAGCCCGAGTCGCTGCAGCAGAGAGGCCTGCAGCCACAGGGAAAGCGCGCCGTGAGCTGGGCGAGGGCGCCGTGGTTCCCGGCACGGTCCCAGACGGAGCCGGCAGGCCCCTCTCCGCCCCCGCTCCCCCCCAGCCCGAACCCCTGTCACCTGCTCGTCTGGGTCGCCGTCTGTGCTCTCCCGGGCCAGGGCGCGGCGCACGCGGGCCAGGCGACTGCCCAGCAGCAGCAGCAGGCCAAACACGCGCTCTAGGTCGGCCATGAACCTGCTGAACCGCTCTAGGTCGCGGGGCGCACAGGCCTGGCCCACCGCGGCCTCCAGAGCAGCCCCGCGCCTGGCCCAAGCCTCGGCCACCGCGTGCAGCTGCTCCTGCTCTGCCTGAAGGTCTCGCAGCGTCTTTTGGAGGAGGTCGGCTAGCTCCATCTGCAGGGAGAGCGTGGATACTTAAAGCGGACGCCAGGGGCGCCTGGGTGGCTTAAGCATCCGACTTTCGCTTAGGTCATGATCTCGCGGTTCGTGGGTTCGAGCCCCGCGTCGGGCTCTGTGCTGACTGCCAGCTCGGCGCCTGGAACCTGTTTCAGAGTCTGTAACTCCCTCTCTCTCTGACCCTCCCCTGCTCACGCTGTCTCTCTCTCTCTCTCTCCTAGAAATAAATAAAACACTAAAAAATTAAAAAAAAATTGTTTAAAAAAACATTTAAAAAGTGGACGCCAGGCCCTGACTTCTTAGCCCAAACTCTGGGCTCCTGCTCCATCCAATCTCCACCAGCCCGGCCACACTCACTTTCTTGGCTTGGATGCTGTTTGAATCAGGGAGACCCTGACCACAGGGCTGGTCAGGCACAGGCTGGGTGGTATGGTTTTCAGACCTCATCTCCTCCAGGGAAGTTGGCAGGAGCTGGCTGGAGCTAAATCGATAGCACCTGGGGACAAAACCAGAGCTCCTTGGGTTGTCCTCCCCCAGACTGCAGGGACTTAGAATGCCCCAAGTCCCTGGTACCCCGCACTCACCCTGGCTCAGGAGTACCAGCAGCCTCCTTTCCTGCCTCTTCACAGGCTGGCCTCATTGCAGCCCAGACCTCAGCTAAAGGAATCAGCCCATCTAGCAGGCCCAGGGGTGGCTCTGGGCTGGGACAGGACGTGAGAGTGTCACTCATAGAGGGATCCAGTCTGGCCAGCTCCTGAACCAGCTCCTCAAGGCGGGGACTGGGCCACGTTGGCCTGGAATCAGGTGTGCCAGTGCCACAAGCTAGGGCCGTATGGCTAGGAGCACCTGGGGTGCTGTTGCCTGGAGGTCCCAGGGCATCAACTGGCAGAGGTTTGAGGGGGTCACTCTCTGTAGCTGCAAGCGGGTCAATAGTCAGCAGTCCAGTGGGGTCAAAGATTGGAATGTCACCATTTGCAGTCTCAGGGGGTCTGCAGCATGTGGTCCTAGAGACACCCACAGAACCATTTATCTTCCGCCAGCAGTCATCTGCCTCTGCAGTCTCTGGGTGCCCCTGGAGGGGGTGTTCCGGGGGGACTGTAGCCTGGTCAGCCCTCTGGCCCAAGCTGGTCTCATACTGCTGGTCAGAGACATGGACACTGGAAGTGGAAGATACACTGAGTGAGGAAAAAGCTCCGTTCGAAGACAAGCAGTGTCTTGAATAGGCACCTGTCCCCGTCCCCACAAGCCAGGCTGCGGGGCTCCAGCTAGGAGAGGGTCCCCTGCCCCTCTAGCATTTTGTTGATATGCGTGCGAAAGAGGTGTCTCACTCAGCTTGGAAGTGAGAGACAGCTCACCTTGTTGGGTTTCCTGTGGGGGCATGGGTGTCTGGAGGTGATCTCATTCTGACCTGGGGGACGTCTTCCAGGAAAACCTCATCATCAGGAAGGGATGGGAGCCGGGCAGACCCAAAGCATGTGTCTGAGCCCCTCTGTTCACGGTCTGCAGGGCTGCTCTGGAGGCACTCTGCAGGACCCAACACTGCAGCTTCCTTCTGAGTCAGGAACCTGGAGGAAGGGATGCCACACTGACTACAGTTACCGGATAGGAAGCTCTTGGTGCTGCAGCAGAAGACACAGTGGGGGGTGGTGAGAACAGTAAGGGATGGCGTTGGTAAAAGACAAAATCAGAAGGCTGAAACTGAGGGTAGGTGATGGGCCCTCTCCTTTCTTGGACAAGAGCTGTGAAAACTGCCTCCGATTTCCAGTTCCCTGGTGGTCCGTTTCTCACCTGCAAAGTTGGGTCTGAAACAATGGTCTGGGGGTTTCTGCTCCTTGGGGAACAGCCTGGAAAGGCAAACACGTGCTTGAAATGTAGCTCAACTTTTCGGTCTCCCAGACGCCTCCCACCCCAAGCCTGCAGTCTCTATCTTCCACACCTGGACAATGGGCATGATCCCTCCTGAACCTCCCCAGAGAGCCAAGGCTTCGCCTGACGCGCTCCGACTCCGACTGGAAGGCCTGTGGGCGTCACCGAACTTCAGGGACCTGGGTTCTGGATCCTCTATGCCTCGAGGCTGAGTCTCAGGCAGCCATCTGGTCTGGTGGTCTTCCAACTCTGCCAGCACCGTACGCTCCTGGGGCTCGGGCCCGGACAAGGCCGAGCTGGAGCAGGCCTCACTCGAGCATTCCCCCGCGGATCCGCCTCCCCGACCCACGCGATCCAGCTTCCCTGGCTCAGAGAAGCACCACTTCCACTGCTGGGTGGCTAGGCGACCCCGGCCGACGGTTCCCCGCGCGGGAGCCCCGGGGCGCACCGGCTCCACTTCCCTGCCGGGGTGGCTGAGCGAGGCGGATCGCGGGTGTGCCGCGGGGGGCCGGGCGGGGGCCGCGGGCCGCAGGCGGGCGGGCAGGCTCATGCGGAGCTCCTTGCGCTGGAAGGACGTCTCCCGGAGCACTCGCCGTTGCGCGCCCTGCAGCCGCTGGCGGTAGGCGGCCCGCGAGGCCGGTGGGCTGGGCGGCTCGACGGCCCGCGCCGCCGCCTCGGCCTCGGCCGCCAGAGCAAACAGCAGCGGGGTGACCTGCCGGCTGAGCGGCGCCGCGCCGCCTGGGCCTCCGCGAGCCGCGGCCCAGTGCGCGCGGCGGCCGCGGGCCGGGGCTGCGGGGACGCGCGAAGGCCGGAGGCGGGCGCGGCGGGGGCCGGGCCGCCCCACACCACGCGCACGTAGTCCCAGTCTAGGTACGGGAGGAGGTCGGTCCCAGGCGACGGCGTGCGCGGCTCGGGAGCGCCGGAGGCCCCGGAGAAAGAGCTGTAGGCCGAGTCGGCGCGCGCGGACAGCCGCCGCAGGTCCAGGCTGCGAGTGGACGAGGCTGGGGAGGCGCGGTCGCCCCCAGGCCCCAGGGCCTCCATGGCTGCACAGGGGAGTGCTTAGACCAGCTCCGTGGGTCCTGGAAGAACACAGACGGCGCGGTGGGGGAGGAGCCCGGACAAGGCTGGCCACTCCGACAGGGACAGCCAGGTGCTTACACATCCCCTCTTTGGTCACACGATCTTCAGTGCTGCCATTTCCCGGGTCAGGGATGTCATGGGCGGTGGGGCCGGCCCCGGGAGTAACTCTGGAGTTTGAGGGCCTTAACTCTTCCCCCTTAGCTCGAGGGGGCGGGGCGGGGATTGGCAACTGGCCCATTCCCTCCTGAGGCTCTCCTGGCTGGTAGCCCGCCTCTACCCGGACACCTCCTGGAGCGCTGAGAATGTACCCATACTCCTTCCCTCCCCAACCCAGTCCCACCCAGGCTACTTCCTGCCAGCTTTGTTAGCTTCTCCATGTGATCTTTCCCCGATAAACAATGGTCAAGAACGTTCTGAGATCACAGGGGAGCCAAGAAAGGAAGGGGGAAGACCCGGGTCAGGTGGTAGGGGCAGCTTCACAGCCTCCCTTCCTCCCTCTGTGTCATTTATGTTCCAGGTGCTTTACGTAAATATTTATCTTGATCCTCACAACTGCTATCTGCGTTTTACAGATGAGGACACTGGGGCTTTTAGGGGGAAATGATGTGCCCAGGAGCACACGGTTGGTAAGAAGCAGAGCCCTGCCTGGAATCCGGGCCTGCCTCCAAGCTTACTGCAGCCAGAATCAATTTCCTAGAAGCAAACCCTGCTGAAAACCAGTTTACCAATTCCCCTCCGCCCCCCACCACCCGCAACCACCTGAGTCCTCCGTCCTCCAACAAAGCTCAAACTCCACTGTGGGAAACTGTCACCCTCACCTCCTCTCAAAATACAGGCAGATTCCAGAATAATATAGTCTGTACTTTGACTGGGCAAGGCTTAAAGGTCTCCTGACCTTTTGAGACCCCTACAGTGTCCTGAGCTTCCCTCCACAACACAGCACTCATCCCCCTGCCATGTAATTGTTGACTTACTTGTGATTCCGATACCCTCTTCCCCTTCCAACCCGTGAGCTTCCGGAGGACAGGCCCTGCAATTAGTCATCTCTGTCCCCTCAGTGCCTGGCATGAGGTGGATGTTAAAGAAATAGCTGCTGAAGGGCAAGGAAAGGAGTAGACTTGCAGTGAGTGCATGGAGGGTGGCTTTGGTGGAGAAGGAAGAGGGTTCCTTTGCTTCTGCCCACTCTTCTCCCCCTAGTTGCCTTTTCTGGTGATGGGGACAGAATGAATGGGGGCAGCTGTCACCATGGACACTGTCCAGGTTACTCATTCATTATTAGGAACCAAAAGAGCAGGCAAGCACAGGTGGAGCAGGAGAGGCCAGAAATCAGTACCTCCCTAGGGCCAAGAGGGGGGAGGGGGGAGGAGTTGGATGGGTGTGCACTGAGTCTTGGGAAGCTGGGGCTCCTTAAAGGCTCTGAGGACTTTGGGGGAGGGGAAGGGCTTGCTTTCTCTGAGCTGGCTTGGTGAGGGGTACAGAGGACAGTGACCTGCAGCTGGAGTGGGATTGCAAAGCAGGCTCACCTGAGCCTCCTAAACCGGAACTCATGGTCACCCTCAACCCTTCCCCGAGGCCCCAGATGCTACAGAGTGCAGGTCAGGGTGGTAGGGGAGGTTAGCAGTGAGGATGTGGTGTTTCCTAGAAGGGAGAGGCAGTACCTGCAACGTTCTCAGGAGGGGCTGTCAGCTGACCTGGGACCAACACATCTTCACATTGCCGACTTTGGAAGCATCTTTATGGCCACGAAGACCAGCCTGGCAGGGAGGTCCTCACACTCAGGTTTGGGGACCTCTTTTGCAAGGGTTTCCACTCTCTGGACTTGAGGAAGACCAGAAGCTACTCTGAGTAGCAGCTCCTGGGAGGAGAGCCACCTTCTCTAGGAAACCCACCCTAGGCACCGGGACACTAACCCTCTCTTCCTATTCTGAGCCCAGCTTTGGAGTCTTGTTTTCCCTGCCTCATGCCACCCATGCCTGCCTACTGTTGGCTTCCTGCATCTACAGGCTCCAGTGACTCTTCAAATACAAAAAAGATTCCTCCGTTTCGGAGGAATTTTATTTGTGAGTTGCTGTGTTCACAAAGGATTCTGAGGTCACCAAATAAAAACATCATGAGTGGATAAGTAAATAATACTGTGTGCACATATGTTTGCTTTTTGCCCCACCTTGTCTTAAGGATGCTTTTTTCTTTCACTGTTTATTTAGCTTTGAGAGAGAGAGAGAAAGAGAGAGAGTAAGTGGGGAGGGACAGAGAGACGGGGAGACACAGAATCCAAAGCAGGTTCCAGGCTCTGAGCTGCCAGCAGGAAGCCGTAGGTGGGACTTGAACCCACAAATTGTGAGCAAATGACCTGAGCCGAAGTCAGACGCTTAGCTTACCGGACTGAGCTGCCCAGGCGCCCCCTTGAGGATAACTTTTTTAACGGTGGCCTCAGGAGACTGATAACCATGTGGGATGCTCAGTGCTGTGCTAGAGGGTGCAGCTCCTGTTTTGGGATCTCAACAATCAAAGCAAGGAGTCTGCACACTTGACTAGCTACAGGAGCCTCTTGCTGTCCAGCCAGCCACTGTGGCTGGGGGCGGCCACATCCCTGGAGTCCTAACCCCTGGGTTACTGTCAGCTGTGGGCGGGCCTGCGGAGCCAGCCCTGCAGAGAACTGAAGTGCAAGGCCTAGAGCTCTCAAGGAGCTGTTCAGGCCTGCGCCAAGCCTCGCCAGAGCACGGGGAGCAGCTCATTGCTAGAAAACCGCCAGAGTGGGGTCCACACACAAGTACTCATCTGCTGAACGAAAGAGCAAGAGAGGAAAAGGAGACCAAGATGACCTGAGTGTTCAGAGCTGGAGGCCTGCGAGGCAGAGCTGCCGGTCTCAGGAAGGAAGAGGCTGAGATGGGGGCTGGTCCAGGGGTCCAGTGCTCCTTCAGGCTGGGGCCTGCCGGCTGTGCGGTGTCGGTGGCAAGTCTGGGAAGCTGGGAAGCTGGGATGTGGGTCTAGCCCTCAGCAGAGAGGTTGGACTAGAGAAGCAGGCCGACTCATGTTTTTAGTGAGACGTTGTTGGGGAAACAGATGAAGACAATTTTCTGGCCTCTCAAACCTCCCCAAGGCAACAGGAGCAGATCCAGGTAAGGTGACCAGAAAGGTAGACAACCTCAAATGACCAAGGATGATCAGGAATTAGAGCACACTCTGTCAAAGGCTCCCTCAAATTTGACCTCTCTGTGGAGAGGTTATCCAGGCCGCCCTCTCAGGATGGCTCCTCCCTCGGTACTAGGGTCACTGTGGGGACACTGCCTGCACCGCAGTGTCCCCGCCACACTGAGCTTCTGGGTCCTGGGCCGCGTCTTGAATGCCAGCCCCCCAGATGTGGGGAAGTTGTGCGGCTCTCCCATCCCCTGCGGGCCCTTTCTCCAGGCTGGCCCGGCCCGACGGTGCAGCCCGCGCAACTTTGGCTCTCAGTCGCTCTAGCCCACATGGAGATCCCAGAGACTCGAGCTCTGCGCCGCGCTGCGCGCAGAAAAGGCGGGATACCGGCTGCACCCGGGGAGAGGAGGCCGCGGTCGTGGGCGGGCCACATACCTGGGGCTTCAGGCTCTGGAGAGTCGCGGAGGGACAGAGGCGCAAGCCAGGCGACCGCAGGGGGCGGCAGAGTCACGCGGTGCGGCGCGATAACGGGACCCCGGGGATGCCGGGAGGGCCGATGGCCGCGGGCCGCACACTCGGGGCCTTTCCTGTTGAGTGCACCGTCTGGGAAGGAGGGCTCGGACCCTTGCGGGAGACTGAGGGGGCTTGGGCGAGGGGGGCCCGCATTCTTTCGTGGCTCGGCGGCCGCAAGGCAGGAGCCGGGGGTCGCGGGCAGAGAGCCTACTGCGTGCGCTGGCCGCACCGCGCGGTTCCCCGCAGCCCCAGCCGCTCGGGGTGTCTGCGTCCTCCCACCGCCGAAAGTACCCGCATGCAAGGGCCCGCCTCGACCCGCGCGGTCCAGACTAGGCACCGGGCGAACACTCCAGACCAACGACTCGCGGGTGCTCCGCGGCGCCCCCGCCCCACCCCCCAGCCCTTCCCGCCGCGGGATGCGTCCTGCCCCCGCCGGGAAGGGGATCCCGCCCGCTGGCCACGCAGCATACCTGAACTGCAGCCCGAGACGCGCTCCTGGGCGCCGGCGGCCGCGCGGTGACATCAGAGCCCCAAGCTCCGGCTCCCGACCCCACCTCCCGGCTCCGGCCGCGCGGGGGAGGTGCCACGTCCGGCCACGGGGGGGCGAGAGCCCGGAGTGGCGGCGCTGGCCCCGCGATCGCCCGCGCCCCGCCCCCCACCCCGTGAGGTCCCCTCTCCGGCCTCAGCCCCAGGCCCGGGGGGTGGACACTGGTCCCCCCGCTGGACACAAGCCTCCTACTCCGGGCCGGAGAAGCGGGAGAGGGAGAGGAGGAAGGGCGACCGCTGCCCACTGCCGCCCGCCTCCAGCGCCGCCTGACCTGGCGGGTGTGTCTTCAGCGCCAGTGGTGCGCGCGCTGGGGTACCAGGGGGTCCCGACAGCCCCCTCGGTGGGGAACCCCTGGACGGGCCCCAAAGACTCCAGACGGCCACAATTCCTTTCAAGCTTAGCTGAATAAACACATCGGCCCGGGGGTGGGGCTCTGCCTCGGTTCCTGTCCTGTGTGCAGTTCAAATGCTAACTTACTCCCGGACCAACTCCCCCCCACCAGATCCTAGATTTCCAAAACTCCTCTAGCTCTTTGACTCCCACTGTGAGCTCTTATCTCCCAATTTTGCACCGCTTTTCTCCATTTCTTCTACTACCCGCATTAATTTAGGCCGTTCTGGCCAGCCACCTGAACCACAGGGGATGCATTGTGTATTCACTTCTGCTGCCTTCAGTGGGTCCCTTAGGAGCTGCACTATAGCTTGGATACAGGTCATTCCAGTCTTGGTTGTCAAGGTTGTCAAGGTCTTTGCCTTTGGGAATCTCCAGACTTCAAAGAATGCTCTAAATTCATCTGTTACTCTGCTTTCCTTCCTTTGCCTACTTCCCAAACCTCTATCCTATGACTGCTGGCTCTGCCAAGAAATGCTCCAATCCCTAGAAAGGACTACGGGGCCCTTTGCTGAGCACTTTCAGCTCTCCAGTCCCTCTGCTACAATGTGAGCTGGCCTTACACTCCAACAGAATCAGCCTGAGGGCAGGGACTGTGTCCCCCATCCTGGCATCCTTTATGACAAGTTTTGTTGGTGGCAATAACAAGGACCCACACTTCGGACCAGGGATCAAAGCTACCACTTTCTGGTGGCACTGGGAACCTGGGGAAGTCTGTCTTCTTGGATCTTCTAGGGAGTGGAGACAGCAGACACCTGAGCCTGGCTTCATTGTGCTCCCCTGTCTCTGCTCCTTTTTTTTTTTAATGTTTATTTATTTATTTGGAGAGAGATTGGGAGGGGGAGCAGGAGCAAGGGAGAGAGGGAGACAGAGATTCCCAAGCAGGCTCTGCTCTGTCAGCGCAGGGCCCAACAGTAGCTGGAACTCATGAACCATGAGATCATGACCAGAGCCAAAGTCAAAGTCTGATGCTTAATCAAATGAGCCATCCAGGCCCCCCTGTCTCTGCTCCTTCTTCAGACACCATCCATACTGAGGCATTAGCAGTGGAAAGAGAGCCCTGGGCTCGAAGACAGTGGCTCAGAACCTCTTGGCTTTGAAAGTCGGCCTGTTTTAAGCTTCTGATCCACATGGCTGGTGTCAGAGCAATACTACAATAGAGGGCACACAACTCAGCAATCAAGAGCCAATTCAAACTTTCTCAAGTTTTTCATTTATATTTTCAATTTTACATTGAAAAAAAGTAACTTTCTGGAAAACCACAAAGTGGACATAGTGTCCACAGCAATTTTTATTCACGCACTCAAACTTCCTGCTCCCTACTTCTCTTGCACACTCTACAGAAGCTCTGTACTTACCTCCCAGAAAACTGAAACCCTGTCCACCCACTTCTGTCTTGCCTCTTGTCTTCTGCCTTTCCTGACATCTGGAAGTCACCAGGTCCTACGTACTAGACATTGGTGTTGCCAGGAGCTGAGCTGACATTCATAGTTCTCCTGTTGCACGTAATCAGTTTCACAGGCCATCAGCATCAGACAAGGCCATCTGTACCCGTGATGGATCAAGACAAAAACAGACCCATTTTGCAATCATATCTGAACACAGACAATCCATGAACATTATTGTAACAATCACTTAGGGTGCCTGGGTGGCTCAGTCGGTTGAGCCTCCGACTCTTGATCTTGGGTCATGATCTCACGGTTTGTGAGGTCCAGCCCCACACTGGGCTCTGCACTGACATCGGGGAGCCTGCTTGAGATTCTGTCTCTGCCATTCCACTGCTTGCGTGCATGCACTCTCTCAAAATAAATAAATAAACTAAAAAAAAGACCAAACATCCTTGTGTCCTAGCTAATAAGAGTGACTGTTTCTTCACCAATGACAGATTTAGTTTCACTCACCTTGTTCCTCCTGCTAGATCAGACTCATCGATACACCCAATCGTGGAGTTATTCCTTCTTCGCAAGGCATCAAACACTGAGAAAAGTCCTGCTTCTTTAACTCTCTCCAAAGTTGCTACAAGAAGCCCAAATCCTGTAAGTCCTTTCTAAGACCCTCTCGCTGAGATACCCAGAGGTTCCCCATCACTGCAGCAATCAATACACCCAGTTTGTTCAACCACGGGTGTGTTCCTGGTGGTCTTTGACTGCAGAACATCAAGAATTCCTAGCTCTTCATTGCCAAAGTTCAAAGAATCTTGGAGGCGAGGGAGGAGAAGAAACTGCCACCAAGTCTGAGTCTCCTTTCGTGGTGGTGAAGACTGTGAAGAAAGAGGAGGCATGCACACATTTATGACATTTTTCGACAACATAAAGAAACAAATGCCTGTTCCCCTCAGTAATTCAGTATTTTCCCAGGCCTGGGAAAGATATTTTTTATTCTTAAGTTTATTTATTTTGAGAGAGATGGAGAGGGTGCGAGTGGGGGAGGGACAGAGAGAGAGGAGAGGGAGAATCCCAGGCAGGCTCTGTGTGGTCAGTGAGGTTAGTGTGCAGAGCCCAAGGCGAGGCTTGACATGGGGCTCAAATCCATAAAACCATGAGCTCATGACCTGGGCCGAAATCATGTAAAGAGCTTAACTGACTCTGCCACCCCGGCATCCCTGGGAGAGGTCTTTTAAAGACCCTCAGGTGACTGGGCTAAAACAGGGTTGAAGCCACAGGTCTCACCATTCAGCCAGCCCAGGACCTGATGGGTGGGAAGGTGGCGGGCCTCATTCCACGTGGCTTGGCACTTGTAATCTGAACTGTTGGAACCATACCGGAGTCGCTGCCCACCCCCCAAGTCTCTGTGGTTTCTTGCTTTGATTCCTGTCCCCTGCCCCCAATGGATTGGGGTGATATGTTGTGACCATGGTATAAATACTAAAGATTGTGGGGCACCTGGGTGGCTTAGTCGGTTGAGCATCCGACTTTCCCTTAGGTCATGATCTCGCGGTTTGTGGGTTCGAGCCCCACGTCAGGCTCTGTGCTGACTGCCAGCCCAGAGCCTGGAGCCTGCTTCGGAGTCTGTGACTCCCTCTCTCTCTGACCCTCCCCTGCTCATGCTGTCTCTCTCTCTCTTCTAGAAATAAATAAAAAACATTAAAAAAAACAAACAAAAAAAAAAAACTAAAGACCTTGTCCTTCCTATGAGGCACTGTGCTAAATCTCTGTTACTCATCTTTTTAACCCTGTTATTCCTGAGAAGTAGATATCATTATACCCCCAGTTTACAAGTGAGGAAACTGAGGCTTGGGGAGATTAAATACCTTGTCCTGGTCAACTAGCTTGTAAGAAGTAGAGGCAAAACCCCACGGTGGCTGGCTCCAAAGTCCATTGTCATGCGACCAGTGAAAGGAATTGCAAGATGTGGATGTCCAAGGATAGCTTTCCTATCCACGCAGGAGAATAGAATTTAGACTTCAGATTGAGCAGGACCAGAGGGTAATTGGGGAAAGAAGTGAGAAGGAGCAAGACCCCAATCAGAATGTCCTTCTGTGTGTCAACAGTCTAATATGCACCTGAGCTAAGGTCCATATATGGTTTCCACCAGCTTATTGTGAAGGGCTTATAAAAACATTTCCTTCCAGAGGTACCTTTTCAAGGCATCCTGCGACTTAATTTGGGGGCGGTGTTTATTTCTGAAAGAAAGAGAGAAAGCTCAGGGGAGGGGCAGAGAGAGAGGGAGTCACAGAATGTGAAGCAGGCTCCAGGCTCTACACTGTCAGCACAGAGCCTGATGCGGGGCTCGAATCCAGGAACTGTGAGATCACGACCTGAGCCGAAGTCAGACACTTAACTGACTGAGCCACACAGGCACCTTGGATTTTTTAATTTGAAGTTATATCTTGCAGCATATTCACCACCAGTGCCTAGCACTGTATCATTCTTTTAAATAGGTGCCTCATTATCCATTGCATGGGCATAAGTAAATTGGGTTGCCAATGGACATTTAGGCTAATTCTGTATTTTGCTCTTACTAATTTTGTAATGAAGAACCCTGGTCTTCATCTTTGCTCATATATCTTTGCTCATACTTGTTTGTAGGATCAGTTCCTAAAAGATTAACTGGAAGTGGATCCTTCCACCCACCCTAGCTGGCACCATTCGGGTTAGAAAAAAACCGCCAACCTAGCCATTCCTGAGTTCCTGACACTCAGAATCACAGGCAAAATAATTATAAACGTAGCCATGAAGTTTTGGAGTAGTTTGTTACACAGTAAGAGATACATGTAACAAGATATGTAAATTTTCAAATATGGTTGATGTTGTTACATTTCTTCCCAAGAGGCTGTACCAATTTACATTTCTTTTTAAAAATTTTTTAAATATTTTTTTATTTCTAGGAGAGAGAGAGAGACAGCGTGAGCAGGGGAGGGTCAGAGAGAGAAGGAGATACAGACTCTGAAATAGGCTCCAGGCTCTGAGCTGGCAGTCAGCACAGAACCCGACGTGGGGCTCGAACCCACGAACCACGAGATCATGACCTAAGCGAAAGTCGGACGCTTAACCGACTAAGCCACCCAGGCGCCCCCAAATTTACATTTCTGTCAGTGTAGGAGAATGCCTAGTTTCCTGCATCCTCACTAATAAAGAGTATTATCAAAATTTGATGCCTGAGGGGCACCTGGGTGGCTTAGTTGGTTAAGCGTCTGGCTTTGGCTCAGGTCATGATCTCATGTTTTGTGAGTTTGAGCCCCGTGCCAGGTTCTAAGTGGACAGCTGGGAGCCTGGAGCCTGCTTTGGATTTTGTGTGTGTCTCCCTCTCTCTCTGCCCTCCCCTGCGCACACTCTGTCTCTTTCAAAAATAAATAAACATTTTTAAAAATTAAAAAAAATTTTTGATGCCTAAAATCTGAAAGGCAAAAATAGTATCTCACTGTTATAATTTACATCTTTAATAAATGAAATTGCACATCATTTTGTACATTTAAAAGCCAGTTGTATTTGTTTTCGTGATCTGTCAATTCCCTTTTTCCCATATTTCTGTTTGTATGTCTTATTGATTTATAAGATCTCTGTATATATCAAGCAGTTAACTTTCTTTTTTCCTTCTGTGCGGACTATAGTTTCCCAAGGTTGTTATCTTTTGACTTTGTGGTGGCAATAAATCTATAATCCCTGGTTGAATCAAAAGATTTATCTTCTATTTATTTTTTATGATTTTTAATGATGCATTTAAAAAATTTTTTTAATGTTTTATTTATTTCTGGGAGAGAGACAGGGGAGGATCAGAGAGAGAGGGAGACACAGAATCCAAAACAGGCTCCAGGCTCCAAGCTAGCTGTCAATACAGAGCCTGTTGGGGGCTCGAACCCACGAACCAGGAGATCATGACCTGAGCCGAAGTCAGACACTCAACCAACTGAGCCACCCAGGTGCCCCAAAAGATTTATCTTTTAGACAGCAATGGCACAGCTGTCTTAATAACTCAGAGATAGTCATGTAATGGTTAAAATACAGCACAGGCTAGAAATCTTTTAACAAAATCGGGTTGTCTATTTTTAGAAATCCAACAAAGCATGAATCACTGCTTATACACAAATCTTCACCTAAATTGTAAATGTTCCCTTGGAGCAAGTTTGTTTGCTCTCTAATTATGCAGTGAATTCACCACACTGGTTTAAAGATAGGGCTTTACAGGAAGACAGCCACAAGAAGAGAATGGAGCTCATCCTCTGCTGTGGCGGCTTCTGACAGGTGAGGGCTCTGGGCAAGGCTGGGTAGGGACGAGCTGGCGTGGGATTACACTAAAGTTCCCTTTCAGATCAGCAGGTCTTGGGCAGGAATGCTGGGCCGTCACATTCCTATTGAGTACACATATATCACCTTTTCCCTACAGGCAATGGGTGATATCTCAACCTCTGTTTGCTTTCATCATCATAATTCAGCTTTTCTCTGCTAGCCTGGCCCGAAGCGTCAGGCCTAGGCCCATTCCATCTTCCTGGTTTGTTCAAAAGTTACCCACACAGCCTTGGACAAGAAAGGTAAAATGACACAGATGGATAGAGAAGCCTCTCTTCTCCTTTTCCTACAGCGGACCTGGGACAGAGAAGTGGCAGTCAGGTGAGATTTTCTATTTTGTTCTTCTGGTCTCCTCTGACCCAGATGAAAACTGTCAGCTAAGCTTCATTTTGGTTCTCAAGAATATAAACTCAGACCCTGAATAAGAGTCCCAAGAGCTGTGTCCAGAAAGGGCAAACACTGGCTCAAGCCTAGGAAAGTCCAACCTGCCTCTTCTGTGCTGGGGTGCTAAAAAGGCATGAGATCGTCTCCAAAGGGCTGTCTCCTAAAAGTGCCCCCTGTGTGGGCTAAGTTTCTGAGGGCCTTGCTTGCCAAGAAGTCGCCCGGTCAGCTTTTTAAAGGGGAGAGCAATCCAGTTCTAGAGCTCTGGTCTGGGAGCTGCACTCAAAAGCCACATGCTGGACTTTGGGCAGGACTGGGCCACAGCATGCCGTGTGCATGTGGGTGAATTGGGTCTGGAAGCAGATAATTCATGGACTTAATGTTAAAGTAGGAAATGTTGATTTTTTTAAATGTTTATTTTGAAAGAGTGTTAGTGGAGGAGGGGCAGAGAGAGAGGGCGAGGAAGAATCTCAAACAGGCTCCACACAATCAGCATAGAGCCTGACGCGGGGCTCGATCTCACACACCGTGAGATCATGACCTGAGCTAAAACCGAGTCAGTGCTTAGCTGACTGAGCCACCCAGGTGCCCTGGAATGTTGCTGATTTTAACTGATGCATCTGATCAGTAACTCACACAAAGGGGACTTTGTTCTAAAACCTATGGGTGCCTGTGTCCAGGTCCATCGTGGTCCATGTGTTTTTAGGACCCTGTCAGGGGTGAATGTGACAACACAGTGTCTAGTTGGTTGCTCTTTGTACTTCAAGGGAAGCATCAGGTTAGGAAAGAAAAAAAAGAGAAAAGTAAAGAAAAACCAAGGTATAAAGTTACTTTTGACTGTCCTAGCAAATCAGGCAACACAGCAAAGGGGGATCAGATCTGTGTATTGGGTGACACCAAAGGAATTCTCGGGTTAAATAGCAACGAACAGCAATTGACTGGAGGAAACAGAAATGGCTGACAGGCTTATTGGCCACCCTGTGATTTCTCACCATAGAACAGATATGTGTTCTCCGATTCCGTGTGTCGCAGGTATAGGAAAACCAGCACAGTGGGAAGAAGAGGGTGAGCTCACAACCTGGCAGACAAAGTGTGAATGCCAGCAGCTATATGACCGTGAAGAAACCCTCACCTTCCAGACCTCCATTTCCTAGTCTGTAACACAGGGATGTGACTACACATTTGCCGGGTAAAGATTAAATGAGATTTCATCACCTATATTCAGTGGCAGGCTCGTAGTTGGCCATCAATAATAGGTAGCAGTTTTATTATTATTCCTCACTTCAGCCTCCCCTGTGAGGAATACAATCTCCACTAAATCCCAGCCTCAATTTCATCTCGAAGGATTGGTTTCTACCCCAGAGGTTTCCCGTAGTTGTTGGTCATGCTGTTAGTAGCTTATTACTAAATTTTGCTTAGTAGGGACCCCTGGGTGGCTCGGTCAGTTAAGTGTCTGACTTCAGCTCTTGCAGTTTAGGAGTTCAAGCACTGCATCGGGCTCTGTACTGATAGCTCAGAGCCTACATCCTGCTTTGGATTCTATGTCTCCCTCTCTCTCTGCCCCTCCCCTACTCGTGCTTGTCTGTCTCTATCTCAAAAATAAACACTGAGGGGTGCCTGGGTGCCTCGGTCGTTAAGCGTCCGACTTAGGCTCAGATCATGATCTCACAGTGTCTGTGGGTTCGAGCCCCGCATCGGGCTCTGTGCAAAGCCTAGAGCCTGCTTCACATTCTATGTCTCTCTTTCTCTGCCCCTCCCCTTGCTCACTCTGTCTCTCTCTCAAAATAAAGACATAAAAAAAGTTAAAAAAATAAAAATATTGAAAAAAATTCTTAAATTTTTTGCTTACTACTCCCCCAAACAGGGCTGCAGGGGACATCCAAACACTTTCTTCTTGGGGGGAATCCCATGTTGTATGGGAGAGACAGGGCCCCTCCTCTCACTTTGAAAGCCAGCCAGCAACAGTAAAGGCCTGAGACCCAGGCCTGACCAATCTAATGCCCCTGCCAGGACTGGGACTCTCCTCTGAGTAACATAGAGACCCAAGGATAGATGAGAAACTACCACACGTCTGGGGTGTGGTAACAGTACAGGTTAGGATCACCTGTTTCCTGCTCTTGCTGCCTAGTCTCCTTTGGTTCCTATTTTCGAAGTCAGGTGTTCCCCCTTTCTAGTCAAATTGGTGAACGACCACACTTCTTTCCAATACTTTTTTTTTTTTTTTGAGTGAGTCAAGCACAATGGTTTCTACTGCCTGAAACTAAGAAGTTGCCGATACAGAGCCAAGACCTCTTTGAACACCGAGTCATCAATGTTAGGCCAGGAGAAAATCTAGCCAGATTTGAGTACCGCAAGCCATTCTCCCTGGAAGAAGTAACCATCAGGCAAGAGAGCTCTCCCTCAGCTGCCCGCCCGGAGGGCTAAGGGGATGCAATCCCAGATCCCTGATGTGGCTGGAGACCCTTGAACAAGTCTTGCACAGTCTCCAAAGTAGCAACTCAGGAAACAGGATAAAGCAGTGCAGGACAAGCACAAGTCAGCCAAGTTCCCGGTTCAAAGTCACAAATATTTGCTATGAAATGAAAACAAGATTTCCCTTAGCAAACACAAAATCAAAGAGAAGAAAATTTCAGTCGGTTGCCTTTTCCTATTCCTGCACTAAAGAGGGTTCACCCAGATTCTACCTGTTCCTGCCCACCAGCATGGACCAAAACTCGAAGCTGATGTCAGCCCAAGGTGGGTCTGCCTGGAGACCCAGAAGCTTAGGCTTCCGTTGCATAGCTACCTTCTATAGAGGGCTGGGCACACGCTTTGCACTAGCAAAGGTCCTTTTAGTAAGGAGCCAGCATGACGCTGAGTTATACAACCCCTCAACCAAGTATCACCTTCTCAGTGAAGCTTCCCTGAGATCTCTAAGCACAGTGCATTGTTCCCTGCTCCACATAATGCTACATTCTAGAATAGACGGCCATTTATTGGTCTGCCCAGTAGAAAGACTGTGAGCTCTTGAAAGCACGGATACCTGGCCACACCACGTTGAGAATCTCAGTGCTTTTTGAATCAACACCTCGGGGAAACCTGATCCCAGGTGAACAACTATGTCATTCCTCCATCCCATGAGTTCACAGCTGGTAGCAACCTCCCAAAGATGGCCTGGGTCTCCAGGACCTAGTAATGAGCGTGTGTGTGTGTTTGCGCGCACGCACATGCGTGCACATTTTGGGGGAGGTATGCAAGGGTCCTATAAGCAGCATTCTAGGTACCAAGTGGCCATCCTATGGAAGCATAAAAGCAATCAGTCAGCTAGCCATTATTGCGTTTATGGACCACTGGGCCCAGAACTTAAAATCAGAGGCAGAGAACACATATCCTGGGAGGCAAGCGCCAGCAAGAAGTCAGCAGCATCCTTCTTTCCACGGAGAATTGTTCCTGCCAACACCTATCTACTCGGGCATCCCCCGTCCTTAGAGGGACTGGTGGCTCTGACCATGGGTAGACTGGTTGGAATCCTTTGTTAAAACTACCAAAAGGGGGGGCGCCCGGGTGGCTTAGTCGGTTAAGCGTCTGACTTTCGCTCAGGTCATGATCTCGCGGTTCATGAGTTTGAGCCCCGCGTCGGGCTCTGTACTGACTGACAGCTCAGAGCCTGGAGCCTGTTTCAGTCTGTGACTCCCTCTCTCTCTGACCCTCCCCTGCTCACGCTGTCTCTCTCTCTCTCCTATAAATAAATAAAAACATCAAAAAAAAATTAAAAAAAAAAAAACTACCAAAAGGAGAAGGGAAACAAGAAATTGTAGAGACCTGAAGGAAATTACCAGTCCAGGATCTAATGCCGTTTTAAAGCTTGTTATCCCAGTGAGGGCTGGACTCCTAGCCCATACCCTTGGGCTGGCCAGCGTCTTGCGTCATCTGTCTGGTTCTTCAACCTCTTCTCACCGGGGAGCAAGCTTTAAAGCAATATCAGATCCTTGACTGCTCATTTCCTGCAAGTTTCTACAATTTGTTTCACTTTCTCCTTTTGGTAGTTTTAACAAAAAGAGGAGATTCACCATACTAAAACGAGCTACTTGCTTTTCAGAATGGACTGTTTCAGGCACTTACTTGGATAGAGTGCACAAAAAAAAAAAAGGTCTGGGGGGGTTGCTGCCAAGGATGGAATAACTATTTCCAAGAGAGTTCACGTGGGTTTTTAAATCCTCTGCATGGATTCTTAGGATTAAATTAATCATCTTTATTAACGAGAGCAGGTGGTGCTTATCTCAGATGCGTTTTTGAGAACAACCATTGTTTGTAGACTAACACATGCCTGCGAAGAATTAAAAATAAAGCCAAATTGCAACCATCTGGTCTTTCAGGAGCCCTGAGTGCTTTATCCAAATTAGATTTACCTTAATATGCTTAACAGGCTTACAAGTCAACAGCAAGGAGACAAATGATCCAGCCTCTTTTTTGACGGCAAAGGGTTTGCGTAGACATTTCTCCCAAGAATAAATATAAATGGCCGATAAGAACATGAAAAGAGGCTCCATATCAAATGCTAATCAAAACCCCAGTAAGATGCCACTGGGCTTCCACTGAAAAGGCTAGAATCAAAAAGGTGTTCATTCAATGTTGGCAATGGTGTAGAAAAAATTGAAATCTTCATGCACAGCTGGTGGGAATGTAAACTGGTACAGCTGCTTTGCAAACTTACTTTAAGATAACTTATTCTAGGGGCCCCTGGGTGGCTCAGTCAGTTGGGCATCTAACTTCGGCTTAGGTGGTGATCTCAGTTTAGAAGTTCAAGGCCCACATCAGGGTCCACGCTGACAGTTCAGAGCCTACAGCCTGCTTCAGATTCTGGGTCTCTCTCAACAAACATTAAAAAAATAAAAACTTCTGTGTTTACAGCAGCATTAATAGCTAAAAAGTGGAAACAGCCCAAATGGCCATCAAAAGATGAATACAGGGTCACCTAGGTGGCTCAGTTAGTTAAGCATCCAACTATGGTTCAAGTCATGGTCTCATAGCTTGTGGGTTCAAGCCCCGCATTAGGCTCTGTGCTGACAGCTTAGAGCCTGGAGCCTGCTTTGGATTCTGGGTCTACCTCTCTCTGTCCCTGCCCTACTCACGCTCTTTCTCTCTCAAAAATAAACATTTAAAAAAAGACGAAGGAAAAAATTGTTGCAAATTCATATTATGGACTATTATTCAGACATAAACAGTAATTAAACACAACACGTGCTACAACATGGATGAACCTTAAGAAGATTATGCTAAATAGAAAAAGGCAGACAAAAAACCCACATTCTGTGATTGTATTTATATGAAATGTCCAGAATAGGCAAATTCATAGAGACAGAAAGCAGATTAGTATGTAGCTAGGGGCTGAGGGTAGGTGGGATGGGGAGGGAGTATTAACTGGTATCAAGTTTTGGGGGAAGAGGATAGAAATATCCTGGAATTAGATGGTAATGATAACTGCAGAACCTTCTGGGTGTGCTGTAAATCAATAAACCATACACTTTAAAACCTTGAATTTTGGGGCACCTGGGTGACTCAGTTAAACATTCAACTTAAGCTCAGGTCACGATCTCACAGCTCCTAAGTACAAGCTCCACGTCATGCTGTGCTGACAGCTCAAAGTCCGAAGCCAGATTTGGGGTGTCTCCCTCCCTCTTGGCCCCTCCCCCACTCACATTCTCTCTCAAAAATAATTAAGACGTAGTTCATGGAATGAATTTATCATTTCATTTTGCCACAGGGACCTAAGTTTGTTCTCTTTCTAGAGGGTTGCTATCCTACAATCTCAGAGGTATCTGCCAAAAACAAGAAGCCATGGAAAAAAATATGCCCAGTTTGGGGCACCTGGGGCTCAATTAGCTAAGCATCTGACTCTATGTTTCGGCTCAGGTCAGGGTTCAGGAGTTTGAGTCCCACAGGGACTAACAATGCAGAGCCTGCTTGGGATTCTCTCTCTACCTCCCCCCCCTCCCCCGCACTGCTTGTCCTCTCAAAATGAAAACTTAAAAAAATACATATATATCAAGTTTTTCACTTTTGTGCATTCCCATCTCCACTGCCATAATCCAGGTCAGCGTCATCTCTTAGGCCATGACATTTCTCAGGAGGCCATGACAATAGCCTCCTAAAACTTAAAAGTTCTCCTTCCTTCAGAGTAGTTTCTGCCTAACCACCCCACGTAGAACATTTAGAGTGATGTTTAAAAAAAAAAAAAAAATCCAGGGCACTGGGTGGCATAGTCAGTCGAGCATCTGACTTCAGCTTAAGTCATGATCTCATGTTTCAGGAGTTTGAGCCCATCAGGGGGCTCTGTGCTATAGGCTTAAGAGCCCACTTCAGCCCCTCTGAAGTCTGCAGAGTCCCAGAGTCTCCCTCTCTCTTTACCCCTCCCTCATTCTCCCCCCATTCTCCCTCTCTTCCTCTCAAAAATAAACATGTTATGGGATGCCTGGATGGCTCAGTCGGTTAAGCGTCCGACTTCAGCTCAGGTCCTTATCTCACGGTTCGTGGGTTCGAGCCCTGTGTCGGGCTCTGTGCTGACAGCTCGGAGCCTGGAGCCTGCTTCAGATTCTGTCTGTCTGTCTCTCTCTCTCTGAGATGAATAATAGAACATTAAAAAAATAAAAATAAACATGTTAAAAAATTTTTTAAGATTATTTGGAGAAAAAAGTGAGTCCAACCATTTCTGGTTTCTGATTTAACATTCTCTGCACCCTCCTAGTCAGTCCCCTTGTGCTGCCAACAGGACTTGAATCCACCATCTCCTCTTCTCTTGCTCCACTTTGGTATTCCGGCCTCCCCTTTTCCTTTCCCACTTTCCAGTCACACCCCGTTCTTTCTGTTCTTCAAACAGTATTTTGCTCTGTCTGGAGGCTCTGTCTTTCCCCACTGTAATATCATCTCCATGAGGACAAGGGTTTTGTTTACCACTATTGCAATTGGATGGTTCACTCGGTTAAGCATCCAACTTCTGCTCACGTCAAGATCCCACGGTCTGTCACTTTAAGCTCCCCGTCGGGGTCTGTGCTGACAATCCCCTGCCTGGGACCTGCCTCTAATTCTCTCTCTCTCTCTCTCTCTCTGCCCCTCCCTCCCTTGCACTGTCTCTCTCAAAAATAAGTGAATATTAAAAAAAAAAGTAATAAATCAAAGCACCAGCATCTAGAATCTGACCTATTCCATCAAAAACAAAAACAAAAACAAAAAAAAGTACCCTATTTGTGATAATATGCTACAGTTTTCTAGATAAGATTACTAGGGGCGCCTGGGTGGCTTAGTCGGTTAAGCGGTTAAGCGTCCGACTTTCGCTTAGGTCATGATCTCGCAGTTCGTGGGTTCGAGGCCCTCATGGGGCTCTGTGCTGACTGCCAGCTCAGAGCCTGGAGCCTGCTTCAGAGTCTGTGTCTCCCTCTCTCTCTGACCCTCCCCTGCTCATGCTGTCTCTCTCTCTCCTAGAAATAAATACAACATTAAAAAAAAAAGATTACTGAAAAAAACTGGATTAAAGATTTATGTGATCTCTCTAGTATTTTACAATTGCTTGTTAATCTACAATTACCTTAAAATAAAAAATAGGATTTAAAAAATTCTAAAGATTATTCATTCAGCTTGCTCATGTAGTACCACGCAGGATGTATTCCTCCAAAGAACGTTCTGTGGTGACAAATGCTCAGTGATGGAATTTAGGGTCATCAAGGAAGTCTCCATTTCCGGTACGTGATATATTTTTCCTGCAGATGAGAACATCAACCTCTGTTCTTAACTACACACCGCACCTGGCCCATAGTCGGTGTTCAATAAATATTTATTCAATGAGCTATTTCCGAGAAAGCCAAAATGACCCAAGCACAGGCCGTGAACTCCTAACACTGCCCACCATCACATTCCAACATGGAAAGACACCAGCACCAACAACAGGTCTATAAAGGACGCTCAACTGTACACGTCGCACTTAAGACAATGCCCAAAATGCAGGACCCTTACCCACATATATTTAGTTACCTAATTCTTCCATACAAATTGCATCACACACTGAAGTCAGACAAAGCAATACTGTCAAGCCATGTAAAAAATCCTTTAAGTGATTATTATTAATAGCCCCAGTCTAACCTTAAATCAAGGACCTTTCCTAACATTAACTAGAACATTTGGGAAGGACAAGTGCACCACGAAGTTATTAAACACAGAGGACCTACTTTACTTGTCAATTCTGGTCAAGGATGAGGGGTCTTCATCTCCTGATTGTGTTGATTTTTGCCTTCTCTTTAGAGAACAGTTAATGGACAAAACACCGCACCTTTCTATCAAACCAGTCAGCCTACCTGTATACTTAGATGTTTGGGGGACTACCATCCTTTAAGAGAGTATTTTAAGGGCTTGGGGACACCTGGGTGGCTTGGTCAGTTGGGCTTCTGACTTGGGCTCAGGTCATGGTCTCACAGTTCAGGAGTTCGAGCCTCACATAGGGCTCTGTCGGCAGCTCAAAGCCTGGAGCCTGCTTTGGATTCTGTGTCTCTGTCTCTTGGCTCCTCCCCCACTAGCCTTCTGTCTCTGGGTCTCTCTTGCTCTCAAAAACAAACATTAAAAACATTAAAAAAAATTTTTTTCCACGTTTAACATTTTAACATCTGCTGACATGATACTCTACATCGAAAACCCGACAGACTCCACCAGAAGCCTACTCGAACTGATCCAAGAATTCAGCCAAGTTGCAGGGTACAAAATCAACGTACAGAAATCGGTTGCATTTTTATACACCAACAAGGAAGCAACAGAAAGAAATCAAGAAACTGATCCCATTCACAATTGCACAAAAAACCATAAAATACCTCGGAATAAACCTAACCAAGGATACAAGAGATCTGTATGAGGAAAACTATAGAAAACTTATGAAGGAAATTGAAGAAGACACAAAGAAATGGAAAAACATTCCATGCTCATGGATAGGAAGAATAAATATAATTAAGATGTCATTACTACCTAAGGCACTTTACACATTCAATGCAATTCCAATCAAAATTGCACCAGCATACTTCTCAAAACTAGAAGAAACCATCCAAAAATTTGTATGGAACCACAAAAGACCCCGAATAGTCAAAGTAATCCTGAAAGATAAAACCAAAACGGGAGGGATCACCATCCCAGACTTTAGCCTCTGCTACAAAGCTGCCATCATCAAGACAGTATGGTATTGGCACAAAAACAGACACATAGACCAATGGAACAGAATTGAGAACTCAGAAGTGGACCCAAAAGTATACAGCCAACTAATCTTTGACAAAGCAGGAAAGAATATCCAATGGAAAAAAGACAGCCTTTTTAACAGATGGTGTTGGGAGAACTGGACAGCAACATGCAGAAGAATGAAACTAGATCATTTTCTCACACCATGCACAAAAATAAACTCAAAATGGATAAAGGACCTGAACGTGAGACAGGAAACTATCAACACCCTAGAGGAGAAAGCAGGAAACAACCTCCTTGACCTCCACCGCAGCAACTTCTTACTTGACACATCCCCAAAAGCAAGGGAATCAAGAGCAAAAATAAACTGTTGGGACCTCATCAAGATTAAAAGCTTCTGCACAGCCAAGGAAACAACCCAGAAAATTAATAGGCAACCAACGGAATGGGAAAAGATAGTTGCAAATGACATATCAGATAAAGGGTTAATATCCAGAATCTATAAGGAACTCACCAAACTACACACCCGAAAAACAAACAACCCAGTGAAGAAATGGGCAGAAGATATGAACAGACACTTCTCCAAAGAGGACATCCAGATGGCCAACAGACACATGAAACGATGCTCAGCATCCTCCTCATCAGGGAAATACAAATCAAAACCACACTGAGATACCACCTCACGCCAGTCAGAGTGGCTAAAATGAGCCAATCAGAGAACTCTAGATGCTGGCGAGGATGTGGAGAAACGGGCACCCTCCTACACTGTTGGTGGGAATGGAAACTGGTACAGCCCCTCTGGAAAACAGTGTGGAGGTTCCTCAGGAAACTAACAATAGAACTCCCCTATGACCCAGCAACAGCACTGCTAGGAATTTACCCAAGGGATACAGAAATGCTGATGCACAGGGGCACATGTACCCCAATGTTCATAGCAGCACTCTCCACAATAGCTAAAACATGGAAAGAGCCTAAGTGTCCATCAACAGATGAATGGATCAAGAAGATATGGTTTATCTATACCATGGAATAGTACATGGCAATGAGAAACAATGAAATCTGGCCATGTGTAGCAACATGGATGGACCTTGAGGGTGTTATGCTGAGCGAAGTAAGTCAGGCAGAGAAGGACAAATATCATATGTGTGCACGTATAGGAGGATTAGGAGGAACTTAACAGAGGACCAAGGGGGAGAAGAAGGGCGGAAATGGTGGGGGAAAGGGAGAGAGGCAAACCATGAGAAACTCTTGAATGCTGACAAAAACTGAGGACTGATGGATGTGCGGGGGAGGAGGGATGGGCATGGAGGAGGACACTTGTGGGGATGAGCACTGGGCGTTATGTGGAAACTAATTTGACAATAAACTATTTGTAAAAAAAATAAAAAATTAAAAAATTAAAAAAAAACATTTTAACATCTGCTCTGGGGAAGGGAAGAGGCAGACACAGAATCCCAAACAAACTGCAGGCTCAGAGCCCAACGTGGGGCTCCAACTCACAGACCACAAGATCATGAACTGAGCAGAAGTTGAATATTCTGACTGAGCCACCCAGGCACCCCAACATTAATTTTTTGAATTATTTTTACAGTTTTAATTCCACTTCACTCACTTTTTAACCTCTACTCTCAAAATTACAAATTAAAATTTATTAAATTTTTATTATTAATCAAGTTTGGAGCATTTTTCTTTCATCACTTATGTAACCATGCCCACTTTCTCCTTTACCCCTGGACAGAGCAGCTTTATTTATTTTATTTTTTTAAATTTATTTGTAGGAGAGAGAGACAGCGTGAGCAGGGGAGGGTCAGAGAGAGTCACAGACTGAAGCAGGCTCCAGGCTCTGAGCTGGCAGTCAGCACAGAGCCTGACGCGGGGCTCGAACCCACGAACCGCGAGATCATGACCTGAGTGAAAGTCGGATGCTAAACCGACTAAGCCACCCAGGCACCCCAGAGCAGCTTTATTTTTGCCCACACTGTCCAGACTGAGCTCTAAACCAAGTCCAGCAGCTGCTGCCCCTGAAACTGGTTGGTAAAAGGCCAAGTATACCATTTAACCCAGATGATTTAAACCGATAAAGAGCAGGAACCTCAGAGCTGGAGGGAAAACCGGCCCCTGACATGCCCCATTGTTCCTGGGCATAGTGGGGCACCCATCACATTAGGTGACCCCGTATCTCATCTGGACTAAATACCAAAGCTGAATGCACCCATTAAGACGGATGTAGCCTCATCCTTGAATTTCCAGATTTCAATCACTGCTGCCCTTCCTCATTTGTTTTCTCTAGTGGCAGCTTTTGTAGGAGTAACCGAAGAAAAGCACATTTCATATGGAGGAGGCAGGTGCGAGACCAATATATCCTCCTCCATTGTGTAGAAGAGAATCTTTGAAGTTTAAATTTAGCAGATATATCATCTTTTTTAACACTGTCCTATGAATGGAGAAATTCGATTTACAAATAAAGCCTGAAAACAACAAACAGTTCTTCAAGTTATCCTTATTCAACTGTAGAATCAAAATACTACCCACAAGTCAACTGTTAATTGTTACTTTAAAGTAAACTCTATGCTCAATGTGGGGCTTGAATTCCCATCCTGGAGATCAAGGGTCGCATGCTCATGCCTTCAACTCCCAGTGAGCCAGCCAGGTGTCCCACTAAGCCAACTTTAGAACTCACTCCAAGGATGAACTATTTGCCTGCTCCTCATTTTGACACTGACCTTTATACTTAACTTCCAACCTAACTACCTCTTCTCTAAACCATCGCACTGCAGACCACATCCATACTCCATCATAGAACTAGGTGAAAAATTCTGTTTATAAGAATACTTGATACGTATTTCATACAGACCATTTGAAAAGAGCAGGGTTTCAGGAGACTTACCTTCCAGTAAGTTCAGTTGCACATCACCTCCATTACTCAGGCCCTTTCCAGGCCATTTTTTTTTAATGCCTTGTCATTATTGGGAGTAAAACCCTTGAAACACCATCTATCTCTTAAAGTGGCAGCCTCATTTATGAAAGAATAATGACTTCAAGTTAGACAAAAATGGCAAAGTTATTTGGAAACTGGGCAATCTCTAACTTCTCCCTTTTCTTTTTTTTTTTTTTAAATGTTTTTGAGAGAGAGAGAGAGATCACACGTGGGAGAGAGGAGCAGAGAGAGCGGGAGACACAGAATCTGAAGCAACCAACCGACTGACCCACCCAGATGTCCCCAGTCTGCTTCTTAAAGTTTTTGATTAAAGAAAATTTTTAATGTTTTTCAGAGGAAGAAATCTTTAGCAAGAGCATTTATGTGCATATGTATGTCACTATGTGCAGGATTGTGACATGTATGCACAATAGCACACTAGGAAACCGTGGAAAATGAATATAACCATTCTATTCCGAATCACATCAAGAAGAATGCTTAGAATCTAACCACAGGGGTGCCCGGGTGGCTGAGTCGGTTAAGTGACTGACTTCGGCTCAGGTCATGGTCTCACTTTGCTGTCAGTGCAAAACCTGCTTCAGATCCTCTGTCTCCCCCTTCCCCTACCCTCTGTGCTCACCCGCTCTCCCCCTCAATAAGTAAATAAATAAAACAAAGAAGGATTTTACTGTAACAATTTCAAAACTTACACTCTCCAAGTACAGAAAGACCCAAATCAAAGCCAACACCTCCCATGCTCATGCATTACAAGACTTAACATCAGTAAGATGTCAATACTCCTCAAACTCATCTACAGATTCCACACAACCCCTATCAAAATCTCAGCTGGCTTCCTTCGACACTAACCACTAAGAGGAGATGATCTCTAAGAATGTGAGTACATCTTGCATTTAGGAGTTACTTTGGTTTGTCAATCACGGGGTTAGAAACGCTGAAACTAAGGTTACTCTATCAGCCCTCACTCTGGATCTCCAGGGCTCCCTCAAAGTAGATTTATTGAAAACCCACATGTAAGCCCTCATATCCAAACAAGGCCTGCTCTGTAACATAACCTCATCACTGCCGGGTTAGTTTAGTGGCAGAAGTCCCAGATCTACCTGGAAAAAATATGTGGGGGAGGAGAGTACAGGAACATCTGCAAAACCAAGCATAAAGCAAAAAGAAAAAGAAAAAAAAAAAAGAAAGAAAAAGAAAAAACACTCCTTGACTTCCTTCCATACAGATATTTTGAGTCTATAGAGGAAAAACTAGTTTAAAATCTTTACATTTTCTTATAAATATCTGCAAGGCAATTTCCTTTAAATAAATGGGACAAATGTTACACTGTTTGGTGTGAATCACCCTATTTATACATGCCAACTAATGAGCAGAATCAGCAGACTGTGCACCTCTCACGCTAACCCAACAGCCTTGAGTTATGTGATTACTCTCTAATCCCAGTCAATGTCACTGCACCAGGTTTTAGGTAGATAGATACGCTAGCCTCTTTTGCTCTGAAAAAGATCAAAGTGAAGATTAGCTTGGAGATCTACTTCTCCTGCCCCAATAGCTATTTAAAAGAAAACCTTAAAAACCAGAACAACAAAAACCAAGCACACACACCCAGAGAATTTATGCCACTTACAGGGATTTATTCTTCCATTCAATACAACTACTGCGCTCGGAACGGTCTCTGTAGAGCTGCAGTTCCATCCAAGATTTAAGGTTCTTTTCTTACATCCAAAACAAGATTCCAACGTAAAGGGAAAAAAAAATCGTTCAGGAGAAAAACTTAGAGTCCCCCAAGTTAATTACATTTCATTTACACCTAGACATTCAAGGGGCAGATGTTACCACTTTCCCAGAAAGATGCCACAGAATGTGCTCATTTACATAGGCTCCCCCTTACACGGAACTTTCTCCTGAAGGCACAGATAGGTGCGCGGCAGTTCCTTTGCCGAAGAGGCTCAAGGCTTTAGTTTCGGGAACCCTGTGTCAGCGACAGGTGCACTTAGTGGCGATCATATCCTCATATTCTTTGTAAGCGATCGAGCCGTCCGGCTCAATGGTCAGAACGCTGAGTGGGCTGTACTTGGCAGGCACGCAAGAGGGTCTCGGCACGGAGGAGTCGAGCTTCTCGTGGATGATATTCTGCACCAGGGTGTGAACTGGCGAGCCGTACCGATGTCCAACTGCCCTTGGACAGTCCCCTTTACAGTATCGAGGGTTGTATCTGTGCGGGGCCACGATCCAGTTGTCCCACTTCAGCTGACTAAAGCTAAGTCTGAAGTCATGGAGCTCACACTCGTTTTGGGGAAAAAGAAACCGTTTGAAGTATTCGCTCAGATTCAAAGGAGCTGGAACCAGAGGCTTGGGCAATTCCAAGCCGATAGTTTCCCGACCTCTCCGATGATGGGAAGGTCTTACCCCCTCACCTGACTTTTCTTCCTGGGGACAGGCAGACAGCCCTCTCTTGGGGCCAGCATTCTGAGAAGGCCTCCTTTTATAGTGAAGGGAACACCACCTGTGATGAGCCTGGGCACTCGTGTCGTTCAGATAGAGAAGCAGTGAGGGGGGCACCAGAAGAGTCACATTAAGTGGACTGTCCCGTGCTGAAGGGGGCTGCGGCTGGTCTTTCACGCACGTCAGATTTACAGACATGTGAACGCTTCTCTTGTTGGAGGCCACTAGAGGCTGAAGAGGGGCAGTCACATCCACCTCAATCCATTTGTATTTCTTTGGAAATTCCAACTGGGAGGTCAACGTAAATGAGGATGGAGCTCTACGGGGGTTCCTGCTAGGAAACCCGGGCTCTTTCATCACCAGGTTGCACACACATTTAACAGCAGCGGGAAAAGAAATGGAGTTGCTGAAGGTAAATAGCAAGACTGACTTGAGTAAGTGTTCCACGGCAGTAACATGATCCAGGTGAAAGAGCAGGTCCACAGAGGCACTGGTTCCTGAGAAGACAAACAACCCACCAATAGTGTAGTGCTTGAATACAGAAACGTAATAGCAAGTCAAATCACAACATTAGTCCTGCATCACGTGCTTTCTCCCTTCTCTTCCCCTCTTCATCCAGCTTCAAGAAGTGAGGAAGCGGTGGTTACAGTGAAAGTGCGCATGAGCATTTCCGTAACTAACTGCCAGCAAATATAGCTGGGTACTTTATCACCAGAAAGTCAGAACAGCTTTGGTGGTGAATGGAAACAATCGCTCCGTTTCCTAATCTCACTAATTTGCTTCAAACATATAGAAGCCAATAAATACTTTGTTTCTCTTGGAAAGGAAAGTGTCTAAAGAGAAGGAGGTCATAAAAACACCCAGCTTATTAAAAACACTTATATGCTCCAAGAATAGGGTCAATAAAGAAAAGCTATTTATCTAATTTGGAACAGTTGAAATTGATAATAGAGGCTCTAAAAGCACTACAGTAAGACATCAGGAAGAAGGAAAGGTTTTAAAGGGCCCTACCTGGCTTGTTGTGTTAGCACCATTTGTGGTCATGAGGTAGTGAATACAGGGTTGTTTTTTGGGGGTTTTGTTTTTTAAAAGCACTGCTCCTTTCTCACACACGATACCAAGGTGCTGAGTCAGACTGCTGACTAACACTTGGCTCTTGTGAGGACCTACGTTCCCAGTGAGGACTTAAACTTTCAGAGTAACAGACAAGAGAAAAACATCCTAATTAACACAGTAAACCAAGAGCTAGGAGAGGTTTTAGACACCATCTACTACGTCAGCACTGGTAGAATGGGAACAACGAACAAATACAGGTCAAGATACCTGGTTTCCAATCTTGATTTTGTGACCTTGGACAAAATGGCCACCCCCAACAAAACATTCCTCAGTCTTTAGAGCTAGTAAGTCTCTTCCAGCTCTCAAGATCTATCCTATGGGACCCCCACCCCCTTAATACATGAGGATATTAGAAACTGTAAGCTCAGGCACCAGATTTGCTTGAACTTGGATATTGAATATAATGCAAAGTAAACTGCAATTCAAGGAACAAGTCCCATCTCCTTTAACTGAATTACAGACTAATTTGTCATCTTCCCACCACCCATTAACCAATCCACTCCTACACACCTGTCACCTGGTCCCCAGGAGCCTGCTTGTGCTGGGCACAGGATGTGAAGAGCCGAACAGTGTTGTAGAGAGGACTTCTGTTGGATTTAGGAATCCCCTCCTTGGTAGCATAGGACTTATAAAGTCTCTTCATGTAACGCAAAGCTCTGGAGTCTGGCTGCTGCCTAGGGGCACCACCTTGTCCGTTATACAGAACCTTGAAGAGAGGGGGAAGGAAGCCAGGTCTGTCTTTTTTATCTAGAGGCTTCACCATGGACCAAGGCTCGGCCCCAGCTTCCCACTCAGCACCAGCTGCAATCTGAACTTCTCCTCTAGAAGCCTGAGAACAAAGGCTAATAGGAGAACACAGCCAGGAAAAGCAGAAAAACCAAAGGAAGAAGTTGCTGAGAAGCGCCATGGCTTGGAAGAACTAGCAAGGAATACATTTCCCCATACCAGTCTTCTACCTAAAAGTCAGGAAGAGCGTAGGTCGGTCTCTTAAATAAATTTTAGGTGTGTGGGTGGGTAGGCTCACTTCGGCAATCAGACCTCAAGGATGCCTACCTGAAGATAATTTTTTTCAGCTGTGTATCAAACAGCTAATAACATCCTGTTTATCCAATTTGTCCTCATTAGATACGGATGTATCGCTTTTTAGCTTTCCTCTCTCTTCTTTTCTGGCGTTTATTTAAAACCTCTTAGGTTATCATTACGCCAGTGGACTACCGATGCAAGCTGAAAGGTCAAGAGAAATTGAGAAGTGACCTTAAAACCACGCCTTTTACATTTTTTTAACTTTTATGTTTATTTTTCAAAGAGAGAAAGCCAGATGGGCAGATGGGTGGAGGGGCAGAGAGAGAGACAGAAGATCCAAAGCACGCTCTGCGTTGACAGCACAGAGCAGAAGCAGGGCTCAAACCCACAAACCATGAGATCATGACCTGAGCTGAAGTCCGACGCTTAACCGACTGAGCCACCCAGCGCCCCCAAACCACCCCTTTTTTGAGACTAGGATTCTTAAAATGTTCCTGAGGAGCTTGCTGAAACTTCCAAAGCACGGGGAAAAGCTAATTATTCATGATGATACGAAAACCTGTGGTATGCAATTTATGGTATTGGGTTCACTCTTGCTCTCCGTTCCTCCTCATCACCCCGCCCTCTTCCAGGTGCTTAGAATGATTGTTGATGTGGAGAGAAAAAAGTCACAATTGGCATTGAAATCCCTGAGAACAGAGAACTGTTGGGTTTCCCAATCCTCTTAGGGAACTTGGTATACACTATGTAGTTGGAATGCTGCACTATGGTTTAAAATGGACATCACCTTTAACCTTGACTCATTTTAGGATATAGTATCTTGATTCTTTACTTTCATCTACACATTCATCTGTACATTATTTTGGTTGAAAGGTTTAGAGCTGTTTGCAGATTGTTTTCTGTGAATTAATCAAATGGCGGTAGAATTTGCTAGGGTGTTTTTGTTCTTAAATTGTTATGTAAGTACTTATGTTCTTGCCTTGGAGCTGAGACGAGGTGGGTGATGATGTTTTAGAGAAATGGGACAAAGGGGAGCCCATGAGCGGCTGAAATGAGGGCATGTCCAGGGCCACCCCGAAGGAGACCATGCTGGAAGGAAGACAACCCACACTCGTGGTACAAGACAGAGAACCGGTCTGTGCAGTACCTAGGTTGACGAAACTGAGCTTCAAATTTTATGTTTGCGTATTTTAAGTTCACTGCCTATGCCAAGGCTCCTCGACCCGTGGCTGGGAGGCAGGGTCGCATAAAACACCTCAATTGTTGAATGGCAGCTCATTCCTACAACACACAAGGCTGGCATTCCATGCACAAGCCGCCCCGCAACTTTCCGTAGAAAGCGCTTCCGGAGGGAGGCTGGCGGCTGTGGGGTAGTCTCCGTCCTCCTACCGCCCCCAACAGCCAGTTATCCACCGCTTGCCCATTTCTGGAAGGCTCCTGAAGCACAACCTGAGGAAACGTGTTTATTCTACCCCGGGAAAGTCTACGCCCTGCTAGCGCATTCTCAGACCGCGGCAGCCGAGAGAAGCCCCACATACACGCCCCTGATCCTGGCACTGGGGTCTGAAAAGAACCGAACCCCTTTGTCGCCCGAACCAGAGCGCACAAAGTCGCGTGCGGCGGCCCCAGCAAGGGTCTCTGGGCGCCTCCGCAGGCGCAGGACCCATAGCTCCTCGGCGCCCGGCCGGGACGCAGGCGGGGCCCTTTCTCTCCACCTCTCGGCTCCCCTCGGGCCCGGACGCCGCACCGAGGGGCAGGGGGCTGAGGCGGCGTCCTCCGGACGCACGGGTTGAACCCAGACTCCAGAGGCCGCCGCATGGTCCCGTCCACCCACGGGGCCACCCGACCAGGCCACTTCTCTGCAGAAGGGGGAGCAACGGTGCCTCCCCCTGGAGTCGGCAGGAAAATGGTATTTCCTGGAAGTGACTTCACGATCTCCCGGAGCGGCTTCCACCTAGCGGAAGTGACGCCAAGGAGGTCGGTGGTTCCCGCGACTGTGGAGGGCGAGGTGACCCCCGCGCGGGAGTGAGGTCTGGTCGCGGGATCGTGGTGGCCCCTGGGAGGGTGGAGGCGCCGCCTGGCCCGGGAAGAACCTCTTGGGTGGATGCGTCCGTCCAGGGACTGAGGCAAGCGCCTGTCCCACCCCCCCGGTGTTGCAGGTGCCGCCGCGACCATGGGCCGTGAGTTTGGGAATCTGACACGGATGCGGCATGTGATCACCTACAGCTTGTCACCCTTCGAGCAGCGCGCCTTCCCGCACTACTTCAGCAAGGGCATCCCCAACGTGCTGCGCCGCACGCGGGCGTGCATCCTTCGCGTTCTGCCGCGTGAGTGCCATGGCCGGGTAGGGGGGCTGGACTTCATCACACGCTAACAGCGGGGCCCTTCCGTGAGCACTGTCGGTCGGGCAGTCACTCTGCAACTTGAGACACGCCCGTTTTGTCGTTGTGTGTTCCTGAAAGCCTTTGCGCTAGTACAATATCATCCCCCCGGCCTTACCGATCAGCAAACTGAGTCACAGACAACTTAAACGACCCGACCAAGGTCACTTGGGTGATTCCAGGGTCTCCCTCTGAGGTCATCTTTACCCACTAAGTAGCGATGAACTTTTTTGTGTTAAATCAGCAGAGTGGTGAAAATTAGCACAACATTGTGAATTTGCTAAACACCCCAGAAGTGTACACTTAGGTGTTTATGTTGCATAGTTTATGTCAAGTGAATTATCGTTATCTCATTAAAATACATAAAATGTACAACAGGAGACAGGGAAAATTTGTCCCCAAATTTTCTTTTGGCCCTTTCTTTTGGTCGCCTGTAAGATGGGTGTGTGATGTAACCTTCCTTCATTATCTGGTTGAAAAGTGGCTTCTTGGAAACTAGAGACAGGAGGGCAGAACCTGCAGTGAGTCAGAAGACCGGGACCCCAGTGTCTTATGTGGGTGCACTGCTTACTCTCGCTTTTGACTTTTGAAGCATTTGTAGGGTTTTATCTTCTCTACACCTGGGGGACCCAGGAGTTTGAGAAATCCAAGAGGAAGAATCCAGCTGCTTATGAAAATGACCGTTGAGCCACCCATCAGGATAATGGTTCCCTGCGTCTGAAAGCCCTCCTCGGGGAGAGGAGTCTACACTGTAGTGTCTTGAAGACATAATAAACTTCATATGGACTGCACCGCTGTCATTTTACATTTCTGTGAGCGACTTCTTGCTGTGACTGCTGATACTCAAGTTAGTGAACTCCCTTCCTAGCAAGGCCTGAGCAGTTTCACTAGTGAGTTTGGTCAAGGATCTGAGCTCAGTGCTTGTTCTGTAATCTTTGAGAAAGTAGCAGCAGCTGCTCCGTGAACTGTGGGTTGCCGGTGGTCTACTCCCCCAGTCACAGGACCGAGTCACTATTCCAGTTACTGTGTGTCGGGTACTCAGCCCTTCACATAAGTGCCTTTAAACCTCACACTTTCCTTTTTTAAATTAAATACCATTATTGCACTCATTCTGCAGATGAGAACACAGGCACAATGTAAGTAATTTGACTAAATGACACAGCTGATGAATGGTAGAGGCTGGCACTAATGGTTCTAAAGCTCTGCTAGACTGCTTTTCCTCCAAAGACAGGCTTCTGTAGCCTGAGGGGAAGTCAGCCAGGAAAGCAGGTGTTGAGGTCACCCCTTGGCCCCTAGAGCTTGTGCCACCAAACTGCGTTTTTGTACCAGGTTGTTAATGGTTTTAATCACGTATGGCCCATAAAGCTTAAAATACTCTCTGGCCTTTTATTGAAAAGCTTACTCTTGTTCAGAGCCTTTGAATTCTCTTTTTAGTAGAAAGGCCTCATTTTCCCTTCACCAGGAAATGGTAGAATTAGGTACAGCTCCACTTCTAGGAATTCCCTCACTTCTAAGGACACTTCCTGCTGTTCCAGAGCAGCAATTTTCCCAGTGTAGTTCAGCTTCTGGCCCAGGCTGTATCTTCTTACTCTTTTTTTTCTTTTTAAACGTTTATTTTTGAGAAAGACCGAGTGTAAGTGGGGGATGGGCAGAGAGAGGGAGACACAGAATCCGAAGCCGACTCCAGGCCCCAGGCTGTCAGCCCGGAGCCTGGTGTGGGGCTTGAAATCATGACCTCCGATACCATGACCTGAGCCGAAGTCAAGACACTTAACCAACTGAGCCACTCAGGCGCCCCTCTTTTATTCTAACGATTGTTACTGCCTTTTAGGAACCAAAATTAAAATACTTAGAAACAATGCTAAATTGGATTCTGAGGCAGGGTAAAGAGCCTCTGAGTCTGGTGAACTGGGGCCCCCATACCCTTTAACCTGTGTTTCTTCACTGTATGAGACAGCAAGAAATCTGCATCCCGAGCTCTGAACTTTTCGCCAGTGAGATAATGTGTTAATATAAAGCCATAGGGTTGTCGTGGTGAGTTGTGAGATGGGTGGGCATCCGGCAGGCTTAGCAAAGGACAGCTGTGTGGTGAAAACTGCCTCCCCAAACATGGTGGTTTTCTTGGGCTCTGTCCATATTTGTTCCCAGGACTTGCTGCATATTTGGGTCCTAGACTCTTGAGAATTTGATGCAGCTGGGGACCTGAAGGTGTAAATGTACCCATCCTTCACCTCATTTAGTTTCAACAGGTTCAGGCACCAGAGGAGGGCCACTCCCTTGACAGGCCAGTAATCGGTCCTTTTCCCTCTACCCCAAGCTTCCTTGGGGAGATGGCTACCCTCTCCAATCTTTCTGGCTCCATTTTACCCCAAGATGTTATTTCTTCCTGGTTCCTTGACTCTTTTAAAGATAACAGCTCAAAAGCAAACTTAACTCTTTCTTGGCCCAGACCAGGCCCTGAGTCTGGGCCTGAATCCCCTGGAATGCTCTGAGAAGACCCTTTTACTGAAGTTCTGTTTTTGAATAAAATTGTTAAAGGCTGCCAGAAGGCTGTCTCACCAAAGGGCTTCCTTCTTTAAGCTGGGGGCCATGGAGCCCTGTGTGGCAGGCGATGCGGACGGGGTGGGGGTGGGGATATGGTGGGTTACAGCTCGGTACTCCTGTACGTGATCTGGGATGAATTTAGAGACCATTCTACCTGCAGAGATCTGTACAGAAAAGCATTTGGGTAAGGGCGCCTGGGTGGCCCAGTTGGTGGAGTGTCCAACTTTGACTCAGGTCATGGTCTTCCATTTAAAAAAAATTTTGTTTCGGGGCACCTGGGTGGCTTAGTTGGTTAAGTGTCCGGCTTTCGCTTGGGTCATGATCTCGCGGTTTGTGGGTTCGAGCCCCGCGTCAGGCTCTGTGCTGACTGCCAGCTCAGAGCCTGGAGCCTGTTTCAGAGTCTGCGACTCCCTCTCTCTCTGACCCTCCCCTGTTCACGCTGTATCTCTCTATCCTAGAAATAAAAAAAAAAAAAAGTTAAAAAAATTTTTTTTGTTTAAAAGAACTTGGATATATTTATTCGTTTTTGAGAGAAAGAGAGCATGAGGGGGGAGCGGCAGAGAGAGAGGGAGACAGAATCCTAAGCGGGCTCCAGGCTCTGAGCTATCAGCACAGATGCCAGTGGGACTTGAACTCATGACCGGCAAGATCGTGACCTGAGGCAAAGTCAGACGCTTGACTGACTGAGCCACACAGGCACCTCCTGAGTAAAGTCTCTTAAGAAAGGGACCACTGCTGTGGGCCTCAGTGCCTATAACCCATCCACTCAGAGCCTCCGGCCCCGGGTGTGGCTCCTTCCTCTGCTTCCAGGACACAACCCCTTACTCATCTAGCCCTTCTTTGCCTCAGCACTGCCCTGCCCCACAAGGGCTTTTATCTCTGCGCTGTAGAAGGTGGCGAAGTGAACTCTGATTTGCCAACAAGGTCCCCGAGATGCAGGCCTCCCGAGTGCAGGGCCAGAAGTCTGTGCCAATTCCAGCCAGCAAAAAAGCAAATACACTTTGACCCTCCATTGAAGTTTTACCTGGAAAAGTTTTTCCATTTAAGACTTCCATTTTTTATTAGACATGTCCTGCTCAGGGACAGCAAAAAAGTCTCCAGTTACAGCCGAGCCCTGATGGTCTCCTCTCCATCTGGGATGTGTTTCAAACTGCTCACATAGCTACACCCTCTTTCATCCTAGGCACTCACTTCAGCGGCACAAAATCCCTGGCAGTTGTCAGCAGACTTCCCAAGCCATAAGCTATCAAACAGGCTTCTCGTTTTCTTCTTGTAAATTAATCACTTGAACTCCCCACAAATGTCCTTGGCTGAGAAGCCTCAGATCTCCTCCCACCGCACTGAGAGAACAAGAAACGAGCTCAGAGGGAAAGGACTGACGGCTGGTCCGTTAACCTAGACCCCCCGGCTCCTGCCTCCCAGCCGTTCTTTTCTCCTTATGGCTGAGGTTGCTAAAGGCTGCTTAGTCCTTTCTGCTGGAGGAAGGAATATGTCGTGTGCTTATTCGTTCAGCAAAACACTTGACCGTACAGAGCCCGTTGATTTTTATTAATTTCAGGAAGAGGCTTTCACAACTATTCAAGACCTATGGGAATGGCTGTCGCTTCAGCTTAGTGCTGTCTGGATGCGGCTTTCCTTTTTTTTTTTTTTTTTAATTTTTTAATTTATTTCTAGAGAGAGAGCGTGAGCAGGGGAGGGTCAGAGAGAGAGGGAGACACAGACTCTGAAATAGGCTCCAGGCTCTAAGCTGGCAGTCAGCACAGAGCCTGACGCGGGGCTCGAACCCACGAACCGCCAGATCATGACCTAAGCGAAAGTCGGGCGCTTAACCGACTAAGCCACCCAGGCGCCCCTGCCGCTTTCCTTTTAAAACTTTTATTTTTGCTCCACGTTGAACTTAAATGCAACTACAGAGGTAATGTAGACCTATGTTGGAATACTTCTCCTAACAGGAGTTCCTTCTGTGGGCAGTAAACTGATGTGACTTTTCCCTTGGGAGGAGGGGTGGCATACAAGATCGAGGCTTGAACCCCAAAGGCTTCTGCAGGGTTGTCACACTCACGGTGATGAATGATGCTTTCTCCCCCCGTGCACAATGGAGCCTCAGGCCCTTTCCTTGTCTGGGGAATTGGCTAATTTGATTCTGCTTGGAGTGGGGGAAGGCAGAAATGAAAGAGTTTTGGAACTAGCAGTTTCAAAATCCCATTTGGCAGATCACGCCCTATTTAAGGGGAGGCTGGCACCAAGGCCACAAACCCAACTGTCTCTAGGACATCACGTTATTCAGTCTTTTGCTTATCTAATCAGATTTATGTTCTTACCTAATGTTCACTAGGTGATCACATAGCTTCTTTCCCACTCCACAGATGTTCCTAGTTAAGCCCCTACCTGGAGTGATTCAAGATCCAAGCTCAGGGGTTAAGGGGAAGGAACAGAAACTAGACTGTTTCTCCAAGTTCCTAAAGTGCAAGCAGTGGTGTCTCCTTCGGGGCCCGGCTGTATGGTCTGTGGAGTCACACTCCGCTCCCCCGGTTCCAGCTCAGGTCCCATCGTACCATCCTCTGCTCCCTCAACAAGAGGACCGGCGACCATGCTGTCCTACATCTCCTCCACTTAACCCTGCAGAACAGACAGCCTCAAATACCCAACCTGACGACACGGGCCTTGGAAAGAGGTTTTTAGGGAGATTCCCAAGAATCCCGTTACATCTGTCCTGTTGGCTTATCCTTCCAGGTCATAGGAGGATCTGAAGTCCTATCAATCTTACTCATAAGTTACACCTTTGCCCCACTTTTATTAAAATGTCCACGTCATTTAAGGAGTACCTGTACACCTCATGACTGCGGTACACACGTTTTCTTGTTCTAGCAATCTGCAGCTGCTCCTGCTTAAGCTGATGGGTGTTTTGTGCTTTAGCGGTTTCTCAGCCCGAGGCCTGCTCACCTGGGGCTGCTAGAAGGCTCTGCTTTGCAGATGGCCCCAGTCACCTACTGGGTGGAAAGCTGTAGTTCAAGGATCGGTGTGATCTGTCACCACCATCAAGCAATCCCACCGACTTAGGAGCCTCTGCTGACAACACGCTCACATTTTTAAAAACAAAACCACCTATACTCATTCACTCTGTTCAGCCATAGTTCAAGTAAGTCCCCTATCAGTCTTGATTGCCCCTCCCCTGGGAAGAGGCAGGTAGGCCAGACTTTGAACTTGCCACTGGGTCCATTCTTCTAGTGAGATGATCTGGAGCAGATAGACAGTCCATCTGTATGAAAGGGGGATCTGGGGTCACCGTTAGATCACACTTGCTGAAGCACCCTCCCAAAGAAGGGAGATAAGGGCCTTATCCAATTGCCTGCAACAGGAGATATTGGTGCTTCTTTCCTAGACAAGGCCGAAAGGGGTCAACACTATTTCTGAAGACCTCATTATTAGAATTCTATTTTGATTAGAGTGATCTCACTGAGCTATTTTGGAATCAAAGTGTGGCTAGGCACCTGGTTTCTCTCAGTGGCTTCACGTGGCATTCAGAGGGAAGGAGAGGGTGGTGCTTTTCGCAAAATGGGTAAAAGGGTCCAAGCCAGTAACAGAATCACTCAAAGTCCAAATGAGGGATCAGTAAATACAACGTGCCTGAAAGGCAGGCCTTGAGCACATTCCTCTGGTAGACATTAACTTATTAAATCGACCGTGATTGCAAATATAAACTTTGCTCCCATCTCAACTGGCAACCATAAAAGAGGCGACTTTCAGTCTTTATAAAAGGAAGTGGGAACTGCCCCTGGATTTCAGGCTCCAACAACCTCCCTCTGTCAAGAATGTGGCACCTCAAACTCTTTTCAGTGCTGTTGATCTGCTTGCTGCTGCTGGACCAGGTAAGAAGTGGGTGTACAGGGACTGTGGTGTGGAGGGGAGAGGCGGAAGGGGGGAATTAGAAGTGAAACTTGAGAACCAGACTCAGCCCTGAGGAATAGTCCTTCTGCTCTGAGTCTACAGCATCCTGGCGGTGAGCAGAAAGGTGTCACCTCTTCCATACCTGAGCTTAACTGATCTTTGCCCTACAGGTGGATGGCTCCCCCATACTGGAACTGAGTTCATCAAGGAGAAGGCCACGGAGAATGACCCCGTTCTGGAGAGGGGTTTCCCTCAGGCCCATCGGATCCTCTTGCCGAGACGATTCCGAGTGTATCACGAGGCTGTGCAGGTAACTCCAAAAACTCGGGAGAAGGTGCAGGGCAGACGAGCGCACACACAGATCTAAGAATAGAGCTGGGAGAAGCGACTGCCCGGGCTGGAGCTGGGAGCTCCGTGGATAATCCCTCAGGACTTGAGAACCAAGAACAGCTCCACAAGGTCAGCATCATAGGTGGTGCCTTTCCTTTGGGCAGTCTACCCCAAGGCGACACAGACCCAGCAAAGGAAGGGGGGCGCAGGAGAGGCGGCTGTGGGCACTGCTAGACCTTGGTCTTAGAAAGCACCTTTTCTTTTCCCTTAGAAAAAGACGCTGTTCCCTCAGTGTGGCCCAGGAATGATGTACACACCAGGGGAGAAGAGGACAGCACTCACCTCCATCAATGCTCCGTTCTATGGAATATTGACTAACTGCATTTTGGCTGGAGACACTTACATGAAGCAGTCTTGTGTTTTTAATATTTAAAGACAGATACATGCTTTAAACCGGTCTCCGTTTCTTCTTAGAATGTTATGTCGATAAGCTGAACTAAACTTGTCAGTTTAGTTTATTTTTCTATGTATACTATTAAATGTCTCAAATTGAAATTTTCGCAGTCTGGAATTCAAGCTTTTGAGGGGAAAAAGGATTCATTTTGTACGCTACAAAAAAACCCCCAGCATTGCCTAATAACAGACTTCTCAATCTGGAAAGTGCAGTGAAAGTGAACATGTAAGAAATAAAGAGCACAATGACAGGCTGCACGAAAGAAGTTTAGGAAGAGCCGTGTTATCGGCCTTGGCAGGTTCACGAGCGGTGGCCCTAGATCCTGGCCCTTCGCTCCAGGTCAGAACTCTTCAGCGAGGCCTCAGAGATCGGCAGTGTTGGCACTTGCTACCTGATGGTGGGCCCAAGTCTGGCCTAAGACTGAACAGGAGGCAGAACTGGAAGGAAAAACTCTAGTTTAATAAAACCACAAAAGCCCAGGCTCCCAAGAACAGCAGAAAAGACTCTTCTGAGTTCTGCTGGAGCAGGACGAACTATGATGTATGCAAAAGGACCCATGGCAGCAGGTTCAGGATTTCTGTCATCAGAAAAGGAGAGGCGGACTGGGGACCAGACTCTTCAAGCAGAGAAGCAGCAGACACTAAGATACAGAAGAGAAATTACATGAAACTGCAGAGTAAGAGCTGAAGAAGTTTAAAGAGCACAGTGTTTATAAACTTTAATACAGAAAATCTATTTGATATTTATTAAACTTAGTTTCTCCAGCTATGGTTTGGCATTATACAAAGCATCTTAATGACACAGTAGAGTTAAAAAGATCTTTACAAATTGAAATGTGATACCCTTGTCTCCAAATATTTTAATTGCCATAAATTTGTTTAAAAATACACATTAAACGCATGTTTGACACTCTAAACTTTCTATAATCTCAATACCACAAAATACATATAATATACTATACAGATGTGGAAAAATCTAGTTAGTATATAATACTTTGCTCACCATTAACAGCTTTATTATGTGAAATGCACATACTTAGAAATCCTAGCTTTTGAGCCCCAAAGTACCTCTGAAATTTTAATGTATTGCAACAAATAAAAATCACAGTATATAATTGAAATTTTGGTTGAAAATGTCAGATGCCTAAATATTTTGGATAAAAGAAATGTAAAACAAAGATCTGGATCATGTATAAAACAAAGGCATCCTATCAGACACTAACAGTACCTTTCTGCAAAATCAACAAGGCTTTTAATTTATCAGCGGCGTTCCTTCCCCTCCAAAACCCTCCCCAAATATCAAACCGTTATTCACCAAATAACTTTAATTTCAAATAAGATAAAAGGATTCAATAAATATATAAGCATTTCCATCCTCCATATACAAAATTTCTTAAAACCATTTAAAACGGAGGCTAGACAGAAATTTTCATAACCGTGCTAACCAACCTCACATCTGGTCCTCAAAAGTAGTGCCTTTCCAGGCACTGCCATTCGGGCCAGCTCTGTTGGTGAGCCCCGCCCCACCCCCCCAAACCCCAGTACTGTTGAACGCTCATGTCAATGATTTGCCAGGTGTGTGCATAAAGTTATAAAAAGGGGACATTTCTGGAACAGCAACAACAAACTCAACAATATGGATAACCATGGCATTGATTTGAAAGGCAGCATTTCCAAACATATTTTCCAGAGAGGAACATAGCCGGGAGAAAATTCCAGTGGTTAAAAGCTGAAAAGAAACCCCACGTGGAAGCAGTAACAGGTCAAAAACTGCATATTACTAGAATTTCTGGGTGGGAGCTTTTTTTTTCCATGCTCATTTAGAAAGCTTTTCTGTTTGTTTCTTTTTAAGAATGACAATTTCTGCTTAGCTGAGCAATGGTGGCACGGAGAGGTCAGTGCTGACATCCTGAAAGTCAACTTCATTATGTGATGATTATGGTAGGCTGCTATTTTAGGATGCTTACAGATCTGTAAGACTCAGTTTAGACTTAACTCTAATGCCATATTCTGTAACCAGATTCCACCAAAAAGAAGAGATGTAGGTATTTTTCCATCGCTTTTCTAGAGACAGTGACTTCTTTCTAATTAACCATACGGTTCAAGTGAACAGAATCGGCCTGGGCTTTGCCTACTACTACTAACTTCCTTCTGTCACTTGCCAGCCTGGGTCTCGGGTCTTGGTGTCTAAGCTGAATTTCTCTATTACAGAGTACGTGAAAGACAAGTTCACAAAAAACATGACCCACTTGGCCTCTTGTCACTACATATTCCAAATAATTTGACACCTATCTCTATTTATTTTACTGAATAGCAACCTCAGATGTGCAATGTTATTTATTATTGGGGAAAAAAGTCTGCCTCTCCATCATGTTAATACATGAAAATTGAAATGAAATGTGTGTTCCACATAACCAGGGAATAGGAGTTATAGGAGTCTACGTGAACGTGAAATGCTTTGCTTCCCAATTTACTTAGGTTAAAAAAAAAAAATCATCACAATCTACCTAAAACAAGTCATTCCCATTAGATGTTCCTGGGACCCAGAGGCAAACTCCAATAATTCAAAATACATAATGAGGCCATTTCTTCAATTAGCAACTGGAAAATTAAAATCCTTCCCACCCTGTAAGAGCCCTATTATACTACAGAAGGGCTCAAATATATTCTCAAAGTTAATTTACTACAAATCATAGAATTAAGCTTTAACAATCTAAAAGGAATACACATTGCACCCTTGAACATTAATATTCAAGGTGTCAACAAGAAAGTGTCTTAGATCAATTTAATAAATAATGTGGAAATAGTTGCACTAAGCTAAAATACTAAACACACACATTTTTGACAAACTAATTTCATGTTTTCATACATACATACATATATATAAAGTGTGTATGTGTACATAATTTTAAAATCCAAAGCTGTGTACCTTCACACCTAGAAGAGTACACAGCGTACCTCTCCTGTGCACAATCAGGCATCGCCGACTGCAGCAACCACTCCCCGCTCTGAGACTCCAGAATGCTGCCAGCCTCCAGAACCAGAACCTTCTTGTAGAACAGGTGCCTTCTGCAGGCTCTTGCTTCACAATGCAAGCTCGCTCAGTGAATGTAATTCCCCAAAGTTTCTGTCATTAAGTACAAAATGATGCTTGTCTGATCTAGCTGCTTCAACCTTTCTTTAAGAAAAAGGAACAAACAACAATTAAAAACAACAACAACAGTGAATCTAATAAAGCCACAAGTGAACGCAAAGCGCAGCCCAGGTGCCTACGGGCCCACGGGTGTGAGAGCTACGCGGAGCACAGGCACGTGTGGGTGCACGCACACATTACACTGCTTTTATGCTGGCCAATCAAATTTGAGTGCTGGTCAAGCTTCTCCACTCTTCAGCAACTACAGCTGAAGACTGATCTGAAGTACTCATCTCTTATAAAGTAAGTTCTTGGTACTTGCCCAGGAAAAGGTGGTCCTGAGGCAAGAAATGGGCTGAATGCTTCCCAGCCAGACTGGCCCCAGACTGGACTGTGGAAGTTTGAATCACTTGGAGGAGAGTGCTCCCCACAGCCCCGCCCAGGCAGGGCCGGGCCAAACTACCATGTGACAACTTCATCCACTGTTCACTGGCTGCCTGTGAAGAGTCCAGTGGTATAGGCTGCTGCCTCCTGGCATACAAGTGTGGTCTTAAAAAGCAGTCAGCAGAGTTTTTTTTAATAGTTGCTACTTCTGTAATTAACTATATATTAAGTACAAGTCTCAGATGAAGTAAGTTTTTAGCCACTTGTCAAATTCAGGTTTAAATGGTTAGAGAACAGTGAAGACACCTACTGAGGAAGGAGGAACGGTGGCCTATAAAGGAGTCCAAAGTCTATGCTGGAGTGGATGGAGACACAGACAACTTTGGAGGAGATGGACACAGAGGGAAGGGAGTGGTGTTTCCACAGACTATTACATTAAAAATTCAATAATTCAGGATATGATTTTGATCCACTGCCCATTACCACCTGGTGGGAAAATCGATCCATGATGAAAAGCTTAAAAAATTCATTCTCTTAAGAATGAACAGTTTTAGAGAGAGAATTAACTTAGAGCAGCACCGTAAAACATGCAGGAAACTATATTTTAACCAAAGATCAGTGTGACCAGAGAAATACTCCCGCTGCCTTTCAGGACACACAAGAGATTAGAACACACTGGAATACAGAGGTACCCTGCTGGCTGCTGTTGCTGAAAAGTATAAAAAGCTCAGAGGACACTTTGTCCATTTCTAAGACATCACTGCAAATTAAAGAATCGGAGTAAGAGCTATCAGAGAAGGACAGGACATACAACTACTTGCTTAACAGGGCTGAGTTTCTCAATAACTACCCTAGATCACTGAGAAGTCGTCCTCTTAAAGAAAACTGCTCCTAAAACATACTAAGATGAAGTTAGAAAGATCTCAGAGGCAATTTCTCTAAGGGAAAAAGGTTAAATTCAACAAAATTTCTAGATTCCAATCTTCAGTGACATGCAAAAACAACCGGAGGTACAAAACAGTTAAAACGCTCTGTACATTTGAAGCCACGGGACAATGAAGGTTCACTAGCTGCAGACATGAGTGTAAAGAAGACTCAAACACAGAGGTTTCACCGCACCACTGGGCTTGGGAGATTTTCCATCCCTTCTTTCCCACTTCAAACCTTAGCAATCATCTCTAAAGAGCAGGGCAATCCTTTTTGCTGATTGGATGGATTCATTTTTGTAATGGGGAAAAGGATAAACTATTTTTTGAAGCAGCATCACCCAACAGGTTAGACAAAGTCATGTACCAAAGCGTTAGCTTTTCTGACATCACTCATCTTTATGTGACCCTAAAGGAAGATTAAAAGAAAAGAGAATTTAACATTATTACTGCTGAAGACCAACCACGTGGGTGATCTGGTCCTAGTGTAAAACTTCATCTGTAAACAATCCATAAAGATTTCATTCAAAGGTAAGATTTAAGGCACACCAGACATGATAGGGGCACACGATAGGGGCATGACAGATGGTACGTTTCTAACTTTTGACGCCTACATGCACCTCACAGGGAAAGGTACTGTGATACACAACTCTAACAGACCTGGCTTCTGAAGCTCTACGCCTGCTCCCCTCCCCTTCCCAAGAGAGCTAACATTGAACCAAATTAGATACTTTTCTAGTGTGAATTTTCTGATCCCATCGGAAACACAAGTCATTGGTGAGGGGGCCCTCATAACACAAAGGGAGTCAATACAAGACAAGTTTAAAAGGAGAATGTCATCTCTACCTCAGGCATCATAACTGCACTTTGTACGGCAAAAGCACACACAGCAAAGCTCCGGCCCACTCCTGCATCAGTCACTGCGTCCTCCCGTGAGAGCACCACAATCTAGTGTGGCAGAAACATTTTAAAAGTAAGAATTCTGAAGAGAGATTTAACCCTTCAGACATCCTCACCGAAAGAGACCTAGGCAGCAATCCCCAGGAGCTGGATCATCATTTGTTCCTCAGAAACTAGCTCTGTTTCGATTAACAGTCAAATTATTAGCAACAAAAAAGAACACATGGTTTTAGCAAAATCCATGAAGTTCAAGATTGTCTTCTGTGACACCCTTCACACGATATCCATTTCCTAGAAAGTTTGCCTGCCCTCTTTTGTAATGCATTAAATGCAAGCTATAGTCACCTTGTGATTGCTATAGTGTTATTCACACACATTCACAGTTCCTGAAGTAATGCATACCGAATCAGACACATTTCATCTTCTCTCTGGAGAATGTCATCTTCTCATAGTTAAATGATTTTCATGTGTAGAAGAATATCCTTAATACTAAGTATAAGTTCTGCAATAAAATTGTAGTTAAGATTTAAAATAATATCAGGTAGTAGGTACAGAAAGAACATGTCCACATTTTAGATGAACCGACTCTAACTCTTAGAAGAGCTACCACAAAAAGACATTAGGTAACAAAGCTCCCAAAAGTATATAAATAAAAATGCCTACATTAAATTTATGCTAAATTTTTAACAGAGTGAATTCATAGGCAGAAATAACTAAGTTTTACACTAGCCCCAATCTGGGAACTTAAAAAAAATTAAAATAAATAGAATTTCAATTGATTAGTTATGAATTGCAACTGGATTTTCAATCTTATTACAGATCACCGAAACTGTCCTAGCAATGTGCTGCAGATTTAAAAACATTTAAATAATTTTTCATATTGGGAATATTAAAGGGGTCAACTGACATCATGGCTTTGGGTTATAAATAACAACACATGAACCGGGGAGGAAAAAAACCATTCCTCATTCTTAGTGTCGACTAGGTGGCATGTTATGGCAGTTTTCCTTCGTGATGTGACACAGTGTTGTGGAGAAAATCAGAGGCAACGAGAATGTGTTCAGTTCAAGATATCAACTTGGCATCTTGGCGAAGCCAGTGCAGTCCCTGCCGGGTGTATCGAACCAGGTCTGTCATGATGCTCGCATTAAAGATGAGAGGGCCCATTACTTTATCCAGTTCAGCAAAGAATTCTAGAAAACCAAAAACAGTCATTCAATGATACACACACTCTCCTGAATCATTGCTTTAAAAGTTTGAATCTAGACTATAAAGCAGTATTCATATGAAGTCAAAAAATGATCCCCTTCTGCACTAAAATGATGACTGTTCACATTTTAGAACAAACCATCCCATAGTCTCAGTCTTTCAAGTTATATTATTTTCCCTAAGTCATGAAATGATTCACAGAACTGTATGCTTAGGAATTAAGTGTTAGACTTAAAAGCAGAATTCCACTAATGGATATTATTAATTGTTAATTTGCAGTATACATTACTAAAATGGAGACCTAGTGCTACAATGTACTCAGAACAGTCTGTATTTATCGTTTTTGTATAAGAAGAAAGTGGTGCAAAAAAGGACGATGTTTATGCATGTTTCCCCAAAAGAGCTCCTCTAAGGTTAGACATTCAGGACAGCCTGTATCCAAACTTTCTGCTACAATCACATACCCTGCAACACTGATAAACTAAATCCCATGTTTCAGACAGTATGGTTTAAAAACATAAGGGATAAGGGCACCTGGGTGGCTCAGCTGGCTGAGCATCCGACTTTAGCTCAAGTCATGATCTCACAGTTCATGAGTTCGAGTCCCACAGCAGGCTCCGTGTTAACAGCTTGGAGCCTGGAGCTTGCTTCGAATTCTGTAATTCCCTGTCCCTCCCCTATTCATGTGCTCTCTCTCTCTCCAAAATAAATAAACATTAAAAAAAAAAAAGAGATGGAAATGAAAAGATTCTTCCTATGTGAACAAATACATGTTGATATGCATGTGAGGTGGGTGCAGAGGAGGAGGGAATGAAAGTATCCTAACATCTGATGTTGATGCAAATTTGGGAGAAGACAGAGAGGGATGTAGGACTCAGATGGTAAAGATGCACAGAAAATGGGGTCTTCATTCTCATGATGAAGACCTTGACCCTACTCAAACAATGTAAGACACAATCAAACAGTGAGGAGAAAAAGGTCTTCTTTATAGAATGCCACCTAAAAAATGCAGAAGGAATATCAGAAGACCAATTCCTATTTCCTAAGTGGAATAATGGATATAGGTAATGACCATCAACGGATGTTAAAACAGAAGTTAAAGTTTAAGGGGTGGCTCAGTCGGTTAAGCATCCGACTTCAGCTCAGGTCATGATCTCACAATTTGTGAGTCTGAGCGCTGAGTCGGGCCCTGAACTGACAACTCAGAGCCTGGAGCCTGCTTCCGTTTCTGTGTCTCCCTGCCCTACGCCCACTCTCACTCTGTCTCTCCCTCTCAAAAATCAATAAACATTAAAAAAAAAAAAAAGAAGTTAGAGTTTAATAGGGAATCTTAGAGCAAACTGAGTCAGGCTAAAATCACCTGAATTTAATCAAAGGTCAAATCCTCATATCACTAAATAAGAGATAACCATTAATTACATGCTTCATAATATGATATAAAGGGAAATAAAGAGTACCACCTATGAAATATTATCTAAAATAATGAACCTGAATCTAATCGAGTCTCAAGAGGTAACTAATCAGTATGAAGGAAATAAGGGGGACAGAGGAATAAGTTAAAGGATACCATGAGGAAGGAAACAGTCAAATCCAGAATGAGTTCTTTTCAATAGAAATGGCAGAGTGCCCCACCCCCCAAAACATCAAAAAATGGAGGAGAGAGACTGATCAATGGATGTTTGGATTCTGAAACAAACAAAACTGTTAAAAAATAAAAAGCATATTTGCAACAACAGGGAAACTAGATGGTAGATTAGGCATTAGGTGACAGAAAGGAATTACTATTAATTCTGGTGACTGTGTTAAAGGCAAGGTGATCATATTTTTGAAAAGTCTTTATCACTCAAGGATGCATACACCAAAGTACGTTGGGGTGAAATATTATAACATTTGGTTTTTGCTTTAAAATACTCCAGGGGCAAAGAAAAGCAGGAGCCAGAAAGAGAGAGAAAGAGATGCAGTAAGAATAGCAAAATACTGTGCTGCTGAAGTTAAGTGCAAGGTGTACAGGGGTTCATGATATCATTATCTTTCCTTCAGTCAACATTTTAAAAGTACCAAGCAAAAAAGTAAAAATGAAAGAAGAAAGATTTCAAAAAGGAAAAATGAAGCCGGAAAACTGTTATCAGGGAGAAAGATATAAAGTAAAGCAGGAGTGACTTAATAAGAATTTTGCCTTTGTCACCTTTCCTGAGCAGCACTGACAACATTTAAAATTTTAAGAAAAAATTAGGTTTTCAGAAACACAACTTAATGCTAGATGCTGGGGTTCCTCTTCTACCTTTCCCTTACTACTATCCCTCTTTAGGGATAGGAGGTGTTCGTCTTCATCTGATTTATATAACAAATATTTAAGTCGCTGTGACAAAAGGACACTTGACTGACTGATGGAGTGTTTGTCTACAAAGGATCTACCTGAATAGTGGCCACGTTTGCCAGATTTGCTAATTAACAACTATGAAAATACAATGGGGTGTTTATACAGTATTTTTCCCTAGGATTTTATTATTTTTTAAACTTAAAATCCAGTATAGTTAACATAGCACTGTTATATTAATTTCAGGGCACAATATAGAGATTCTTCCCTAGGATCTTTAAACATGTTACAACTCTCAATGTTCTTAGTTTGAGACATAACAAACATAAGGTACAAAGTCTCAAATAACCTACAACTGAATAATGTCACAAAATGATTTATTTTGTAGTCTCTTTTACCATGTAAGTTTTTCAACAGACCTAAAAATCCAATATGAACGTGTTTTTTTTTTTTTTAAGTTTTATTTATTTTTCTTTTAGTAATCTCTACACCCAGCATGGGACTCAAACTCATGACCCCAAGGACCAAGAGTCACATACTCCTCTGACTGAGCCAGGAGCCCCTAAATGTGCTTGCTTATATATTAAACATCCCCCATGTACAAAATGTCTGCATGTAACCCGATGCCCAAGTCAAATTTACTGTCACTCATCCTAGAGTAGAACATACATTTTATTACTTTTATCACTGGAGCTGTCCTTAACATGCCAGAACAAAGGTGTCTTAGACCAAAACCTGCTTTTAGTTTAGTCTGTGTCACAGTGAAAGGTATTTTTTCATACATTCAGTATGACTGATAAGCAACGGTCATTATCATCACTAGACTGCACAGTAAACTAAATGCAGATCAGACGCTTATTTAAATGGATCACAAAAGCTCTTTTTGACAATTTCATCCTTCAAAGTTTCTCCAGAAACCTTCTTACCTTTTTGCTCTTTGGAAAGCTGCTCGGCTTGGTCCCAAATTTCGGTGGCATAGAGGAAGTTGGACGTGACCTGAACGTAGCTGGCTGCCATCTGGTGGATCCTCTGTGGAATGGTCACTGAAGAACCACTTGCTGAAGCGCTACTGGCCCCAGAAGAGTAATTTCCTGAATTGCCCGGTGACAGCTTTGGAGATACAGGGGAAGGCATCCCAACAGCTTTGCTACACACACAGAAACAGGGAGCTTACTAGTGTGAAAACAGTGCGTGCGGTGAAAGCAGCATTCTACTGGCTCTTCTTCCATGAGAGCTTTTAAAATTTAAAGATTCTTTGAAACTAGAAGAGTTCCCAGAGAAGTACAATTTCTTCTAAATACTTAGCTCACTAAATCCCCTAATTATCTAGACTCTTTGTTTTAATAAACACAATAAATATTAAATCACACCTTTTGGTAGGAAAGAATGGAGAAAGCCACATACCTTGCTAGGAGTAGTTCAAAGACTTAGAAGTTAGATCACCTCACTCCCAGCTCAACACATCTATCCTGGCACGTAACAGGTACTTTTCAAGTTGTTTTTACAGAAAGTTGGGTGGAATTTGCCATTTAACACAAGAAAATTGTGGTACGAGACAGGAACGTCTTATTTTGAACTCCATTATTGTAGGTATTTTCCTAGTTTAACCAAGTTATTCAAAGCTGACAAAGAGGTACAGATTTCTCAATCAACTGCAATTATCTCAAGCTTCCTGTCGATTAAATATTTCTTAGGAAACACATGTTGAACTCTGACAGGTTCGTTTCAGCAGTACTAAAATTTGTGGAAATGCCAAAGACATTAATAAATAAATAAATTAAATAAAATACAGGGAAATCAAACAAAAGTTGGGGGTGGGGTAGAGGAAAAGCTATTTGTTAAGAATATTTTTATCTTCACTTTTAGCACTAGAAATCTGATTAAGAAAATACACAAAGGAAAAGACACAAAGTCAGTTAACATAATAATAATAACTGAGTAGAAAATGTACACACAAAAAAGCTTTCACGGCAATTTTCCTCCTTTGGGTGGTCACATGTGGAAGGACGAAAAGCCACGATTATCCCATCGTGATAAAAACCCAAACAGTTGTAAAAACTAAACTATGACAAGGACTGAGGTGCTGTTAAAAAACTCAGATTTCTCTGGGTGAAATATCCTCTCTCTACTCTTTCTAAGATTATGTTCATTACCATAGTTTCAATTTAGTAAAAAATAAACAGAAAAATGAAAACTTTAAGAAATACTTGATTAGAGATATAATTTTTTTTTTTTAATTGTCATCTTTTCCATTTTTGGAAATTAGACCCTACCTATTTTACTTTTACACAAAAATAAATAATTTTGTCACAAAAAATACATTATGGAATAAAATTTACCTACCTTCCCAAGCCAGGTGATGGTGCTTGAGAATTGTTATAAGAATTCTGTGAAAAAATAAAATGTAATTAATTTAAAAAAACCCCACTACCTCTGAAGTACTACATATACTCAAAAGCACTGGGCCAGAACTGACATTAAGAATCTTTACAAATTTAAGAACCTAAAATGTAAGAGCGAGAGAGAGAGAGAGAATATATGTGTATATAAATGTGCAACACAAAGACACTAATTAGTGGAGAGCTGGGGGTTCTGTAAGACTTAAGAGAGTAACATGCAGACAGACCGAGAAGAGGTGAGTCATGCTATGCGCAAAGGATGCAAGAAAGCGAATGGATGTGACCCACACAGTTTCTCTAGAGCAGAGGTTTAGATAAGGAACAAGAGAAAGAGACGGCTCTGAGGTCAGGGAAAGAAGCTTGGACCTGAGCTTGTAAGCAAAAGTAAGCTACTGAAGGGTTCCAATTAAGAACCAGGGCAGGATTTTAGGAAGATTTATGTGGTGCTGTCAGGAAAAAACATAGACAGTTTAGGAAACTAATAAAACAGTGTAAGGAAGGGTGGCAGTAAAACAGAAGACCATTTGCAAAGCATAAATGAGGCTTCACGATAAAAAGAGGCTACATCTACTGAACTGTTAGTAAGGGCTACGCCTATGGCTACACAGGTTCTACAATCAGATATATGTACATCTGAAAGCTTCCTAAGAAATCCCAAACCTATTTGCAAGTTCGCCAACAAGAAGTAGTTCCTTACTGTGGCAGGCAAAACATGAAGGCACTTCTGGGGCCAGGAGAGCAGTCTTTACAAATTTGGTCTCCTAGGATATGGACCATCCTCTTTCTCACACTTACCTTCAGGTGCTCTGTCAGTGTCTTTGAGTACTTCAGAGCATTTTCCTTCTTCAGTTTGAACAGCCTCAGGTACAGCAAAGACTGGCATCGCAGGCTGGCCAATGGAAAAGGGCAGCTTATTTACCAGCGCAGCAGACTCCGGCTGTATCTGCACAAACAACTTTTGCATGGTGCAAGAGCACAGGACGGGCTCATGTGAACAGACCTTGGCACAAGGTCAATGACACTGACCCTCAGGCAAAATTGGAAGATGTGCTCTTATGGTACACATCCTGTGGTACACACCCTAAGCAGGGGACGAGACCAAGGACTAGTCTTCTGTTTGCTGACATTCAAAAATCAAAACCTCACCCATGAGATACCAACATGTCATTATGACACATGCATTAAAAAAAAAAAAAAAATCACTGAGGAGCAGAATCTCTAGATCAAATTATAAATATCTCATACTAAACAACCAAAACCAGGAAACTCCACTATGTATAGTACAACTCTGCAGCAACGCAAGTAAGCTTTACTATGGCTGACTGAAGCCCTGCGCGGTCACCACTTCCTACCTCTCCAGTCACTTTCACTTCTCACTGGTCTTTTTAGTTCCTCGATAGTTTCCTGTTTCCTCCCACCACCCAGCTCTTGCACATGTCCCCTCTACCTGAAGACCAGGTGTCCCTACCTACACCCTACTCTCTTATATATACTTTTCTTTCAAAGTACTGAATTCATATACTTGTGTGATTATCTGACTAATTTCCATCTCCTCACCCACTAGACACTAGACTCCACAACAAAGAAGACTGTACCACAGTTTATCCACACTACATTCCTAGCTGTTAAATCCAGTGCCCAGTAAAGTAAATGCTTTTAACAAACGAATTGATAATATCTCCCTAGGATCAAGCCAACAAGCCACATTCTTTATTCTGAGCATGCTAAACATTTGCTCCCTAAGGAAAGGTATAGGATATAACAATAACAAGAGACGATACCAAAACAAGTGCCTGGAAAAGGGGCGATGTGACACTAGGAGAACTCTACTCAGTCTTACTCTATCAAGGCTTTTCCAGGAGGGCAATGGATCAGGGACTGACAACAACTAAAATCTTTCCGTAGGAATTTTCAGTTATTTTCTACTTTACCCATCGAGAATAGACTTATGACTGGGTTACGAAAGGTGGATTCAAGGATAACTTTCCGAAGGGCATAAACAGTCTAATTTACTCTGGAACCGCCTGTCATCCAGCAAAGGCTGGAACCCAACACCTACCAAAGTACTGTGAGCCTTTTATCTGCAGCTGTAGCATCAGGTGCCAAGTAATTCTTAAGCTTCATTGTGTACCTGTGAGTTAAAACAATAAACAGATGACACAAAACATAATACTTCACCTTTATCTACTGAGTTCCATGGTCCTCAAAACATTAGAACCCAACAAATAAAGGCAAAAATACCCACTGAAGTATCTAGTCCTCCATATGCAAGCACAATAAAGGATGAAGCATCCTCTTTAGCTATACTACATGCAGCTACAGCAGCCCCTTCCAAGACGATCCAAAGAAATACGATTGCCAATGACATGGTAGCACATTTTCCCACTTACTTGATGAGCTCCACTGTCTCTGAATACATAGGGAATGGGGATTTGGATTCCTGAGCATTTTTCTCTAATGCATTCCCACATTCAATGAAAGATACCACAGCATCCAGATAGTATACAGCTTTCTCAAACCTATCAGACTGAAAAAAGCAGAATAAAGGTGGTAAGAAATACAGTGATATACTATGGAAGCAAACAACAAATGAAGATTTAAATTAATTCGATTAAATAAATAAATAAATAAAGGTGAGAATGTTTACATACCAATGCATCTGCATTGTGCTTTAGCTTTTTTGCTTCTTGTAAATAATGGTCTGCTGAATAATTTCTGCAATGTATATTTTCATAGTAAATGAAACGGTAAATATCTTCGTAAGATAATACTTTTCACTTTTAGTTTCTAGCATCCCTCAGTTTTCGTGTCCTCAAGAACATGACCTACTACTAAACATTCACTTCAGTTTTTTCTAACAAATGTGTTTGTTGGGTTAAAGACCATAAATTGTTTTAGCCAACTCATGGCAAATTTTCTACTTAGGAAAACAGAAATCAAGCTATCTAGTATTAGATACTAATTTACCCAAGATGTTGGAAAGATTTAGAATAAATAGAATGTGAGTCAGAAAAATAACCTTTTATCAAAATGGAGGAAAAAAAACCCAACACTGCTCCTCCTCATTTAAGAAAGGCTTCATTTTAAATACTGGTACCAGCAGCTGTCAGGTTCTACCTGAAGATCCACCACTCACGTACCCTAGGAGTCATGGAGTTAAGGTGAAAGAGCAACACACGGACTAGTGGATGCCTTTCAAATTAAATCTAAATGTTCTGTGGATCACAACACAAGTACGAATTCTTCTGGTCACTAATAGGAATTTAAACAAGTTTCTTACATGCATAAAAAACATTGATCTTACCTGTCATCAAAGGCAAGCTTTGTTCTCCGAGGCTTAGAGGCATCAGGAGTTGGTGTAGACGAAGGACAGTTTGAGGAGCTATTTGGAGCCTTTTCCTGACCAAAAAAAAAATAATGTTTAAAAAATGCGTATGTTGAAAATTCTGAGGTGATTAAAGTTAAATTGGAAGTACTTCTTGAGCCACTAGTAAAAAGGACTAAAAAATTCCACTGTCATCAGTAATTAATTTCCCTGTTATAAAAATTTTCAATTTCAGAATGTAAAAGTCCTTTTTAACAGAATGGGTCCACTTGATATCACCAAAACATTCATTCTAATAGCAAAGTCTACTATGATGAACCAGGCACTGACTGAACTGGGCACTTGTTGAAACATAAGGAAAACACAAATCTACTATCAAAATAGCAGTACTGCTTAAGACAAAATTTACTGATGATTACTGGTCGATGAAACAGCAATAATAATACCGAACATTAACTATGTGCTTACTACTTACCAGGCACGAAGTACTGAGCCCAGTCATTAAGGCTTCAACAACCCTATGAAATGTGTACTACTACTGGGACAAAACAAAAAGCAGTGGCGAGGAGGGTAACTCACCCAAGGTCAAACAGCTTTTAAGTGGCATTCCTGGAATTTGGATGATCAAATCCAGATCTGTCACATTTTATCTATTTTTAAGAGTCTTTCTTTCCCTTCATGTTTATTTTAGTTATATTTTGAGAGAGAGCGATCGCGTGTGAGCAGGGGAGGGGCAGACAGACGGGGAGACAGAGAATCCCAAGCAGGCTCTCTGTACTGTCAGTGAGGAGCCAGATGCAGGGATCAAAATCACGATCCTGAGATCATGACCTGAGTTGAAATCAAGAGTAAGACACTTAAACAACTGAGCCACCAGGTGCCCCTGAGGCTGTCACATTTTGAAAGTCTAGCCTTCTTACCTCCTATTAACATAGCCCTTTATAACGGGACTTCGAGCCTGTCTTTCGAACTACTTCCCTATACACATTTTTCCATAATAAAACATAGTAAGTTAATAAGTAGATAAATAAGTAGAATTTATACTACAAATACATGAATGTTTCAACATCAGTAAACCCAATTAAAATAAATTTTACTCTTTTACTTAAAAATCTACTAAAAATGAACCATGTAACCATTTCTTTTCTTTTCTTAAACGGTAACAACTTTTCAGTTTTACCCAGTACAGCATGCACCCACCTCAAAGAATGACAATAAAAATCCTAAGATTTGAGAAATACTAAGCTCTTCATGGTAAAGTTTACATGTTTATGAACTGGCTTCCTGAATATTATGTTGGAATGTAACATTACAAGAACAGCCTTCCCTCTGTTTTGAAAGTACTTCCACAGTGATTATGTTTAGATTTACTGAAGGAAAACTGAAGTTATTGCTAAAAATGAATTTAAAAACTTTCTAGGTATTTTAATATACTTTCCTTATATAAAAAGTATATGCATGTGATATCAGTTTAGTAGTGGATGTTAATTTCCTGTAGTGATCATGACCTGAGTCGAAATCAAGAGTAAGACGCTTAAACAACTGAGCCACTAACAACATATGAATATTCTGAATCATTATGGTGTGCACCTGAAACTGATACGTTATATATCAAGTATCTCAATTCCAAAAAAACTGGCAGAATTCAAAGAAGAAATAGAGAAATCTTGTATGTTTGTGGAAAAAATGAACAAGAGGACGAAGTGACCAAAAATATCAGCATAAAGAAGGTTTGAAAACAGGATTAATCCATGTGAATTACATAGATTCCTTGTCCACAATATATGCAGAATACACATTCTTTTCTAGCAAATATATAACATTACAAAAATCTACCGTATACTTTACTCTCATAAAACAAATCATTTTTTTAAAAGTTTACTTATTTATGAAAGACAGAGAGGGTGAGCACAAGAGCTGGATAGGGGCAGAGAGAGGAGAGAGAAGATCTGAGGTGGGCTCCACAATAAGAGCAGAGAGCCCAACACAAGGCTCAAACTCTCGAACTCTGAGATCATGACCTTAGCCGAAGTCTGATGTTTAACTGACTGAGCCACCGGGGTGCCCCTCTCATATAGTAAATCTTAACAAATTTCAAGACTGCTACCATGCAGACTATGCAATTTCCAGTCCCAATGCAATTAAGCGAGAAACACTAACCAGAAGATAATGAGCAAATCTCCATATGTTTGGAAACTGATTAACATGCTTTTAAAGAACCCTAGTGTCAAAGATGGAATCACATTGTAGATTAGAAAAGATTTTAAACCGAGTTACAAAAGCATAACAAATCTTACAGGGTGCGTGTATGCAGTAGTTAAAGGAAAATATATAGCCTAACTGCTTATATTAGAGAAAGAAAAAAAGACTTAAAATTAATTTGAAAATTAATGAGCTAAGTATCCATCAGTAAACAGGGGAAGCCTGGACGGCTCAGTCAGTGAAGCATCTAACTCTTGATTTGGGCTCAGGTCATGACCTCACAGTTTGTGAGTCTGACCCCAACACTGGGCTCCAAGCTGGCAGTGGAGGGCCTGTGTGGGAATCTCTCTCTCCCTCTCTCACTGCTCCTCCGCTTGTGCTCTCTCTCTCAAAATAAATAAACTTAAAAAAAAAAAGTCAGTAAACAGAACAGCAAAGGAAAATAAGAAAGGAAATCACAGACTAAAAAATAATCAAATAGAAATAAAAAGTAAAGCACAGAGTATCAACAAAAACAAAAGCTGTTTTTTTAAAAGACAAGTAAAACTAATAAGCCTCTAATGAGACTAATGAAGGAAAAAATTGGCACTGAGAATACCAAGAACAAAAGAGAAACATAAGTAGAGATGTTACAGATACCAAAAGCATAATAAAGAGTTAATATTTGATAATATGAGCAAATATGCAGAACATAAAAATTATATGTAATTTTGGCTTTCCAGATTACCAAATTTTTCTTTAGGTGGATAATAAAAAATAGTATATTTTCTAACTAAATTATAGATTCTTCTTTAATAAACCCATATATAGTTGCCTCAATTGGAAATTGCCAAGACTAACATTAACAATTTTAACAACCGTTAAAAATGCCCTAAGATGTTGGAATTAAAAGTGGTCAGGGTGTATATTTTATATTTTGTCACTAACAACACAGTACCAAATAACTACATTTGATCCAACAAATATTTCCGAGTAAGTTAAACAACAGAGAAAACACAAGATTCAAATCCATGCTTTCAAGGACCTGACAAACCAACGAGGAAGAGACATAAGAGTTTTTACCCTATGAGATCACAAAAGCCAAATGAGTGGGTGAGCTCCCTTAAAGAGTACGTTTAAAAACAGAGAGAGAGAGGTTAAGAGGTTTCTTTTCTTTTCTTTAAGAGGTTTCGAGAAATAAGCATAAGACCTCAAATCCGAGAGCTGAAGGATAGAAAATGGGAAAAGAGCCGGTCAGCAGGTAGACACAGAAGTGGGACGGTGAAGGACGTCAAGAGGACAGTCAGGTCCCTTAAGGACACTAGGACTAACACTCTAAACTACTACAGAAGGGTGTCCAACTGGGACAATTAAACTTACCTCAATCTTAAAGCCTTAATTACCACACTTAATAAGCATGAGTAACCACTCTTAATGCAATTTTTTAAACTCTCAAAATCTTTGCCTACTCAAGTCACAAACAACAATCCAGTGAATTATATTCTTAAAAATCCATGTATTTGGGGATGCCTGGGTGGCTCAGTCAGTTGAGCATCCAACTTCGGCTCAGGTAATGATCTCGCAGTTTAGGAATTTGAGGCCCTCATCGGGCTCTGTGCTGACAGCTCGGAGCCTGGAGCCTGCTTCGGATTCTGTGTCTCCTGCTCTCTCTGTACCTCCCCTGCTCACACTCTATTTCCCTCTCTTTCTCAAAAGTAAATAAACATTTTTAAAAATCTAGGTATTTTGTCACTGAGTTTGCTCCCAATCAAAATAGTTCAGAAATTAACACAAATAACCTGATAAATAAGTTGAGGGTGAGATTCTAATAAAGTATAGCCTTGAAAAAGCATCTACGATCCAACTCTCCATCCATGAACATTAAGAATATTCCCCTATAGGGTTCCTGGGTGGCTCAGTTGGTTAAGTATCTGACTTTGGCTCGGGTCAATATCTCATGGTTCGTAGGTCTGGGCCCCTGCATCAGCTGACAGTGCAGAACCTCTATGGGATTCTTTCTCTGCCCCTGCCCCACTTGTACTTTCTCTCTCTCAAAATACGCTTAAAAAAAAAAAGTCTCCAATGTTATGACCATGCTCCAAGAATACTTCCAATGCTAATTCACCTAAAAAATTTCCTTCATGAATCAAAGCCAAATCGGTTACCTTATCACTTTATGTAATATAACGTGCTTGTAAAAATCTAATTCTAAAAAATCCAAAGCCAATTCCAATCCACAGACAATCGATCACAGCAAATGGAGTGATTTGTAATAAGATCAGAATCAGCTATTTTCTTTCAATACCAACTTTCCCAATTAAGCATGTCTTAATTAATAGGCATGTGGCCAGGTGACTTATTGTTTTCATGGTCTCAGATCACTGCATACTTTCATTATCAAGATTATGACATTTTGAGAGTAAAAACGCATAGGCCTATTAAATTTAAGGAGAGGTTTACAAGATTTTCAAAGCATAATGTCACCTTGGAGATTCATATGGCAATGGGATTGCTTTTCAAAAGTCTCAGGCCTCCAATGGCTTACCTTGACCTCTTTAGAGCTACTGGAAGTCTTCCCTTCTGTCTTCTTCTGCTTTGATGTGGAGGAACTGCTTTTGCTGCTGCCACTATTCTCCTTGTTGCTGTTATTATTTGACTTTAAAGAAGATGACTGACTAATAGTCCTCTTCCGAGAGCCGTGCTCTGTTTTTGGATCTTTTGAAGGAACAGGCCCAGCAGGAGAAGGCAACAAATCCTTTTCTTTTGTAGCACTTTGCTTAGTTGACCTGCCAAAACAAATAAATGCCCTCATTTCTCCACAGTCATGTAGCGGTGATGGGTTTTTTTCTATTTTTCTCTGCCTGATTTCAGGACAAATTTATTTTCCCTGAGTTAATTAAGACACATAATTTCTATAAAACAAAATAAAAGTGTATGTTTCACAAGGGCAGGCATCTTATCTGTTTTCCATCTTCTGGTTGTACATACCTGGTGCCTAAATCTTGGCCTGCCACACATCAAGTATTCAAAAAATACTGATTACATAAAAGAGAAGATGAATGATGAAGATATATTAAGTCCCTAAGTTAAAAACTGGTCTCTTGCAAATTACAGTTAAGCCTGTCATTTAGCCAGAAAGTGGTAACACGTTAATTCTTATCCTATACTCAACCCTAGTCCACTAAACAAATAAGAGAGGAAGCAGAGACTGAATCTTAAAAACTTTCTGTCCCAATTAGCTAAAAACAAAGTCTCCCACTAGCTGGTATATGTATACATGAATAGGTCATGTACTTACTAAAAGGAACATTCTAAGAGCACATCAGAAAGTACACAGGAGTAAATGACATACACATAATAACACACACGTAATATGTTTAGGGGACATACTCTCTGTTGCTGGATGGCTTGTGACCTGCTGAATTCTTTTCCTCCGTTTTGGGTTTCTTGCTGTCATTGGCTCGGTTATCATCTTCATTCTGGATGAAAAATAGAAAAAAAAGCAACTACTACATTTGATTTTTATTCAACTAATTTCAGTTTCCAGCACAAGTCACCATCAATTTATCCCTGGTAACTTTCAGAAAGAAGATAAATATGAAGTGAAAGAATTCATTTAAGCAATGTTTAATAAACTGAGTTTCAAGGTGGAGAAGTCTCCTATTTTAGATAAACAGAGCCCAAACACTAAAACACATTTCCTATAGAGTCTTTTAGATGACATCTTTTCATCCTAATGATTTTGTGGAGGGAATGAAATTATAATTGAGCTATAATTCACATACAATAAAATCCACTCTTGAAAAGTACATAAGTCAATTACTTTTAGTATATGCAAAGAAGTGTACATCCTTACCACAAACAATTCTAGAACATTTTCCATCATCTCAAAGACCCTTGTACCCTGTAGCAGGCATTTCCCCCTTTCCCTCCACTCCCAGACTCTAGTAATCATTGATCTATATATTTTGTCTTAATGGATATGCACATTCTAGACATTTACATAAATGGGATTATATATGTGATCTTTTGTGTCTGCCTCCACATCACTTAGTATATTTTTAAAGTTCATCCATGCTTGAGCACGTATCAGCACTTCATTCGTTTTTACACCTGAACATAATCCACTGCATGCATATACCACAGTTTATCTATCCATTAATCACTTAACGGCCATTTGGGTTGTCTCCATTTCTTGGCTAATACAAATAATACTCCTATGAATACTCAAGTAGAAGTTTTGGGGTAGACAGGTTTTCTTTTCTCTTGGGTATATACCTAAGTGGAAGGGACTGAAATGGTTAGGTCATAAAGTAACACTGGAGCGCCTGGGGGACTCAGTCGGTTGAGCATTTGGCTTCGGCTCAGGTCATGATCTCACAGCTCATGGGTTCGAGCAACACATCAGGCTGTGTGCTGACAGCTCAGAGCCTGGAGGCCGCTTCAGATTCCATGTCTCCCCCTCTCTCTCTCTGCTCCTGCCCTGCTCATGCTCTCTCTCTCTCTCAAAAATAAATAAACACTAAAAAAATAAAAATAAAAATAATTAAGAAAACTAAGTAAAACTATGTTTAACTTTTTGAGGAACTGCTGAAACTATGTTCTAAAGTGGCTACACATCATTTTATATTCCCGCCAATAAAGTATGAAATTCTAACTCCTCCACATCTTTGCCAATACTTGCCAAGCCTGATGATTTTGAAAAAGTCTTCTTGCTGAAACAAAAGCTATGAGCCTATCTATAATTGCCAAAGCTACTTTCCTGAGTTAGTCTAAATTTTCCTATTGCTCCAAATACCAGAGTTCAAGATACCAACTCTTCTACCATAACAAAAAAATCTGTTCCCTTAAACAAATGATTGAAAGTGGACACATAAAAACATGAGGGGTCGCCTGGGTGGTTCAGTGGTTAAGTGTCCGACTTTGGCTCAGGTCATGATCTCTTGTTCATGAGTCTGAGCCCCAACTTCTGGCTCTCTGCTGTCAGCGTGGAGCCTGCTTGGTATTCTCTGTTTCTCTCTGCCCCTCCTCCTCTGGTCATGCACATGCTGTCAAAATTAAATGAACATTAAAAACAGCACAAAACCAGGGACACCTGGGTGGGTCAGCCGTTTGGGTGGCCAGCTTTGGCTCAGGTCATGATCTTGCAACCTAGGAGTTTGAGCCCTATGTCGGGCTCTGTGCTGAGAGCTCAGAGCCTGGCGCCCGCATTAGAGTCTGTGTCTTCCTCTCTCTCTCTCTGCCCTCTTCTTCTCTCGTACTCTTTCTCTCTCTTAAAAATAAAGAGTAAAAAAAAGACAAAACCATAACAACAAAAAAACATAAGAAAAAAGAATCTATACTCTTGGCAGGGACTCCTCTCAGTACCATCTGTTTTATCTTCAGAAACTGCCCCTGACACTTAATTTTACCAAAGCCAGGAATCTCAAAAAATCATTACCAAGTTTTCTGACTTGATTCTGATTTTATAAAATCAAAATCTGACTTACAGGAATTGATACAAAAAACTTGGGTGGGGAGGCTCCCAGGTGGCTCAGTTGGTTAAGCATCTGACTCCTGACTTCAGCTCAGGTTATGATCTCAGGGTTATGAGAATGAGCCTCATGTCAGAATGTGTGCTGAGCAAAGAGCCTACTTGAGATGCTCTCCCCCTCTCTCTGCCCTTCCCCTGCTCTCTCTCTTAAAAAAACCCAAAAAACAAAAACTTGGGAGGAATATAACATGCCAATGAGATGTGGGGAAGGGGAGGAGTACAGGGAACTTCTTTTAGAAAAGGGGGACTTTCTATTTTAAATTATTTACTATAGAATTTTAAACAAGAGTAAAAAGGACATTACATATACTATTTCTGTATTATATAAAATCTAATATGTAATACTTTTTAAGCACAAAAGGACCATTTTTTAGTTTTATAAGAAGCACCTTAGTCTTCTAAGAGCAGAGTGCATCATTTATAAGCTCTTATTTCATGTAATTTTATGAATTAAATCCCATAACCAAGTCCAGCAATCTGAAGTTGTAGCTCCAGAGGAACCGCAGCCCTAACTTACTGGTCGAAAAAGCTTCCCTTTACTACAATAATAGAAACCCATTAGCTTATAGCACTGAAAATAGTAAGATTCAGTTTCCTAGAAATTAATATTTTTAAAAATCATCAATTTCTGAAAATTAAAAAAAGGGTATTACTCCAGTTTATCCAAATATGTATCATCATCTGGTGCTGCGGTTTTAAGAAAAAGAGGAAAAGCCTCCAGCTCAATTCATTTTAAGAAATGCTGGATTCTATCCTCTGATGTGAGATTCTCAAGGTCAACTGGGATTGAGGTTTTGCTCTGAGTCCACGTGGTACAATCATTCTGGTACATATCTGCTCACCTAGTCACTACTTTGGTCTTATACAATCATATTCACACATGTGTATCAGGGAAAAATTGTACTATTCTTCAATACAAATCATTAAGGGGCGCCTGGGTGGCTCAGTTAGTGGAATGTCCAACTTCGGCTCAGGTCATGATCTCACGGCTCGTGGGTTCCAGCCCTGTGTCAGGCTCCATGCTGACAGCTCAGAGCCTTATGACTGCTTCACATTCTGTCTCCCTCTCTCTCTGCCCCTCACTCCATCACACTCTCTCTCGAAAATAAACATTAAAAATATTTTTTTAAACACAAATCATTAAGATTTACTTTCCTCTAAAAATTTCTCATCAGAGCTGAAAGAACAAATTATTTTTTCCCCAAAGAATCTGTCTATAAACATATGGTGTTCAGCTCCTTTCATTATATATTATCCTCCAATCATAAATATCTGTGATTTTTCACATTTCCTCAGTCTAAAGCAGCTGACGTTATATACTAAGCATCATCTCTAAATACAAATTATCACAAAAGAATTTAAGGACAAGAGTTGGCCATGTGCTTAGTTTTGTACCTGCAGACATGAGTGTCCAAAAAGGGAAAAAAGCTGGGGTACAGGTAGGTACAGAGGATTGGTGAAATTCTTAAGAATTTGTTCAAAATTAAGGAGCCGATTTTTTAGCTAGAGTTGGTAATTTAAAGAGTGTGACTTTGTCTAGGCATAAAAGAGGAGAGAGTGTTAAAGAATGTGACAACCTGGGGGCACCTGGGTGACTTAGTCAGTTAAACGTCCACCTCTGGCTGAGGTCATGATCTCACGGTTCCTGGATTTGAGCCCCACGTTAGGCTCTGTGCTAACAGCTCAGAGCCTGGAGCCTGCTTCAGATTGCGTCTCCCTCTCTCTCTACCCTTTCTCCCCTCCCAAATATAAACATTAAAAATTTTATTAAAAAGAGAATGTGACAACCTGGAGGATATACATCCCAGCTAAAGACATTTAAAATCAAAATTTTAAGAATGTTTTGAAGGCTAGTTTGTAATCGCTGCTTCACTCCCGTCTTTACGCTGGCCAGCACACACTCTGAACAGAAGTACTGGCTATTTCTTATTGATTAGAAACTCTGCTGTTTCATTAAAGGAGCCAGGCCAAGGCACAGCGGTCCTCAAGAGACTGTTGTGTCTACAGCTTCGCCTAGGCCTTGGGCTCCCTTCTATTTTTTCTCATGGCTATGACTCAACTAGGTATTTTCTGGCTCACCGAGATTTCCACTGCATTTCAGATTCTGATGGTTAAAAACAAAACAACAACAAAAAACCCTTTACAAACCTTATGTTTCCTCTTGCCTTTGTTGGAAACTTTTTCTGAGGCTTGTTTCTGAGCCTCTCTTGTATGCTTTTCTGGCACATTTTTCTTTTCCCCCTTGGGTGGCTCTGCTTCTTTGTAAGGCTTTCCTGGTATTCTGGTCAAGAGATTCAGGTCAATCTTCACAATAAGAGGATACCTGTCATCGGGCTCACTGAGGGGTGAAAGAAGTTCCTTCTCTTCCATAGGAGAGAACATGCGTTGCCGAAAAAAGCTATCTTCTTCCTCCACTGAGGAGGGTTTCACGGGAGTCCTGTTACTCTCAGGGTACTTAGGAGTTTGTGAGGAAGGAGGAAGGCTCTCGCTTTCATCCGAATCTGAGGATGAGGTATCTGTTTCTATGATTTCCCTTGATTTCTGGGAAGATTTACTCGTTGACTTGTATTTCTTTTTCTCTGCAGAAGGCCGAGGGGAAGATTTGGACTCCTTTTTTATATTGGGTTTCCTTGAGCCTTTGGTGGCCGCTTTGTGTCTGCTGGAAGGCATGCTGGTAGCCATGTCTACTGGGGTTTCACTTTCTATCTTCAGGCCTCCCCGAGGCTCTTCAGCAGCTGCCTTCTCAGCCTTTTTGGGTTGTTTTTTGCCTACAGTTCTCCTCTGTGTTGTACTGTCACTCTGTGCGGGGGACTTCTGCCTCCCGCGCCCACTTTCTGATCCCTTTTGGACAGTCTTGGAGTCTCGTCCAGGAGTAGCAGAACTTGTTTCTTTAGGTCCCCCTGGATCAGTGTAGCTATTCCCAGTGCCCTGTTCTCGGCCTTCCTTTTTATAGCCTTGAGATGAGGGGATGTTACTGTCCACAGAAGAAGCTGGTGACACTTTATGCGGGTTCACTTTATTCAACCAATTATCAAGTTGCCATTTGTTTGTTGGTGGTGGTTCAGGCTGAAAAACAGAAAAAGATACAATGTCTAAGAGCACAGAGGCATCGGTCTTTCATACTTTTGACTGAACTAAAGCTAAGAGCTCCATATTGCTTATAAGAGCTCTCATCATTGGAATGAGGAGAGAAGCTTAATGTTAACAAATGGTCTTTAAACATTAAAGATTCCTGTCAGAAACTCAACTTGAAAGATAAAATTACATATGACCATAAAGCATATTTAATTTCAGAAGGTAAACAAATGCTGTAGGTACTGACAGATTTTTAACCATATTTTATCAACCTATGCTAAAATTATACAATATAAGACTTTTTATTCACAATAATACATAACATGAATTACTTTGCAGAGGCACAACAAGAAAGCCCAAACTAAGCAAATCCAGTATTTTAGGGGCCTGAAATGACTTCCAGTAATTACTAATCTAGACCAAACATTTATTCAAGTAACAAATACATTGAAGTATCTAAGCTTCCTCCAAGATACATAGTTAAATTTCTTCACCTTCTATATCTGAATAAAGGTTTTTTTGGGGTTTTTTTTTTTTTTTTTTTTTTTTGAGACAGAAGGTGCAAGTGAGCAAGAGGCAGACAGAGAGAGAGAGAGAGAGAAAGAAAGAGAGAGAGAGAAGCTGGACTCACCCAAAGCGGGGCTCAAACTCACGAACCTTGAGATCATAACCTGACCTGAAGTCAGATGCTTAATGTCTAAGCCACCCAGGGGCCAAATCTAGCCACCTAGATTTGAATTAAGTCTTAAATGGCTATCAACAGGAGCCATGCGAGGCCCATGGAAAGTGGTACCCTGCCTCCCTCTCACCTCAGGAGATGCACTCTGAGATGGCTCATTTGCCTCACTGTCACTGGAACTACTTTCACTTTCAGAGTCAGATCCAGAGCTGCTTTCAGATCCACTGTGGCTGCTAGAATCATCTCTGGAGTTATCTGCTCCTTCACTATTATGGTGTGAAGGTTCAGAGTTACTAAAGGAGAGAAAACATATAGATGACAAAGTTTGGTTTTTTTTTCCACAGTGACAACAGGAAAACATCCAAATTTGGAAACCAACTTTATTTAAAATGCTTACTACGTTATACTGTTACAATTCTATGAATCCAGAACTTTATAAATGAAATAAATACTTGGTAAAAAGTTTCTAATATGCTGCTCAGCCACTGGTACTTATCTTTTAAAAACAGTTTTACTGAGGTGTGATTTACATACTACAGAATTCACTCATGTTAAGCGTACAATTTGATGATTTTTAGTTAATTTATAAGGTTGTACAATCCACCACCACAGTAATATTTACTTTGTAAGGTCAACTACTGTAACACTATGATCCAATCTGGTGATCCCCACCTTTATAAGTAAAACAAAATAAAAGGATGCATACCTTCCTGGTGTACTCCTTGGCATTGTCTTATCACAATCCTAAAAGTAAAACATGAGAGGAAATCTGTGAATGAATAAACAGCACTCTATCTGCTTAATCTGAACAATATTAGGCACTCTATCTGCTTCATAGGACCGTACCAGTTCTAATGTATGCAGCAAGGTTTACCTAACATTTAGGACATACGGTTTCTACCTAAAGAACAACTAACTACCAGGCTCAGATGAAAAACTTTGTTAATAGTTCTTGTCAACAATCTCATGCTTCATGAGTAAGTTCTGATCAACGGTAACTATTAAAGAGAAGCCAATTAAAAATTGGCGATTTAAAGGCAGCAGAAAACGACAACATTCCACTGTCAGAAAGCAGTAAAGAACTTCTTTAAAATAAATTGCTCATAAATGCATCATTCAATCATAATTCTTATAAAATACAATGAAAACACACTATGAAACTGGCAAACTCAGAAAGCAGTAGACACACCTGCTCCCCATCGCTGTCTTCACTGCTGCTTAGTTTTAAGTCATCTTTTAACATCCTAGAGGGAAAGGCAGGAAGGATTAGTGTCTCTATAACAGTTTATCATGGCACACCAGAGTAGTAAATATCTACTAATCATTCTAGAAATAATCACTGTGGTAGCTGTAGATTTAATTAAAAAACAAAGAAAAGAACCAGTAAATTTTACTCTGGTGTGGTTCACATCCAGAGTACAAAGTGAGAAAAGTAGGAATTTAACAATTTCACAAACTCTCACTTTTCCAGAAGTAAAACGTGTATTCTCCTCTTCTAATTAAATAAGCCACCTTCTAAAACTTCTTTTACTCACTTCTTGTTTCCTCTATTTTTCTCTAATTGCATATATACACACTCATTCATATTAAAACAAATTAGCATGCTCATACCCAACAGTCCACTAGAGAGATATAAGCCCTAAAATGAAGGAAGATAAAATTAAAATAATCTCTTTCACTGTCCCTCATGTTCCACGAAGAGATTCATACAACTGGGTAATTGTGAAAACCAAAACACGAAGTCAAAGTGCTAGTTCATAAATGCCTTGCTATGAAAGAGGGCTGACCTCTGGAGAAGTAACAATTTGGGATAAAAACCTCGGCTATAAAATAATAATGACTGTGTATGAATTAAAAATAAACTCCAGGTTCCAAACCTTCCTTCATCAAAGTTCAAATCAATTAAAAAAGCAGGAACTGAAGTTTCTGAAATTCACTTTTCAAAGGAAAATTACAAATTTAAAATTGCCTAGGGGTGTCTGGGTGGCTAAGTCAGTTAAGCATACGACTTTGGCTCAGGTCATGATCTTGCATTCGTGGGTTCAAGCCCTGTGTCAGACTTTTGGGTTGACAGCTCCGGGCCTGGAGCCTGCTTCAGAATCTGTCTCCCGCTCTCTCTCTGCCCCTCCCCCACCCATACTCCATCTCTATAAACATTAAAAGAAATTTCCTTAAGGCCAAAAAAAATCAAAATTAAAACAAAAAATCTGAGTCATGACCCACAAAACACTTCTTGCCTTTTTACAGGAGAGCAAAAATTAACACAAAGCTTAGGGAAAAGTACAACTAGAAACATGTTTGATTTCTCATTCCCAGTAGTTCCCATTACCTTCTTAAAATTTCATGACACTCTCCAATCAGTAGTATGGAAATCTTCTTTCACTCCAGTAACTACTAATACTTTCCCCTCAAAAGCTTTAACTTGAGTTTCTAAATCTGACCCTAAATTCAGATTATCACATAAAAGATCACCTTCAAACAAAGTAACCAAGATAATTACAGAATTATGAAAATTGTTCTAAGGCTGGCCCAGTAAAGCAGGACAGAAAAAAAGAGTTTTCTTTTGGACAAGGGCTTGGTGCATCTCTATGACTGATATCCTGTAAGGAAATGTGCTTACTCTGAATTCTCTCAGCCCTTATGATTTAATAATGGCAGCTCAATGAACCTGTTCACACATGTGGGTATGTCAAAGCTTTTACCAGACTGCTCAAGGTCCTGCATGCTTTCGCTCCCTCAGCAACAAGTGATACACATATATGTGGTAGGCTCTTATCAATTCTTTGCATATGAATAAGTATGATAAATATGAATATAATCTGAATTCTTTAACAGTGAGAGGGACTTGTTGTATTTCACATTAAGTTCCTTCTCAGTTCTCCCTATGTTCAGCTGAGGTTATCAAGACTGTGGGTTGTAGTTTAGAAAGCTAGCACTGTGGTCACAGTTTCTTTAGAATTTTGTTTTAATCACGGAGTTAACTTGTGGTCTCAGGAATTCAAGAGTTCATTCCTGAAGCTGGACTTTATTATCATTCAATATACTAGCCTAATTATATTTTGATATATGTTCCTGGTTCTACCTAAATAAGTTGGAAAACAAAGATAGTACAAACTATGCTGATTTAATATTCTACATTTAGTGGTAAAATGGAGGGCTTTTACAAAGAATACTGTAGTTTTTGGTCTTCTGTATTAAAAACTATCAACTTACACACAGACACAATTATACACATCTCTAAGATCGGAGAAAAATCTGTATGGCCCACAAGTCAAATAGATACTACTTGTTTTGTCAAAAATTTTATTGACGCAACGACATCCATGGTCTGTATTTGCTTTCATGCTATAATGGCAGAGCTGGTTAGCTGAGCCAAAAATCATCTAGCCCCTAAAGCCTAAAATATTTCACTATCTAGCCCTTTACATAAACGTTTGCATACCCTTTCCTTAAAAGATTAAATACACATTTCTAAGTGTTGTTCTGATAGGTAGACACTATAGATAGACTTTGAGCAAAACAGATAAAATTTTTAAGCAATAAACTTACGATTTAGACTGGTGTCCATTTGAAGTTTTAGAAGAAGGATTGTATCTTTCTAGAACAAAGAGAATGCAGAAATTAGCAACTACAAGTATGGATATTTAGACTGTAAAATATATATCAGTATATCCTCAAAGAAATGTAAATCAAAACAAGGCAGAATTCTTCCTCCACCAAACTGGCAACACTTCAGAGTACAGTAATACAATAGGTATGCTCCAATGCTGCTTGTCCAACTATAAACCTATACAAACTTTCTGGCAGGCAATCTGGCAATATTATCTTCACAGATACTGTAAATGCACATATCTGCTTCTGTAGCAATTATAATGGAAAAAAATTTACCTTACAGGTATAACTGGAAAAATACATGAACGCACACAAACACACACACACGCTTATCACAGTATGTTTTGTAACAGCAAAAACTGGAAACAAATGTCTATCGACAGGGGACTAGTTAAATAAATGATGATATGTCCATAAAATATACACAATTTTAATGTTAAAAAGAATGAGCTAATGTTGAGAGAATGTTAAAAGAAGGAGTAAGAGGGGTGCCTGGGTGGCTCAGTCGGTTAAGCATCCGACTTTGGCTCAGGTCACGATCTCACGGTTCGTGGGTTCGAGCCCTGCATCAGGTTCTATGCTGACAGCTAGCTCAGAGCCTGGAGACTGCTTTGGATTCTGTGTCTCCCCCTCTACCTGACCCTCCCCTGCTCACGCTGTCTCTCTCTCTCTCAGAAATAAATAAAACATTTAAGAAAACAAAAAAAAAATTAATAAGAATTTATACTGATGTAGACACAGCTCTACAATAAATAAAGTGAAAAACACAGGTAACAGAGTATGTGCAACTTATGATCCCATTTGCCAATACTTAGTTATAGGGGGAGGAGGAGAGAACGAAGGAGACATTCTGAAAAGATGTTAAGAGAGAAAATGTAAACTTCCTGGCCTATAGCTATTTTTTACACATCTTTAAATAGTGATAAAGACTCCTATAACTATAGTTTAAGGTAAAACCAAGAAATGGATATACAAATAAAGTTTGTTAACATTAAAAAGGAATATTCTCCTTTATTCTCTCTCTTTACTTTAAGAACTATAAAGACAACAAACTAAGGATCAAAAAGTTCCACATTTTTATATCCCAAAACTGATTACCAATGTAAATCTACCTTATTAAAAAAGTTACTATTCTTGGCAAGACCATTTATTTTGTTACAGAGCCATATGAGGAAGCCCAGATGTTTACAAGGTTCTGGCCTTACCACCCACCAGTTCACATAGCCATCATCTCTTGGGATCACACTTAAATTCCCTAAGGCTATCAACCCCTCAAGTTCTTCACAGAAACAAAAAGACAGGAGGTGGAGGGGGGTTCTGTAACAGACAGAAGATTTTCGTCCCAGACCTAAAGACCCAGAAAGAATAAATACAGACAGAGGAAGAGAAGAGATACAGTAAGTACCAGTGACCTCTTCCCTTGCATACAGGGTAACTCTCACAGAATCAACTATCTTCATGAAAGATACAGAAAGAGAGAAGAATGCTCTTAGGTTTATGAGGTGTCCATCAAACTGAATTCAAGAACTGTGAACTATTACTTCAAGAAATACTTAATAAAAATAGTTACTTTGACTTCCAATGATCTATAGTTCTTCATTTAAAAATGTTTGTTTATTTTGAGGAGGAGGAGCACAGAGGGGAGAGAGAGAATCCCAGGCAGGATCCACGCTGTCAGTGCACAGCCCAAAGTGGGACTAAATCTCACAAACTGTGAGATAATGACCTGAGCTAAAATCAATAACCGGGTGCTCAATGACTCAGCTACCCAGGCACCGCTATAATTTTTTATGTATACCAAGATTCAGTTCAATTCATTACCCATTATCAGATAATAAAAACTGGAATAAGACATGTGAAAGAATTATAAAAGCAATATATGATGCTACCATGAGAAATGAATGCTCAATAAACAGCTTAACTTGAAAACCAAGAAGAAAAGAAATACTCACTTTGTTCTCCAGGGCCAAAATTGGACTGCTGAGATTCCTAAGAAAAAGGGACATAAAATCATATAGTGATATTAGGAGAAGGGTTCATTAGTGAAAAATTGCTTTAAATTAAACTATTCAATTCCAGTTAATTCAGTGAAAGATCCTCTTGAGTTCCTAAGAATGCATAAAAGAAAAACACTGAAAGAATTTAATGATCCCATCTGATCATCCTCAGCAATTGTTGTGGTCAGTAATGAGCTTTTCCCAGAGCTGAATACAAAAAGCATCAAGCTACCTAACAGTCTATCTATTCACCTCTTTTCAGCAGCATCCATAGTACTCATCCTAATTTAGGGCTTTGGGAAAGCAAATGATTTCAATGTAAGATTCTTGGTCTTAAGAAAATGTTTAATTTTTTAAAAAGTAATACTAAAAACCTACACTGGGGTGAAAACAGCTGTACAACTGACATAGAGTCAAAAGATACCACTTTTTATCAACTAAAAACCTAACGTGGTCATTCACATGTCACTTTATTCCCTTCTTTTTCCTGCTCCCAATATTTTACAAACAATTAGCAACTTGAGGAAAAGACTGTCATATACCACTTTGTAAGCCTAATATATTACTACAATGTCTGGCACTCAGGAAGCATCAGTAAAAAAGGAAGCCAAAATGTCACTGTCGGTGAAAGAAACATGCCTTTCCAAACTCAACTTTCAAAATCAGAAAATCTGTTTCACATGTGGAAATTGTGCGTTTTTCTAGATTAAGTCTTTGGTACACAACATAGTATTAAAATTACATAGACATCCCTAAAAGCCCACTTAAAAATGAGCACAATCTTGCTTTAAAGACAGTATTACCTGTGAAAGGGAAATCCACATAAGTATGAATGCTAAAATATAGTTTTGCTGTTAAAAAAAAAATACTGTGAACCTACATCTTTGGTCAACTGATTTTCAACAAGTGTCCCAAGACTATTCATAAGGGAAACAACTGTCTTTTCAACAAATGGTGTTAGGACAATGGACTAGCCATAAGCAGAAGAATGAAGTTGGATGCTTACCTCTCAGCCAATAAACAAAACAAAACTCAAAACGTATCAAAGACCTAAATGTAAGAGTTAAAATTACAAAACTTAGAAAACTTAGAGCCAAATCTTAATGATCTTGGATTTGGCAAAGAACTCTTACATATGACACCAAAAACACCAAAGAAACAAATAGATAAATTAAGAACTTCTGTACTTCAAAGGACAACATCAAGAAAGTGAAAAGACAACCCACAGAATGAGAAAATATCTGCCAATTATGTATCTGATAAGAGACTGCTATCTACAATATATAAAGAGCTCTTACAATTCAATGATAAAAAGACAACCCAATGAAAAAATGTGCAAAGCATCTGAACAGACATTTCTCTGAGGAAGATATAAAAATGGTCAAGAATCACATACAAATGGTCAATAAGCACATGAAAAGATGTTGTTTGTCATGGGGAAACATTTGTCATGGGGAAAATGCAAATCAAACCCACAATGAGATAATACTTCACACCTATTAGGATGACTAGAATCAAAAACAAGATAACAGCAAGTATTGACAAGGATGCAGAGAAAAATGAAAGCCTAGGAGGAATGTAAACGGGTGCAGCTAGCTTTGGAAAACATCCTGGCAGTTCCTCAAATGATTAAGCATACAGCTGCCATTTGACCTTGCAATTTTACTCCTAGGTACATAACCAAGTGAAAAGAAACATTATGTCCACGCAGAAACTTGTACACACATGTTTGTGGCGGCATTATTCACAAAAGCCCAAAGCTCAAAACAACTCAAATGTTCATCAGCTGATGAATTTATAAGTAAAATGTGATATATAACCATACAATGGAATATATGGCCACAAACAGAAGTACTGATACACTCTATAACTTGGAAGAACCTTAAAAACAGTATCCTAAGTTAAAGAATGTTGCAGAAGACCAAATATGGTATGATTCCATTTACATGAAATGTTCAGAAAAAGAAATCTGTAGAGACAGAGAGTAGATAAGCAGTTTCATATGGCTGGGAAGGAGACAGAGGGAAGTGGGTAATAGATAAAGAACAGGGAATTTCTTTTTGAGATGATCAAAATGCCCTAAATTTTTACTGTTAGGGTGGTTGCACACATCTGTAAATATACTCAAAACCATTTAATTGTACACTTTAAATGGGTGAAAGGCATGATGTTCATTATATTTCAATAAAGCTATTAAAAAACCTGTCAGTAGAGCAGTGACCAAGGTTACTCCTGTGACTTATGTTGAAGTTGCAAATAATCGTCCACCCCTTTGAATTGTCAATTATCTTATACTCACTGACCTGGTTAAGAATCTAAATGTTAATAGCCCAAACTTTCAACTTTCTCTCACACTTCTGACAACAGTCTACTGATCTTCAAAGTCTAGTGGATTCTGTCCCCATAACATCTACTATATCACACCATCGCACCTTCATCTACGCTGCAAAGACTTCACGTCCTCACATTTTTTCATCTGCAAAGGGCATTTAATGGAACTTTCTAGCTCTAATCTTTCTCCTTCACTCAACAATAATCTCCAATTAGCCTTTCTAAAGCCCAAATCCTAATATGAGTTGTCACTACTTTTTCTCATAGAGCCTTCAATGGCTCTTTGTTTTTCCTCGGGATGAAACCCAAACTCTTTGACATGATGTCCATTCATATATCTAAGTACTGGAAAAACACAAAAATGGCTTGTACTCAAAGAGCTTAACACTCTTCTGAATAATGTTAATGACTATCTCTGCAACTATTCACGCAAATAAAGGTAAAATGGCAATTGTAAGAAGTACAATGAAAGGTAAATAACATACACAGGATTATATAAGAGTTTATAATTGTGTCTGTGAGCATGTGAATGACCGTGTGAGAGACAAAAGGAGAGAGAAAGAGAAAGAGAGAGCCAGATCTAGCCAGGAAAATAAATAAAGGCTTCTCTGAGTAAGTACTGTTTAGGTTGAGATCTGAAGTGTAGGTAGGAAGTAAATTAGGAAGGGTAAGTGTTCAGGGTAGAGAGAACAGCACGTGTAAAGGCCAGAAAAGATAGGGAGCATGGCTAGTGAAAAGGACTTAAAGGCAGCCCACAAGAGGGAAAAAGTACAGAAAGGTAGTAAGAAATGAGACCCAAGACCTGAAAACCTAAATCATATAGCATGCAGACATTATAGATTATATTTAATACATATACAACTACATCTGTTTAGTAAAATTTGAGGGGCGCCTGGGTGGCTGTTGGTTGACCATGAGACTTCGGCTCAGGTCATGATCTCATGGTTTATGAGTTAGAGCCCTGCGTCGGGCTCTATGCTGACAGCTCAGAGGCTGGAGCCTGCTTTGGATTCTGTGTCTCATTCTCTCTCTGCCTCTCCCGGACTTGTGCTCTGTCTCTGTCTCTCAAAAATAAATAAATGTAAAAAAATTTTGTTTTAAAAACTGGGGACTTGCAGGAGGGAGGGCTGCGGCCTGAGGAAGGAGGCTGAGGGAGGTCATATAACTCATTTTTACATGAGGTAACTTAATGTCATTAAACCAGTGAATTTTTTTTGTCAGTGCAAAAGATACAAACTTGTGTGTCAGTGTAAAAGATTCGGGAGTACTATATACTCCATAAAAAAGGGGGAGGGAAGGAGATAAATTATTTGTATTATACTTCAGGATTTATATTGTCTCTGTTATATCTTTCTTTGATGCTCAAAAAAAGTAGCTCTTCAAGTAATTTATAAATGGAAAAGAATCTAACAAAAAGATGACTAGAAACACCGGCACTTTCATCCATCTCTATAGAGCTAACTTTGTACATTGAATAATTTATTCAAATATTTGTTTCTTGAAGCTTCAGCTTTGTTTTCTAAGCCTGTCTCAACAGTATTTCCTGACAAGTGCCTTTTCCTATGTTTGCTCTTTACTGGATATCAATCATTTTTCACTAGAGCAGAAGGACCAGGTTTTGGATAAAGATATAGAACACTGGGAGAAACTTCAAAATAGGTTTTTAATATAATTTTACTAAACCTGTATGTTTAAAGACTAAACTGAATTATCACTCAAATACCAAATTATAACTCAAAATACCAGTGAGTATGAATCATGATGCTTTCATAGTTTCATTAACGACTATCTCAAGGTACATTATACACTAAAAAGCAAGATTAATAACATAAACCCATATTCAACCTAATGTTGATAATCTGGATGTTTTCTTCTTTTCTGTTTATGGCATCTTTGTTTCTACTTTGTACAGTGGCAGATAAAGAGCTCATACCAGAAGAAGACACACCTCACTCAGCTCTGTCATGTTCTCGTTTGCTCAGAAATGCATTTCAGTGTTACTGTCACTCAGTAGTTTCACTGCAGGTGTATCTCTTAAGCCACTTGTGCATTAGTGAAGATTAGTCGAATTAAAACCAGTTAATATACTGTGTAAATCATCTTAACCAAGTACATTTACAAATGTAATATACTAGAGCCAAGAACAAATGAATGGGAGCAAGTCTATCAACTTTTCCACAATGAGAAGACGTAGACTTCTCTTGGAATACCTGAGAAGTAAAATGTGACCAACTGCCATTCAGATCAAGAGAAGCAATACTACTTTGATCTTGTTTTTGTAGACTTAAAAATAGAGAACTTTAGAACTAAAAAATAACTATAAAGTTTTCATCCCCGTCTCCTCAGACGCCAACCTCCAATACCACACAATGCTGGAGCATATGCTTTTCACTCTGAAGACCACTGACTCACTACAGTGGCAAAAATAATGATGGAGAAAAATGAATGGAGTTAAAATACATTAAAAGAGGTAAAATCCTTAGGACTTTGTGATAGTTTAAAGGGTGTGACAGAGAGGGAAGTGGCAAACATAATTCCAACAAGGCTTTCCTAGCTTCATAAAGGCAGGCAACAGGAAAAGAGGCTCATGCTTGTTTTCTCTTTACTTTCCTTTTGGTTGGGAACTAGCAGGGAGAATCAATTCTCCCTGGAAGATGTCTCAAAGGCACCTGAAACTCAACATCTAAGAACTGTCAAGTATACAGCTGGATATATGTATCTGGAATTCAAACACAGTCTGAATTAAGATAAAAACTGTTATGAAGATAAAAATCCGTGGAACACCTACGTAGAGAGGTACAGGCTACAAAGAATGGAGCACGTAACTGTGTGTCCACTTAAACACTAATATGCTGTATTTTTTATTCCTTTTATTATTTTAATTTCATAGCTGAATGGTGGGCAGCCTGAGGCAAAACATATTTCTTCTTTTGTGTTCTCGTATAGCACTGAGCACAATGCCTGGAAAACTTAATGATAGAAGCAAAGATAGAGGAGAAAAAGGAGAAGCCCGAGAAGCAGAGTAACTGGATGAGCAACGTACAGTGGGAGACAAGGAAGAAACAGGCTAAAACAATATTTAATACTCATGAGAAGCCTGTTGAAAATAAAGAACATTAACTGGACTTACAAAATGGGCCACTAGTGGTAGTAATGAAAATGGTTCTGGTGAGGTAACCAGATATAAAAGCAAGGTCAGACTAGGCTGAGGAGTAAGTGAAGGAAAGAATACAGACTACAAGCATGAACCACTCTTAAAGTTTAACTCTAAAGAGGAGGACTGGCTGGAAAATAACATGGAATAAGGCATGTATTTATTGTGCTGTTTTTAAATGGGACAGATCAAGGATGTTTAAGTAAATTATATGGATTTAATAAATCAGCTCTCCAAATATATTCCTAAACTCAACTTCTCCTCCATCACCAGCCACAAGTGAACTGCTCTTTCAGATCTGTTAATGAGTATGAAAATCCTCCCTCCTGGGTGCTCCTTACCTTCTGGTGCTTCTGGCATCCTTATACGTTTCCTTCTAACCCCAGTTGGTGCCATCATCCTAAGGATGCCATCTCCAAAGTCCGTAAATATCAAAACTTTCTCCCTTTTGTTTTCTCAGTGGACCCAGTTCATATGGTTAATACATAGAGAATGAATACTTATAAAAGCTTTGTAAAAAGCTTTAAACTGTATTACATACAAAGGTGTATTCACTGAAAATTCAGAGAGCGAGATGAACTATAAAAAAGCAAAACCTGACTTGTAAAAGCAACTCAAACAAAGCAATGATCACTAAGTAGTTAAATGAAGTATTTTCAAACATGTTACCTGAGTATTTATATCCAAATTCAGTAAATCAAACATTTACTGAACTATTCTAGGCATTGGCACATACTATTCTAATTGTGTTTGCTAACAAGGGTAACATCTAAATAATTCAATGCTAGGGACACCTGGGTGGCTCAGTCGGTTGAGCATACAACTTTTGATTTTAGATCAGGTCATGATCTCCTGGTTCGTGAGTTTGAGCCCTGTATCCAGCTCTGTGCTGACAGTGCAGAGACTGCTTGAGATCCTCTCACCTCTCTCTGTCTCTCCCCAGCTCACATGCTCTCTCTCAATAAAATAAACTTAAAAAAAAAAAAAATTCAATATGATGCCTCTGACGTACCTATTACTCTGCCAGGAGGTATTTCAAACATACAGTAAATATGTGCAAGGGCAGTCAAAAGCTTTAGTAAGCTTCAACCTCTCACTGGAAAATCTACCAACCTATCTCCAACTATATCCATCTAATCTGCTTTCCTTCCTAGACAAAGAAAGGCCTAATTGTGCTCTATTCTAAAGCTAATCCTCTCTCAGGGCACTGAATCTTAACCTCTCTTGTGGAGATGTCCTAAGTTTGCCCTCTGTCTTTCCCATGTATCATTTGTTTTTCCTTTTTTTACTAAAACATTATGATCAGTGAAGATTTTATAGATAAAATCCTTATCTCATAAAAATACTCACCTGACTACATCACTATACCCTTCCTGGCACCATCACATTTCTCTACTCCCTTTTACAGACAATATCTCAAAAGAAAATCTTCTTTTATATGTTCATCATTTCCAATATCTTTTGGGCCTCTGCAATCATTCTTTTACCCTCAGCTTTCTAACTAAAAGTGTCTATATCAGCAATAAAAAAATACACTGTGAAATCTGACACGTGGAGCATAGCAAGAACTTAATAAAGATATGCTTGACAAATAAACAAACATAGAAACATCAAATCTACAGACATGAAAGCCACAATGTCTGAGATCAAAAATATGTTAAATGGGATTAACAGCAGATTAGACACCACATAACAAAATACTACTGAAACTGAAGATTTAACAATGGAAACTATCCATAAATGAAACAACAAAAGACAAAAGATTGAAAAAAAAAAAAAAAGAACAGTGCATTCATGAGCTATGGAACAACGTCAAGAGGTCTAATATACATGTAATTGGAGTCCTAGAAGCGAAGCAGAAAAGGGGAAGAGGGAGTACAGAAAAATATCTTGAGAAAATAATAGCAAAAATTTCCCAAATGTGATAAAAACTATAAACCCAAAGTTCCAAGAAGCTAAAAATACCCCCCCGGGGAACAAAAAAAGATGAAAAGACCCAAGATAGCTCAAAGGAAACAGCTTAAAATCAGTGATAGAGACAAAAAGAATATTAAAAACTTGGGGCGCCTGGGTGGCTTAGTTGGTTAAGCGTCCGACTTTCGCTTGGGTCATGATCTCACGGTTCGTGGGTTCGAGCCCCGCGTCGGGCTCTGTGCTGACTGCCAGCTCAGAGCCTGGAGCCTGTTTCAGTCTGTGACTCCCTCTCTCTGTGACCCTCCCCTGCTCATGCTCTCTCTCTCTCTCTCTCCTAAAAATAAATAAAACATTAAAAAAAAAAAAAAGAATATTAAAAGCAGCCAGAAGGGGAAAAAAAAGACCCCTTATATCCAAAGAAGGAAAAAAAAGGCAATAAAGGACATCGCAGATACAATGCAAGCCAGAAGACAATGGCCTAGCATTCTATAATCAGCAAAAATACTTTAAGGAAAGAGGTAAAATTAAAATGTGATAAACACAAAAGCTGAAAGCATTCATCTACCACAAGCAGACAAGCATTAAAAGAAATGTTAAGGGGCGCCTGGGTAGCTCAGTCAGTTAAGCGTCCAACTTCAACTCAGGTCATGATCCCGCAGTTTGTGAGTTCAAGCCCCACGTCAGGCTCTGTGTTGGCAGCTCAGAGCCTGAAGCCTGTTTCAGAATCTGTGTCTTCCTCTCTCTCTGCCCCTCCCCCACTCATGTTCTGTCTCTGTCTCAAAAAACAAACACTAAAAATTTTTTTTAAATAAATCAATAAAAGAAATGTTAAAAGGAAGCTCTCCAGGGGCACCTGGGTAGCTCAGTCAGTTAAGTGGCTGACTCTTGATTTCGGCTCAGGTCATGATCTCACGGTGGGTTTCTGAGCTTGAGCCCTGTGTCTGGCTCTGTACTCAAAGGATAAAGTCGGCTTTGGATCTTTTCTCTCTCTCTCTCTCTGCCCCTCCCCTTCATGCTCTCTCTCTCTCTCTTTCATAAGTAAATAAATGTTTAAAAAAGAATTTAAAAAAAGAAGCTAGACTGGTTATATTAACATCAAAGTGAATTTTATACCAAAGATTATCATGAGAATTAAAAGGAGACACTTCTTAACAATAAAGGTTATCAATTCATCTAGAATTAATAACAATCCCAAATATTTATGCATCTAAAAAAAAAAAAGAACTTCTTAAAAGTATAAGGAAATGAACAAGGGAAAATTCAAAATCATAAATTGCAAATTATTGGAGATTAGTTAGCTATACGTCTCAATAACTGACAGAACAAGTAGAATTAAAACGAGTAAGAACGTAGAAAACTGAACTAATACTATAAACCAACTTGATATTGACATTTATAAAGCATTCCAAGGAACAACAGCAAAATATATATTCAAATGTACACAAAACTTTTACCAGGAGAAAACTTTTTACAAAACGTATTTCATGGGCCACTAAATTAGTTGTAATAAATGTAAAAGGATTCAAGTCACACAAAGTACATTCTCTGGCCACAATGGAATTAAGCCATAAGTAACAGAAAGTATATTCAGTAACGGAAAATATAGGGAAAAACTCCAAACATTCAAAAACTAAATGACAGGTAAAAATAATCCATAGAATAAATAAAAAATCAAACAGGAAATAAGAACACATTTTGATCTGGAATAAAAGTAAAAACACACTTCAGAATGTGTGGGATGCAAATAAAACATTACATAGAGGGAAGTTAATTATCACTAACAGCCTATATTAGAAAGAAAGAAAGATCTATCAATGACTTTAGCTTCCTCTTTAAGAATATTTTTTAAAATAAGTATAAATAAAACCAAATGAAAGCAGAACAAGAAAGTAATACAGATGACAATGGAAATCAATGCAACAAAACCCAAAAACAACGAAGGAGAAAAAGCAGTTTTTTAGAAGATCAATACAACTGAAAAACCTCAAGCCATAAGAAAAATAGAAGAATCAAAGTACCAATAATAGGAATAAGAGAAGTGATATCATAAGACATATAAAAATTGTTACATAGGAATATAATCAAAAACTTTATACCAATAAATTTTACAACTTTGACAATGAACGGATAAACTGAACAAGTTGCTTGAAAAATTCAAACTACCAAAACACAGTCAAAAGAAACAGATAATATGAATAGCCCTGGATCTATTAGACACATATAATATTTAGTTAAACATTGTACTATAAAGAAAACCCAAAACTCAAAGGACTTCACTGGTGTATTCTAACAAACATTTAAGAAATAATACCAATACTATTCAAGAAAACTACTCAAGAAAATAGAGGAGGGAGCTATGTCCCAACTCATTCTATGAGGCCAGCATTACTCTGATACCAAAACTAGACAAAGACATAATAATAAAATCACAGACCAAGAACATAAATGTAAAAAAAAATTTTTTTTTGGTAAAAATTATTTTTAAAAGTTTCTGAAGGGGTGCCTCGGTGGCTAAGTCGGTTGAGCATCCAAATTCTGCTCAGGTCACGATCTCACGGTTTTTGAGTTAAAGCCCGGCGTAGGGCTCTGTGCTGACAGCTCAGAGCCTGGAGCCTACTTCGGATTCTGTGTCTCCCTCTCTCTCTGCCCCTTCCCTGCTCACGCTCTGTCTCCCTCATTCTCTCTCAAAAATAAATAAACATTAAAAAAATAAAAAATTAAAGTTTTTGAAAATCAAATTCAACCTATAAAACAGGTAATAATACATAATGACAACGTGAAGTTTCTATCAGGAAGGCAATACTGGTTTAAATTTTTAAAATTAACCAACGTAATTCACCATATTACAAACCAAAAAGGGAAATCATATGATTATATCAATAGATTCAAAGAAAACATTGAACAAAATCCAAAATTCACTACTGCTAAGAACACTCCGGGGGTGCCAGGGTGGCTCAGTTGAGTTGAGTCAGTTGAGCATCCGACTTTGGCTCAGGTCGTGATCTCACGGTTCATGGGCGAGCCCCACATCGGGCTCTGTGCTGACAGCTAGCTCTGAGCCTAGAACCTGTTTCGGATTATGTGCCTCCCTCTCTCTCTGACCCTACCGTGATCATGCTGTCTCTCTCTCAGAAATAAACAAAACATTAAAAAAAAATTTTTTTAAAGAACACTCGGGAAATATGAATAGAAGGGAACCTCCTCAATTTAATAAAATAAGTGACATCTATGAAAATTTCACAGCTAAAGTCATATTTAATGATGAAAGACTGAATACTTTCCCCTCTATAATGAAAAACAAGGCTAGAATGCTTACTGTCACCACTTCCAGTCAACACTGTACTAAAGGCTCTAGCCAGTGCAATAAAGCAAGGATAAGAAATGAAGCATCCAGTTTGAAACTAAAGTTGTAACACCCTTTATTCACACATGACATGACTGCCTAATTAGAAATTCTATGGTATCTACAAAAATGTTACTAGAGCTACATACATTTATCAAGATTTCAAGATAAAAAAAATAAAATTATAAGTGAAATGTGTCTTTATAAACTAGCAAGGGAAAGTCATATGCTTAAAAATTTTTTTTCAGGTTTCTAAGTTTATTTATGTTGGGGTGCCTGGGTGGCTCATTCAGTTAAGTATCTGATTTCAGCTCATGTCATGATCTTATGGTCTGTGAGTTCAAGCCCCACTTTGGGCTCTGTGTTGACAACTCAAGAGCCTGGAGCCTGCCTCAGATTCTGTGTCTTCCTCTCTCTCTGCCCCTCCTCCGCTCACACTCTGTATGGCTCTCTCTCCTCTCTCTCTCAAAACTAAACACTAAAAAAGATAAATAAATAAATTAAAAAACTTTTTTCAGTTTACTTAAAAATTTTTTTAAGTTTATTTATTCTGAGAGAGACAGAGTGAGTGGGGAGGAGCACAGAGAGAAGGAGAGAGAGAATCACAAGCAGGCTCTCTGCTGTCAATGCAGCACAGAAACTGTGAGATCACGACCAGAGCCAAAACCAAGAAGAGTCAGATGCTTAACCAACTACCCAGGAGCCCCACATATATTAAACATTTTTAAACAAAATACCATTTTTAATAGCATTAAAAAATGAAATGCTTAGAGGTAATTCTGATAAAAGATGCGGAAGGCCTAGATACTGAAAACTATAAAATAATGAGAAATTAACCAAATAGAGAAGATAAGTGCTCGTGGCCCAGAACACTCAATACTGTTGTCAATTCTCCCCCAACTGATCCATAAATCCAATGCAATCTCTATCAAAACCCCAGAAGACTTTTATGCTGAAACAAGGTGGTTATAAAATCCATATAAAAATGCAAAGAACGTAGAAAAATCAAATTAAGTTTGAAAAATGTTAATACAATTGGAGGATTTACATCACTATAGCTTTATGTTATTGATTGGTCAGATAATCAAGACAGGGTGGTATTGATACCATGATAAACAAATTAATGAAATAGAACACACTGATAAATGCACCACATATATGGTCAACTGAAATTGCTAAGGCAATTCCATGCAGAGAAACAAGATTTTCAAACAAATAATGATCTCTTCCTAGCCTTTTGGCTAAGATCAAGTGTAAACAAATGATGATGGAAATGGATATCTATACACAAAAAAATAAATTTTCATCCATACCTTGTCACCATGTACAAAAACTACTTTATTTTTATTTTTATTTATTTATTTATTTATTTTATTCTAGGAGAGACAGAGACAGTGTGAGCAGGGGAGGGTCAGAGAGAGAGGGAGTCACAGACTGAAAGAGGCTCCAGGCTCTGAGCTGGCAGTCAGCACAGAGCCCGACGCGGGGCTCGAACCCACGAACCGCGAGATCATGACCCAAGCGAAAGTCGGACGCTTAACCGACTAAGCCACCCAGGCGCCCCACAAAAATTACTTTAAAATGGATTATAGACCTACATGTAAAGCCTAAAACACTAAGTCTAAAAAAAATACATAGGAGAATGTGAGTTAGGCAAAATTTCTTAGACACCAAAAACATGATCTGTAAACTAAAAAACTCATGAATTGGAATTCATCAATACTAGCAACTTCTCCTCTTCAAAAGATACAGTTAAGAGAATGAAAAAGGAAGCTACTTAAGGGGCGGGGGGCGGGGGGGATGTGCAAATCTCATATCCGATAATGGACTTAAATCCAGAAAATACAAAAAACTCAAACTCACTAAGAAGAGGACAACAATCCAATAAAAGATGGGCAAAAGATTTTAAAAGTGCACTAAGGAAGATAAACAAATGACAGACAAGTACATGAAAAGATGCTCAACATCATTTGTCACTAGAGAAATACAAATTAAAACCACAATAAGGCACCCCTACACAATTGCTAAAAGGTGTAAAATTTAACAATTTAAAAAAAATGGGCATACCAAGCTTTGGTTAAGTATGGGGAGCAAGTGAAACTCTCAAATATTGCTAGTAGGAATACAATATAGTTCAATCACTTTGGAAAACAGTATGAGAGTTTCTTCAAAGTTAAATGTACATCAACCATATACTCAAAGGTATTTACTGATGAGAAATAAAAGGATGTGCCCATACAAAGAATTGTACACAAATTCTCACAGCAGCTTTATTTTTAACTAGAAACCAGAAATAGCCCAAAAGTCTATCAGTAGGTGAATGGGTAAACAAACTGTGGTATAATTATAAAACTGAATACTTCTTAGCAATAAAAAATGATTTTTACATGCAATAATGTGGTTGACTCTCAAAATAATTGTGCTTAGTGAAAGAAATTAGAGTCAAAAAGAGTACATATATTATTATTCTATTTATATACAATTCTCAAAAATGCAAACTAATGTAGAGTGACAGAAATCAGATTAGCGGTTGCCTAGGGATGGGAAGGGTAGAGAGTACAAGGAAGGATCATAAGGAAACCTTTGGGGTGCATCAACAAGAGAAAGGATAAAAACCATATGATCATTTTGATACATCCAGAAAAAGCATTTGACAAAGTACAACATGCATCCATGATAAAAAAAAAAAAAATCTTCTTCTGAGGTGCCTGGGTGGCTCAGTCGGTTAAGTGTCTGACTCTTGATTTTGGCTCAGGTTACGATCTCACAGTTCATTAGATTGAGACCCATGTCAGACTCCGTGCTTACAGCGGGAAGCCTGCTTGGGATTAAATCTCTCTCCCTCTCTCTCTGCCCCTCACTCACTCACAGTCACTCTCTTGCTCAAAATAAATAAGTAAACATTTAAAAAAAGAAATAAAAATAACAGTTAAAAAATCTCCTGCAATGCAGATTTAGGGGGAGTATACCTCAAAATAATAATAGCCATACAGGAAAAACCCACAGCTAACATCACCCTCAATGGTGACTTTCAAAAACTGAAAGTTTTTCCCAACATCAGGAACAAGTTGGGATGTCCCCTCTTACCACTTTTATTCAACATAGTACTGGAAGTCCTGCCATAGCAATCAGACAAGAAAAAGAAATAAAACACATCCAAATTGGTAAGGAAGAATTAAAACTTGCATTATTTGCAAGATGACATGATACTATATAAGAAAACCCTAAAGACTCCATCAAAAAACTACTAGAACTGATAAATGAATTCAGTAAGATCACAGGATACAAATTCAATATAAAGAAATCTGTGGCTGGGGCACCTGGGTGGCTCAGTCAGTTAAACATCTGACTTCAGCTCAGGTCATGATCTCATGGTCCATGAGTCTGAGCCGGGCCCGCATCGGGCTCTGTGGTGACATCTTGGAACCTGGAGCCTGCTTCCAATTCTGTGTCTCCCTCTCTCTGCCCCTCGCCTGCTCACACCCTCTCTATCCCTCAAAATAAATAAACATTAAAAAAAAAAAAAGGAAAGAAATCTGGTGCATTTCTATACACTAATAAAGTAGCAGAAAGAAAACTTTAGAAAACAATTCCATTTACAATTGCACCAAAAATAATAAAACACCTAGGAATAAACTTAAACAAGGAGGTGAAAACTGTGTACTATGAAAACCACAAAACTCTGATGAAAGAAATTGAAGACAACACCAACAAATGGAAAGATATTCCATGCTCATAGATTAAGAGAATACTGTTAAAATGTCCATACTATCCAAAGCAATCTACAGATGTAATGCAATCCCTATCAAAATGCCAACAGCATTTTTTCATAGAACTAAAACAAATAATCCTATAATCTGTATAGAACTACAAGACTCCAAACAGCCAAAGCTATCTTGAAAAAGAACAAAACTAGAGGTATCAAAGTCCCAGGCTTCAAGATATCCTACAAAGCTGTAGTAATCAAAACAGTATGGCACTGGCACAAAAAAAGACACACAGACCAATGGAACAGAATAAAAAACCCAGAAATAAACCCATGACTGTATGGTTAATTAATCTACAACAAAAGAAGGATGCAAGAATATGCAGTGGGAAAAAGACAGTCTCATCAACAAATGGTGCTGGCAGAACTGGACAGCTACATGTAGAAGAATGAAATTGGACCACTTTCACACCATTTTTGCATATTACACGTAAACTCAAATGGATTAAAGCCCTAAATGTGAGCCCTGAAACCATAAAAATCCAAGGACAGAGCATAGGCAGTAATATCTCTGACTCTGGCTGTAGCAACATTTTTCTAGACACTTCTCCTAAGGCAAGGGAAACAACAGTAAAAATAAACTACTGAGACTGTATCAAAATAAAAAACTGCACAGCAAAAGAAGCAATCAACAAAAGCACAACCTACTGAATGGGAGAAGATATTTGCAAAGGACATATCCAGTAAAGGGTTAGTATCCAAAATATATTAAAAAAACGTATACAACTCAAAACACCAAAAAGCAAACAATCCAAATAAAAATGGACAGAAAACAGGAACATACATTTCTGCAAAGAAAATATACAGATAGCCCACAAATATATGAAAAGATGCTCAACATCACTCATCATCAGAAAAATGCAAATAAAAACCACAACAAGATATCACCTCACACCTGTCAGAATGCCTAAAACCCGAAACACAAGAGGAGAGTTAAGATGGTGGAGAAGTAGGGGGACTGGGATTGCCCTCATCCCTCAAACACAGCACTATGGAGGTCAGAACACTTGGAACATCCATGAAATCAGTCTGTGGAGCGACAGAAATATCTCCACAGGCAGACGGAGGCAGCTTGGTGGGACAGAGGTGTGTGTATATGAATTGGGGGAGATAAAACCTGTGGGCATGGAAGGGAGGGATCCCTCTCTGTGGAGAGACAAAAGGGAGAGAAAGAGAAGCTGTGGATAGCGGTATTGTTAGTACAAGAGAAAAACCTCTCCAGGGGTGCCTGGGTGGCTCAGTCGGTTAAGCATCCAACTTCAGCTCAGGTCAGATCTCACGGTTCATCAATTCGAGCCCTGCATGAGGATCTGTGCTGATGGCTCAGAGCCTGGAGCCTCTTTCAGATTCTGTGTTTCCCTCTCTCTCTGCCCCGCCCCAACTCATGCTCTGTCTCTCTCGGTCTTAAAAATAAATACACTATATTAGAAAAAATTAAAAAAAAGAGAGAGAGATAGAGAGAGAAACCTCTCCAGACCAGGGACTGGGGAACAAGAAATACGGAGAGGTCCAGTTTCCACTTTGCAAACAGCTTTAGAGCTAAAGACCGGAGGTTTCAGAAGTGCATGACTTTCTCCAGACTGAAGCTGCTGCCATGTGAGCACATGCCTTGGCGAGAGAGGAGCCAGCCCCAGGGGTGGTAGTGAAGAACACAAGAAACACATGTTGGTAAGGATATGGAGAAAAAGGAATCCTTGTGCAGTGTTGGTGGGAATGCAAACTGGTAGAGCCATTGTCGAAAAGAGTACACAGGCTCCTCAAAAAAACAAAAAAGAACTACCTTACAATCCAATAATCACACTACTGGATATTTACCCAAAGAGATGAAAACAGTAATTTAAAAAAGATACACATACCCCTTTGTATCCTGCTGCATTACTTCCAAAAGCCAAATCATGGAAAGAGCCCAAGTGTCCATCAACAGATGAATGGATAAGGAACAGATGGTATATACATATAATGGAATGTCACTCAGCCATAAAAAAGAATGAAATCTTGTCATTTGAACAACGTGGATGGATCTAGAGAGTACAATGCTAAATGAAGTCAGTGAGAGAAAGACAAAATACCATACAGTTTCACTCATATTTGGAATTTAAGAAAACAAATGAACAAAGAAGAGACCCAAACAAACAAACAAACAAACAAAAAAACCCAGACTCTTAAATGTGGAGAACAAAGTGATGCTTACCAGAGGCGGGATGGGTTAAATAGGTGAAAGGAATTAAGAGTATACTTATCATAATGAGCACTGAATAATGTAGAGAACTGTTGAATTACTATATTACATACCTGAAACTAATATAAACCTATGTTAATTATACTGGAATTTAAAATAAAATTTATAGGGGTGCCTGGGTGGCTCAGTCAGTTAAGCATCCCACTATGGCTAAGGTCATGATCTCATGGCTCATGGGTTTGAGCCCCGCACTGGGCTCTGTGTTGACAGCTTGGAGCCTGAACCTGCTTTGGACTGTGTCTCCTTCTCGCACTCTGTCCCTCCTCTGCTTGTGCGCGCTCTCTCTCTCTCTCAAATAAATATAAGCATTTTTTTAAACAAATAAATAAAATTTTAAAAAGTGTGAAGAGAAACATTTGAGGGTAATTGATCCATTAACTATACTGACTATGATGATGGTTTCACAGGTTTCCATCTAAGTCAAATATCAAACTTAAAATATGTGCTGTTTATTGACATCGTTAACCCTCAAAAAAGTCACTTAACATACTCAACTGTTTAAAATGTAAGAAATAATAATGTATTGTGAAGTTTATAACATATAGCTAAGCAACATGTATGTTAAAAGCAGAAAGAATAAAAAGAGAGAAATGAAGTTAAACTGTTGGAAGGTAGGCAATTAACCTATATGTGAAATGATGTATTGTTTTAACATAAATGTGATATGTGATGTTGTAAGCCCTCAAGCAAACACACACATACACACACACGTCTAGAAAACTCACACTTCCTGATTTCAAAACGTACTACAAAACTATAGTAATCAAGACAGTGACACTGCCATTAGAATAGACAGATCGGTGAGAAAGAACTCAGAGTACACAAAAATCCCTCACATTTATGGTCCATTTATTTTCCACAGGGTGCCATGGCGATTCAATGGGCACATGGGTGGCTTAGTGGGTTAAGTGCCTGACTTTGGCTCAGGTCATGATCTCACAGATCATGGGTTCGAGCCCCACATGAGGCTCTGTGCTGACAGGTCAGAGCCTGGAACCTGTTTCGGATTCTGTGTCACCTTCTCTCTCTGCACCTTCCCCACTTGTACTCTATCTTTCTCTCTCAAAAATAAATATCAGGTACCTGAGTGGCTCAGTCTGTTAAACATCTGACTTCGACTCAGGTCATGATCTCATGGTTCGTGAGTTGAAGCCCTGCATCGGGCTCTGTGCTGACAGCACAGAGCCTGGAGCGGGCTTCAGCCGCTCACAGTCTGTCTGTCTTTCTCTCTCACAAAAATAAATAAACATTAAAAAAAATTTTTTAACAAATTAATAAACATTAAAAATCAGCAAAATATCTACTAGATACCTCTCCAGATAAGACATACAAAGGCCATGTTTTAGCTATTGTGGAGAGTGCTGCTATGAACATTGGGGTACATGTGCTCCTATGCCTTAGCATTTCTATATCCCTTGGGTAAATTCCTAGCAGTGCTATTGCTGGGTCATAGGGGAGTTCTATTGTTAGTTTCCTGAGCCTAAGTGTCCACCAACAGATGAATGGATCAAGAAGATGTGGTTTATCTATACCATGGAATACTACATGGCAATGAGAAAGAATGAAATCTGGCCATGTGTAGCAACATGGATGGACCTTGAGGGTGTGATGCTGAGCGAAATAAGTCAGGCAGAGAAGGGCAAATATCATATGTTTGCACATATAGGAGGATTAGGAGGAACTTGACGGAGGAACAAGGGGGAGAAGAAGGGCGGAAATGGTGGGGGAAAGGGAGAGAGGCAAACCATGAGAGACTCTTGAATGCTGACAAAAACTGAGGACTGATGGATGGGGGGGGGGGGGATGGGCATAGAGGAGGACACTTATGGGGATGAGCACTGAGTGTTATGTGGAAACTAATTTGACAATAAACTATTTGTAAAAAAAAAAAAAAAAAGACATACAAAGGCCTATAAGCCCATAAAAAGATTCTCAACATCATTAGCCATGAGGGAAATTAATACCAAAACCACAAGGACAAATCACTTTACATCTACTTAAAATAGCTAGAAGGGTAATAACAACTTTGCCAGGATTTGAAGAAACTGGAAAGCTCATACACTGCTGGTAGAAATATAAAATGTAGAAAACACTTTGGGAAAACATCAGGCAGTTCCTCAAAAGATTTAAACATTGTTACTATATGGCCCAGCAATTCCACTGCTAAGTATATAAAACCAAGTGAAAACATATGTCTATACAAGCATTTCTATACTCATGTTTATAGCAGCAACTTTCATAGTAACCAAAAACTGAAAACAGACCAAATGTCCAATAACTGATAAAAATATAAACAAAATGTGATATATCCATAAAATGGAATATGTAGTTAGCGATAAAATGGAACAAAATAATGGTATATAACATGAACGAATCTTTAAAACATCATGCTAGATGTAAAAGATCTGGTCACAAAAGACCACATATTATATAATTTGATTTATCTGAATGTCTAGAATAGGCAAATAGAGATATAATGTAGATTAGTCACTTCTTCGGGGTTACAGTAGGGGACGGAGGGTATAGAAGGGTGACTGCTAAGTGGTATAGGGTTTCCTTAGGTGGTGATGAAAATAATTCTAAAATAATTGTGGTAATGGTTACACAACTATGAATATATTTAAAACCAGTTAAGTGGACGTTTTAAATGAATGAAATGTATGGTATGTATATTATGTACCTTAATAAAACTGTCACCTAAAAAAATTATGAATGGACTCGCATTCATAAGCCAGAACTATGAAATTAAGTTCAAAGTCTTTTTTTGATAAACTTAAGTTTTAATTTTACAATTAAAAAAAGTATACCTATTAAATAATTCAAGACAGAATATTAAAAATAATTATTCAGTACAAAAGAATCTCAAAAAAGGAACAAAGAAAAATTGCTGGGACAAATGGAAAACAAATAGCAAATAGTACATTTAACAATGTAGGGTACATTTAAACCCTGCAATAAAAAAAAACACACAAAAAACCAACCCTACAATATCAGTATCAATGACTACATTAAAAGGAAATGGTTTAAACACTCCAAGATTAACTGCTAGAGATTGGCAAACTAAAAAACCAAGACCCAATTATATGCTGACTCTAAGAAACTCACTTTAGGGGTTCCTGGGTAGCTCAGTCAGTTAAGCATCTGACGATTTCGGCTTAGGTCAAATTCCCACAGTGTAGAGATGGAGCCCTACATTGCTATCAGCACAGAGCCTGTGTGGGATTCTCATTCTCTCTCTCTCTCACTTACTCTCTCTCTGCCTTTCCCCCACACATGTGCATCCATGCATGCATATGCTCTCTCTCAAAATAAACATCAAAAAAACTCATTTAAATATAAAGCCACCAATCGATTAAAAATAAAAGAATAGAAAATGTTAAACCCTGTCAACAGTAAATTAAAAGAAAGCTTAAATGGCTACATGAATATCAGACAAAGCAGACTTCAGAACAAGCATTAATACCAAGATAGAAAAAGAGACATTTCCTAATGAAAAAAAAAGATGAAATTATCAGAAAGATAAAGCAATCCTAAATGTGTACATACCTAATAATAAAGCTTCAAAACACATGAACCCAAAATGGACAAAAGTCAAAGAGGAAACAGAAAAATCTATAAATACAGGTGCAGATGTCAACACTCTCCTTTTGTTACTTGACAGAATAGAAAGTCTGTAAAACTGCAGACTACCAACCACTCTCAATGAACTTGATCTGATATATACAGAGTATATTATATAGAGTGTACATCAAACAGTCAGCAGGAAAGATCATATAATGGCCATAAAACATTTAATAAATGTTTAAAAACTAGTATTATATAGCATTCTCTAACAAGAATATAAATTAGAAAATTAGTAACAAAATGGTATGTGGAAAATCCTCCAATATTTGAAAATAAAACCTCATGCTTCTAAATAACCCATGGATCAAGGAAGAAGTCACACAGGGAATAAAGCAATACTAGGCAATAAATAATAATAAAAACACAGTATAACACAATTTGTGACACACACCTAAAGCAGGGCTCAGAGGTAAACTGATAGTTTTAAGTAAAGAAAACAAGAAAGGTTTTATAATCTATTATCTAAGCCTCTATCTGAAAAAGTTAAAAGAAACTGCTGGTACTCCTGGAACCAGTATTGCACATTGTATGTTATTACCTAACTGTGATTTAAATTAAAAAATAAAAGAAAATTAAGAAAGAAGTTAAAGGTAAATGAAACCCACAATAAGCAGAATAAGACAATAACCCCAATAAAGAAAAAACAAAGAAATAGAAAACTGAAAAAATTAAGATAGTTCTTAGAAATGATCAATAAAACAGATAAACTTCCAGCTAGACTAATAAAGGAAAATGAAAAAAAGAGAGAAAATGCAAATTACCAATATCACGGAAAAAATGACTAGTAGAGATCCTAGAGGCATTAAAAGAATAAATATTTATATTATTTACAAATAAAACTCTATGTCAATAAATTTGAACAAATTTACAAAATTTGTTAATCTTAAACAAATTACAAAAATGACACAAGGAACAGAATATCTGAGTAGCTCTACATGTAATAAAAATTTTGAAATTATTTTGAAATTAATGCCTTCCAATAAAGATTATTATGGGCCCAGATGGCATTGCTGTTGAACTGTATTAAAACAGTCAAGGAAGAATTAATACTAAATTCCACAAATCAGTTCAAAATATAAAGATGAAAAGAATTTTTCCCCGTTCCTTTTTTTTTTTTTAAATGTTTTATTTATTTCTAGGAGAGAGAGAGAGACAGTGTGAACAGGAGAGGGTCAGAGAGAGAGGGAGTCACAGACTGAAACAGGCTCCAGGCTCCGAGCTGGCAGTCAGCACAGAGCCTGACGCGGGGCTGGAACCCACGAACCGCGAGATCATGACCTAAGCGAAAGTCGAAAGTCTCGGATGCTCAACCGACTAAGCCACCCAGGCGCCCCTCCCCGTTCCTTTTAAAGAGCCAGCACTACCCGGATAACAAAACCAAATAGAGACATTAAAGAAAACTACAAATAACACTCCCAATCTTGCTGTGCCATTAACACACACACACACACACACACACACACACACAGGGCAAATGATTTGAACTGGTACTTCCAAAAGAAGAATGATCAATAAGCTCATAACAAGAGGTTCAACATTAGTCATCAGGGAAATTACAAACTGAAATCAGTATGAGATACCTCTACATGCCCAGTAAAATGGCTAAAGTTAAATAGACTGGCGATACCAAATGCCGCCAAGGACACAGAACAAATCAAACTATCATATACCACTGAGGACGTGACTGGGGTAAGGTAAAAGTATGATACAATCACTTTGGAAAATATTAGTTTAGTATGAACTTAACATGAACTCAGCGTACAACTCAGCAAATCTACTTTTTACTATATAACCCAGTATTTATCCCGGAAAAGAGAAAACTTAAGTCCACACAAAGACCTGTAAGTAAGTATTTATAGATACTCTATTCTTAATTGCACAAATCTGGAAAAGACCCAAATGTTCATCAACAGGTAAAGGGATACACAAATTTTGGTATTTTCATACAACAGAAATAAAAAGAAACTCAGGAAAAAAGTACAAGTTACTGATACATTCATGAACATGGACAAATTTCAAAAATAGAAGCTGAACAAAAGGCGGCAAACATATATACAAAAGAAATACACACTGTGTGGCTTCCATTTACATAAAATTCTAGAAAAAGCAAAACTTATCTGCAGCTACATGAAACAGGTCAGTAATTGTGAGAGGTGGTGGTGAGAGTGAGGTAGACTACAAAGAAACACGATGTGACTTGGCAGTGACAGAAATGTTCAGTTATTCAAAACTGCAATTACATTAAAATAAAAAATAAGAGGGTATGCTTATAATCCTGGGGGAAGGAGAAAGCTTCTTTAACAAGACATTAAAAAGCAAAAGCTTCGTGAAAGAGAAAATTCTACTTATTCATTAAAATTAAATCTTCTAGACTGTAATACTTGAAAGGATTCTAACTGGGAGATATACTGACAGCACACAGAAGAAATTATTAAATGCAGAATTCCAACAAAACAACAAACACAAAAAGAAATCCTCCTAAAATGTTTTAACTGAAGGACATAAGCCAAAGGGTAGAGAAAACAGGAAAATTCATCCACCAAGAACTCACACGGATGACAAATGTGTAGAGATGAAGCTCACGAGCAATCTTGGAAATGGAATACCATCTTGTACTCAAAAGACTGAAGATTAAAATAACAAATGGTGATGTGCATGTAAGGAATAAAAGGGAATACAAGTAGGAGTGCTGACTGGTACAAACGATATGGAGGGAATTTGAGAATAAATATTAAATATACGATCAATAATTCTACCTCTTTTCACCCAAAAGAAACTCCTATGAACAAAAGAAGGCATGAAAAAGATACCCACTAAAACAGTATTTGCAGAAATGAAAACTTGGCAACAACTTAGGTACCAAAGGAAAATAATTCAACTAAGATACATTCATATATACCATGGATGCAAATAAAAGAAATGAAATACTTCTATATCTAATATATTATCAGTATATAATAAAGATACATAATAACATGGAAAGGTCTCTCAGACCTGTTGCTGATTAAAAATACAGAATAAACCTGTGCAGAAATCAAGTACATGAGAAGTGCTTACATGTAATGATTACATATATATGTATGTAAATACATATGAAAAGACTTGCAAAGGTATGTATGAAAGTAGCTCTGGTTAAGATGGAGGAGGCAAAATTGGGGAAAGCTATTACTAGGGGTCCTAATCAAACTTCCACAAGGAGAATATATTCTTATATTGTTTGTGTAAGTACAAATTAATGTTAAAAAAAAGTGTACCTGCTGATTGTAGATGAGCTGGGAACTGCTGTCTGAGGAACCTCTATCCACAGCACATAGCTATGGTTGCTGTATCCAATGGAAAGGAGTTCCTTAGACAACAGTCTGAGAAGGCTTAAGGCCTGCAGCCTGTTACGGTAGTAACAGTTTGCAACAAACTTTGATGCCTTTTCATTCTCCTCCCAATTGTCTCCAAAGCTTTTTCAAGAACTTCTTAATCCAAGTTGTTCTTGAATCCGTTATCTTGTAATATTTTCTTCATAGCAATGATCACTATCTGAACTTCTGTAATATTTATTTATTTATTGTCTGTCTCCCACTAGAATGGGAATGGCAAGACAACTTTGAATTCATATGATTTTAGTCAAGCCATTGAGAGTTTTCTAACAGTATCAAAGACACATGTTATTTACTTACCTTAGTTGGAAAAGGAAATTTGGAAGGTTCTGTTTTGCATGGTGTATGAATAGCCGTTAGAGGGGGAGGCCATGAATGCGTCATCTCCTGAAATGTAATTATTACAGTTTGTTTTCAACCAGTTCAAGGATAAAAATTACATACCTAAAAACCAGATTTGTATTATAAATGCTGGTTTCATGGTAGCTCCTCCAAAAGTATACATATTTAATCAGTAAATATTAATTAAGCACAACTGGGTGCAAGGCACTATGGGGCAGGAAGTAGGAAGATAAATAATATACATTCCCTGGCTTCAAGAAGCTCAGAGTTAGGAGGCAAAAACCTGTGAAATGTCACAGAAATCAGCCTGTGATCAAACACAAGGCACACAGTACAATGCTACTGAGGAAGAGCCGGCTGTGAGAGCTGTGATGGGGGTGTTAATAGGGGGTAATAATAAGAAAAGGAGGTAACACTTACTGTATGCCTTTAATGAGCCACCTACTGTGCTGTTTTACCTGTCTGTTCCTCATTTAGTACTCACAATGATATTAGGAGGTAGATACCATTATTATCCTGACTGTGTAGGATGAAACTGAAGCACAGAAGTGGTCTATTAAAGGTCACACACTTAATAACTAATGGACACACAGTTGCAACCTAGGAAGACTGGCTGCAGAGCCCATTTACTGATAGAAAGTATTGGTCAGGTGGAGGAAATCAGAAGAGAGAGATCAAAAGCACATGAGAAGGTGGACAGACAAGCAAGGCCATAAGTATTTCATTCAATGCCTTCTGTTTAATCATATGCCAACTACCTTCACATGGAGATGTGGATAAGATCACAATGTATACATTAGAAGAGCAGGGGAAAGAGAGATAATCAGATTTAGAATAAGGAGGGAGTGTTTTATTTCTGGCGTTTAGTTCAAAGTAAGCCATCAGGTAGACTAAGAAATACAGTAAGTTAGAGGTGGGACAACTTTTAGGAATTACTCTGTAGCTATACCCACACACTTATGTAAAGATACATGATCAAGGGGTCTCTGCTTAAAAAATGGAAACAATTACGTCCAACAGCCCAGAAATAATTACCAGTCATACAATGGAACACCAAGCAGAGAGTAAAATAAGAAATTTTAACTACTAATATGAAATGCTGTCCACAATATACTGTTCAGTAATAAATACAAATCATAGTCTATGTGCTAGTAAATTTTTATGTATGAAAAAAAATCTCTGGCTACCTTTGGGGAACAGAATGACATGAGGAGGAAGGGACATGGTCATGTGATACAATCTATACGACCTGGACCTCATAAAGTGGACCTCATACAGATCACCAGTACTGTAAATGCTCTTTATCTTATTACAATGCTTTATTTTTCAATAGTATTTCATGTTCTCAAATAATTTATATAATTATTTCCAATATCCTGCTCTAGAATGTCAGTTCTAAGGGTGCAACACTATCATTATTATCACCGCTGTATCCGAAGGGCTTGATAATGGCCAGTGCTCAATTAGTAAGCCTTGAGATTAATCTTTTTCGTTTTTATAATAAACATATATCATTTTTAGATTAAAATGTCTTTTTCTTTAAGTTCACGATGGAGTTCCTAGAAACAGTATGACTACGAATACCAAGAAAACATAAAGGCAACTGAGACCAGAAGTTCCTTACATGCTGCAGACAGGGAAAGGAAACAGAAACTCACACACTCTACATTTTCAATGTGCATTTTACACTTCAAATACCAAAGTACTCTCAACAGAAAATCTATGTAACTCCATCATTAAATGTCAGAGCACCTATTAAAACCAAGGCCATGTTGCAAGCCCTATATATATAACATGTAGAATAAACAGTAACATCAAAGAGATAATTAAACAAAGAAATCTAAGATTTTTCCAGGTATAAAAATGCCATGAATTTTTGAGGATTCAATAGAAAAGACAAATGCTCCATTAGACTTTCTATATACCTGGCAACTGAAAAGTGCATGCTATGTGAGATTCAAAGGAAAGAGTTACTATCTTTGTGATCTCACAATCTGACCTAAGGGAAAGAAGGATTTCACTGGGATTCTAAAAGAAAAATACAATCTGTATATGACTGGAGACGAAGGAGAAATATATTTCACAAAAGTTTACTTTAAAAGGGTAAAAGAGCAAGTAAGTGTATGGCTGAGTGAAACCAATTTGGCAAAAGTGGTGAATCAACAGCGAAAGAGGTTAGAACCTGACTGTGGAAGGTCTGGAATGTTAAAGTTGGACACTATTCTTTCCTTGGGGCTTGGAGACTCACTGAAAACTTCTAAAAAGGAAATTAACTTTTAAAGACAATGGATTAAAGAGAGAATCTGGTAGCAATACAGAAGACAGAGGAGCAGGGAGACTCAAGGCAGAAAGGCAAATCAAGGACCGTATATTGCAATTTTTGAAGCTCAAGATGGCAGAAATGGAAATAAAGGAATGGTATTTTCAAGGAATATTCAAAGCATACATGCAGTTTTGTGATTAAATAGAACGTGAGAGAAAATTAAGACTTTACACTTATAAGCCCATGAGAATGGTGGTGCCACTAACAGAAGGATGTATGATAAATCTGCCTTTAGACATGGTGAATCTAAAAAAAAAGCAAGAAGAAATGCAAATGAACACATAGCTCCAAAGTAAGTAAGAGACATAAACCACAACCAAGAGGAGGCTAAGCAGGAGAGAAAGACTGAACTGCTAACAGTTGAAGCCATAATAATAAAGGAAAATCAAGACAGAGCAAAAAGAAAAGAAGAATCTAGAAAAAAGATCCATATTTAATCAGCTTAACAATAAGCCACAATCCTCGGACTAACTAAAAGACCCATATTTAAAAGATAAAAGGAGTGCCTGGGTGGCTCAGTCAGTTGAGCATCCAACTCTTGATTTTGGCTCAGGTCATGATCCCAGGGTGGTAAAATCGAGCTCCAGGTCAGGCTCCATGTTCAGCATGGAGCCTACTAAGGATTCATTCTCTCCCTCTCGCCCCCTCTCTCCCTTTGTCCCCTCCCCCTTTCTAAAATTAAAAAAAAATTTTTTTTTTCATTTTAAAAATAAATAAATAAAGAGAAAACACAAAGATTCCCAAAAGGCAGAGAATCAGACAAGAAAGGTGGAAGGAAATAAAAACAGTGAAGCATAACAGCAGTCAAAGAAGGAAGAATGAGGTTTCCCGAGGGGGAAACTCAACTCTTTTTGTTAACCTTTTATCATTTTTTTTTGCTTTTATAGTTTATTGTCAAGTTGGTTTCCATAAAAAACAAAACAATTCTTTAAAACAGCAGAAAGCAGAGAACTCAATCGAAGACCCCAATGAAGGGGAAGATAATGACCTTAGACAAACAGGTTCAGCAGATGACAGAGGTATATGAAAGACTGCAGTGGGCTGAAGCAAGGAAGGAGACTATAAAGTGGAAGCAGCAACGCAAGTCATCTTTCAGAAGTATCCACAGTGAAATGCACATATAGGCACAGTAACTCAGAAGCTTATGCAAAAAGTACAAGTAATCTGTAACTTGACAGGTTTTTTTCTACTGAGCCAAAAGCAGTCACTATCACTCTTTAATTCCCTGGACTTTCTCTTTTTCCAACAGACAACTTTTTCTCTTCCCAAAAGAGGAATACACATTTTGGCCATGTGTCAATTTTAAACATACTGCACTCAATACTCAAAATAAGCAATATTCAGAGGTCTTTCAGTGTAGGATTTAACTTAGAAAGTGCAACTATATATGCTTTTTGTCCTCTTTTCAAGGCAAACTATTAAACTTGGAATTTACTTAAAAGTGAAAAACAAACAAAACTAGTTCTTTGAGGGCAGACAGTAAAAAAACCAAATGATTCAGAAACTATGAAAATAAACAAAATAGAGTCAATTAATTTTTATGGACATAATGAGGTTACACATGTAAGCAATTTCCTGTTTCAGATCCTTTGTGAAATATTGGGGAGAAGAAAGAAAAAGATAACAGAGCATCATAAATAAAAAAGACTGAAACTATTCAAAAAAAAAAAAAAAGCCAACAACTTACTTTAAGAATTTCATCCACACAGCTCACATCACCAGAAGCAGATGCCTTAAAAGGAAAAGAAGCATCCATTAGATTTGGAGTCATTTATTATTAGATTTTTAGCATTTGTTGCACAGATTAACAATATTATTAGAAAATAAATTAAATTTAAAGATGTATTTATGATCCCACTGCTCTAAATCATAACACTAATCAGAACCTTTGGACAAAGTTCCTTTCATGTACATTTTTCAAGCTCTAAAAAATCTTAATCACCAACTGTATGGGATTTGAAGAACTTTGTATTTTTCAGAAGTTTTAAAAACTCCTATCATGGGGCAACTGAGTGGCTCAGTCGGTTAAGCATCTGACTTCAGCTCAGGTCATGATCTACCAGTTTGTTGGGTTCAAGCCCCGTGTCGGGTACTGTGCTGACAGCTCAGAGCCTGGAGCCTGCTTCAGATTCTGTCTTCCCTTCTCTCTGCCCCTCCCCTCCTCATGCTCAGTCTCTCTGTTTCTCGATAATAAATAAATATTTTTTTAAATCCTATCTTTCTTATACTTAGATTAGAAATAAATTTTTAAATGTTATTTTTCAGGTGAGAAACTTGTCAAAAATTTTAAAGTTTACTTATATACAAAATATACCATGATACTGAAATACATCATTTCATTTCATATAAACTAACAAACAGAATAAAAGCACTATTATTGAAAGAATTCTTGTCCGGAAGAGAATGGACATTTTATATAGCTTTTCATTAATCGTGGAAAAATTGTTGATTCTAAAGCACAATCAGGAATCTGAGAGCTGGAGTGTGAACTCAATCTACCACCAATGATCATGTCGTCTGAAGAAAGAACAAATGACCAACCACTTCAATGCTCTCTTGCAAAGGAGTCATTAGATGACAAATGCCATGAACAAGTTTCCCAAGGCTATAAGAAAAATGTTTAAATGTCCTTGAAATAGCATCTTACCTATCCTTGATTCCTTCCACTACGTTTTAAGCTATAAACTATGACTTCAGTTACTGACACTACTTTTCAAATTTTTTATTTTAAAATTTACATTAAAAGATAAAACTTCTACTTCACAATGAATGCTCTATTTCTTTGGTTATTCTGATACTTTGGTAGGTAGTTATAATGCTGTAAATTTCAAACCACCACTATGAATCTAGAGCAGCTGCCTCAAACCTTTAAGTGTCACCAGAGAAAAAGATCATGGCAACCAAACCATAAAACATTACCAACTCGATGGAGCCCCAAAATCCCAATACTCCCTACAATGAACCACTGCCTACATCTCATTCATTAGTATCACAGTAAGAATACAAGTTAAATTTTTTAAACACAATATGTATTATTTCATAAAATCAAAAGGAGGAAATCTAAGATAGTGATCTCATAGATCATGCTTTTATTCTATAACTGTTATGTGAATATTTCAAAACAGTGAATGACATTTTCTCTACTGTCCAAGAGGGGAAGCTAACAGGTCTGTGGATCCACTGGGGAGTCAATGACAAGTCTTTTTTTAAACTTACATACACCTTATTATTAAAACAGAGATTAGTTCAGTCAGTTAAGTTCTGATTCTTGATTTCAGCTTAGGTCACGATCTCATGGTTCCTGAGATTGAGCCCGACAATGGGCTCTGTGCTAACAACGCAGAGTCTACTTGGGATTCTCTCTCTCTCTCTCTCTTTCTCCACTCCTCCATGGCTCATTCTCTTTCTCTCTAAATAAATAAATAAACATTAAAAAGAGAGAGAGAGAAACAAACTGCTTCACAGAGTCATAACAGTAAAAGCTCTAGGGGCACCTGGGTGATTCAGTCAGTTAAGTATCCAATTCTTGATTTCAGTTCAGGCCATGATCTCATGGTTTGTGGGATCAAACCCCACATCAGGCTCTGTGCTGACAGCACAGACCCTGCTTGGGATTCACTCTCCCTCACTCACTCTCTCTCTCAAATAAATAAACATTTAAAAAACAAATAAAAGTTCTCAATGTGTGACTTACATCCAACGGTTGGGAAGGTATTTTCAGCTTGGTAAGATGTGCTTTGCTACTTGGCTTCAGTTCAGTCATGCTGTTGCCATGGGATTGGCTACTGTAGTGCTCAGAGGACAGCTTTGGTTCCATGGACTCCTGTCCATCCATGGGCCTCACATAGGCAGTGGGTTTCTGTAACATTGAACTGGACTTTGACATCAATGAAGGTGGGAAAGACTGATTCGAATGTTGCCCACTTGAAAAAGGTACGCGGGAAGGAGAATCCCAGTTTGCATCAGGGTCCCGAGGTGATTTGGAACGCTGATGTTCCTTGCTATGGTGATCATTCCCATGAGATCTGGAATGACTGGAGCTTAATGAAGAAACAGCCTGGGGTTTTCCAGGGCTGGAAGAGCGTGATTTGGAGTGTTCCGATCCATGCTGGCTTTTTTTCCGACTGCTGCTCCCACTATTGCTGTATGAGTCACGGTCGTGCCTCTGGCTACTACTATTAGTGCTGCCACTGCCACCTGCACTGGTCCGCTGGCTACTGTGTCCACTCTGCAAGCCGGAGGACCGTTTCTGAGACTGAGAAGTACTGGGGGCAGGTCCTACTGGAGTCCATTTGTTACTCTGATGAGAGGTCCCATGTCTCTGTTCAAAGAAATTTGGATTAGATTTTTCATCTGCTGTTGGTGGTACGGTAGGCTTGGGAATTGCAACAAGCTTTGGTATAGATCTGTCTCCTATGAAATCCTTCATTTCATCGTAGTTTCCAAGCATACTCTGAATACGACTTGATAGCTTATCTTCTTTGCTAGTCTACAAAAAATTGTAAAATAAAATTATATAATTAGCAAAAGCAGAAATAAAAGATGCTTCTAAACTGACTTTCCATACTTTGAACACAAAGGAAATTTTTCAAAGAGAAGCCTCAGCTCATATCTTACGGTTACCATCTCAAAAGCAAACTCCAAATACATAATTTTTATAGTGGAAAAAACAATGACAGTGAGAAACATTTATGCTAAAACACAAATATTCTAAAGGACATTGAGAAATATGTACAAAAGATTCCAGAAGGGAAAAAAATCCAAATTTCACCAATAAATGTATTGGAACAGTAGTAAAAATCTTTTGAAAAACTGGACAAGTAATGTGCCTTTATGTCATTCAGCTCTAGGTCGGCAGGTGAGTCAACACTCATTATTTTGGCAAGCTAGGAAAACATTATATTACTTAAGAGTTCAACAGAGCTCAATGCTAACGTGAGAAAGAGATACAAAAATTTAATGAAACAAGTTATACCCAACTGATATTTTTAAAACTTTTAATACCTTCTGTTACTGTGACTAATTAACAAAAGTCAACAACAAATTAAGAATGAAAAATCCATTGATAAAGTTTCAGATAACAATCTATTAATTCTGACCAACAAACACTCCAAGTTTTGAAGTCAATGGTACACACTTTAAGTTTTAAAAATCATTCTTGGGGGCACCTGGATGGCTAAGTTGGTTAAGTGTCTTGACTTCGGCTCAGGTCATGATCTCGTGATTCATGGGTTCGAGCCCCGCATCAGGTTCTGTGCTGACAGCTCAGAGCCTGAAGCCTGTTTCAGATTTCTTGTCTCCCTCGCTCTCTGCCTCTGCCCCACTCATGCTCTATCTCCCTCTGTCTCAAAAATAAATAAACTATTAAAAAAAATTTTTTTTAAATAATTCTTGGAGGGACCCCTGGGTGGCTTAGTCAGTTGAGTGTCCAACTCTTGACTTCAGCTCAGGTCATGATCTCACAGTTCATGAGATTGAGTCCTACGTCAGGCTCTGTGGTAACTGTGGAGCCTACTTGAGATGCTCTCTCCCCCTCTCTGCCCCTACTCTGCTACAGACTCTCTCTCTCTCAAAATAAATACATAAACCCTTGAAAATAAATACTAAAAATCATTCTTAAATAATAAAATACAATAATAATAAATACAAGCTTTAGAACTAATTCACATTCATTTACAAGAATAAGAGTAAGCTTCCTGTTACATTAAAGAGGAAATCAACCACTACTATTTGAGACTGGCATGAATTGAATTTGAGATTCTAGATTATTTGAAAATAAGTCTGACCCCTATGAAACAAGAGAGGTAAATATATAGACAGCACCAAGGTCAAGAATCAAATACAATTCATTACACTGCAAGTACAAAATAAACGGCAGTATGATTTGAAGATACTGGACCAAACCCCTATTTTTTTCAAAACGTCTTTAAACCCTAATTCCAAACCCCAGGTTTCATGTCACACTCATATAAATGATGTCAGTATACTCTTTAATTGAAAATCCTTAAAAACTAAAAAGATGGCTTTTACAAATCTCATAAAGGGCCTCTACAAACACCAAATGTTTTAAGGGTAATCTCAAAATATGTGTTATTTCATCAGAAAAAAAAGTTTAATACACTCTCAATCTCATACTGCAAACCCACAATGGCCACTACTGCTACAATATACACTATTATAGCCACTATACACAGCGTAAGCCTTTAAAATGTAAGGCTAGATAAAATGAAAGCCAAGGCCAAATCAAATAGTAGAGACATTTATGGCCACTACAACTACATTAGAGTCATGAGAAGTGATGCATAGTATTTTATGTAATCCCAAATCAAATACGATAACTATAAAAATAGCAATTGGTTCAATTTATTGAACGTCTCTGACAACATGCTTTTAACCTAAACTGGAATCTGTTAATTAAGCACATAAAAAAAAAAAGATAACTTAGTATACGGTAACAGAAAAAGGAACTAGGCTGATAGTGAAGACACATTTATTCGAACATACTAATAGTAACTGATATTTAGTTAACTAAGTAAGCAAATGGCAAGAAACACGGGAGAAACAAATCTCTGAAATATTTGTCTCTGACTGATGTTATACCCAAAGAACCTAGGAAACAGTAGATGCTGCGTACCCATTTACAAAGTTTCAAGTTAATCCAGAACGATGAAATGCCTGCCTAGGGGTAGTGGTAGAGCCAGGAACATAGAGGTGAATGCTTGAGTTAATCCAGACCACATTTTCAAAACTCCGAGACAGCAAAAGGAAATGGGAAAAGCTATGGTTTGAGGATGACTTTAGGATGCTAACAATATTGTTTCTTGATCTAGGTACTGATTATATAAGATTGTTCATGTGAAAATTCTTTCAGCAAAAACACTTGTTTTGTGTACCTTCCTGTATGTTATACTCCAATGACAAGTTTACCCCCAAAAAGGACATTCTGATATAGAGGAAAGGAAAAAACGTTAAATGGTACACATAACAATAACTCTTTCCTGCTATAAAAATTCAATTTTAAACACTTTCTTAAAAGCAAAACTGTCACACTACTAGGGGGAAAAACATTCAAAGGACAACTTACAACTTTGTATGGCTCGGCAAAGAGAGGAGAGCTAGGTGGGAAGGCGTCTTCGCCCTGCTGAATTTCCTGATTCCGCCTTTCCCGTTCTTTCATACGCAGCACATTTCGGTCTTCACGGTTCATGTTGCTAGGAAGAGAAAACACAATCTTTGTATCACAAAAAGGAAAGGAAAAATTAAATGTTCTGTGCTCATTTGGGGAGTTTAAAGCTTCAACTGGAGATTCCCTTTCGAGTTCCAGGCAGTAACAGGCATTAGTGCTGAAGCTGGGTACTGGGAATGGTTTTACCAACTGCTATCAACAATGTCTTTCACAGCTATCGAGACAGAAAACACTAGCCCAGAGTATTGGGATCTACCCCATTGAAACACTTAACCTCATCAATTTTTAAAGTATTCAGCTAGCTAAGTCAGTTAAAACGTACACAGTCAGATAGAAGGGAGTACTTAAACCCAAATCCTTAGCTTTTCTTATAAACTTTTCGAGGCTTTCTCTTCAGAAATCTAACTATTCTTTGCCATTAGGGGCACACAATCCACTCCTTCCCCCCGGGGATCCAGTGCTTTTCTCTACTTTGCATCTACCTTATCTTGATTTCTTTTTGTCCCAAATACAGCTTCCTTGGTGTCCATCTTTATGGCAGTTTGACCTCAGCTTTGCTCTTGCTCTCAATTCCCTAAAAAATGACATTTCTGCTCTAAATACATTAATGGCAAAACTGAGGCTTTCAGCAATAGAGTCTAAAATTAACTTTGGTTAGTAACAGTCGAAATTGTACTGAAAAAGTCTTTTGGTGTGGAGGGGAAAATGAGGGGGTCATTTCTATAAGCATTACAGCATGCTGTATTTTCACGAAGAACAGACCAAAGAAGATGAATTAAATTTAAAATTTTGTAAATGGGTACGCATCATCTCCTGTTTCCTAGGTTCCTTGGGCATAACATCAATCAAAGAAAAGTATTTCAGAGATTCTTTGTTTCTCCCTTTTTTCTTGCCATTTGCTTACTTAGTTCACTAAACCATTATTTATAGCAGCAGGGACTTTCGGTTAACAATGTAAAGGATGTGAACCCTGGGACAAGGGATTACCAGGGACTCAGCAACATTCTTCCCTAGGGATAGAGTCAATCACCTATCCTGGTTTTATTTAAAGGGAGTGGGGAATCTGGCTGGAGACCAAAGGGAAAAACCAGGTTATACGTGTAGAGCATTTCTAGCCTTATGATTTATAAATCAAATCTAATCAGAAAATTAAAGTAAATCAAGATTGGAAAGAAATTATAATTGTAAAATTAGAAAGGACAGCAAAACCAATATACTTTTGAAGGTTTTTATAAGTGGTCAGAGCAGTGCAAGTAAATATTCACAAATGAAATTTTTTGATTTGCACAATTTAGTACCAAAGCAAATTAGTGTTCAAAAAATACTCTAAGTGCTCTAAATGTGTGTTCAGGTGTTTCTATGTGTACAATATTCTAATAAACTTAGACAAGAATATAAGCTCTTTTGAGGTACTGAAATAATATGTGCTTTCTTTGGTTTCCCTGGTACTTAGTACCATAGAGAACCACAAAAGTACTTGATTCTTTCTTTAATAAATACCAGAAAACATCTATACTTCAGTATTCAGAGAGTGAAACCAAAGAACTTATATTATCCTCCAGAACACTCGAGCCAATTAATAAGTGTATATCACTAACAATCAGGTTTCAGAAACAATGCTACAACCCTTACACCTCTTCATGTGGTGCTGCAGCACAGGAAGTTATCTGTATCCCAAGGGTCTAGGGAATGTGTTCAATACTAACTTCCTTACACTTCCTAACTTCAATTCCTGAACGATTGTTTTAAAAAAAAGAAATGCCTTCCTTAAACCATGATTTAATTAAAGTGCTAAAATAATCATGCAAGAAACACCTGTACATTTATTGTACAGAGATATGGCTCCCACAGTAGAAGTCCTCCAATAATCCAATAAAAAAGTGTTTCCTTAAACAATGAAAGTCATCCAACTGAATATTTCCTTTTAATGAGACTGCCAAAAAGCATATCAAGATTAAATGATTGCTTATAAGAAGTAATATCCAAGTTACTGCTCTTATTCTCTAACTTTTTAAACTTTTTTTAAAAGTTACTTTGATAGAGAGAGAGAGAGAGCAAGCAGGAATGGGGTAGAAAGGGGGGGAGAGAAAGGGGGGGGAAGAGAGAGAGAGACAGAGAGAGACACAGAGAGAGAGGAGAGAGAGAGAGAGAGAGAGAGAGAGAGAGAGAGAGAGAGAGAGAGAAGCAACCAGGCTCCATGCTGTCAGCACAGAGAGATCCCCAACTGTGGCTCAAACCCACAAACCATAAGATCATGACCTGAGCCAAAACCAAAAGTTGGGCACTTAACTGACTGAGCCACCCAGATGCCCCTCGAATTTTTTTCTGATTGGCCTTATTTTCACATCTAATTTATCGGATCCATATGTGTTCCTGTGTTTTTGAACATCAATCTCTGCCTAAGATAAAGTTTCCCACAAAGCAATCATTCCAGTAATCTCAGCTCCCTTAAAATTAACATGAAATTTAGGGCGCCTGGGTGGCTTAGTTGGTTAAGCGTCCGACTTTCGCTTAGGTCATGATCTCGCGGTTCATGGGTTCGAGCCCCACGTCGGGTTCTGTGCTGACTGCCAGCTCAGAGCCTGGAGCCTGTTTCAGTCTGTGAATCCCTCTCTCTCTGACCCTCCCCTGCTCACGCTGTCTCTCTCTCTCCTAGAAATAAATAAAACATTAAAAAAAAATTAACATGAAATTTAAATGAGTCAATGTGAAGTATATCTCTGCTGTATAGGCAAACTATTTTCTAGCATATCCCCCAGGAGATTTGCAACCACCATAATGCAAAAGGATTCAGTTAAAATTAGCAAATTGTTACATCAAAACCAAATCTGTGGGACTACCAGATAAAACAATTTTTTAAAGCATAATAGCAGGTAGAAAGGAGAGTTTGCTATCTAAATTTTTTAATTGTTTAAGGTAAACTGTTTTAAGTACCCATCAAGTATTTAAGTTGGTACGTTTATTTCAAACAGCATTCTATGGTATAGCATAATGGTATAGCAATTTCATTGCTACAAGATTGAGCAAATGAGTAAATACACTCAGACTTCTGGGGATCCAGGCATGTTCCTATGAGAGAAGAGAGACATAAATACAGAAAGGAATAAAAAGGAAAAAAACCTTTGGGGATTAGTAGTAGTACAATGGACACAGGCTTATATTTTAAAAATCTCTATCTCTATCTATCTGCCTGACTGCCTGACTATTGAGTGTCTTCAGGTCTGTTCATTGAAAGAGTCTATGAGCACCAAAATCCCAGAAGAAAGAAGCACACTCAGCACCCAAATTCTGATTTCTAGTATCATTTTCTATGAAAATGGAACAAGAGTTCTTGAAGAAATAGCTCATTCCAAGACTACAGCAGATAAAGTACAAAGAGACCTTAAGATATCTTGTTTTAACAGCCAGAAAATGCACAAAAACACATGGAGACATATGAAAAGGGCATGAGAACCGGCCAGAAGGTGCTCCCATCAGTCAGATTTAGAAACCTGAGCATCAAAAGTGCCTGGGTGGCTCAGTTGGTTAAGCGTCTGACTTCGGCTTAGGTCATGATCTCACAGTTCATGGGTTCAAGCCCGGCGTTGGGCTCTGTGCTGACAGGTCAGAGCCTGGAACCTGTTTCGGATTCTGTGTCTCCCTCTCTCTGCCCCTCCCCTGCTCATGCTGTCTCTTTCTCTCAGAAAAAAAAAAAAAGAAAGAAAAAAACACTAAAAAATATTTAGCAACATGAGCATCAAAACAAAGACAAAAAGGGAATATAAACAAATGAACAAAAAAAGAACCCCTATGTCCACAGTGATAACAGCAAAAAATAAAATGACGAGAAATAAAGCAGGGAGTAAGCACCCTTCTATATAGAAGAATGTCAACTAATACCTGTAGAAGAAATTAGAAAATGAGTTTTTTTGTGACCACTACAGTAATAATTGAGACCCAAATCATCAATTGGCGCGTGCCTGGATGGCTCAGGAAGTTGTGCATCTGACTCTTGATTTTGGCTCAGGTCATGATCTCACGGTTGTGGGATGGAGCCTTGCTTAATATTCTCTCTCTCCCTCTCCTTCTGCCCCTCCCCTATTTACACACAGATGTGTGTTCTCTTAAAAAAAAAAAATTGATGCTAAAACAACTGGGCAAAAAACTGGGGGGAAAGGGAATATTCAGTATCACCCCAAAGACCATTAATTAGAAAAAAAATCTTTAATATAGAGAAGTAAATAATACCTTTAATCAAGTAATCAGAGTTAACATTATCGATAATGGGATAAAATGACATCATGTGCCTTTTGGTGTGAGGCTAAAGACATATCTAGGTAGTCTTCCTGCTAAAAATTTAACCTGAGTCTAATCAAGAATAAGCAGACAAAACTTAAGTTGAGGACAATTCTGCAAAATTGGCCTGAACTCTTCAAAAATGTCAGTATCATGAAAAGAAACACAAAAAGAGGCTGGTTACTTTTATATTCTTCTACATTCAAGGAGACATAACAACTAAAGGCTATACGTGATCCTTCATTTCCCAGATACTAGACCTGGGGAGACAAAAATGGCTGTAAAGGACATTATTGGGAAAGTGGGAAATTTGAGTACGAACAGTATTTCGGATAATCCTGTCAATGTTCAGCTTCTGAACTATGATAACTGTATTTGGTAATGTAGGAGAATGTCCTTGGTCCTTAGGACATACACAGCTTATGTGGGTATTTCGAAATGTCATCATTCTGTCTACAACTCTCAAATGGTTTAGCACCCATCTAAAGATAGATCTAGTAAGTGTAGAGAGTGAGTGAGAGAGTGGGGAAAAAAAAAGTTTGTGCAGCGCACACGTGCATATACACAGGGAGGGTGGGTGAAGGAGGGAGGGAGAGCAGGAGGGAAAGACAAGAACAGACCAGTAGAGGGGGTCCTGGGTGGCTCAGTCGGTTGAGCGTCCGACTTCAGCTCAGGTCATGGTCTCGTGGTTTATGAGTTCGAGCCCCAGTTCTTGCTCTCTGCTATCAAACAGTCTCTTCTCTAAGGCTTAAAGTATTTCTCTCACGTCTAACATGTGTCCCTTCATATTTCCAAGTTCAAATTTATCATCCAATTCTCCTCAACTCTTCCTGTATGTCCCTGTTTATTACACTTGAGAAAGTGTAATACCATTCTTGGCTAGCAGGGGACACAATGAACATGTCAAGTTTCACTTTCCCTAAAGTAACAGGCATGCCAAATTTATCTAAAGCAAGACTTAATGTTTATTATTCATTAAATATACTTATTAACTTAATAAATATGCAAGAAGCATCTATTATATACTTAGTTCTGGATAGAGAACAAGAAGACTTTGTCACAGTAGACAGTAAACTTACTAAAAAGCAGTCATCATCAAAATAGCCTTGCAGTGCACAGAAATGAACTAAATGATCTCCAAAGCAGAAGCCAGAAATAAACTCAAAGATACCTGGGATGGCAATAGTTAAAAAATTCAATCCAATGAGAAAAGAAATCTTTTATCTAAAATGTTCTATTTAATAACAATGGCCAAGTATTTTTCTAAAATGACATAGTCATTAAAATGGTAAAGTGATTTTTCAAACTCTGAAAAAATACATCCTTCAGTCGAGCAGCCTCACTTTTCGAGCTATAACCCACAGAATTAACGGTACTTCCAGAAGCTACAAAAACATTTACTGAAGCCCTGCTGTTAATGGTAAAACAACTGAAAATAACGAAATGACCAAGAAGAGAAAAAATGGTAAATAATTAAACCTTAGGGGTTTTTTTTTAATGTTTTATTTATTTCTGAGAGAGAGCTACAGCGTGAGCAGGGGAGGGTCAGAGAGAGAGGGAGACACAGAATCTGAAACAGGCTCCAGGCCCTGAGCTGGCAGTCAGCACAGAGCCTGACGTGGGGCTTGAACCCAAGAACCGTGAGATCATGACCTGAGCCAAAGTCAGACGCTTAACCGACTGAGCCACCCAGGCACACCTAATAATAAACAAATGAGGTAAATCTTTGCCAATGAACTTGGAGGACTTTCCATAATTGCTGTTATGTGAGAATAAGTAGATGCGACACAACATATATGGTATGACTGACGACTTCATTCTTTATTTAGGGTAAACTCAAAAACAGATTTGTTAGGTGCTGAATATATCTGTAAGAATTAGAGTCAACTAACTGTACTAACATCAGAATGTGACAACTAATATTCTCACAAGCTAAACACCAGAACACTGAAATGTGAATATACAGTTTTCATATAGAAGATATAGGATATCTCCCTATTTAGCTATCTCTTCTTCCCTGGCTCTCAGCAAATGTTTTGGCTGTTCATATAAACATGAATAAGGAGTATTCTTCCACTTACACATTTTTCAAAAGAGATAAACCTTAATGGTTTCATTTTTCCAATTACAAAAGTAAAACTCTTTAAATACTCTTTGCTCAAAACTTAATAAAAATTAGAAATTAAAAGTCACCAACGATTTCATTCCCTTGAAATAATAATGTGAGGAGTCACATATAGTCATACACGTGAAGAAATTACACATCCAATTCTTATTTCATTTAGTAAACAATGAACATAGTTTCACATCAGTACATACGAATGTTCATTCTTTTATTGACTGCACAGTATTCATTTAAGCAGAAAGCCCCTGACAGATCACTGGGTTATATCCAGAATTTAGTATTTCAAACATTACAGTGAATATGTGTGTATATAAAACTACTGTATGTGTAAGTCAGAGGGTACATGCTGTATCACTTTTAATTTGTATCACCAAACTGCTTTCCAAAATGACTCAATCAGGGACACCTGGATGTCTCAGAAAATTGAGCATCCGACTTCACCTCAGGTCATGATCTTGTGGTCCTTGAGTTTGAGCCCCACATCAGGCTTGCTGCTGTCAGCAGACCCCACTTCAGATCCTCTGTTCCCCTCTCTCTACACCCCACCTCATTCTCTCTCTTCCTCTCTCTCTCAAAAATAAATAAAACATTAAAAAAACAAAAAACAAAAAACAGGGGCTCCTGGGTGGCTCAGTTGGTTAAGTGTCCAACTTTGCCTCAGGTCATGATCTCAAGGTTTGTGGGTTCGAGCCCTGCATGGGGTTCTATGCTGACAGCTCAGAGCCTACTTCAGATTCTGTGTCTCCCTCTCTCTCTGACCCTCCCCTTCTCATGCTGTCTGTCTGTCTGTCTCTGTCTCTTTCTCTCAGAGATAAATTAAAACATTAAAAAATGAAATAAAATAAAATATAAAATAAAATAAAAATAAAATAAGACTCAGAGGATCTCTTGGGGAAGAAAGAAGGGCAATGACAGAGGGATTAAGAATAGCAATCTTGGGCGCATGGGTGGCTCAGTCCATTACATGTCTGACTCCTGATTTCAATTCAGGTCATGTTCTCAGTTTGTGAGATTGAGCCCTGCGCTGGGGCTGTGTGCTGACAGTGTGAAGCCTGCTTGGGATTCTCTCTCTCTCCGCTTTCTCCCCCTCTTCCGCTTTTCCACCTGAGTGCTCTCTCACTAACACTCGTTCTCTCAAAATAAACATTAAAAAAAAAGAATACCAATATTAGAAGAGTATCAAGAATAACTCAGTGTATACAGTATGCATGTAATAACTATCTACTGAATGAATATTGTGGGGCAAAAGAGAAGTCCTCCCTTATTTCTCCATAATCATCATGGGAAAGGTTAAGACCTTTTATGTCCCAATGCACATTACCTCAAATTGTGAGTGATTCCTGTAGTTTAGTTGTATGCAAGGACTGCTGACAATCCAGATGTAGAGTGGTATCGTTGCTAATAAAGATTCTCAAAAATGTGTAGTAACCAAAAACTAACATAGGCAATTACCTCTTAACTAATTTCTTAAATACCTTAACAAAGTAATCTAAGTTCCAAACTTCAATTGAGCTATAAACAGTTGAGGCATCGTGATTCAGTAAATGAAATATAGATAACTATTATTTCTGATCATATAATATACCAGACATACATTTTAGGTACAGTAACTTCCCTAAATTTCAGTTTTATCTTTTACAAAATGTCCATTCTACTCTGATAATAATTAATTGAGAGAAGAATTTGAATGTATCTGAGCATTTACCATTACACAAGAATAAAGGATAAAACAAAATATGAAGGAGGCCTGCAAATGAGCACAAGAGTCTGTTTTGGGGTGATAGAAATGTTCCACAATTAAACTGTGATGATAGCTGCATACTCTATAAAGTGATTAAAAATCGCTCAACTGTACACTTAAAAAGTGAATTTTATGAAATTATACCTCTGTAAAATTTTTTTTTTAAATAAAAAGGAATGTTAACAGCTTAAAAAGGAACCTTGATTACTAACATTTCTCAAGTATTCCTCTACATCTGTGGCCTTAGCAATAGTCTGCAGACCAGTGCATTTCCTTAAAAAACTCAGGCCCCCCAACTTTCTGCTTAACCTGCCTTTTCCCCTCTCACAAACAACTAAGGTCTCCTAACATTAAAATAATCTGGTGTTATTCAAGAGATAAAGGATATAAATAAGGGGGGGCGCCTGGGTGGCTTAGTCGGTTAAGCTTCCGACTTTCACTTAGGTCATGATCTCGCGGTTCGTGGGTTCGAGCCCCGCGTCGGGCTCTGTGCTGACTGCCAGCTCAGAGCCTGGAGCCTGTTTCAGTCTGTGACTCCCTCTCTCTCTGACCCTCCCCTGCTCACGCTGTCTCTCTCTCTCTCTCTCCTAGAAATAAAAATTAAAATTAAAATAAAAAAAAACATTAAAAAAAAAGGATATAAATAAGGAAAAACATTATAGTCTCTCAGGATTTGGTATAATGAACTGGAACACAGTATAATAAACCAACTATTCCTAACAGATGCATATAAAACACTCTGCTCAGGGGTGCCTGGGTGGCTTAGTCAGTTAAGCGTCCGACTTCGGCTCAGGTCATGATCTCACAGTTCGTGAGCCAGCTCAGAACCTGGAGCCTGCTTCAGATTCTGTGTCTCCCTCTCTCTCTGACCCTCCCCTGCTCACACTGTCTCTCTCAGAAATAAATAAAGACATTTAAAACAAATTAAAAAAAAAAACACTCCACTCAGCAATATCACATGCAATATCATCATTAGGAATAAAATACTCAGAAATAAATTCAACAAAAAATAAGAAAACATGCTCTGAAAACTATAAAATGTTATTGAAAAAAATGAAAGACCTAAAGAAATGGAAAGACATCTCACATTCGTGGATCAGAAGATTTAATTATTAAGACGGACATATTCCCTAAACTCCTCTACAGATTCAACATAATATCAATATTCCAGCTGACTTCTTTGCAGAAGTTGACAATGTGATCCTAAAATTCATATGAAAATTTAAAAAATCCCAAACAGCCAAAACAATCTTGCGAAAGAGCAAGCTGGAAGACACACATACTTTTCAATTTCAAAAGTTACTACAACCCTATAAATCAAATAAACAGAACTGAGAGTCCAGAAACATATATTTATAACTGATTTTCCATAAGAATGCCAAGACAATTTAATTGAAAAATGGGCAAAGGACTAAAATATTTCTCCAAAGAAGATATTAAAAATGGCCAATTAGCAATACTTTGTTATCTACAATGGAAATAAAATTTTAAAATAGAAAAGAAAAATAAAATATGACCAACAGCAGCACCTGGGTGGCTCAGTCAGTTGAGCGTCTGACTTCGAGTCAGATCATGATCTCGTGGCCCTTGAGTTCAAGCCCTGTATTGGGCTCCGTGCCAACAACTCGGAGCCTGGGACCTGCTTCAGATTCTGTGTCTCGTTCTCTCTCTGACCCTCCCCTGTTTGCACGGTCTTTCTTTCTCTCTCAAAAATAATTAAAAACATTTAAAAAATATTTTAATGACCAATAAATCTATGAAAAGATGCTCAGTATCATTAGTCATTAGGGAAACACAAATCAAACCACCATGAGTACCACTTCACCACTCATTAGGATGGCTATTATCAAAACAAACAAAAACTGGGGCGCCTGGGTGGCTTAGTCGGTTAAGCGTCCGACTTTCGCTTAGGTCATGATCTCACGGTTCGTGGGTTCGAGCCCCGCGTCGGGCTCTGTGCTGACTGCCAGCTCAGAGCCTGGAGCCTGTTTCAGTGTGTGACTCCCTCTCTCTCTGACCCTCCCTGCTCACGCTGTCTCTCTCTCTCTCTCTGTCTCCTAGAAATAAATAAAACATTAAAAAAAAAAACACACAAAAACTGCTGGTAAATGTTGATAAATTAGAACCCTTGAGCGTTGCTGGTGGGAATGTAAAATGGTGCAGATGGAATGGAAAGCAGTTTGGTGGTTACTCAAAGAGCATAACAGAATTTCATTTGATCCAGCAATTAGATTCCTACGTCTATACCCAAAAGAACTGAAAACAGGGACTCAGGTGCACCCATGTTCACAGCAGCATTACCCACAACAGTCAAAAGGTAGAAGCAATGCAAGTGTTCGTCAAAAGATGAATGAATAAAAAAAAAAAAAAAAAAGATGAATGGATAAACAATATGTGGCATATATACAATAGAATTTTTTTTTAATATTTTTTATTTATTTCTAGGAGAGAGAGAGAGAGAGACAGCGTGAGGGGGAGGGTCAGAGAGAGAGGGAGTCACAGACTGAAATAGGCTCCAGGCTCTGAGCCGGCAGTCAGCACAGAGCCCGACGCGGGGCTCGAACCCACGAATCGCGAGATCGTGACCTAAGCGAAAGTCGGACGCTTAACTGACTAAGCCACCCAGGCGCCCCTATATACAATAGAATATTATTTGGCCTTAAAAAAAGAATGAAATTTTGACATGCTACAACATGGATGAACCTTGAGAATATTTTGCAAAGTGAAATGGCCAGTTAATAAAAGACAAATAGTGTATGATCCTGCTTATATGAGGTGCATAGAAAAGGCAAATTCACAGAATGAGAAAGGAGAATTGTGGTTGCCAGAGATGAGGGGTGAGGAGGAATGGGGAATTGTGTTTAATGGGTATTTAGTTTTTGTTTGGGATGATGAAAAAGTTCTATAAACAGACAATGGTGATGGTTTCACAATACTGTGAATATACCTAATGCCATTGAGTTGCACACTTAAAGTGATTAAAATAATAAATTTTATGTTATGGAATTTTTTCCACAATAAAAAAAAGTACAATAAGTGCACAGTAAAAAAAAAAAAAAAAAGGTTTAATGTGCTTTCCCAATGAACCAGAAATCCATCTTCCATATTTTAATAAACACATGTATTAGTCTTATAACGTTTCAAATTTAAATTTATTTTTAAAAGATTAAAAAGTAAACTGTGACCTTTAACCTGCCTCTTTCAAATGGTGTTCAGAACCTACTATGAGGTTTTTTTTTTTTCAATTATTCTCTCAGAACATATGTACTGTTGACAAATGGAGCTGTTCAGATTACTAAATTATTTAAACTCCAAAAGTCTAGGGGCACCTGGGTGGCTCAGTCGGTTAAGCATTCGACTTCAGCTCAGATCATGATCTCACAGTTGATGGGTTCAAGCCCCCCATTAGGCTCTGTGCTGACACCTAGCTCAGAGCCTGGAGCCTGCTTCACATTCTGTATCTCCCTCTCTCTCTCTGACCCTCACCTGCTCACGCTGTCTCTCACAAAAAATAAATAAATAAAAAAATAAATAAATAAACTCCAAAAGTTTAAATGAGACTTGAGCTAAGATCATGATCATTTTAGAGTCCAGTTTACAACAAATGATATAAAACTGTAATTGTATAACAATGGCTGTATTTATTAAAGCAAAAAGCCTCATGAGTACCGACATTTCCCTTGGCCTCATATGGCAGGATTTCTCTCCCTGTGAGAAAACGAAGAGGTTAATTCCTGAAAGGTAGGGAAACAAATATTGTACACCTGGAGATCAAAGCCAATATCAGATCCAAAAACAGTATTTTGCAGAGAAAGATCTTGCCCCAAAGTCAGTTATAAGACTTCAATAGCCTTCAGGTTTAAAATACTGTGGTGAAGGGGCGCCTGGGTGGCTTAGCCGGTTAAGCGTCCGACTTTCGCTTAGGTCATGATCTCACGGTTCGTGGGTTCGAGCCCGCGTCGGGCTCTGTGCTGACTGCCAGCTCAGAGCCTGGAGCCTGTTTCAGATTCTGTGTCTCCCTCTCTCTCTGACCCTCCCCTGCTCGTGCTGTCTCTCTCTCTCCTAGAAATAAATAAAATAAAATAGATAAAATAGATAAAATAAAATAAAATAAAATAAAATAAAATAAAATACTGTGGTGAAAAACACAGAAGCAAAGAGAGCTCCATCCTGGTTGTGCTTTCATTGTGTCTTTGTATATTAACTGAATTTCTTATAATCATTTTTCATAACTCACTCTCAACTAGGCCCTCAATTCCCAAAATCTTACTAGTTTTCCTACTCCTCACAAATATATCCATGGAGCCTAGGACTCTCTCTCCTATCTTGCATTCCACAAATGACCTTGTCTTAGAGAATAATGATTAAAAACAGAAGATTAAACATGAGACAGAAATCTTCTCATCAATCAACCATCAACTTTCAAACTACTAGCATCTGCATCCATTCTCTTATTTCCTCTGGCTAAAAAAGAAAAAGTATCTCTCTTCTGTGAAAGAACAAGTATGTCCATTTTACTATCTTCTCTTAGACCTTTATCAGTTACTAACTTCTCTCTACCAACTTCAACTTCTTCCTCTCTAATGAGTCCTTTCTACCAGCATCGAAACATATTCTTCCTTTTCTTAAAAGTTTATATTTATTTATTTTGAGAGAGAGATAGAGAGCAAGTGGGGGAGGGGCAGAGAGAGGGAGACACAAGCCCAATCACAGGTTCTGCGCTGTCAGCGCAAAGCCAGACACGGGGCTCAAACTCACAAACCAAATCATGAGATCATATTCTTCTTAAAAAAAAAGAAATGGATTCAGGGTGCCTGGGTGGCTCCACTGGTTAAGCATCTTACACTTGATTTTGGCTTAAGTCATGATCTCACAGTCCATGAGTGGAGCCCTCCATCAGGCTCTGTGCTGACAGTGCAGAGACTGCTTGGGATTCTCTCTCTTCCTTTCTCTACCCCTCCCCTGCTCATGCTCTCTCTCTACAAAAACAAATAAACTTTAAAAAAAGAAAAAGGCTTCCTTGATCCCCTATCTCTCTCCAGCTATCATTCTATCGCTCTTCTATTTCTGTTCATGGCCAAGCTTCTCAAAAGGATTCTTGGTGAGTCTCTATTTCCTCTGCAACCATTCGTTTTATAAAAAGTTACCTGAAACAGGGCAAGAAGCAATACAGTAAACACCTGTGTTAGTCATGAACCACCTCAGGAAACACAGCATTGCCAATATAGTGAAAGGCTATCGTAGAGCATCCCTGGATCACATCTCCTGTGCTCACTCCACCTTACAAGTGATAGCCACTCTTCTAATTTTGGGGATAATCATTCTTATAAATTCCTTTATATTTTTATTATTTATATATGTATTCTTTTTTAATTTTTTAATGTTTATTTATTTTTGAAAGAGAGAGACAGAGAGAGGTAGAGCACAAGCAGGGGCGGGGCCGAGAGAGAGGGAGACACAAAATCCAAAGCAGGCTTCAGGCTCTGAGCTGTCAGCACAGTGCTTGATGCGGGGCTCGAATCCACGTACTTTGAGATCAAGACTGGAGCTGAAGTTGACCGCTTAACCAACTGAGCCACCCAGGCGCCCCTATGTATGTATCCTTAAACAGACACTTTTCTGAATATTTTTCAACATTTATAAAGGATATATTCTAAGGACAGAGACTTTTTTAATTTTCAGCATTATGTTATAAGGTTAATCCATGTTGATAAACATTACTATGGTTCATTTATTTTCACCACTGTGTATTCACACAACTTAACCACTGTCCAGTTTTTTTTTCCTGCCATTACAGAGCTGTAGTGATCATTTTTTCTGCATTTCTCTTATATCAATGAGTGAAAGCTGTTTTAGAAAATATACCTATAAGGGTTTTTTTTTTTTACTGTTTATTTATTTTTGGGTGAGCGAGAGAGAGTGCGCACAATCGAGACAGAGGATCCAAAGTGGATTCTGGGCTGATAGCAAAGAGCCAAATGCAGGCCTTGAACCCACAAACCATGAGATCATGACCTGAGCAGAAGCAGAAATCGGGAGTCAAATGCTTAATCGACTGAGCCATGCAGGAGCCCCCGAGCATCTTCAATTTTAGTAGATAGAGACAAATTGTTTTCCAAAACATAGCCAATCACTATTCAACCTTCTATTGTCTCTAACTTCCCAACATTCTGTTTTCAACTTCCCACACTCCACTTTGCCAAGATCACTAGTGATTTGCATGTTGCTAAATCCAACAGACACTTAATCATTTTAGTTCACCTACCATTCAACACATTCAGCCACTAACGGATCCTTAATATACCTTTTTTTTATCAAAAAGCTGTAAGTTTTAATTAAAAACCAAACCAGTATTAATTAAAAACCAAAAAACATGGGTGATGGTGCTCATTTATGGGTGCTAGTCCAAAACGAAAATGCAGAAAACGTTTATTCTGGTGATGTGTGTTGATGCCATGTTTCTCCTTGAGAAGCTTCAACTGTTCTTCCTTCTTTTCTGTGTCCATCTTCTGAAATGCCCTGTTGGCATTACAGTACAAACCCACCAGGTATCTGTTATAAACACTGAATCCTGAAAGGTAATCACACACACTCTTGGAATCAAAGAAATCTTCATTGATCACGTAAGCTATTCCTATAAGTTTCGGCTGTGTTCACCACTCAGATTTGATGAATAGATTAGAATTTCCCAAATATATCATACATTTCTTCAGCTGTGATTTCTTAAGGCAAATTTCTTATATCCAAACTGTGATTTAGTTCAAGGAGAAGTCGAATGTTCACTGGCTTGGCAGGCTGATTAGGCTACTACAGCAAATACTGTTATTCCTCCGGACACCTCTGGAGCTCGCTCAACTTCAACCACAATGGCGTCAAATGCAGGACATCGACATCCAGGCTCTCTTCTTAATATACTTTTGGTTTCTGTAACTACAGCCTTCCCAGTTTTCCCACCACCTCAGTCTCCTACCATTTTACCTACCAGACTTCTCAGAAGCTGATGCTTCTCTATGCTCAGCCATGGGTTTTACTGATTCAGTCTACATTATCTCCTTACATTCTCATGGCTTAAAATACTATGTGTACACAGGGGCACCTGGGTGGCCCAGTGGTATAAGCATCCGACTCTTGACCTTAGGTCATGATCTCAAGGTTCGTGGGATACAGCCTGTGCTGACAGTGCAGATTCTCCATGGGACTCTCTGTTCCTCTCTCACCCCTCTCCTCCATTCATGCTCTCTCAAAATAAATTAAAAAAAAAAAAACCTACCTGTATACCTACAATACAAATACCCAAATATGCACCATTATCAGACTTTTCTCTTTGAGATAGAGAACCTGTTTTATCATGTTCTTTGAGGGATCTCAACCTTAATACATCCCAAATTGATTCCTTAATCTGTTTTCCCTACTGCCAGGAACTCCTGCTCCAGTGATCCTCATCCTATCACTCTTTGAACACTCTTGTTCAATCCTCCCTTTAATCTCTCTCCACAACCAATCCATAACCACAGCCTCCCAAAATATTTTGAATGTATCTGTTCACTTCTTTTTCCTCAGCCACTATTCAAATCAAGCTATCACTTTATCTCCAGCTTGAACAAATGTTACAGACTTCTAATTGGATTCCTGGTTCCTGTTTTCTCTCTAATCTGTATTTCATACAGCAGCCAAAGTGATCTATTTCTTTTTAGAAGAAAAGTAGCTTTTTTTTTTTAATTTTAGAGAGAAAGAGAACATGGTGGGGGTGGAGGGGCAGAGGAACAGAGAGAATCTTAAGCAGGCTCCACACTCAGCACAGAGCCTGACGCGGAGCTCAGTCCCATGACCCTGGGATTATGACCTGAGCCAAAATCAAGAGGGGGATGCTCGAGGGACAAGTGAGTGGCTCAGTCATTTAAGTGTCCAATCTCTGGTTTTGGCTCGGATAATGATCTCATAGTTTAGGAGATTATCTCCCTCCCTCTCTCTCTATCCCTCTCCAGCTCCCCAGAGAGGCCTACTGTGAGCTTGCACTCACTTTCCCTCTCTTTCTTGCTCTTTCAAGATAAATAAACATTTTTTAAAAAGAGAGAGACAGAGAGACTCGGAAGCTCAACCAACTAAGCACCCAGGTGTCTCCAAAATGATCTTTTTAAAACACAAACCAGATCGTATTACCCAACCACTGCTTAAAAAATTTTAATAAGCTTTCCATTTACCTTAGGAAAAACTAAGGTCCTGATGTGGCCTACAAAGCAATTATGTAACTTCACACTTGATGTGACTCCCACCTAGCTCATCAGATTTATTTTATATTCTTATTAACCTCCCTTCCCAGTATCCAATAGTCTTTTCTTTTCTTTTTTAGTTTCTTGAACTTGTGGTACTTTTTTCAGCATACAGAAATTCATGTAGTCACTTCTGTTTTCCTTCAGAGTACCTGATCACAATTAAGTATACACTTCTTTTGATGTTCATTAATATTTCCTCTCCCATTAGGTGATAATCAGGGAATGTTGTCTGTGTTGTTCAGCCTTGCATACTTAGGACATAACCTAGTGGACCATCACTTCGATAAGTAAACTAATGAACTTCATGGCCTGGTTAGAAAGGAGCAATTATCTTACTACAAAATAACACCTAGAGATCATGACATCTTCACCTAATATCACAAAATTCTAGTATTTCAAAATCGGAATAATTAAGACTCATATTACACTGAAATCAGACACCATCTGCAACAAATTTTAATTTAGCAGACACGTAACATATGCATTAATTATTTTAGATTGATCAAAATTGAAACACATGGAAAAAAAAGAATTGAAACACATGTATTTACTTATCTACCACACTATACAACTCTGAATCTATAACTATAACTCAATTCACCTTCTCTATAAAGCCTTTTCAAATAAAGCAAAGCTTTATTTACTCATCTTAGGGGTCAAACAGTACCACAACCAATGTTTATTATGTCATTAGGCAGACAATCAATTGTTTAAGAAGTCATTTGAAACCATATTTTCCAAAATGATTACTGATAAATTTACTCTTTTTAAATATGAGACAGGGGCACCTGGCTGCCTCAATTGGTAAAGCATGCAACTCTTCATCTCAATGTTGTGAGTTCAAGCCCCACACTGGGCGTGGTATCTACTTAAAAAAATATTTTTAAATACTAGATAATTTTAAACTTCAATTGAAGAAATGTTTACTACATATACAAGTATGCTCAACAAAGTATGAACATAAGAACAGGACTATTCATATTACTTATAACCAGCTGCCTCCTTTTAAATAATGTTTCTCTCAATGATATAATCGAAAATGCTCCCTCTCCTAGTAGCCCTGCAGTTTTACACACCAAAACCATTTTCAGAACCAAAACCAAGTAAAGTTATACTTCCTGGGCTTTTACTAATATTTGAGAAATATGTAAACCAAATTTAACTAGTTTATAAACATCTCTCAAAAATTGTTACTACCAAATTCTAAAAGCATATGGACAAATAAACTGAGAAGTCTATTTTCATCTTTAAAGATGAATAAATGGGTGGAAACCATGGTTAAAAGTCAAAGTTTACAGTTCCTTTTAAAAAGAAAACTATCTTGTGGCGCCTGGGTGGCTCAGTCGGTTGGCATCCAATCCTTGTTTCAGCTTGGGTTGTAATCTGATGGTTTGTGAGTTTGAGCCCTGCATAGGGCTCTGTGCTGACAGCATGGAGCCTGCTTGGCTCTCTGTCTCTGTCTCTGTCTCTGTCTCTCTCTCTGTGTCTTTCCCCCTCCCCCCCGCGGGTTCTGTCTCTCAAAATAACAAACTTCAAAAAATTAAAAATTAAAAAAAAAGAACACAATCTTTTGGCTCAGTTTTTGGCTTTAAAATCATGCAATATCTAAAACCCACTAAAAGTCTCTTATTGGAAACTTTTGTAATGTAGGAGTTGATAATTACTTTTAGATTTTTATAAAACATAATGTACTTAAAACATTCTTCTGCTTAAAAGTCAACAACTCCAAGCTCTATGGAAAATCTTAATCCTCAATTCTTGTCCCAGGATTTAAAACTGTCCACAGCTTTTTAAATTCTTACCTATCTCTGTAAAACCTTCAGGGTCTATCCGAGTCTAAAAATATTCTACACGCTTTCAGATCCACATCCTTACTCAAACTAGTCCCTCTACTTAAAATATCCTTCCTTCTCCCTCTTTCTAAACACATCCATTTCAAAGTCACTGGATATCCTACTTCCTCCAAGAAGCCCTTCAAGATTCGTGTCACTAAAATCACTTACTTTCCAAAGAATCTTTGTATCTCGTCTAGCACTTAACACTTGCATTACATTAGGATTATTTATTGATATCCTATGGATTCCCCCTACTCACCTCCTTATTATAAGCCTCTAGAGAGTAAGAGCTACATATACAGATATAATTTCACTTACTCTTTCTCCCCTCTAGTGCTTAACACAGTGGCAGGCATACAACACATACTCAAAACACATGATGAATTTCATAAAGGTCACAACTGTAGTGTTATTGCTCCAAGAGTCAGTGGTTATACTCATTACAAGTTGGGTTTCAAAATATGATGTGGCTCATCATTTTCTATCCACAGACAGTCTCCCACTTCCTCCCTAAGACTTTCACTTATATCTGGTAATAAGAGTAGGTCTTCTTTGTATTGTATTCAATATATTATCAATACTATAAAGGCATTAACACTGATATTAAATGAATTCTGTTGCTTTTAAAGCAATTTTTCTACAAGAGTTTATCTAAAAGGAAAACAACATATGTTCAAGAAAAAAAACACATGTACAGAAATGATCAATTTCTATTTTTACTTAAACCCTGTCCTCTCAAATGTTCACCAAATGTAAGTGCTAGACTGTAAAATCTCAGAATCATACTTGGCAAAGTGAGAATGTGTAAAAACTGAATGTTTCAGTCTACAACATCCAGAAAGAAATGATCTCTTCGACAGAGCACTGTAAGAGTGCTTTCATTTGCAGTACCAGAGGAAGCCATGAGGAAAGAATACAAGTCCAAATTGCAAAATAAAAGCAATTTTTTTTTACCTAAAAATGTATATACCACATTAAGCAAAAGTTTAAAACCACTATACAGCAGGGGCGCCTGGGTGGCTCAGTCGGTTAAGCAGCCAACTTCAGCTCAGGTCATGCTCTCACGGTGTGTGGGTTCGAGCCCTGTGTCGGGCTCTGTGCTGACAGCTCAGAGCCTGGAACCTGCTTCAGATTCTGTGTCTCCTTCTCTCTCTGACCCTCCCCTACTCACACTGTCTCTCTCTCTCTCTCAGAAATAAATAAGACATTTAAAAAAATTAAAAAAAAAAAAACACTATACAGCAAAGGTTCATTGAACTTTATACTAAAAAGGAATTTCTCAGTAATTTCAACATCATTTGCATCTATGAAAAATGGATGGTAACAAAGTACTAGATTTCTTTTTTTTTTAAGTTTATTTATTTATTCTGAGAGAAAGAGAGCGAGCACGTGAGCAGAAAGGGGGGTAGGGGAGGGTAGAGAAATAATCCAAGCAGCCTCCAAGTTCAGTACAGAGCCTAACGGAGGGCTCGTTTCCATGACAGTGAGATCATGACCTGAGTTAAGATCAAGAGTTGGTCACTTAACTGACTTTATTAAACATAAATTCTGTTAATAAGGTTCCATTTAAATGTAAACAGGAATATTGCTTTAAGAAGGTTAAGGCCATTTAAGGCTGCTGCTCTTTAATCATAAGTTATGGCTATGGGTTACTTATTATGGCACAAAGAATATTTACTTTGCGAGATCAAATTTTAAGTGAGAAGAGTAAACATACTTTCAAAATATTTTCTAATTCAGACTTGCAACATACTCAAACAGAATTCAGAAAGAATTTTGAAGGATTTACAATTGTGATTTTAAAAACTATCTCTCAGTATAGACCTATACAACACATAAGGTACAATGCTAACACTCTAGTTCATTCACTAATTACTTAACCAGAGCATACAATGTGCCAGACACGGTGCTAACGCTAAGGTATTAAAAAAATAAAAGTACTCTGGGGCGCCTGGGTGGCTCAGTCTTAAGGTTAAGGGTCCAACTTAGGCTTAAGTCATGATCTCGTGCTTCATGGGTTTGAGCCCTGCTTTAGCTCTGTGCTGACAGCTCCGAGCCTGGAGCCTGCTTCTGATTCTATGTCTCCCTCTTTCTCTGCCCCTTCCCCACTCACACTCTGTCTCCCTCTGTCTCTCAAAAATGACCATTAAAAGAATATTTTTTAAAAATAAATAAAGGTACTCTTCATCTCCAAGATTTGGTTGCAGCTGCCCAGAAGAGAGAAAGATCGCAGGAGGCAAAGAGGAAGAAAAGTAAGAAGGAGAGAGAGGGAGGGAGATTGGTTCTAAGCTGAGAGAACAATGCAACACCCCAGCAGACAAGAGAGCACAGCACCCTTAGGGAACAGAGGCGAACCAAGCATAGGTGGAAAACAGGGTTGGGGGAGTATAAAATAAAAAGTTAAGACCGGAGAGATACATGGGATCAGACCAGACCTGTGGGTTTGTTTCTCAGATCTGAAAGATATAAAGAGACCTTTGCAAAGAAAATGAAATCTTCCAGATCTTGAGTGATGACTTTATTATGTTAATAGGAAAACATAAAATTAGGTATGAACTCGTTATGTTTATAGCTCTTACGTAAAGTTTTACATAACTGTAAAACTGAGACAACTTTAAAAATTAAGTACAAAATAAAATTGTAAATAACATTAACATAACATGGAGTGCCTGGGTGGCTGAGCTGGTTAAGCTTCCGAAGTAAGCTTAAGTCATGATCTCGCGGTTCCTGGATTTGCACCCCACATCAGGCTCTGTGCTGACAGCTCAGAGCCTGGAGCCTGGTTCAGATTCTGTGTCTCCCTTTCTCTATGCCCCTCCCCTGCTTGTGCTCTCTCTCTCAAAAATAAATAAACACTTTTTTAAAAAAATTTAATAAAAAAACATTAATATAAGATTATGATGTTATTCATAATAATTCATGAACAATGTTGTAGTCAATCTAGAAATACGTAGTCTCAGGTCGGTTTCATATTATTAAAGCCCTTCTATAATTATAATAAGACTTCAATAATACTAATGCAGGAAATGCTATACTAAATGGATTTAATAATTCCAAGTGTTTAGTCGCTAGTTTAGGGAAATATAGCCACAGACTATAATGCCAGCTAGAGGCCATTAAATGTGCATTTAAAAAACATTTTTAAAAATTAAAAAAAAAAAAAATAGGGGTCCCTTGGGTGGCTTAGCCAGTTAGGCATGCAACTTCAGCTCAGGTCATGAATGTGTTCAAGCCCCGCATCAGGCTCTGTGCTGATAGCTCAGAGCCTGGAGACTGCTTCAGATTCTGGGTCCCTCTCTCCCTCTGCCTCTCCCCACTCGTGCTCTGTCTCTCTCTCTCTCAAGAATAAATAAAAAACATTTTTAAAAAAGTTTTTTAAAGAGTCCTCACTTGCTGGGGTACCTGGGTGGCTCAGTCGGCTAAGTGTCTGACTGGATCTCAGTTCAGGTCATGATCTTATGATGTGTGAGATTAAGCCCTGTATCAGACTGCACAGACAGCAAGGAGCTTGCTTGAGATTCTCTCTCTCCCTTTCTCTCTCAAAATAAATAAACATAAAAAAAAAAAAGTAAAGAGTCCTCAATTGTTAATTCTTGCAATCTGTCTTGTCTGTGGTTTAGGACCTTAACTGAAATCTATACAAAATGTGTATCCAGTATAATGACCACTGAGATTTGAAACAAAACACTCACACTGTAAACAAACTCTTTCATATTGATTAATTACATAGACGGGATCCACCAGATACATCTCACAGCGAAAACATGACACTAACTACTATGCCCGGGTTCTTACAGGTTTGGCCTGCTTAAATTAACAACCTGCCATGACACGATTCAGTTTTACTCACTATGTTCCCTTGTCTGAGCCACCACAAAATCATTAGTACAATGCATTATAACTTGGCACAAATACAATAATAAACAAAATCTAAACACAGCAACAAACTCCCAAGGGAGTAGCTAGCTGCAGAGCAGTGCTTCAGACGTTACATAAAACTAATTAATGCTGAAAACTCCCTACTTCGAAGAATACTACAACAAATGAAATACAACTAAGAAGTTTTAAGAGAAGGGACAAAATCAGATTTGTAGTTTAAACAGAAAAACCAGTATGTACAGGGTGGAGTAATTATTTTACTAGCAGTAAGAAGGCAAACGAGAAGGTTGCTGCAATAATTCAGTGACAAAAGAAAGCCTACATTAAGACAGTAATACTAGGAATACTGATAATACAGAGAAACCATTTAAATTTAAAGATGTTAAGGAAGTAGAATCTTAGGGCCAGCCAGGTGTGAGAAGTAAAACAGACGGATCAAGGACAACTTGGAGGTTTCTGGAAAAAGCAGGAACAGTGGTACGTTACCCAAGGCAAGGAAAAAGCAGGATTTGGGGGTGACGGGATTGACTGAGAAGCAGTAGAAGTGTTCATTTGTACATGACAAGCAGAAGTGTTCATTTGTACATGACAAACGCTTACAGAAACTATCTGATGACCTTCTAGCCTTATCTCTCCCCCAGCTTTTCTGGAAATTCTTGCCCCTCCCTTCACCCTACCTTCAGGGTACAGTTGACCAGTGAAGTCTGAATCCCTAACTGAAGCTAAGCCAATGCCCAGATCATATCTGTTTTTTTATGTACTTTTAAAATTTATTTATATCTATTCATACACATACATTCCACAGTCAGAAAACCCTACACCACAGTAAATACGGACCTTGTGACTAACTTAAATTCTAAAACAATCCTCAAACTCAAGTATCCACCAGGGATCTGCTAAGACAGGAGATGACCAACGTTTTTAAAGCCACATAGTAAATATTTGAGGCTTTGCAGGCCCTACGGTCCACTCTGTTATTGTAGCAGCAAAAGCAGCTACAAACAATACAGAAACAAATGGGTGTGTCATCTGTGTCCCAATAAAACTTTATTTATGAACACTAAAATTTGAGTTTCCTGTAATTTTCACAGGCCACAAAATTACTTTTTCCCCCATAATTTAACAATATAAAAAACATTTTTAGCTCACAGGCCACACAAAAGCAGGCAGCACTGGGCCTACTAACCATAGTTTACGGATCCTTGTGCGAAGGCAACACAGAACTGCCTTCCCTTAAAACTCTTTCCAAATGTCCTCTCAGTGTTAACCTTAACTTAAAACAACAGACAAGGAAAATAATCCTCGTTGACAGAACTGAAGATTTTCATTTGGCTTACCAAAGAACTCACTCCACTTGCAAGGAAGTAGGTAGACAAATGAAGGCCCATGTACTTGCTGGTTTTGCCATTTACCTTACACTGTACCTGCCTACCAATGTATGGTGTAAGTTTTGGAACAATGATACCTTCCTCTCCCCTCCACTCCTAACGGTTTGTTTTGTTGGTGGTGGTGGTGTTCTCCCACAACTATGTATCAGTTATGTCAGGGATGATTAAATTTAGTGTTTAGCCCACAACTTTCAGATATGTGACAAAGCAGATCCAGATCCAATTAACAAAGGATTTCACCATTCAAATCAGGACTCAGAGAACAAGGGCCTCTGGATGTGTTCACCAGATAGAAATTGGGTTGTCTCCATTGAAGAGATGAGGGTATCTGCTGTTATATACAGATAGCTATATTATGTTAAAAAAAAAAAAAATCAACAGGGGCGCCTATGATGCTGAGTTGGTTAAGCATTCAACTCTTGACTTCAGCTCAGGTCATGATGTTCCAGTTTGTGAGATCAAGCCCTGCATCAGGCTCTGCACTGACGGTGCAAAGCCTGCTTGGGATTCTTTCTCTCTCTCTCTCTCTCTCTCTCTGCCCCTCTACCTGCTTGTGTGTGCTCTCTCTCTCAATGTATATAAGTAAACATTTAAAAAATAAACATATATATAGGAAAAAGTAGGACTGTGTGTGTACTAAATAACTATGGGATAAATGAGGGGGACAACTATGGTTTAGAGTGTCCTTCACTCCACTTCTCTCTGGAATGTCACAGCCAGAACATGTTGGGTTTTTTAAAATGTTTATTTACTTATTTTGAGAAAGAGCATACATGCACCTAAGAGAGAGACAGATACAAAGAGAGAGAGCATGTGTGCATGTATGAGTACTGGGGCGGGGCAGAGAGACAGGGAGAAAGAGCTTCTCACAAACCACGAGATCATGACCTGAGCTAAAACCAAGAGCCAAACCAAGAGCTGGACATTTAACTGACGAGCCACCCAGGTGCCCCGGTTAGAGCATGTTAGAGTTGTGCTCCGCAGGTGGACATATTACCAAATGAGTCCTTTTCCTGGAACTGGAATTTGGAGTCAAAGCAGCCTCTCTCTGATAGCAGAAGATGTAAGTTAAAACTCAAAAGGTATTAGTTAAGTGTTAAATTTAGTCTGCAGCAAGAGAGAACTGAACACAGAAAGAACATCTGAAGCATAATAAAGAGACACTCCTAACTACATCTGCAGCTCCTGGATCTAGCTGTTCCTGAGTTCTAGCTGTCTTCTTGTGGGTTGACTGCCTTTCTTATAATTCATGGGGTATCTGATATGTTCTCAACAAGTTCTTTTTTGCTTACGTTAGGTACGTGCCACTCTTGGAAGGTATTCAGTTGAATGAAAGAGTTATGGTTCCCACAAAACACTTCAGAGATGGTAGCTGAAGCTATACAAATTTCACTCACATCCAGAAGACTGAAAACAGAAGGCCAAAATATTAAGAACCTTCAATATCAAGGGATTAGCAGAGAATTAAGTTTGTAAGAAAGCAACTGGTAGGAAGAAACGGAAGAGACAGTCATAACAAGAAAGAAAACAGTATCTAGGAGAAAATGGTTAACAACAACAACAACAACAAAAAAAAGGCAGAGAAAGAGATAAAGGAGTAAGCAATAACTATATAATTTAGCAATAAAGAAGTCACTGGTGGCCTTGGTAAGAGCAATTTCATGAACAGGATGAAAAGACAGGTTGAAAGTTTAAGGCTGCAGAGGAGGGGCACCTGGGTGATTCAGTCAGTTGAGTGTGGGACTTCAGCTCAGGTCATGATCTCACCATTTGTGAGGTTGAACCCCACATCGGGCTCTCTGCTGTCAGCGCAGACCCTGCTTCATTTCAGATCTTCTGTACCCCTCTCTCTGCTCCTCCCCAGCTCACATTCTCCCTCTCTCTCAAAAATAAAAACATTAAAAAAACAACAACAAACAAACAGGGCACCTGGGTGGCCCAACTGGCTAAGCATCTGACTTTGGCTCAGGTCATGATCTCACTGCTCATTAGTTTGAGCCCAGTGCCGGGCTCTGTGCTGACAGCTGAGCCCGGAGCCTGCTTTGGATTCTCTGTCTCCGTCTCTCTACCCCTCCCTCCCCCAGTTGTGCTCTCTCAAAAAAAATAAAGATTAAAAAAAAAAAAAACAAAAAGAGTGCAGAGGAAGTACACAACACTAGCCATGAAGCAATCTTCCTATTTAAAAAAAATTCAAGCTTTGGGGCGCCTGGCTGCTTCAGTTAGTAGAGCATGCAATTCTTGGGAGTTGGGAGTTCGAGCCCCAAGTTGGGCAGTTTATTTAAAAGTTACTCAGGGGCGCCTGGGTGGCTTAGTCGGTTAAGGGTCCGACTTTCGCTTAGGTCATGATCTCACGGTTTGTGGGTTCGAGCCCCGAGTCGGGCTCTGTGCTGACTGCCAGCTCAGAGCCTGGATTCTGTGTCTCCCTCTCTCTCTGACCTTCCCCTGCTCACGCTCTCTCTCTCTCCTAGAAATAAATAAAAATATTTAAAAAGTAAATAAATAAAATAAAAAATAAATAAATAAATAAAAGTTACTCAGAGGGCACCTGAGTGGCTCAGTTGCTTGAGCGTCCCACTCTTGATTTCTACTCAAGTCATGATCCCATGCTTTGTGGGACGGAGCCCTGCATCAGGCTCTGAATTTATAGTATGGGGTCTGCATGGGATGGATGTTCTCTCTCCCTCTCTCTCTGCACCTCCTCAACCTGTTCTCTCTCTCCCTGAAAATAAATAAACTTTGAAATAAAAATAACAATTCAAGGGCACCTGGGTCATTCAGTTAAGTATCTGACTCATGATTTAGGCTACGGTCATGACCTTGCAGTTCAGAGGTTCAAGCCCTGCCCTGACAATGCAGGGCCTGCTTGGGATTCTCGCTCTCCCTCTCTCTTTGCCTCTCCTCCACTCGTTCTCTATCTCTCAAAAGCAATAAATTTTAAAAATACAAAGTAAAAATAAAAATTCAAGGGGCGCCTGGGTGGCCTTGGTTAGGCATCTGCCTTCTCCCCTGCTTACCCTCTCTCAAAATAAATAAACATTAAAAAAATATAAAAATTCAAGCTTCAATTGGATCAAGCTTCTAAATATAACTACTATATACAGAAAAAACAAGGGACTGAGGAACATATTACATAAAACCACAGGGATGCATTCAGCACAATTTAAGGTTGTGAGAAATCTCATCGGGCAAAAATGTGGCTTCTTTAACAAACCAATTGTACAGAAACAAGAGTAAGTGCAAAACTCAGAGAAATTTGAAGACTGACTAGATATGTGATGATACTAAGGAATTAGTATTAACTTCTTTACTGAAAGGTTGGATTATTGTTTTAATCTTTATTTTTTGCAGATATATAATGAAATAGTAATACAAAGCCCTTATTTTACCAGGATGTCTTCCCTGATATACTGTGCCAGATGTCACTCAGCAGGGTATAGTCCCCTAGTCAACATAACACATAAGAGAGATACAAAGTGATGCAGGGATTCAAAGAAGGTAGTTCCCAGTTGGAGTATCCTAGGGAATCAAGTAAAATTTTGGAAAGGCAATGGTACTTCCACTGTGCCGCAAAAGACAGTGAAATTTTAATAAGTAGGGAACAAGAGAGGAAAAGTGATATTCCAGATGGAAGAAATGGAAGCAACGGCAAAGAGGTGGGAATGCCTGTCAATGTAAAGCACTGACCTCTCCATAAAACTGTCGCTACCATAATAATGACAAGAAAAGAAAAAGTCAAAGTGAAAAACTGTAACTCACTAGCCAGCTCTAACTTTACAAAATCATGAGAGACCCACCCATTCAGCCCTAAAGCAGTGACAGGTAGCACAGTCTTGGGGTAGATCATGACAATATGTGGGTAGCCTAACCATACTGGCTTTCCGCGGCAACAAAGTCATGTCAGTCGCTGATTTCCCCAGCCACACACCTACAACTCTGGAAAAGCAATGCACAAGGGTCTTTTATCTGTCCTAGGAAATAATGAAAATCGTTTAAAATGGTATCCAATAATAACTTTGGCTACCCACCTAAATGCCGTTGCCATGGTTCATTTGGCACTACAAAAGAGGTAGTAAAATTACACAAAATGCCTTCCCGCAGAACATTCCACAGGTTACAGATTTTTAAAAAAAGTATATTCCTGACAAAGCAAGCAGGTAGATGTTTTTATTTTTTGGCTATATTTACACTTTTTTTTTTTTTAAATTTCCAGTATCCTTTAACATGCAGCGCTATATTAGTTTCAGGTGTACAATACAGTGATCCAACAGTTTCATACATTACTCAGTGTTCATCACGACAAGTGCAGTCCTCTTGTCATGATGAGCAGTGGGTAATGTATGAAACTGTTGGATCACTATATTACATACCTAAACCTAACATAACAGTTTGTCAACTCTACTGGAATTAAATTTAAAAAAAAAATGTTTTTAAGTGCATTCCTAATCTCCTTCACCTTTTTCACCCATTCCTGCCACGCACCTCCCTTCTGGTAACCATGTGTTTGTTCTCTGTAGTTAGGAGTCTATTTTTTGGTTTATCTCTTTTTTTCTTTCTTTGGTTTGTTTTTGTTTCTTAAATTCCACATATGAGTGAATCATATGGTATCTGACTTTTTCTCTGACTGGCTTAGTTAACTTAGCATCATATTCTCTATACACATCCAAACTGTTGAAAATAGCAAGATTTCATTCTTGTTTATGACTAAATAGTATTCCATCATATAAAGATACCAATCTTCTTTATCCATTCATCTACTGGCGGACACTTGAGGTGCTTCTATAGTTGACTACTGCAAATAATGCTGCAAGAAACATAGGGGTGCATGTATCCCTCAAAATTAGTGTTTTCATTGTGTTTGGCTAAGTACCCAGTAGTGTGATTACTGGATTGTAAGGTACTTCTATTTTCAATTTTTTAAGGAAATAATGTCTTCCACGATGACTGCACCAGTTTGAAATCCCACCAACAGTACACAAGGCTTCCTTTTTCTCCACATCCTCACCAACACTTGTTGTTTCTTGAGTTTTTTATTTGAGCCATTTTAAGGTAGATTTTAAACAAAAATTTTTCCTTCAAAAACAGAATTAGGCTGGGGTGCCTGGGAAGCACAGTTGGTTAAGCATCCAAATCTTGATTTCAGCTCATGACCTCGGGTTCATGGGATGGATCCCCGCATTGGGCTCTGCACTGGGAGGACTGAATCTGCTTGGGATTCTCCTTCTTTGTCCCTCCCCTGATTGCGTGCCTGCGTGCATGTGTGCACTCTCTCTCTCATTCTCTCTCAAAATAAATAAGCTTTAAAGAAAGAGAGAATTAAGGGGTGCCTGGATGGCTCAGTTGGTTAAGTGTCCACCTTTGGCTCAGGTCATAATCTCAAGGTTCGTGGGTTTGAGTCCTGCATCCGGCTCTGTGCTGACAGCTCAGAGCCTGCAGCCTGCTTTGGATTTTGTGTCTCCCTCTCTCTCTGTCCCTCCCCCCCAAAACAAATAAATGTTAAAAAACAGAATTAAGGGGTGCCTAAGTGGTTCAATCGGTTGAGCGTCCAACTTTGGCTCAGGTCATAATCTCATGCTTCGTGGGTTTGAGCCCCACGTCGGACTCTGTGCTGACAGCTAGCTCAGGGCCTGGGGCCTGCTTCAGATTCTGTGTCTCCCTCTCTCTCTGACCCTCCTCTGCTCACGTTGTCTCTGTCTCTCAGAAATAAATAAAAAAAATTATAAAAAAAATTTTTAATAAAAATAAAACAGAATTAAGAAGTTCCAATATTAAAATGTTTTGTAATACTTTGGAAATGATTTCAGTGGTTCTAATATTTTCTGTGTGCTAATACCATTAAAATTCTTAGAATGTGATACCAGTGAAAATGAACATCAGGACAAACAGGAATGCAGATGATAGGCCCAAACTCCGTAACTGTCATGTTTATTATGACCTCTTCCATGTACTAGAGTTATCACCTCAAACAACCAAGATATTCAGTATAAAAAGTTACAAGTAGACCTACTTTTTTTAACCAAGGAAAAAGCACCAAGGTAACAGGTCTGGTTAGCTTTAATCACTAACTACACCTTACTTCACAGTAAGTGAGACTGGCACACACCCTCCCAGAAGTCAAATATAATCGCTCCAACTTATCAGAGGAAATGAAAAAGGAACTGGTTAAATATAATGACGACTGGGAGTTCACAAGCTGGGAAACCTTTACATTATAGAGGAAAGTTAAAAAAAAAATTTGAGTACAGTGGACTCAAAAAAAGTTTTTATACTAAGATATCTGGAGAATAGAGCTAAAGTAAAAAAAAAAAAAACCAACAAACTTAAGTCCTCAACTTTTATAATATGTACTGCACTTGTGGGTCATTGTCCAGGTGTCTCTTTAATACTTGTAAGAGTATCTGTTTAATTTTATGAAAAATACTACAAAGAAAAGGCCTTGTACATTTTGGACTCCATTCTAAACCAGTAGATGGCCACAAAAGAAGAAATACCTTTTTTCTTTGTTTCTCTCAGGTACACATAAAACCATGACATTTACCTTAACTCTTCAAAAAAGGTAAGATCCACAACTTTAAGAAGGCTCCACCCTTCTGTCATCTTCTGCAGTGGATAGTCACTGGTGCCCCTTCCAACACTGATCACTTACTCATACAGTTTTCTTTAGATGACCCTTCTGTGAAACCTTAGGCGGATACCACATTCACATTCAATCTAACAACTGTGTAAAATACTGACGAGGATACAGGAGAGATATAAACATAGTTCTTGTTCTAAACACACTGCAACAGACCTATCAGAGAATTACAATACAAAAGAACCTATCAGCTGTTACAAAAGACATACAATAACTCAAGAGCACAGAAAACGAATGTCATCTGACAAATAGAAAGTGAATCTGGATAAAAATATTCTATCTCTAGGAGTTCTTAATACCTAACAGAGCTTCACCAAAGCTCTGTACAATCATCTTGATACCCCAAAACCATGGAGCACTTTCCAATTAATACAGCTAAGCTTTTTTTTTTTTGGTAAACCAAACAGTAAAGTTAGGCCATTCACAGACATCCTATCTTGTCTCCACTTGGCGAAAAATTTTATTTAAAGTAGAATTTGCCTACTGTTCCTGCAGAGCTAACAAAAACCAAAGTCACCAGCATACAAGCCACCACACACTCAATGAAACTGCTGATATTTTAAAAAAAAATCATTGCTTCCAGGTAAATTGACTCAAAAAGATAATTATAAATAACTTCTTGAGGATTTTATTTAAAGTTCAGAGACTGAAAAATGCAGTGATGAATAAGGAAAATTAAGCTGAGAAATTTAAAGAAGCCAGCTTTGTTAAAAGACAAGTGGCCCTTTGCCAACACTTCTTTATGCATATATGACCAAAGAAGATCCAGGCCGATTCGCAGGCCACAAAGGCTCCCATCAAATGCCAAATTATGAAAATTCCCGTCAATACCTCCATTTTGATAAACCAAAGTACAGTTAAATAACAAAAGCACTTCACAAGGCTTTGCGAAATCAATATGGAAACAAAGCTCTGAGCTCTTAACACCTGAGTCCTAAAAATCAACACGTATTTCAAACGTCACATTTGCAAACATCCCTATAGGCACTTCTAGCTTAGATTCCACCAAGACAGACCGGTCACTGAAAAAGAGACTGGCCTTGGTGTAAAATTTCCGTAAAGCCATTCTGAATCGCAACTGACTGCGAGAACCCTAAATGAACTCTTCCTCTCCGTTTGACTCCATACACGACCATTTCAGATTGTGCTTTCAACTTCCTATAAATCATATCCACTGTGAGAGAAAAAACAGTAAGAATACTCCTCAAACTCTTATACCCCATGATCCACCCTCAAAGAGTGGAAGGAACACCAAAGTGGAAGGAACAAAGCACTGACGTCAATTACGAGATTAACCCCGGCACAGGCAGCTGGAGGAAAGGCCTACACATCCATATCCAAATCCGAGCTTTCGGGATAACTAGGTAACAGACCGACAGCGAAGTTATGGGAGGGGTAGTCAAGTATTACACCCCCACCTTCCCATTTTTAGTCAATCCCCTTCGCTAGCCGAAGGTGGAAATTTTTTTCCTTTTTTTTTTTTTTTTTTTTGCAGAGGTGGGGGTGGAGAGGGAGAGAGGGGGGTGAGGGAGAGAGAGACAGAGAGAGAGAAAGAGAGGGAGAGAGACATGCGCAGGATCGCGAGAAGGAAAGCGAGAACTAGTTGGGTAATGATAGCCAGAAATTTAGGCCTATTTTGTCTTTAACTACGAATAACTTGAAACTGAAGAGGATGTTAAAAAATCAGCGATCTGTCGATAGCCGTTCTGACGGCTGGAATGGATTAAGAAACGAAAGCGGAAAAGAGAAACGGTGAAAAGATGGATTTCTGGGAATTTTTGTGAGGATGGTTAGCCTTATTTATTATTTTTTTTTCCGAGGCCGGGGGGGAGGGGAGGGTGAAACGGAAAGAAGAGGGGCGAAGCCGGATCGAGCAGCCCGGGCCTGGAGGGTCTCCGCGAGCCCCCCGGCGGTCCCCGTTCACCGTCCCCCCCACCCCCACCCCGCACCCCGCGGCCAGGCCCGGCCCTCAGTCAGCCCGTCGGCGCCTCTCACCTCCAATCCCTGCTCCGCTAGGCCCAAACCATCTCCCAGCTGCGGCAGCGGCGGCGCCGGGCCTGCACCTTCACCGGACGCGCATTCGAGCCCGCCCGGGGGCGGCGACAAGCTGCCAAGGACGAGGGGCTCCGGGCGGCGGCGGGGGCTCGGCAGGTCTGGAAAGTCGCAGGCGGGGGCGGCGGCGACGCGCCTCACACGGAACCCGCGGAGGTCCCGCCCCGCTCCATGACGGTCGGGCCCAGCCCTGGACGGCCGACTGAGGCGGCAGGGGCGGGCCGACGAGGACCTGGCACCGGGATCCCCGCCCCGTCCGCTGGCGGCGGCGGCGACGGCGGCTCGACTCCCGCAGCCAGGACGGTGACTGACGCAGCGGCCGTGCCACCCATGTGACCAGGGACGGGCGGGGGCGAGGTGTCACGTGGCGACGCCGCGCCCCTCCCCGCCAGAAAAGCGGGGGTCTCCTGGGCCTGCAGTGCCTGGAGGCGACGCGGGGGCGGTGACGTGCGCGGCTGTCGGGTCGGACGACCCCGGACTGGCGGACCACCGGCCCCGGTGGGCTAGGCCCGAACTCCTGGGCCCGGCGGCCGCGCAGGGCAGGGCCGCCGGGCAGGACCCGGCCTGCCGATCCCGACGCGCACACCCTCCTGCGCACGTAGCCGCTACCGAGGTGCAGAAGGGCGGGGACGGGCCGAGCCGGATCTACCGGTTCTGGGGCGTCGGCGAAGGGTGGGGTTCGGGGCGGGCGCCCCTGGCGGGGGTCTGACGAACCCGAAGTCCCCTCGAGCGGCCCCCCGGTGCGGACGTCGATACGCCGAGTCCAGCGGCCCTCAACAGGTCGGCCAGGAGAGGAAGTCTCCAGGGACTTACTGCAGGAGGATGCTTGGAACCTCTCTTGAACTTCTCCCGTGAAGCCTCGCCCTTTCTGTTCGTCATCCAGACATTTTCTGCCGCTAATACTGTTCTTCAGGATATCATTGTCAACACTTGCCTTCATCTCTTAACATGTGCCAGTCAGGGCAAACTATAATTTAATTGAGAGTAAAACAATAGTTATAGACCCGACAGGGTTTTCAAAGGGTCCCGTAGAACCCAGTTTGGTAACTGTTCGGAGAAACTACCTCTGGTTCACCATTTGAATAACACTTTATAATCTCCTGCCTCTTACTGTTTTCTTTCTGTCAAGAAGCCTCAGGAAGCTGGGAGGAGCAGGGGAAGGAGAAGGGTTACTTTAATTTTGAAAAAAGCATTTTAAAGATTGCTTTTGGTAAGGTGCAAGGTTTTTGAGTTTTGTGATAAATTAGTATAAGGAGTATGCATATGAAAATGTTTTTTGCCAGCCCTTAAAACTGGTAATTCACCAGCATCAATAGAAATATAATTTTTTCTTTTTAAAATTATTAACTGACCACCTATTGTTTTTTAAGCTCCACTTATTATCTCTATATAGATATTATCTATCTATCTCTATAAGTGAGGAAATGTATTGATGCAAAACTCGAAAAGAACTATGATGAAATAGAGTGAAAAATCATTAGCCCTCCCATCCCTGCCCTTTAAGGATGCTCGTCCTGGAGGCAGTCATTTAGCATTTTCTAATGTATCCCTCCCAAGACATGTCATAAATAAAATGAAAATATACTGGTAACATACTTTTTACAGAAAGATCATGTACTATAAATACTATTAAGTTCCGTCCTTTTCTCACTTAAAATATTCTGGGTATCCTTCCATACTGATGTGGGGCCACAAACCAACAAATAATTCTTGAGAACTTTTGGTGCAAGAAGGTGCTTCAATTATAGCCTGAGGTCAGGACCCCTGGGCAGAAAGAGCTGCACCTTTGCTGTATGAATCCAGTGGCTGTGTGCTTAGTGCTGAAGGGGGAGGGGACCTACAGGGAGTATTAGATCCTGAATGTTTTCCTCCAATTTCTTCTCCTAAAACAAGTTTCAGAAGATTTCTCTGGTGCTTATCATTCAGCTCGATATTATCTCTAGGTGCGATTTACAGGCAGCCACGAGACCCTTTAAGACTGTAGCAATCAGGGGGCGCCTGGCTCAGTAGCTTAAACCTCCAACTTCAGCTCAGGTCATGATCTCGCGGTTCGTGGGTTGGAGCCCCGCGTCGGGCTCCGTGCTGACAGCTCAGAGCCTGGAGCCTCCTTTGGATTCTGTGTCTCCCTCCCTCTCTGACCCTCCCCTACTCACTCACTCTCTCTCTCTCAGAAATAAATAAAACATTTAAAAAAAAGAAAGAATGTAGCAATCAGCACATGTGTGATCTTTATCGGAACTGTATAGGCTATAGGTCAGCCTTCTGGGCTAAAGGTGAACATTTTTCTATTTCTGTCCATTACATATCACTACATGAAGAACTGCTTCATTCTTCCTAGTGGCAGTATAATGTTTCATTGTATGCAATGGCTGTAACTGATAACTAATTACCCCTTACAATGGGCAATTAATAAATAAATCTTACCCTGGAACCTATAGGTCAAAAGGTATTTTTAATTTTGATAGATATTGTCAAATTGTCCTCCATAGGAATTGTGCCAATTTTATTTGCTTTCAAATTTTACCTTGGAAGACTTACAAGACTATATTGGAAGGTAGTGGGGATGGAGAGAAATAAAAGAAACATTGTCATTTTACATAATAAATAAAGCAGTATTAAGATGCAAATTGATATTTAATAAACTTTACAAAAAGGTTCCTTAACTTATTTTGGAATAAATGTTATTTGGCTTAACCAAATGATAATAAGCTTTTTGTTCCATAGAGGATCATGATAACCTTTCAATACAAAATGAGGATCTTACTTAAAAACCAAAAAAGAGGATTGAGGTTAGAAAATACAGACTTTGGCATTTTTCAGCAAATAAGAATTTCCTTCCCTTTCAGCAATGAGAGAAAAAAATTCCTAAAATTATTTCTCAATAGGTAACATTTTAATACTCTGTCATTTAATCAGATGCATCCATTTTAACAAAGTGAATCTTGTCTCTATTTTCATGTTCCAAAACAACGTAACTGCACAGAATAAAGAAATAGTAGACAATACTAGCCATAGCTATAAGAGGGGAGAAAATGAAATAAATGTATGGTTGTTTTTTGTTTGTTTGTTTGTTTTCGTTTTTGAGAAAGAGAGAGAGTGCAAGCTGGGGAGGGGCACAGAGAGGGTGACACAGAATCTGAAGCGGGCTCCAGGTTCTGAGCTGTTAGCATAGAGCCAGATGTGGGGCTCGAACTCACTAGCTGTGAGATCATGACCTGAGCTGAAGCCAGATGCTTAAGCGACTGAGCCACAAAGGCACACCAGAAATGTATGATTGTTTTATTAGCGTGCAAGATTTTTTTTTCATTTTGATTCTTATTTTTTTTTTAAATAGTTTATGGTCAAGTTAGTTTCCATATAACACCCAGTGCTCATCCCCACAAGTGCCCTCCCCCATAACATGCAAGATTTTAACAAAGTATTCAACATACATTGTTCAGTAGCAATTTTGAATAGAGTTCTGTGTTTTATAAGTTATTTTTTGAGGTATAATTCACATTCAAGAAAATGCAGTGGTGCCTGGGTGGCTCAGTTGGTTGACCATTCGACTTCAGCTCAGGTCATGAACTCAAGTTCGTGGGTTTGAGCCACGTGGTGGACTCTGTGCTGACAGCTCAGAGCCTGGAGCCTGCTTCAGAGTCTGTGTCTCCCTCTCTCTCTGCCCCTCCCCTGATCATTCTCTGTCTCTGTGTCTCCAGAAATAAAATAAAAAAACATTTAAAAAATTTTTTAGAAAGAAAATGCATCTTTTTAAATGTGTAGAATTGTATAACTACCACAATACTCAGGACAATAGAGCATTTCCATTACACCAAAACATTCCCTCGTTCTCCTTTATACTGAACCCCCCACCTCAACCCCAATTCCTGGCAACCACTGGTAGGCTTTCTGTCCCTAAACTTTTAGTTTTTCCAGAGTATGACATAAATGGAACCATACAGTGTGTAGCCTTTTAAGTCTGGCTTCTTTCACTTAGCATAATGCCTTGAGATTTATCCATTGTTGTTGCATGTATTCGTAATTTATTCCCTTTTACTGCTAAGTAGTAATCTATTATATACGGGTATAACCTAGTTTGTTTACCCATGCATAAGTTGAAGGACATTTGAGTTTCCAGTTTTTAATGATTATGAGTACAGCTGATATAAACATTCATGTGCAAGGTTTCATTCAGACTTTAAAATTCCTATTTCTGGGGCGCCTGGGTGGCTTAGTCGGTTAAGCGTCCGACTTTCACTTGGGTCATGATCTCGCGGTTCGTGGGTTCGAGCCCCGCGTCGGGCTCTGTGCTGACTGCCAGCTCAGAGCCTGGAGCCTGTTTCAGTCTGTGACTCCCTCTCTCTCTGACCCTCCCCTGCTCACACTGTCTCTCTCTCTCCCAGAAATAAATAAAAATATTAAAAAAAAAAAAATTCCCATTTCTAATTAATGTATTTTTTTAATGTTTATTTTGAGAGAGACAGACAGAGAGACAGAGCATGAACGTGGGAGAGGCAGAGAAAGAGGGACATACAGAATCTGAAGCAGGCTCCAGGCTCTGAGCTGTCAGCACAGAGCCCAACATGGGGCTTGAACCCTCGAGCCATGAGATCATGACCCGAGCTGAACTCGGACGCCTAACCGACTGAGCCACCCAGGCATCCCAATTAATGTGTTTTTTAAAAAAGATTTTATTTTTAAGTATTCTGTACACCAAATGTGGGGCTTGAACTCACAACCCCAAAATCAAGGGTTGCATGCTTTACCAACTCAGCCAGCCAGGAACCCCTACAATTATTTTCTGAAAATCACATCTAGTTATAGGAAATACCAAGTCACAATTCATCTGCATAAATATTATTCCATATTATTTTAGAAACTCATAATTTATTCATTATATATCAAATATGTATTAAACACCCACATATAGCAGGTCCTATTCTAGGCACATGGATAGAACAATTGTTAAACGCTCCTCCCAAAAAATACCACCCAAACACAACAGAAACCATATGGTGATAAGGCAAAGCTGAATGTATCATTTACTGGCAAGGGAGACCAGTACCTTGACAGACTCTGTAACATTCAGTAACATTCCCAACAGGGAAGTTGGGATATTTATAAATTTGGGGGGCATGTTTTAACGGGGCATTTCAGTTCAGAGGCTAGATTAGAGTTTAGTGAGAATCATGATAAAATAGGTTAGGATTAGTGGACAAGCAAAGATTTTTTTTTAATATTTATTTTTATTTTTGAGAGACAGAGAGCACAAGTGGGAGAGGTAAAGAGAGAGGCAAATACAGGATCCGAAGCAGGCTCCAGGCTCTGAGCTGTCAGCATAGAGCCCGATGTAAGGCTCAAACCCATGAAACATGAGATAACAACCTGAGCTGAAGTCGGATGATTAACCAACTGAGCCACCCAGGCACCCCCAAAGATTTTTAAGAGTCTTGGAGAGTGTATTAATTATTGCTGCTGTAACAAATGACACACACATAAGTGCTTAAAATAACACAAATTTATCATCCTGTAATTTTGTAAGTCAGAAATCTGACAGGTCTTGTTGGGTTAGGAAGAAGGTGTTAGAAAGACTGCTTCTTTCTGGAGACTCTAGGAGGCAATCCATTCTTTGCCTTTTCCAGTCTTTATAGAATGTCCACGCCCCTTGGCTTGTGCCCCTTTTCAGCTTCGAAGTCAGCCATTGCTGGCTGAGTACTTTCTTAAATCACATCACTCTTTCTATTCTATCTCCGTCTTCTATTTGAGAACCCCTGTGGTTACTATAGTCTCACTCAGATAATCCAGAATCATCTCCCTATTTTAAGGTCAACTGAATTAGCAATCTAAGTCTATCTGCCAGCTACTTCCCTTTGTCATGTAACACATCATATTTGAAGATTCCAGGGACTCGTACATGGACATCTTCCGTGTAGGCCATCATCTAAAGTCATCTACTGCAAAAATAGAAAGGATTCAGTGTTAAGAGAAAAAAGTTAAAATAAAGTCATCTACTGAAAAGTTGAGCAACTTGGTGTTCATTTAAATGGGATTTTTGAGAAGTTCCTGAAATGAGCAATAAAGCTTCTTGCAATTTTTCTCTTTCTGGTTAAAATGTTCCTGAATTGGGGGTGTCTGGGTGGGTCAGTCAGTTGAGCATCCAACTTTGGCACAGGTTATGATCTCATAATCTTTGAGTTCGAGCCCCATGTTGGGCTCTGGGCTGACAGCTCAGAGCCTGGATTCTGTGTCTCCCTCTCTCCCTGCCCCTCTCCTGCTCATGCTCTGTCTTTCTGTCTTTCAAAAATAAATAAACCTTTAAAAAATTTTAAATATTCCTGAATTATAGTTATGTTGTAGATAACAAATAATAAAACCTTGTTAATGCTGACAGTAATCTTGTGGATGTAGATGGTTTCAATGTTCAATGTCCCACTTTGTAGTTATTCTTCAACCTGAGCTGGAGACCATTGACATCAGGGGCCATAATCAATCCAAATCTTCATTATTATTTGGGGTGTCATAATTACAAATCAGATTTCTGGGGGCAGCTGTTTCAATTGCAAAAGTGCCAGGCTTTCCCACTTAAAAAATTTTTTTAAGGTTTTATTTCTTTTTGAGAGACAGAGTGCCAGTGGGGGAGGGGCAGAGAGAAGGAGACACAGAATTTGAAGCAGGTTTCCTGCTCTGAGCGGTCAGCACAGAGCCCAACATGGGGCTTGAACCCATAAACCATGAGATCATGACCGGAGCTGAAGTCAGATGCTTAACTGACCGAGCCACCCAGGTGCTCCATGGCTTTTGCACTTTTAATACTGCTAGAGAAATTTGGAGAAAACTCGAGAACACATTCCTCACAGTTCACCCTGTGGGTGATACAGGGGTTACAACGACTCTTCCTGTTGGTCACTGTTGAGGGCTGCTCCTAGGGATGTTAATTCCCCAGTGGCTCCAGCCTGTCGCATGTGAGCAGAGTAGACTCCAGCAGCCAGGGAGTCCTCAGGCAAATAAAATCAGGAACATCTACACAGTTTTGAAATGGTAGAGGTGAGGGAACGTGGGTGAGGCACCAACAATATCTGGTTCGATAATTACTATACATACTATGTGGTAAATACTTTGGATGTGCTATTTAATCATCTCGAGCTTTTCCTTTCTGTCTTGTCCACTACAACCATGCCACTGAAACCACTCACCAAGAATGCCAACAATTACCACACTGCCAAATTAACAAGTTGAATCCTTGTCTTTACTTGAGTGGCATTTCACACAGTTGACTTTTCTCTCTGGTTTGAAACGTTTTCTTCTCTTGTTTTTTTTTTTTTTTTTAAATGTTTTATTTATTTCTAAGAGAAGAGACAGCGTGAGCAGGGGAGGGTCAGAGAGAGAGGGAGTCACAGACTGAAACAGGCTCCAGGCTCTGAGCTGGCAGTCAGCACAGAGCCCGACGCGGGCTCGAACCCACGAACCGCGAGATCATGACCTGAGCGAAAGTCGGACGCTTAACCCACTAAGCCACCCAGGCGCCCTTTCTTCTCTTGTTTTTTAAGATGCCCCACTCTTAGAATTTCCCTCTTATCCCCTGGCTGCTGCTTTTCAGGTTCATTTGCAAGAGCGCCTTTACCTTTCTTGACTTCTGAGTAAAAGTACCCTAAGACTTGTTCTTTAAGCTCCGTCTCTTTCTAGAGTTGGCCAACTTTTTCTGTAAAGGTGAGATAGTTAATAGTGTAGGCTTTGCAGGACAAGCAGCAAAATCAAGGATGTTATGTAGGTATATAACAATAGATTTAATTTTTTCTACAGATGTTTTTGATGAAATTCAAAGTATAGTAATTGGGTAAGTTTTGTAATCCAAGTCTACTGATGAGAATAACAATTTTTGGTAGGGAGTGAGAATAATATTTCTCTTGATTGAGATTCAAACTTAGTGTATCCTATCATCAAAAGTGCTTTTAGGGGTGCCCGGCTGGCTCAGTCAGTAGAGTATGTGAATCTTGATCTTGGGGTTTTAAGTTCAAGCCCCATGATGGATGTGGAGCTTACATTAAAAAAAAAAAAAAAATACTTTCACGGTCGCCTGGGTGGCTCAGTCAGTTAAGCGAACGACTTTGGCTCAGGTCATAATCGTATGGTTCATGAGACCAAGCCCCACACAGGGCTCTGCACTGACAGTGCAAAGCCTCCTTGTGATTTTCTCTCTCTCTCTCTCTCTTTATCTCTCTCTCACTGCTTCTCCCCAACTCATGTTCATGCGCTCTGTCTCTCTCAAAATGACTAAACCTCTTTTCAAAACTTTTCTCAAATATTCTTCTATTAATATGATCTGTAATGAAAGTTTATCTATTTCACTTTTGAAAACATGTTTTCACACAGATAGGTATTGCCAAATACTTATATTGATCTGTTGGCTTGTGATATTAATAAGAATATTAATTTCTTGAAAAAAAATGTATAGAGTTTTACTATGTTCTTCTCTTGATGTATGCCTTAGAACGTATCATTACATTGAAAAGTGTCACCTTTGATTGAAGATTGAATAGGACATCCTCAACCGTAGAGTTAAGTGGATTTTTAAATATGAAAATTTCCTTTACATCTGAAGTGAAGTTCAGAAAACACTTTAGGCAATGTAGTTTGAGCTCAGAGAAGATATATGCTGCAAATGTGTGTGCTAATGCACATTTTACTTCTCCTTGTAACTTTTGGCATGACAGGAAGTATATGAAGCAATTCAACATTACTTGTACCCCAAAAAAGTTGTCATTGCTGAAGTAACTTCAGTATGGAAAAAGTTTCACATATAAACAATTTACCTTGTGATTTTAGGTTGATTTCATTAAGAAGCATTACTGAGTCTTCAGTAGAAGCTAATTTCCAAACCATTTCGTGTTCAACGGCAGTTGAGGGCAATTCTCATTCATGAAAACTTGAAACTCACATTATTCACAATCACCAAAAGGTGGGAGCAACCCAAGCGTCCATCAGTGAATGAATGGATATAAACAAGATGTGGTATATCCACACAACAGGATATTATTCAACCTTAAAAAGGAAGAAAACTTGGGGCGCCTGGGTGGCTTAGTCGGTTGAGCGTCCGACTTTCGCTTGGGTCATGATCTCGCGGTTCGTGGGTTCGAGCCCCGCGTCGGGCTCTGTGCTGACCGCCAGCTCAGAGCCTGGAGCCTGCTTCAGTCTGTGACTCCCTCTCTCTCTGACCCTCCCCTGCTCACGCTGTCTCTCTCTCTCTCTCTCCTAGAAATAAATTAAAAAAAAAAAAAAAAAGGAAGAAAACTCTGACACATGCTGTAACATGGACGAACCTTGAGGAAGTTATGCTAGATGAAATCAGCCAATCACAAAAAAGACAAGTGTTGTATCATTCCACTTGCATGAGTACCAAGAGTAGTCAAAGTCATAGAGACAGAAAGTAGAAGGGTGGTTGCCAGGGGCTAGGGGAGGGGGAGAATGGAGGCTCTGTTTAATGGATATAGAGTTTCAATTTTGCAAGATCCAATGAGCTTTGCAGACGGATACTGGTGACGGTGGTAATTAATGGTTGTACAACATTGTGCATATACTTAACACCAGTGAAATGTACAATTAAAAACAATTAAGATGTTAATTTTTTAACCTTTTTACTTTACACAGAGAGTATATGAGCTGAGAAGAGGGGCTAAGAAAGAGAGGCAGAGAATCTCAAGCAGTCTCCATGCTCAGTGCAGAACCTGACATGGGGCTTGATCCCACAACCATTGGATCATGATCCGAGCTGAAACCAAGAGTCGGAAGCTCAACCGACTGAGCCACCCAGGTGCCTCAAGATGTTAAAATTTATGTTTTATTATTTTAACATCAATTTAAAAAATTCCGTCTGTGTCCTGAGTTCAAGCAGTGACAACAATACTTTACCACTACTAAGCCATCAGCCTGCTATGTCATAGAGCAAGTCAGGTTATGCAGGTTTATTTTAAAAAAAGTTCCTGTAATTTATGATGGTTAAATCCAGAAGAGCAAATAAAGATCACTGTTGACACTGTTCAATAAAACATGATAAATTCAAATATTTGCCACAAGGCTTTAAACACCTTACATTTTCAAAAGCTTTGTAAATCTATTCAACTGAGATTTTTCTGCTCCTTATATATTGGTACTATCAACTGTAACACATTTTATCCAACTCATCTTCAGGTTATACTAAATTAGTGTTTTTTTTAACTACCTCAAAAATATTTTCACAAGCAGAAAAAATTCCCACAGACTGCTCTTAAAGGCTACTTCTTTGGTCTCTTCAAACTCAACATTGATTTCTTGAATAAACAACTGAATAGCATGTAACATCCCTGCGCTTATCAAGAGTCAATGACACATGCATCAAATAGACCCCTATAGACGCATATATAGAGTTGAGAATCTATAAAAAAATTCCTAATATTTATGATCAATTGATTTTCAATGAGGGTTCCAAGACAATTCAAGAGACAAATTATAGGGGCGCCTGGGTGGCTCAGTCGGTTAAGCGTCCGACTTCAGCTCAGGTCACGATCTCATGTGGTTTGTGGGCTCCAGCCCAGCGTTGGGCTCTGTGCTGACAGCTCAGAGCCTGGAGCCTGTTTCAGATTCTGTGTCTCCCTCTCTCTCTGACCCTCCCCTGCTCACAGACTCTCTCTCTCTCAGAAATAAATTTTTTAAAAAACATTAAAAATTTTAAAAAAAGAGACAAATGATAGTCATTTCGGGGTGCCTGGGTGACTCAGATGGTTAAGTGTCCAACTCATGGCTTTGGCTCAGGTCATGATCTCATGGTTCGTGGTTCAAACCCTCAACTGAGATCCTCTTTCTCTTCCTCTCTCTCTGCCCCTCCCCCACTCACTCTCCCTCTCTCTCTCAAAAAAAAAAAAAAACTTAAAAAACAAAACAAAAGACAAATAAAAATCAGTAGTCTTCTCAACAAAAGGTGCTGGGACAACCGCATTTCCATTTACGAAAGAATGAATTTGGATCCCTACTTCACACCATATACAAAAATTAGCTCAAAGGAATCAAAGACCTAATTATAAGAGCTAACACTATAAAACATGGGCATAAATTTTTAAGACTTAGCTTAGGCAATGGTCTATTAGATGTGTGATATTGTGGTTCATAATTTAAATGGATTATATGTAAATGATCAAAAGGTATTTCTTATGTATTTGGTCCTTGTCCATGGTTTCTGGCTACTGCTTCCAAACCCTTGGCAGTCCCTAACAGTTAAGAGTGATAAAAGTGTCTTCTCTTTATTCATGAGGTCACTTTTGGGATTCACCTAAGGATGGAAGCTGATTGCCAGAAGGACCAACTATGTGATTTAGAAGGTTGAAACTGTCAGTCCCACCCCTCAATTTTTCAATCCCCAAAAGAGGAAAGGGTGAATCAGCCAATGGCCAATGAATTAATCAATCATGACTATGCAATGAAGCTTCCATGAAAACCTCACAGGACTGGTTCTGAGAGCTTCTGGGTTAAATACTGGGGAGAGTGACAAACCAGGAGAAGGCATGGAAGCTCTATGCCCCTTATGCACATACCTTGCCCTATGTACCTCTTCATCTGATGTTGATTCATATCATTTATCATATCTTTTAATAAACTGGAAAATAAAACTCTAACCCTGAGTTCTGTAAACTGCTCTAGCATATTAATTTTTTTATTAAAAAAAATTATTTAGGGGTGCCTGGGTGGCTCATTTGGATAAGCAACTGACTTCAGCTCAGGTCACCATCTCACAGTCTGTGAGTTAGAGCCTTGATGTCAACAGCTCAGTCTGGAGCCTGCTTTGGATTCTGTGTTTCCCTCTCTCTCTGTCCCTCCCCTGTTCATGCTCTCTCTCTCTCTCTCAAAAATAAATTAAAATTTTTTTAATGTTTATATTTGAGAGAGAAAGAGACAGAGCATGAGTGTGGGAGGGGCAGAGAGTGAGATAGACACAGAATCTGAAGCAGGATCCAGGTTCTGAGCTGTCAGCTCAGAGTCCAATGTGGGGCTCTAACTCATGAACCATGAAATCAAGTCAGTCTCAACTGACTGAGCCATTCAGGTGTCCCTACATTTTTTTAATGTTTATTCATTTTTGAGAGAGAGAGAAAGAGAGATACAGAGCATGAGTGGAGTAGGGGTAGAGAGAGAGGGAGACACAGTATCTGAAGCAGGCTCCAGGCTCTGAGCTGTCAGCACAGAGCCCGATGAGGGACTCGAACTCACGAACTCCGAGATCACGCATGACCTGAACCAAAGTCAGACACTTAACTGACTGAGCCACCCAGGAACCCCAAGCTGCTCTAGTCTATTAAAGGTATCTAAGGAGGAGACTGTTTGGAACATCCACAGTCTGTAGCTGGTTGGTCAGAAGCACAAGAAACAGCCTAGGACGTGTGTCTGGCATCCGAAGTGAGAGACTGAGGGCAGTCTTGTAAGACTGTGTCCTTAATGAGCAGAATCTGATGCAGTCTCAGGTTAGTTTTAGAGTTCAGTTGAAATCCCAGACATCCATCAGATGCCCAAGAATTGCTTGGTGTTGGGTGTGAGGGAGCCCCTCCCATGATGGAATTGGGTCCAGGAACCTTAGGAGAATATGACACCCAAAAGACAAGCAATGAAAGAAAAAATAATAAACTAGACCTCATCAAAATTGAAAACTTTTGTTCTTCAAAGAAGAGCATCAAGAGAGTGAGAAGACTAGACAAAAGCTCAGTTTTTCAAAAATGGGCAGAAGATGGGAGTGAACATTTCTTTCAAGAAGAAATACAAATGGTCAATGAGCTCATGAGATAATCCTCAATATCATTAGGTATTAAGGAAATGCAAATCAAAACCACCATGTTGATACTGCTGCATACTCACGAGGATGGTTATAATCAAAGCAACAGATAATTACAAGTGTTGGTAAAATGTAGAGAAATTGCAGATTGCTGCTGGGATTGTAAGACGGTGCAGCTGCTTTGGAAAACAGTCTGTCAGTTCCTCAAAATGTTAAGCATAAAGTTACTATATGACCCAGAAAGTCCATTCCTTGGTGTGTACCCAGGAGAATGCAAAACATACGTCCACACAAAAATTTGGACACAGTGTTCATAGCAACAGTATTCGTAATAGTCAAAAGATGGAAAACAATCCAAGTGTTCAACTGATAAATGGATAATCAATTGTGGTATGTCCATAAAATAGAACATCATTTGGCAATTAAAAAAGGAAATATATGCTATACTATAGATGAACTTTGAAAACCTTGTGCTAAGTGAAAGAAGTGAGCCACAAAACAACATATTATGTCATTCTATTTATATGAAATGTCCACAACAGGCAAATCTAGAGCCAGAACAAGACTAGTGGTTTCCAGTGACTGGGTGGCTTGGAGGGAGATGAATAAAGCTGCTCATAGGTACAGGGTTTCTTTTTGGGGTGAAAAATATTTAGAAATTTATTCTGGCGATGATTCACAACTCTGAACTATACACTGTAACTGGGTGAATTGCATGGTATGATCATTATAACTCAAGAAGCAATTATGAAAAAAAGAGGGTCCAGGAAAACCAGACGACATCACTTACCTTGTTCATAATTGACTATTGATGCTGCTCTCACTGTTTTCAACCCTGGGCAACTGTTCACACAGAAAGGCTCATAATCTTGAACAATTTTGCTTTCTCTGGATATATTTCTTTGCTGCAATCAAATGTGATTAAATGAACTTGCCCTCAGTAAATGGCTTTCTTTGCTTGGATAACAAAATGAGCTGCTTAGGAACTTACTTTGGTTATAGCCTCCTTTTCATTTTTTATTTTTGTGAAGAAGTTCGGCTGTAATGAGACATCCCACTTAAAATTTTCAATGTCTTTTATGATCTAGTCTCAGAAATCACATCAATTTCTGCAATATTCTGCTGGTTGCACAAGTCAGCCCTATTCAGTCTGGGAATAGATGTACAAGGACATGAATAACGCAAGTCAGGAGTTGTTCAGGGCCATTTTAGAAGCCGCCTACCACAGGGCCCTTCTACAATAAATGAATAAAAAAAAAAACAAAAACCCACACCAGCAGGAGTTAACAGTATTTTTTTCATTTTGTAAAAATATTTTTTAAATGTTATCTCTTACCAGAACTGATGTCTTTTTTTTTTTTAATGTTTATTTATTTTTGAGAGAGAGAGAGAGAGTGAGCAGGCATGAGTGGAGGAGGGGCAGAGAGAGAGGTAGAATAACAGAAGATCCCAAGCAGGCTCCGCACTGACAGCAGAGAGCCTGGCGCAGGGTCCAAACTCAAGGGCGATGATTCCTGCATTCGTGACCTAAGCCAAAGTCAGATACTTAACCAACTGAGCCACCCAGACACCCCAAAGATTTTTCTTTTTGAGAGAGAGAGAGGGGACAGACAGAGAGGGAGACAGAATCCCAAGCAGGCTCCGCACCGTCAGTGAAGAGCCAGATGCGAGGCTCTAACTCACGAACCATGAGATCATGACCTAAGCTGAAATCAAGAGTCAGATACTGATTTCATTAACTGAGCCACTCAGGCACCTCCATAAAACATTTTTTGGTGTCATGATTCTAATGCAAACATTATGAAAACTAGTTAGTACAAATTTGCTCATGGCTCATAGTCTCTATATGACTATCACTCCCACCTCTGCCCCAGAAATGAGTCCAAGTATACTATTAAGGCAAATGAAAATATTAACAATCTTATTTATCATTCATTTATTCATATTTCAAACAATTATCTATTGAGTGCCTATCATATACCAGACAGCATCATAAGCATCCTAGATTGTAAGAGTCAGGAGTCAACAAAACAGTGCTTGTGAGGCTTCTATTTTAGTGAGGACACAGACCAACAAATACATATATATGATCATCATTCAGGTATAAATACAAAGAGAAAAAGGTGGAAAGGGTACAGGTACTATTTTAGCTAGGTTGGCTAGGAAAAATCTCTCATTAGAGATGAACATTGAGCAAAAACTTAAATGTGGTCCTTTAATAAATGTTCCTTTTGGGGCGCCTAGGTGGCTCAGTTAGTTAGACCTCCAACTTCAGCTCAAGTCATGATCTTACAGTTTGTGAGTTTGAGCCCCAGGTTGGGATCTGTGCTGATAGCTCAGAGCCTAGAGCCTGGTTCAGATTCTGTGTCTCCCTCTCTCTCTGCCCTTCCCCCACTCACATTCTTTCTCTCTCTCTCTCAAAAATAAGTAAACATTTGAAAAATTTTTAAAAAAATGTTTACTTTAAAACATATGAATACAAGGTGCCTGGGTGGCTCAGTCAGTTAAGCGTCTGACTTCGGCTCAGGTCATGATCACACGGTTCGTGGGTTCGAACCCCATGTTGGGCTCTGTGCTGACAGCCATCTCAGAGCCTGGAGCCTGTTTTGGATTCTGTGTCTCCCTCTTTCTCTGACCCTCCCCTGCTCATGCTGTCTCTCTCAGAAATAAATAAAACATTAAAAAAAATTTTAATAAAAATTAAAAAAATAAAACATGTAAACATTAGGATTTTTAAATTATTATTATTACATAACAAACAGCTCAAAACTTAGTGGCTTAGGGGCCTCTGGGTGGCTCAGTCAGTTGAGCGTCCAACTTTAGCTCAGGTCATGATCTCATGGTTCAGGCCCCATGTCAGGGCTCTACACTGACAGCTCAGAGCCTGGAGCCTGCTTTAGATTCTGTCTCCCTCTCTCTCTGTCCCTCCCCTGTTGTGCTCTGTCTCTCTGTCTCGGTCTCTGTCTCTGTCTCTGTCTCTCTCAAAAATAAATAAACATTGAAAAAAAAAACCTTAGTGGCTTAAAACAACAGTAACCATTTATTATCTCTCACAATTTCTGTGGGTCAGGAAGGCAGGTGTGGCTTTGGTAGGTAGTTCTGGCTAAGAGGGTCTCTCGAAAGATGATAATCAATTCTTTGAAGACTTAAGTGGGGATGGAGGATCAGACGTGACTGGAAGGTTGATTGGAGTTCCTCTGCACTGGGGTCTCTACATGGCTACCTGAGTCCCCTCATGCCATGGAGTGAGGGTTTCAAGAGACAAAGCAGAAGCCGTATTGCCTTTTATGACCTAGCCTCTGAAGTCACACACTGTCACTTTTGTTTTATTCCACTGGTTACCTAGATCAGCCCTGATTCAGTGTGGGAAGGGACTATACAAGGGCATAAATAACAGGAAATGAGGATCATTGGGAACCGTCTGAAAGGCTGGTTACACCAATCCAAACCATAATTTTCTCTCAGATGCTTGTAGTGACTTTAAGCAACTTCCACGGTGGGGGAGAGGGGACCCCACTAATGAACAACAAAGTCTATTTTTTTATATTGGTTCAATTTCATTTTCAGTTCCTTTTTTTTTTTTTTTATTTCTAGGAGAGAGAGATTGAGAGACAGCGTGAGCAGGGGAGGGTCAGAGAGAGAGGGAGTCACAGACTGAAACAGGCTCCAGGCTCTGAGCTGGCAGTCAGCACAGAGCCCGACGCGGGGCTCGAACCCACGAACCGCGAGATCATGACCCAAGCGAAAGCCGGACGCCTAACCGACTAAGCCACCCAGGCGCCCCTCAGTTCTTTTTTTTTAAAAACTGTTTTAAAAGTTTATTATTTTTGAGAGAGAGAGAGACAAAGTACAAGTGGGGGAAGGGCAGAGAGAGGGAGACGCACAATCTGAAGCAGGCTCCAGGCTCTGAGCTGTCAGCACAGGAGCCTTGAGATGATGACCTGAGCCAATGTCGATGCTCAACTCACTAAGCCAACCAGGTGCCCCTCATTTTCAGTTCTTACTCACATGCCTAACCTGTGTACCTTCACATTTATAGAAGACTCCACCCAATAGTAGAATACACATTCTTTTCAGAATGCACTCAAAACATCCATAAGGTACCTTTGCCAAGATAGTGCATGTTCCAGATCATAAAACAAGTCTCAATAAGGGTAAGAGGATTCAAGCCATATTAGGTATATACAAGGAATACCAGACCAGGGATGCCTGGGAGGCTCAGTGACTTTAGTGCCTGACTTGAGCTCAAGTCATGATTTCAAGTCCTGCATCAGATTCTGTGCTGACAGCTCAGAGCCTGGAGCCTGTTTCAGATTCTGTGTCTCCCTCCCTCTCTGCCCTTGCCCCACTCATGCTCTGTCTCTGTCTCTCAAAAATAAAACAAACATTAAAAAAAAGTTTTAAACAAGGAATTCCTGACCATAGTTGGAACTAAATTAAAAATCAGTCAATCACAGAAACATCTCTGGAAAATCCTCCAATATATAGAAACAATTATTCCTTGTTAGAATTTTTTTAAATGTTTTATTTATTTCTGAGAGAGAGAGAAAGAGACAGCATGTGCAGGGGAGAGTCAGAGAGAAGGAGACACAAAACTGGGAGACACAAAACTGGAAACAGGCTCCAGGCTCTGAGCTGGCTGTCAGCACAGAGCCTGATGCAGGGCTTGGACCCACGAACCATGAGATCATGACCCGAGCTGAAGTTGAATGCTTAACCAACTGAGCCACTCACGCGCCCTTGTTACAAATTTTTTTTACCTTCTGGGTTTTTTTTTTAATGTTTATTTATTTTTGAGAGAGACAAAGACAGAGTAAGAGTGTGGGAGGAGCAGAGAGAGAGGGAGACAGAATCCAATGCAGGCTCCAGGCTCCAAGCTGTCAGCACAGAGCCTGGTGCAGAGCCTGATGCAGGGCATGAACAAACCACCAGATCATGACCTGAGCCAAAGCTGGTTACCCAACCAACTGAGCCACCCAGGCACCTCTACCTTTCGGTTTATAAATAGAAATCTTTTTTTTTTAATGTTTTATTTATTTCTAGGAGAGAGAGAGAGAGAGACAGCGTGAGCAGGGGAGGGTCAGAGAGAGAGGGAGTCACAGACTCTGAAACAGGCTCCAGGCTCTGAGCTGGCAGTCAGCACAGAGCCCGACGCGGGGCTCGAACCCACGAACTGCGAGATCATGACTAAGCGAAAGTCGGACGCTTAACCGACTAAGCCACCCAGGCGCCCCATGTAAATAGAAATCTTTTACAAAAAGTACAAAAACAATTTTTTCTAAGAATGGGGTTTTGTTTCTGGGAAAATACTATTTCTTTATAAATATATGGGTATTTAAGTCATCTGTCTATTCTTCAAGCGAAACTTGTTTGGCTTCCAAGTAATTTTTGTTTCATATTATTTATTAAATGAATAAAGTTACATTATTCCCTTAGAGTCTTTAAATTTTTTTTAATGTTTATTCATTACATTCATTATTCAGTACGTTCATTATAAGGGAGACACACAAAGAGAGGGAGACACAAAATCGGAAGCAGGCTCCAGGCTTTGTGCTGTCTACACAGAGTCCAAAACGGGGCTTGAACTCACAAATCATGAGATCATGACCGGAGCCGAATTCGATTGCTGCACCGCCTGAACCACTCAGGCACCCCTCCCTTAGTGTTTTTTAATATCCATGGAATCCGTAGTGATGTTCTCTCTCTCATTCCTGATACCGGTAATTTGTACTTTCTCTACCTTTATCTTGAGCAGTCTGGCTAGAGGTTTATTAATTTTACTAATCTTCTCAAAGAACCACCTTTCGGATTCATTGACTTTATTATTTGTCCATTTACTATTTAATTGACCTCTGCTCTGATCTTCATTATCTCCTTTCTTCTTATTTTTGCATTTTTTTCTTTCTCTAAAATGTTTATTTATTTATTTTGAGAGAGAGAAACAGAGAGGGAGGGGCAGAGAGAGAATCTCTAGCAGTCGCCATCTGTCATTATGGAGCCAGAGGTGGGGCTTGATCTCACTAAACCTTGAGGTCACGACCTGAGCTGAAATCAAGAGTCAGATTCTCTCTCTTTTTTTTTTTTTAATTTTTTAATGTTTTATTTATTTCTGGGAGAGAGACAGCATGAGCAGGGGAGGGTTAGAGAGAGAGGGAGTCACAGACTCTGAACAGGCTCCAGGCTCTGAGCTGGCAGTCAGCACAGAGCCCGACGCGGGGCTCAAACCCACGAACCGCGAGATCATGACCTAAGCGAATGTCGGACGCTTAACAGACTAAGCCACCCAGGCACCCCTAATTTAGCTTTTTAATTTAAAAAATTGTTACTGTTTAGTTTTGAGAGAGAGAGGAAGAGTGAGCAGGAGGAAGGGGCAGAGAGAGGGAGAGACACAGAATCTGAAGCAGGCTCCAGGCTCCTGGCTGTCAGCACAGAGCCCCATGTGGGGCTAGGACTCATAAACTCAGGAGCCGTGAGATCATGACGCAGGCCGAAGTCAGACACTCAACCAAATGAGCCACCCAGGTGCCTGTGTCACAATTTAGTTCTTAGTGGGGTCTTGGGGCTTTGTTTTGCTTATAGATCAAGTCACTTAATTGATCCTCTACTTCTATTTCTTTTCTTTTCTTTTTTTTTTTAATGTTTTATTTATTTCTAGGAGAGAGAGAGAGAGAGACAGCGTGAGCAGGGGAGGGTCAGAGAGAGAGGGAGGCACAAGATCTGAAACAGGCTCCAGGCTCTGAGCTGGCAGTCAGCACAGAGCCCGATGCGGGGCTCGAACCCACAAACCGCAAGATCATGACCTAAGCGAAAGTCGGACGCTTAACTGACTAAGCCACCCAGGCGCCCCTAAATGTTTTTTTTTTAATGTGAGGCTCTCCTGTCACCTCCCAGATAAAATACAAATTCCTTAGCGTGATATGTAAGCCTTGGAAATATAGCAATCCTTTCCCCCACCCCCATATAGCCTCAATCCCTGCTGATATCCACACAAGCAGGCTGCCAGCCATGCCCACCAATTCTTTCTCAGCCAAATACACCTCCTGTGAAAGGCTTATCCAAACTCTCCTAGCAAATGTTTCAGCCTCTAAGCTCTCAGCAACCTCTTTTCATCACATAAGCACTATCTATAATTGTTAAGTAATAGCCTGTGAATCCTTGGTGGACAGAGGCAGGTACTTAGCAATAGCTATGACATTTTGCATGAATGAGTGATTCTTCTTTGTCCACATACTCATGATTTCCTTCAAGAGAGGGATGATTTCTTTGTGCAAGTATCTAATGGCCTTGGCTTACATGTTTTGTGATCCCAGACCTTAATATGAATTTGCCTAGTACGGAAACCTTTTTTTCAAAGTACCCTCATGACTTCTTAAGGAAGGTTATCATTTTATGAAATGTGCAACACAATGTCTATATAAAGAAAGTTATTCAGCAATTATATTTCATTCTTGATTTTGTCCAGAGAATTTTGAGGACAGTCAGATGTAGCTAGGTACTCTTCAGTGTGGTCTAATAGCACTTATTGTCTATACCCCAAGTAGCTCTTAGCATATGGCACTTTGTATCATCCTTAATTTTAAATTAATCTAATAATCACTTTAATCACTAATCATGGCAGGTTAACACTGGGGCACACTACTGTGTATTCATAAAATCTCACCATAAGGGGATTAAATATAAAATAAACCACCAAGACAGCATGAACAGGAGAGGAGTGCACAGAGGTGCAGATTCTCACATAAACTTTCCCCTGGCCTTCTCGTCTTCAAGCCTTCCCTGCGCCTTGGCTGGAAAGTACATGGTGCTTTCAAGTTTGGAGCCTTTCCAGAGTTCCATGGCACAAATCGGCTTGCTTCCTATCATTTTTCTCTTACTGCCAGCTTGAGCTTTGGCCTTGCTTGGTTTTAATCAGCACCCATTATTCACATTTAACTGAAAGTCCTCTTCGTTGTTCAGGTTTCTGTGTGTCTGGTCTCCCCAAACTAGAGTGTGAACTCCAAGGAAACAACTGTTCAAGTGTTATTATACATTGTTGTATAGGACCTTCCAAACAGGTGTTCTACTTATGTTTATGGTTGATATTACAGGTTACCTTGAATAGTCAGCACAAGCACCCTTGAGGTTACGTAAGACTTTTTGAGGGGCGCTTGGGTGGCTCAGTTAGTTAAGAATCTGACTTTGGTCCAGGTCATGATCTCGCGGTTTGTTGTTTGAGCCCCGCGTCAGGCTCTGTGCTGACAGCTTGGAGCCTGGAGCCTGTTTCAGATTCTGTCTCCCTCTCTCTCTGCCCCTCCCCCACTTGTGCTCTGTATCTCTTTCTCTCTGTCTGTCTCAAAAATAAACTATAAAAAAAGAAAAGAAAAAGGACTTGTCTGAGGGGGAAATTTTTAAAAAAAGACTTTTTGAGAATACTGGCAATTTCTAGGTCTTCAACTTCCACCTGTATCCCTTCCTAAAATTACTCTAACATCTGCAGCCCATGTATCATATTGGCTTTCCTTTCTCTTTTCCTCTTTAATGATACATTTCTATTCCCCACCCCATCACATACATACACACACACACACACACACACACACACACACACATCTAAATCTTTCTATGGCACAATTTACCCAAGGTATAAAAACCTGCAGGGTAGCATACAAGCATACAGTTTGACATACTGCTTTGGGTCACCTTCTTCCCATTAAGGTCCCATAATCCAAGGTATGGCAGTATGGTCACACGTATATATAATGCTTTTTTTTTTTTCCTGTTGACAGCTCAGCTTGTTTTCAGAAAACAGATATTTGACTCATGTCTGAATTTAGATATATTCTAGTGGGGAAAAGGAGGCAGTAGTGACAATTTAAAAAAATTTTTTTTAACATTTATTTATTATTGAGAGACAAAGAAACAGCATAAGCAGGGGAGGGGCAGAGAGGGAGACACAGAATCTGAAGCAGGCTCCAGCCTCTGAGCAAATGTTCAGCACAGAGCCTGATGTGGGGCTCAAACTCATGAACCACGAGATCATGACCTGAGCCAAAGTAGGACACTTAACCGACTGAGCCCCAGGCACCCCTGGGGTGACAATTTTAAATGAAAGGCTTTGCCTCTTCCAACTGTTGTCAGAGAAAGCATTGCTCCCGAGAAGTCCTGTGGACGTAAAGCTACATGGGAAATGTTGACGGCAAGGACTCTCTTCCAGCTAATGGCAAGACTTCATGTCTTATCTAACTACCTTTGTACACTGTTAATCAAAATACATAAAATATAGGGGCGCCTGGGTGGCTTAGTCAGTTAAGCATCCGACTTTCGCTTAGGTCATGATCTTGCGGTTTGTGGGTTCAAGCCCCGCGTCGGGCTCTGTGCTGACTGCCAGCTCAGAGCCTGGAGCCTGTTTGAGTCTGTGACTCCCTCTCTCTCTGACCCTCCCCTGCTCACACTGTCTCTCTCTCTCCTAGAAATAAATATTTAAAAAAATACATAAAATATAGTAAGACAGCACCAAGATCCTGGATTCTAAACACCATTCTTCGATCAGAAACCAGGGCGGACCTCTCAGAGAAGTGGCTGGTTCCAAAGGTGGGTCGGGGACACCTGAACTGGAACATGAAACCTGGGACATCTTGTGGGTCCAGAACGTAAGGAAATACTAAAAACAAACAAACAAACAAACAAACAAACAATGCCAATTTGTTTAAAGTATAAAGGAGCCACCACGAATGAGCTCTCCTAATAGCCGAAGGTGGAATAATGTGAGCAACAAAAGAAACAATAGGATTACTGGATTTTAACTCACAGGACAAAATAAACATCTGAAGACACAGTATACAAAAATCAGTTAAATAAATGGCAGAGGTGCATCTCTCTCCTTACGAGATGGAATGCTAATCAATTCATGAATTACTTAATAAAGCCAACTGGATCCTCAGAAAATTAAAAGATTAAAACATGTGGGAGAAGAGACAGCTCTCCTTTGGAGAGTTCCAGTTAGCATAGGAGAGAGGGAAATAGAAAAATCACCACTTGCAAAGCATCACAGTAATAACTGTAGATGGGACCCACCACAAGTAGTAGGTGAGTATGGAGCAGCTCTTTACTTGGTCTCAAAGCGTCTCCCCCAAGATACCTATTAACTAAAAAGGGAACTTGACAGTGGAGAAATCTGCCAGAAACCACTTTCAGCAAATAATCAAGGTCAACTTCACTAATAATAAGACATGCTGACAGTAGAAATCCTGTGATAGGGTGGATGGAGGACAGCTTCACTGCTGTCATCATCTTCCAAAAATTACAGCCTCAGTTCAATCACAAGATGACACCAATAAACCCAAATTGAGGGACATTAGGTAAAACAATTGATAAACACTCTTATAAAACAATAAGAGCATGAAAGACTAGGAACGACTAAGGAACTGTTATAGACAGAAGCAGACTTGCTAGTAGCTAACTCTATATTCTGAGTCATGTTCTGGAACAGAAAAAGAACATTCAGACAAAAGCTGGTGAACTATGGTTGGAAGATGCTAACATAAGGGGAAGCTGGGTGAAGTATATATGTCAATAGTAGCATTTTTTGCAATATTTGCAAACCTATCAATATGAAGTATACCTTCTTTGCACTTTTCTCCCATTACCAAGGCTAATGTGTAGCCTACACTATATTTTAATTCCAGGGCAAAGTACTAATGAAATGTTTGTGGAATGAAAACCTATGATCTGATGATTCTTCTTGATATGGTTGTGGCTGAGGAATGATACATTTAGGGCATTTGTCAGGGGGCGCCTGACAGTCAGGGGGCGGCTCAGTTGGTTGAGCGTCTGACTTCGGCTCAAGTCATGATCTCACAGTTTGTGAGTTCGAGGCCTGTGTGAGTTTTATGCTGATAGTGTGGAGCCTGCTTCAGATTCTCAGTCTCCCTCTCTCTCTGCCTCTCTCCTTCCTGTACTCTCTCTCTCTCTCAAAAATAAATAAACATTAAAAGAAAAAAAGACATTTGTCAGGGACTCAACTTCCAGATTCTTGCTTTTTAGGCAGGATAGGGAGTAATTCTTTGGAAGTTAGACTCTACTTTGCCACTGATTCTGTTTTTTGTTTTTGTTACTTTGTTATTTGTTTTGAGGGGGGAGGGGAAGAAGAAGAGAGAGGGAATCTCAAGCAGGCTCTACACTCAGCACAGAGCCCTACACAAAGCTTGATCCCACAACACTTGGATCATGACCTGAGTAAAAATCAAGAGTTGGTCGCTCAACCTACTGAACCACCCAGGTGCCCCACCACTGATTCTGTTTTGAATGAACTATATGACTAGTAAAGAATAGAATTGCTTCCTTCTGCACTTCTTCAGGTGTATACAAGGTATACACTTTAGGTATACCTTGTAACAATTACAACAGTAAAAGTAATTAGTATTTGCTTAAAGGTCCTTACTCTCAAAAAGAGTAAGAGCTAGCATTAAGTAAAATATCAAAGAGATAATAGATGGTCAAGCTTAGGAGCACAAACGATGAATTTTATTTAATTACAAGTGCTGCAACCTAAGTATACTTTCCTTTTCTCTTCCAAGTTCTTTAACTGCTAAAAATGCCCTTACAGAGACTACTCATGTAAAATGGGATTAACTAGTAACTTATTAAATCTACCTGTCAGTTGATATGTCCTGTATGCAGCCTTTGAAATGATGTTTTTGAGAGTTTATTTACAATCACTGAAAATAGCTGGCTCTATAAAACATACAAGGAATTACAGGCTCCTTAAACTTACAACATTTATATATTTGAACATTTAAATAGAAGCTCATTTTTTCAAAAGCAATTTTCTACATTCTCATAAAAATATAAAAAAGACAACATTCATAGTTTAAAAACCCTTATTTAGTCCAAATCAAGATTTTTCTACAAATGATACCTCTTCCCAAAAGCTTAAAAGACATCCCAGAATGATGTCATGCAAAACTAAGTAATTTCACCACAGCAGAGTATTTCACGTGTAAGAAAGATTGTGCAATATTTCCTTTTAATCTTTCAGGCTACATTTCAACTGTGTCTATGCTATGTAAACACACGAGGTTAATCCAAGTCATTCATATTTACACAGTAGACCGCCATGTATGAGCAGCTGCCATATACATGGTCAAATCACAATCGCAAAAATGGTAAAAGGCAATCTTTATGGACGCTTACACAAACTTAATAAAAGGCAACCAACATCACCCTAATTTTCAGTAAAAACTACCTTTCTCTCTCCCTCTTCTTCTCCTACCTTCTATAGCATAGTAACACAAAGATATTTATACCACTTTTACTTAAATTAGAAGTGACTCTTTTTCTGATACACACAAGTTATCAAAAGGCACCAAGATTAGACTTCTAAGTAGTTTCAGAATTTTGGTTCCTTTTTAGGTTCCTCTAGATTGATTTTCCTCAGAATACAGTAACTCTAAGAACCAGGAGAAAATGAATAATGTGACACAGTAAGTGGACACTTGTAACACTGAAAAGGCATAAATATATTAACAGGTTCCTTAAGCTTTTCATTTAAGATAAGGAGCCAGAATAACTTTCTGAACATAAACATAAAAATAGAGCACATTTATTAAGAGGAAAACTCCCAAGTTCATAGTAACAAGGTATTAAATCTTACATAATAACACGCGGCCAAAAGCATTAGAAATTCTCGGCCAGGTCTTGGAGCGCATCGTCCTAACAATGCCTGACGCACAGTGCTAACAAGTGACAAAGCACGGCATTTACTTCACAGGGAGAAAAGAAAAGTTTCATCACAAAAACAGATTTACTGGATTCAGCTTTGATTAAGTTTCAGAGATACAGATTAAAGGTAAAAAAGAACAACAAGATTTACCTTTAAAATAAAAAAGAATCTTATATATATATATATATATAATCCATTATTAATACTCTTTATGCTTTTATGATGTGTAAAACAGTTAGAAACTTCTCAACTCTAGAAACGCTGACTGGGTAACCTATTTGGCCTTAACATAATCTAAGCTCCCTTTCGAGAATCGCATTAACATTCCCCGTCCGGCAGTCCAAGAGGGATGGAGAAATTCTATTTCTTTTTCTTCTTCTTTGGTGGTTCATCCTCAGAGCTGCTCTCTGTGCTGGTGCTGCTGCTACCGGAAGAGCTGGAATCTGAGTCTGACTCAGAGGATGAAGAAGAGCTCGTGGAGGAGGAAGAAGATGAGGAACTGGAGGAGCTGTCATCGGTGTCACTGTCCTCTGAGGAGGATGAGGTAGACGTTTCTTCACTCTCGGATGAAGAGTCGCTGGCTGAACTGTCACTGCTGTTGCTACTGGAACTGGTTACACTCTTAGACCTGTTAGACAGCAAGGAGGCGCGCGTGGGGAGCGGACAGTGAACAGAATGTCGACAAGCAATTTCAGGTACGTGCACACACTGAAGCTCGGCTAGTGTGTGATCCCTCCATGTGATGCGTCGTGGACGGAACACCTAGTAATCCTGCGGCGACCCCAGGTTTTACGTTAGCAATGTAACTCTCTTGGATGGAGTTCAAGAGCAGTGTCGCTACTGTTCCTATGCTCCAGAATGAATCACGTTAGAGGAAAGTTGCAGTGTAACAGTTGGGTTTATTTAAGCCCCAGGGAGCCCGGAAAATGTTTCATAATCTTTACTTTGAACCGGATGTAGCTGGCCAACAAAAAAATTTTTTTAACCAGTCTACTAACATTTCCTATTCTAAGAGAATAAGAGATATTTCTAAGAGAAAATATTTACTACTTCCAGGTATACTCTGGAAAGTTGGAGAAAAAGGAGAAATGAAGGCAATAAATTCCAGTCAGGGAGAGAGAGGAACATATCCGAAAAAGGGATGATACTTAATCATGAAATACAGCCCAGAGACTTCAGATCCAAACTTTATCAGTAGTGTTTTAAAATCACTCTTCCCATCCCACCAACTGGGATTCTTTATTATCTCCATAATACTACTAAAGCCACACTTACCTTTTTTTCTTCGTCTTTCTTTCTACATTAGTTTCTCCGATGCTGATAAACATGAGGAGGAAAAAAGCTTCTGTTAATAGTGATTATACAGCTCAGGCAAATCCTTCAGCTCTCCCCAAAACCGTTTTACATTGGAGAAACACTTTGCCTTTCATGACATGTACTGAGTCCAGCATTTTCTTGTTATAACCAATAAGTAAGTTCCCTACTGTAGGCTGCATATGATACAAGCAGTCAACTTAATCAGTACTTAAAAGGTAAGATAGATGTTATCAACTGTATCTTAGAAGCCAGGTAAGTTAGTGATTAAGAGGACTGAGGGCACCAATTTGATTCTTTTTTAGTTTTGAGTTAAGGTTGACATGGCTAAATCAACTAAGTATCGAATAACCAAACAGCAAAACAGCAACTGTAATTTATAATTTCAGTCTCCAGACTTATAAATTACTATTTCGTTTAAAAAAAAAAAAAAGGAAAGCAACATTTAATTTAAAATAACCATTTCCAGGAGCAGCTGGGTGGTTCAGTCGGTTAAGCATTTGACTTTGGCCTAGGTCATTTTCTCACGGTTCATGAGCTTGAGCCCCACCTCAGGCTCTGTGCTGACAGCTCAGAGCCTGGACCCTGCTTCAGATTCTGTGTCTCCTTCTCTCTTTGCCCCTTCCCTGTTCACACTGTCTTTCTCTCTCAAAAATAAATAATAAAAACATTAAAAACAAACAGGTCTATAAAAAAGCCATTTCTGGGAGTGCCTGTTGAGCCTTGAACTTTAGCTCAGGTCATGATCTCACAGTTCATGGGTTGGAGTCCTGCATGGGGCACTGTGTAGACAGTTCAGAGCCTGTAGCCTGCTTCAGATTCTGTGTCCTTCTCACTGCCTCTCCCCTGCTCACGCGCTCTCTCTCTCTCTCAAAACTATATAAACATATAAAAAAATTAAAAATAAAATAACCATTTCTAGGGCACCTGGGTGACTTTTGATTTTGGCCATAATCCCAAGAGTTATAAGATGGAGGCTTGCATTGGGCTCTGCACTGGGCATGGAGTCTGCTTAAGATTTTCTCTCTCTCCCTCTGACCTTCTCCCCCTTTCACTCTCTCTCTCTCTAACAAAAAAAATTAAATAATAAAATAAAAAATAAAATGAAATCAAATAGCCATTTCTTTTTCTTCATGTCTCCTACATGTTCAGTTATTTACTATTTTATTTATTTATTTAAAAAAATTTTAAGTAGGCTCCACTCCCAGCGTGGAGCCCAACACGGGGCTTGAACTAATGACTCCAAAATCAAGACCTGAGCTGAGATCAAGAGTTCGACACATGGGGCGCGTGGGTGGCTCAGTTGGTTAAGCGTCTGACTTCGGCTTAGGTCATGATCTCACAGTTTGTGGGTTCGAGCCCCACGTCAGGCTCTGTGCGGACAGTCGGCTCAGAGCCTGGAGCCTGCTTTGGATTCTGTATCTCCCTCTCTCTCTAACCCTCCCCTGCTCATGCTACCTCTCTCTCTCTCTCTCTCAGAAATAAATAAAACATTAAAAAAAAAAAAAAAAAGACTTCGACACTTAACCAACTGAGTCATCCAGGCACCTCCAGTTATTTACTATTATTAAAACCAGCCACTTAATACTTCAAGACTGTGTTTCCTCACATTATTTATAAAGAACAAAGTCTGATGACTTTTAAAATATACAAATGGTTTGCTGCTATATTTCTGCCAAACATGCATATTAAATCAGGGTTTCAAATTACATAATTAATTCTATTACTATAACACTGTCCTGTAAATTTAACATTTTTATATTCTTGACTTCTCTGTATTTTCTAGATAATGTTTTTCTCCTTATTTCCTGAGTCCTCAAATATATATATGTATTTATGCAAAATTGCCTTACATAATGGAATTACTACTATTTTCACGGTAAAATAAGTGACAGGAATACATTTATCAAGTCACACCCCAAGAATTCATGATCACTGAGATTCATATACTTTTATCATTTTGTCAATGAATCAAAAATCAGTTTTTATAGAATACAGCCATATCTAAAATTCATGTAATTTTATGTATTTTTATTTAACATTTACTTATTTATTTTGAGAGAGACAGAGGGGGCAGACAGAGGGAGAGAGAGAGAATCCCAAGCAGACTCCACACTGTCAACACATAGCCCAATGCAGGGCTAGATCTTACCAACCATGAGATCATGACCTGAGCTGAAATCAAAAGTCAGACACTTAACTGACGGAGCCATCCAGGTGCCTCTAGTTTTATGTATTTTTGAGAACAAGAGGGGCTCAGTTAGTTAGGCGTCTGACTTCAGCTCAGGTCATGATCTCACGGTCCATGGTTTGAGCCCCACATCAGGCTCTGTGCTTATGTCTCAGAGCCTGGAGCCTGCTTTGGATTTTGTGTCTCCCTCTCTCGCTGTCCCCCACCCCCCCAACACCCCCCGTCATTCATGCTTTATCTCTCTCACTTTCAAAAATAAATAAACATGAGACATTTAGTTGTTAACAAATTCTATAAATAAAAATACTCCTTGGGAGAGTGCCTGGATGGCTCAGTTGGTTGAGCATGTGCCTCCTGAACTCAGCTCAGGTCTTGATCTTGTGGTTGTGGGCTCAGACTCTGCATTGGGCTCTGCCCTGGGTGCGAAGCCTCCTTAAAAAAAAAAGAAAGAAAGAAAGAAAGAAACTCCCACATGTAACCTTACCTTTGTTGTAATAATAATAATCTGTTTTCTTTTTCTTTTAAAGCTTTCTTTAGTTCTGCTGTTCTTGAAGGCCTGTGTAGGTATTTTCTTTTTCCTGTGCATTCATAAGTCCAATGTCCAAATTCTAGGCACTTCTGACATCTTACATGTTGCTTATTTGCTTCACTGCAGAGCAGGAAAAAAAAAAAAAAAAAAGAAGAAAAAAGAAAAAAGGAAAAAGAAAGGAAAAAATATAGGCAATAAGATTTTGACTTGACATTTTCTATCCTGAAAAATATACACAATATAAACTTTTTTAAGGTCAAAAATAAAGATAAGTATACACTTTAAATTGTTTATTATGTTAGATTTAGTTACAAGGCAGTATAGTAAGTAGTCAAGACCATGGACCTCGGGAGATGGAACTCAATTCAAACCTTCATTCCTCAATTCCAACCTACTAACGGCAGAATAAGTAACTCAGACCAACTCCACAGCTCAGAAATAGAAAAGACAATCAAAACATTGTTAACAATCTGCTTGAGGCATCAGAGAACTAATGATGGGATGAAGAATAACCAAGCCAAGATATGGAAGAAAATGGAAATCTAGAGCAGTCAGCTCTGTATTTAAGTCAACTCTCGAGCTGGGAGTATGTGCCCAATGGGGTAAACCACCCTCATAACAAGCTAGGGAGATGAACTATGTATCCAGGGTTAGGTCTCTAAAGAGTTATATTCTAAGAATAAACCAAGTGTACATGGAATACAGCTCAGCTTCTAGTCATCAAGGAGAAGAAAAATCCCAATCCCATAATCCCTGAAATAGGATTAAGATGCAGCAAGTAAAGACAAATAGATGAAAGAATTGGAAAGGAAAAAATAAAAAGGTCATTCCTCACCAATGACATATTATGTACATTACAAATCCAGAAGAATCTACAGGTATAGTATTTTGAAATAATTATAATTCATAAGATCAGCAAGATTTTAGATTGGGGTCAGCAAACTTTGTAAAGAGTTAGATACTAAAAATTTCAGGCTTTGCCGATCAGGAGGCAAAATTGATATTATGTAGGTACTAACATAACAAGAGAGAGAACCTAAATCCACAAATATTGTATTAATAAAAATATTCCACTTAAAAGAGGTTTACTAGGGAGAAGAATGGAATTCTTTTCTAGAAGATAACATCAGACTCATTTGAGGTTGAAAGTTAGTGTTTCCTATTATCCAACTGATGATACATATATACATGTAATTAACATTCTTATTTTTAATTGAGAGAGGGTGCAAGTGAGTGAGGGGCAGAGAGACAGAGAAAGAGAGACAGAGAGGGGAGCAAAGCTTGTGTTCACCTGAAGTGGGGCACAAGCTCCCTAATGTGGGTTAGATCATGACCTGAGCCAAAGTCTGGTGCTTAACTGACTGAGCCATCCAGGTGCCCTGTAATTAACATTCTTGCAAGCCCACCAATACAAACAGCAAGTAGAATTCAGCTGACAACTGTTTGCTGAACTCTATTAGATACAAGGTAAATACATAAAAGTCAACAGAATTTCTATACAACAAAAACAGTTAAGATGACATTTTAAAAGGTGATATTCATAATTTCCTGAAAAAATACCAAGTACCTAGAAGTAGAAAGAAAATATGTACAAGAGTTCTTTGCACAATATAAACATCATGAGAGAAATTAAACATCTAAGTAAGTAGCTACATGGAAAAATACAATGTTCACAGACTGGAAAACTCAATAAGTTTAAAATGTCCATTCTCTACAAACTGATCAATAGATTCAAAGCAATGCTGATAAAAATCAAAACAGGTTTTTGTTTGATTTGCTAACACTTATTCTAAAATGTATACGGAATTCAAACGGCTAAGAGCCAGAATGCCCTTGTAAAGGTACAAGTGGAGAAGACTTAGATTAAAAGTCACTGACTTATGATACAGCTATACCAATTAAAAATATGAAATTGGAGCAAAGATACACAAGCCCATGGAACAGAATAGACTGTCCAAAAATAGACTAATCTATATAAGAGCACTTAATTTATGACAGCCATGGCACTAGAGAGCAGGAGGGAAAAGACAGATTATTAATTGTACAGGGACCACTGGTGATGCATATGGAAAGAAATGAGACTTTACGCTCTACCATATACAAACATTGATTACAGACTGGTCAAATAATACATGTTTTACAAGATGGTATAAAAAAAAATGGGGTGCCCGGGTGGCTTAGTCGGTTAAGCGTCCGACTTTCGCTTAGGTCATGATCTCACGGTTCGTGGGTTCGAGCCCCGCATCGGGCTCTGTGCTGACCTCCAGCTCAGAGCCTGGAGCCTGTTTCAGCCTGTGACTCCCTCTCTCTCTGACCCTCCTCTGCTCACACTGTCTCTCTCTCTCTCTCTCCTAGAAATAAATAAAAACATTAAAAAATTAAAAAAAAAAAGTGACATGGCAGGGCACCTGGCTGACTCGGTTGGAAGAGTATGATCTTGAGGCCCCATGCTGAGTGAGGAAATTTAAAAAATAATAAACAAATAAACAAACAAAAAGTGAAACCGGTGTCTGGCTGGCTCAGTTGGTTACGTGTCCCATTTTGGCTCAGGTCATGCTCTCGTGGTCTGTGAGTTCCCCACGTCCGGCTCTGTACTGACAGCTCAGACCCTGGAGCCTGCTTCAGATTCTGTGTCTTCTTCTCTCTGTCCCTAACCCCGCTCATGCTCTGTCTCTGTCTCTCAAAAATAAACACTGAGAATAATTTTTTTTTATAAAAAAGGAAAGAAAACTATTTTTCCTGAATCATTTTTAAGTTGCCAACCTGAAGACTCATCAACTCAGAATATTTCATTGCATATTTTCTATAAACAAGGATATTCTCCTAGGTAACAATGTAACCCTGAAAATCAAGAGATTAATATAGATACATTCCTACTACTTAATCTTCAAACCCTTACATTTACATGTCACCAAATATCCCAATAATGTTCTATATAGCAAAATCCAGTTCAGCATCTATGTTGCCTTTGTCAAATCTCCTTAGTTTCCTTCTGTCTAATGAGTTCCTTAGTCATGTCTTGCTTGTTATGACTATAACAGTTTTGAAGAGTACAGGCCAGTTATTTTGTAGAATGTACTTCAAATTGCGTTGCTTTCAAGCTCAGTCATGTGACTATCAGTAGGAAGCTTCAGCTCCCTGGCCTGCTGTCCTCTCCACAGACAGGTCTGCCCACAACATGGTTTTCCCCAGAGGGGGTGACCAAGGCAACTTAAGAAAGCAGTCATGCTTTTTTATAACCTGATCTTGAAAATGGCATACCATTACCTTTGCTGTACTCTGCTGGTCACACAGACCAACCCTGGTATAATGTGAGCGGAGGCTACACCAGAGTGTGAATGCCAGGAGACTGGGATCATTGGGGGTTATCTTAGAGGTCAACTACCACATCGGATATTTCTGCACGATTAGAGTCAAGCCATGCCTCTTTGGCAGGAATGTAACAGAAATGGGCTGTGTCCTTCTCACTGTATTCCTACCAGTGATACAAGACAACAATTTGTCTTATTACTGATACTATGCACTTTGATTCCTTGATGAAGGAGGGCTACCAGAGCTTGCATTGTAAAGTTACTTTCTGTCCTTTTTTAACTGTGGTGGTTTTAAATGATGGCCACAAATTCTTTCATACTCGTCACTTCAAAAAGTGAAGCCTTAATTCTCCTCCCTTTGAAGGTGGCTTAGACTTAGCATCTTGCTTCAACCAGAATAAAGCAGAATGATGGTGTGACTTTGAAGATTAAGCCATGCAGCTGCCATATCACGTAGACACTGAAGCAGCCTCTAGAGAGGCCATGTGGTGAAGATCTGAAGCCTCCTGCCAAGAGCCCTGTGAATGAGCCATATTGGAGACAAATCCTCCAGTCCTGATCAAGCCTTCAGATGACTGCGGCCACTAAATTCTGGGGCTCCTGGGTGGCTCTGTTGGTTAAGCATCTAGCTCTTGATTTTGGCTCAGGTCTTGATTTCACTGTTTGTGGGAATGAGCCCTATGTTGGACTCTGTGATGATGGTGCAGAGCCTGCTTCAGATTCTATGTCTCCCTCTCTCTCTGCCCCCTACCCGCTCATACTCTGTCTCTCTCTCTCTCAAAAATAAACAAACATTTAAAAATAAATAAATAAATAAAAATAAATTAGGGGGGTATCTGGGTTGCTCAGTGGGTCAGGCATTCAACTTTGGCTCAGGCCATGGTTTCAAGGTTTGTGAGTGAGCCCTGCATCAGGCTCTGTGCTGACACCTCAGAGCCTGGAGGCTGCTTCAGATTCTGTGTCTCCCTCTCTTTCTTTCTGCCCCTCCATTCTCTCTCAAAAATAAACATATTAAAAATTAAAAAAAAAAAAGAAGTCACTAAGTTCTGGGGTGATTTGTCACACAGGTGTAAGTGAAAACAGATATAACAGTATTTTGTGGGTTGGTATTTCAAAGTACATAAATATGTTGCCCACTAAGTTTTTAGTTCATTTATTCATCTATCAGTATGAACTCATATTTTTCTATTTTATTCAATGAGGTATAATTCATTACATGATTTATTTGGATACTCAGACTGTCCTAGATGTGGTCAGTGGAAAGGAATCCTTTCAAGCTGGATTCTGTGTTCTTCTGACATGGCTTCTTCACTTTGGGGATACTTCCTTGCTTTCTGGTACAACAACAACAACAACAAAAATTCAGGCTCATCTACTTTCCCTGTCCGAGCCTGTAATCAGACTGATAGAGCCCTGATGACATTTAGAGTCACATTTCTCTTTCCACTTGGGCTCTGACACCTCATACCAGTTATACTTCTCTTTCCTTGTATGGATATTCTCTCCCTTATGATGACAACTTATGCTAAATTGCTCCCCTGTGTGGATACCTTTCTCACCTTGCTTGGGATCTGATACCCAACACTGGACCTTCCTCCCTCTTTTGGGATCTGACATCTTACACTGGTCCTTTCCCCCCAGTGCATGCCATCTACACCCTGCTGACACCACAGATCATGTCACACATCTATGTAGATGCCCTCCTTACCCGACTTCAGTTCCAATACTCCAGTGCCAAGTCAACCCTCTGCATGGAAGCCTAGCTTGCTCTACTCTACACTACTTAATGGCTTTACAGGTGACTTGTTCAAGAAGTGAAGAGGAAGAACTAAAGAATATTCATAACAGCATGATTTGTAATTTCCTCAAAACTGGAAATAACATTGAAGTAGAATGGACAATTTGTGGTACAGAATACAGTGAAATACTTCATAATATTAAAAATGAACAAACTTCACAGTTTAAAATATAAGAATCTTAGATTTAAGAAGCCCAATTATTCAAAAGAATCCAAATTGTCTGATTCTGTATAAAGTTCAAAGGCAGGCAAAATTAAACTCCAGTGCATAATTAGATAGTAAAAGCACAAAGAGAAGCAAGAAAACAATTACCATTAAGTGTTGAGTGACTGGTTACTTTTGGGAAGGAGGAAGGAGGTCATGAATGGGAAGGCCTTAACGGCTTCTGGTATAGTGGCAATTTTATTACCTGACCTGGGTGGTAATTGACATGGGAAATGAAGGCAAAAGAAAAAATTAATTTCCTTACTACTTACAACCCATTGACAAGTTCTTGGAGCAAGAAGAGTGATCTTCCTAGGGGTACTCAGCTGCCTTGATGTTGACATTTTGCCAAGGGCAAAAGGAAATCTTAGCTTAACTTTATCCCAACCCCCCAGGATCCTGTGATTCTATTTTAAACATATAAGAAATTTCTTTGGAAACTCCCTTTATCTCTACTCCCCAAGATATATGTTAGCAGTCATCCTTCAAGCATATGGCCTACTGATATAGATCTTCTAAAGGGTCTCATGACTGAGGATTTACCAAAGAATAATAAAGACCTCTTCCTAACCATAGCTAGCACCCTTAGGGGCCTGGAAACCTTGTTTTCAAAATTCCTTAGAGAGTTAGGCTGCTGTCCCTAACACCCTTGCAACTTGAAAGTTTAAACGCAGTGACCTGTCACAAGCCCAGGGTAGCTCTTTCTGCCTGTGGGTTCTGTTCCTGTGCTTTAATAAAAGCACCTTTCTGCACTCAGGATATCTCAAGAATTCTTTCTTGACCGTTCACTCCAAACCTGAACGTTTCCACATCAGTAATCAAGTAGAGTCTTCCCTTTACAAAAATTTAAGTGGCACAGTTATGTTGTTTGAACTTTTTTGTACATGTGCTTTCTTTCACAATAAAGATTTTAAAACATCTTGGCTTTTGGGGGCACTGGGTGGCTTAGTTAAGTGTCCATCTTCAGCTCAGGTCATGATCTCACAGTTTGTGGGTTCGAGCCTCATGTCAGGCTCTGTGGTTACAGTTCAGTGCCCTGGAGCCTGCTTCACATTCTGTGTCTCCTCCCCTCCAAACCTCCCCAACTCTCATTCTCTCTCTCTCTCTTAAAAGTAAACATTAAAATATGTATTTTTTAATTTTGGCTCTTTCACTAGATAGCAGTATGCTCCTTAGAAAACTGGTTTTGGGGGGGCGCCTGGGTGGCTTAGTTGGTTAAGCATCCGACTTTTGCTTAGGTCATGATCTCGCGGTTCGTGGGTTCGAGCCCTGCGTCGGGCTCTGTTGACTGGCAGCTCAGACCCTGGAGCCTGTTTCAGTCTGTGACTCTCTCTCTCTCTGACCCTCCCCTGCTCACGCTGTCTCTCTCTCTCCCTCTCCTAGAAATGAATAAAACATTTAAAAAAAAAAAAGAAAACTGATTTTGGAACCTTAGATTCCTCTTCTAAAAAATGTAATAATACCCATTTTTACTATGTTATTGTGAGAATTAGAGACCATAACCAAGGCCTATATTTACCATGTGCCAGGCTTTTAGCTAAGTATCAGTTATGAATAATCACATCCAATCTCCTAACAACGCAGTGAGCTTGAAAGAACTATTCCCATTCTATAGACTAGGATGTATATATAGCAAGCAGTAAGGCATCTGGTGTAAGGTAATACACACTTAATTGGGAGTTATTATTGTCAACCTAAATTATTAGCTAATCAATTACCTGGACTAATGATACATGGCACTTTAAATTTTCTCATAACATGGTTGCATGATGAGATGCTGAGTTCTTAATTTTGACCTACAGCAGTTACCTTTGTTATCCCTGGAGAACACATAATTGGTGTTCAGTAGATGTTTGTAAATTGAACGATTGCAGAAACAGACAAGTGTTTAAGAGAACATATATTGCTTATAGTGGGCTTTTTATTAGTTAATTCCTGCATTGTGGACTAGGTTCTGTAATCTTGACAATAATTTAGTTTTGGCATCTGTCCAAAACTTAAACTATTCCTAATCTGAAGAACTCTTACAATTAAAGAACTAAGACTATTTCAGTATAGTATTAAAAGATAATAAAGAATATCCAGTCTTTTCCTTAGTAATAGTTCTTAAATTTCAGCAAGCAACTGCCAGAGCCATGATAATAATTTCAGACCTTATCTGATTATGTAATGTCATAGCAAACTTTGAAAGTCATCAATAATAGGGGCACCTGGGTGGCTCAGTCGGTTAAGTGTCTGACTTTGGCTCAGGTCATGATCTCATGGCTTGTGAGTCGGAGCCCCACGTCAGGCTCTGTGCTGACAGACAGCTTGGAGCCTGGAGCCGGTTTCAGATTCTGTGTCTCCCTCTATCTCTGCCCCTCCCCTGCTCACACTGTGTCTCTCTCACAAAAATGAATAAACATTAAAAAAAAATTTTTTTTAAGTCATCAATAATAAAACACTCTGTGGACTTAATATTAGCTTTTGAGGCAAAAAGAACCACTAACACCTTTAACACATAAACAATTGTAAAATCCACCCTAATAATAATATATTCAGAAACATCAAAGATAATTTATAAACACTGACTTCAGCTCAGGTCATGATACGGTTCTTGGGTCAAGCCCCACATCAGGCTCAGTGCTGTCAGCACAAAACCCACTTGGCATCCTCTGTCTTCTTTCCTCTTTGCCCCTCCCCAGCTCACATGCACTCTCTCTGAAAAATAAACATTAAGAAAAAAAAAGCCTATTGGGTGTTTGGGTGGCTCAGTTGGTTAAATGCCCAACTTCAGCTCAGGTCATGATCTCATGGTGAGTTTGAGCCCCACATCTCATCGGGCTCTGTGCTGACAGCTCAGAGCCTGGAGCCTGCTTCAGATTCTGTCTCTCTCTCTGCCCTCCCTGCCTTCCTCCCTCCCTCCCTCTCTCTCAAAAATAAATAAACATTAAAAAATATTTTAAGTTTAAAATCATGACTCTCCTACAAATACATACAAAACAGCCTGTGAGTGAACTCTTAAAGACAAACAAGCAAAAAATACAGAGAAAACAAACATATGTCAAAGGTTTTATTTAATCATTAATTAATAAAGCAACTAGTTGGGCACCTGGGTGGCTCAGTCGGTTAAGCGTCCGACTTCAGCTCAGGTCATGATCTCATGGTTCATGAGTTCAAGCCCCGTGTCAGGCTCTGTACTGACAGCTAGCTCAGAGCCTGGAGCCTGTTTCAAATTCTGTATCTCCCTCTCTCTCTGACCCTCCTCTGCTCATGCTGTCTGTCTGTCTGTCTGTCTCTCTCAGAAATAAATAAAACATTAAAAATTTTTTAAAAAATAAATAAAGGGGGGCGCCTGGGTGGCTTAGTCGGTTAAGCGTCCGACTTTCGCTTGGGTCATGATCTCACGGTTTGTGGGTTCGAGCCCCGCGTCGGGCTCTGTGCTGACTGCCAGTTCAGAGCCTGGAGCCTGTTTCAGTCTGTGACTCCCTCTCTCTGACCCTCCCCTGCTCACGCTGTCTCTCTCTCTCTCCTAAAAATAAAAAATAAAAAATAAAAAAATAAAAAATAAAAAATAAATAAAGGAACTAGTAAAAGGGTGCCTGGGTGGCTCAGGTGGTTGAGCACCTAACTTCAGCTCAGGTCATAATCTCACAGTTTGTAGGTGTGAGCCCCACATTGGGCTCTGTGCTGACAGCTCAGAGCCTGGAGACCGCTTCAGGATTCTGTGTCTCCCTGTCTGTCTCTTCGCTGTTCCTACTCTGTCTCTGTCTCTCTTTCTCAAAAAGAAATAAACACTAAAAATATATATATTTTAAAAAATAAAGGAGTTAGTAAGACAGTGGAAGTGGTTCAAAAGACAATTCAATCAGGAATGGTGAAATAGGGGTGCCTGGGTGGCTCAGCTGGTTAAGAGTCTGACTTAGGCTCAGGTTGTGATCTCACAGTTGGTGGGCTCAAGCCTTGCACTGGGCCCTCTGCTGTCAGCACAAAGCCTGGCTTCAGATCTTATCTCCCTCTCTCTGCCCCTCCCCAGCTCCCATGTGCATGTGTTCTACCTCAAAAATAAATAAACATTAGGAGAAAAATGCTGAAATGAATTTACACATAGTTAAAAACTAGTCAATAGCCACATCGCAAGAATCAATCACAATATGTATGTGTGGGTAAGAATCTTTCCTATCGGTTTTCTACAATTCAGAGTTATAAAATAGCTCAAAGACAATGATGGATAGGCCCTCATAGAGTCACACAGCCAGGAAGAGTAGATTAGACATGATATCTAGTAATCTTTTTTTGAAATCCATTTCAAAGCCTTTCACAGTATTTCCTAACAATGAAAATATGATTGATAGTGTGAGGAAACCTCTCAGAATCAAGAAAATAAAGTCTTCTCCAACTCAGAGGTTATTTTCTCCAACTCAGAGGTTGTTTTCCCTAAATTAATACACTTAAGATCTCAGCTATTAAAAATATTATCCACCAGCACTGTTTAGTTTTCTGTTGTTATAAATAGAACATTCCAAATATCTAAAGCCCATCTATGATTGACGTGTTCTAACTATTAATTAACCACCTCTAAAAATACTGATCTTCCAGAGAATGCTGAATGAGACAGACCTTTAATTTTAAAATAAACAAGATTAGCATTTATTTCTATCCATATGAATACTCTATTCAAAAAATATTCCATTTCTATATCCTAAGCTAAAGCCCAAAGAAGTGTTCTAAAGGTACAGGCTTTTTATGTGAAATGACCCTCTTTGATACTTAAAATAGTACAACATGTCTGGTATATTGACCTATTGTTGGCAGAGGCAGAGAATGGGCACTGTACATATGGTAAGATATACATTCTTTTCTTTTTTTTTAAAAAAATGTTTTCATGTTTATTTGTTTTTGAGACAGAGAGAGACAGAGCATGAGTGGGGGAGGGGCAGAGAGAGAGGGGAATAGAATCTGAAGCAGGTTCCAGGCTCTGAGCTGTTAGCACAGAGCCTGATGTGGGGCTCGAACCCATGAATCATGAGCTCATGACCTGAGCCAAAGTCAGACGCTTAACCGACTGAGCCACCCAGGTGCCCCTACATTTTTTTTCTTAAAGATTATTTATGTATTTTGGGAAAGACAGTGACAGTACAAGTAGGGAAAGGGCACAGAGAAAGGGAGAAGGAGAGAATTCTCAATAGGATCTGTATTGTCAGTGTAGACCCCGATGCAGGACTCAAATTCATGTAACCGTGAGATCATAACCTGAGCTGAAATCAATAGTCAAACGCTTAACCAACTGAACCACCCAGGCACCCCTAAGATATACATTCTTAACTGCTGGTAAGTTTATAAGTAACACAAACTTTCTGAAGGGCCATTTGGTAACTACAAGAAAATCTTAAAAATGTATATACCAAGGGGCGCCTGGGTGGCTTAGTCGGTTAAGCGTCCGACTTTTGCTTAGGTCATGATCTCGCGGTTCGTGGGTTCGAGCCCCGCGTCGGGCTCTGTGCTGACTGCCAGCTCGGAGCCTGGAGCCTGTTTCGGATTCCGTGTCTCCCTCTCTCTCTGACCCTCCCCTGCTCGCGCTGTCTCTCTCTCTCCTAGAAATAAATAAAACATTTAAAAAAAAATGTATATACCAAAAAACCCAAAAAAAGATAGTATAAATGGTGACTATCCACCTGAAAAATCCCTAAAAATCTAAAACAGAGCTACTAGAATAAATGAGTTTAGCAAGGTCACAAGATACAAGGTCAATATACAAAAATCAATTGTATTTTTTTTTTAGTTTATTTATTTTGAGAGAGAGAGAGCACGTGGGAGTGGCAGAGAGAGAGAATCCCAAGCAAGCTCCACACTGTCAGTACAGAGCGTGATGAAGGGCGTGAACTCATGAACTGTGAGATAGTGACACGAGCTAAAACCAAGAATCGGACACTTAACTGACTGAGCCACCCAAGTGCTCCTAAAAGCCAACTGTATTTCTATATATTAGCAAGAAACAATTGGAAAATTGAAATTTAAAAAAATATTATTACAATACATGGAGATAAATTTGATGAAAGTTGTCCAACACCTCTACAGTGAACTATAAAACATCAGTGAGAGGGGCGCCCGGGTGGCTTAGTTGGTTAAGCGTCCGACTTTCGCTCAGGTCATGATCTCGCGGTTCATGGGTTCGAGCCCCGCGTCGGGCTCTGTGCTGACTGCCAGCTCAGAGCCTGGAGCCTGTTTCAGCCTGTGACTCCCTCTCTCTGACCCTCCCCTGCTCACGCTGTCTCTCTCTCTCTCTCTCTCCTAGAAATAAATAAAAACATTAAAAAAAAAAATCAGTGAGAAAAGTTAAGAGTCTAAAAAAAATGAATACACACACATACACGCACAGATTCGTGCATCAGAAAACTCCAAAATGTTAAGGTATCCATTCTTCAAAAGCTGATCTATAGATTTAGTGCAATTCCAATAGAAATCTTAGCAGTTTCTTTTGTGGGAACTGATAACCTGATCCTAAAATGCATACAAAGAATCTAAAATAGTTGCAACAAAATTAGAGGACTAACACTGATTTCAAGACTTATTATAAAGCTACAGTCATCACCAGAGTGCGGCGTTTACATAATCAAATAGATCAATGAAACAGAATAGAATCCATATACATACAGGGGCAGCTGTTGCTTGACACAGGTACAAACAAAATTCAGTGGAGGGGGCACCTGGATGGCTCAGTCAGTTGAAAGTGTCTGAGTCTTGGTTTTGGCTCAAGTCATGGTCTCACAGTTTTGTGGGACTGAGCTCCATGCGGGGATTTGCACAATCTCTCAAAAAAAACAAATAACTTAAAAATAAGTAATCAAGTGTCTTTTCAACAACTGGTACGGAATAACTGAAATGCAATGTGCAAAAAGATGAACTTTCGAAAACCGTTTGCCAATTTCTAATAAGGTTTCCAATAAAGTTACTAGTTACTATATTGTCAAGCAATCCACACTTACATTATTTACAAAAGAAAAAGGAAAACTTAAGTTTATACACAAGACTATACATGAATGTTTATAGCAGCTGTATTCTAAAGAACACCAAACTGGAAATAATCAAAATGTCCTTAAACTGGCAAATGGATAAACAAACTTGTATATCCATAAATGGGATATATTAGCAATAATTAAAAAAAGAGGGACACCTGGGTGGCTCAGCTGGTTAATCATATCACTTTGGCTCAGTTCATGATCTCAGGGTTCTTAGGTTCGAGCCCCACATCGGGCTCTTTGCTGTCAGGACAGAGCCTGCTTCAGATTCTCTGTCCCCAACCATCTACCCGCCCCTACCCAACTCGTTCTCCCCCTCCCCTTGTTTCTCCCTCTCTCTCTCAAAAATAAGCAAAAATGAAAATAAAAGAAGAATGCACTATTATTATATGCAAGAACTTCAATGGATCTCAAGGAATTAACCAAGTGAAAAATGACGGACTCAAAGGCTGCAGACTGATTCTATTCACACAACATTCTGGAAATGGTAAAATTACAGCCACAGATAAAGATCAGTGGTTTCCAGAAGCTGATAAGGATTTACGTACAAGGGGTCATGAAGAAATTTTTCATGATGAAAATTGTTCTATATCTTGATTTTGGTGGTGTTTCCATGACTACAGGATCTGTCAGAACTCACAAAACTGTACATTAAAAGAGAAGAATTTTGGAGCCTCTGCCTGGCTGAATTGTGACTCTTGATCTTGGGACTGTAAATTCGAGTCCCACATTGGATGTGGTGATTACTTAAAAATAAATATATCTAGGTACATCTGGGTAGCTTGTTGGTTGGGTGTCCAACTCGTGATTTAGGTTCAAGACATGACCCCACAATCATAGAATCAAGTCCATCACAAGCATGGAGCCTGCTTAAGATTCTCTCTCTTGGGGTGCCTGGGTGGCTCAGCTGATTAAATGCCTGACTCTTTTTTTTTTTTTTAATTTTTTTTTTTTTTATGTTTTATTTATTTCTAGGAGAGAGAGAGAGACAGCGTGAACGGGGGAGGGTCAGAGAGAGAGGGAGTCACAGACTGAAACAGGCTCCAGGCTCTGAGCTGGCAGTCAGCACAGAGCCCGACGCGGGGCTCGAACCCACGAACCGCGAGATCATGACCCAAGCGAAAGTCGGACGCTTAACCGACTAAGCCACCCAGGCGCCCCTAAGTGGCTGACTCTTGATTTTGGCTCAGGTCATGATCTCATGGTTTGTGGGTTGGGCCCCAAGTTGGGCTGTGCATTGACAGTGCAAAGCCTGATTGAGATTCTCTCTCTCTCCCCCTCTGTGCCCATTCCTTGTTCACTCTCTCTCTCTCTCTCTCAAAATAAACTTTAAAAAAATTTAAAGAGACTCTCCCTCTGATCTTCTCTCTTGCTTGTGCACTCTCTGTAAAATAATAATCTTTTTAAAATTTTTTTTTCTTTTTTTTTATTTAAAAAAAATTTTTTTAATGTTTTATTTATTTCTAGGAGAGAGAGAGAGAGAGACAGTGTGAGCAGGGGAGGGTCAGAAAGAGAGGAAGTCACAGACTCTGAAACAGGCTCCAGGCTCTGAGCTGGAAGTCAGCACAGAGCCCGACGTGGGGCTTGAACCCACGAACCGCGAGATCATGACCTAAGCGAAAGTCGGATGCTTAACCAACCAAGCCACCCAGGCGCCCCTAAAAATTTTTTTTTTAATGTTTATTTATTTGAGAAAGAGAGAGAGAGAGAGAGAACGAGTGGGGGAGGGGGCAGGGAGAGAAGGAAACACAGAATAGAAAGCAAGCTCCAGGCTCTGAGCTGTCAGCACAGAGCCCAAAGTGGGGCTCAAATTCATGAACCACAAGATCATGACCTAAGCTGAAGCTGGATACTTAACTGACTGAGCCACCCAGGTGCCCTGTAAAATAAGTAAATAATCTTAAAAGATATAAAGGATGAATTTCACTAAATGTAAATTTTTTTAGAGTTTATTTATTTTGAGAAAGAGAGAGAGAACATGTGCACATGCTAGCAGGGTAGGGGTTGAGAGATGAAGAGAGAATCCCAAGCAGGCCGTACAGTGTCCACACAAAGCCCAATGGGGGCTTGATCCCATGAACCATTTGATCATGACCTGAGCTGAAACCAAGAGTTGGACACTTAACTGAATGAGCCACCCAGGCGCCTCTCACTGAATGTAAATTAAACCTCAGTAAACCTGACTTTTTTTTTTTTTTTAATTTTAGTTAGTTAACATACCATGCAATATTGGTTTCAGGAGACTTCAGTGATTCATCACTTACATACAACACCCAGTGCTCATCACAAGTGCCCTCCATAATACCCATCATGCATCTAGCCCATACTCTCCCACCTCCCCTCCATCAACCTTCAGTTTGTTCTCTGTCGTTAAGAGTTTCTTGTGGTTTGTTTCCCTCTCTTATTCTGTCCCCTCCCCACCTTTCCATATGTTAATCTGTTTCCAGTAAACCTGACTTTTAAAAAAATGTCCGTATCAGGACACCTGGTGGCTGAGTTGGTTGAGCATCTGACTTTTGACCCTTGTTCAGGTCATATTCTCACAGATTGTGAGACTGAGCCCATGTTGGGCTCTGTACTAATCATGCAGAGCCTGCTTGGAATTTTCTCTCATCTCTCTCTGCATTCCACCCTCAAAATAAATAAATAAACTTAAAAAAAAGTTCTTATCAGTTAATCCAGAGTAATGGATACATATACGAAAAAATTTAGTTGTATATTATGGGAAGTATAATATGGTTTATAAGAGTAAACCTGACAGATGGTAGTTACATTTGTAGTGAGCATAGCAGAACGTATAAATTTGTGGAATCACTGTAATTACTGTTATACCTCTGAAAACTAAAGTAATGTTGTGTGTCAAATATTCTAAAAAAGAGAGAAGAAAAGAGGGGCACTTGGGTGGCTCAATCAGTTAAGTGTCCGACTTAGGCTCAGGTCATGATCTCAGGGTTTGTGGGTTCAAGCCCCGCGTCTGGCTCTGTGCTGACAGCTACCTCAGAGCCTGGAGCCTGTTTCAGATTCTGTGTCTCCCTCTCTCTCTGACCCTCCCCTGCTCACGCTCCCTCTCTCTCTCTCTCTCTCTCTCAAAAATAGATAAAAAACATTAAAAAAAAAAAAGTAAACCTAACTATCCAACAGCAATGGAAATGGCCATAAAGAACACTATGAGGCCATTTATAATGTTAAAAAATGGCCTACGAGGTTACACATTAAAATGTAAAAAATGGTTGGTGTGCTTGGGTGGCTCAGTTGGTTAAGTATCCAACTCTTGGTTTCACTCAGGTGAAACCTCACCGTTTTGTGGGTTCGAGCTCTATGTCTGGCCTGGCAACTAGCAGCTCGAAGCCCACTTGGGATTCTTTCTGTCCCTCCCTGGCTCACACTATCTCTGTCTCTCTCAAAATAGGTAAATAAACTTTTTAAAAAGTGTGAAAAAATATTATCTTTGGGGTAGGGTTATAATACATTTTTTCTTTATCTGTATTCTATAACTTTCCTACAATGAACATGGATTGCATTTGAAATCATAAAACAAATTTGAAAAGATATTTTTCAAAGTAACATAACTAATGAGTACAGAAGAGTGCTAAAAGCCTAAGAAATATCTAAACCTAATACACATAAATAAATATTCTACCAAAAAAATCTGAAAGTAGTGAAAAATATCAAGAATATTTAAATTGTTCTGCGTTTCAGTTCCGTCTACAGCACAAAGGACTGGGGGAAGGGGAGCATGGAGACTGTGGAATAAAGCACAATCAACCAAAAAAGGGATAGTCTCATTACTTGGGATGCTAGACAAATCAGTCTTCAATGTCGTGTTATAGGCTAAGAGAACAAGCAGGATTATTTTCATTTTGCTTCATTCTTAACTCAAACACAATTATATGCAGAATGAAAAGAGTAGAACTGAATTTCAAGATAGTGAGGGTGAGTAACAGGGCCCTTTTATCCATTCTGAATGTGTTTAAGTCACATGGCCCAACTGACCGCTCCCCAACATACCAGAGATTTTCCAGGTGAGATGACAGTACTGCTGGTAATCTGCGAAACCCTGGCAAACAGGAGTGGTGCTGAAAGTCTGAAAGTACGCAAATGCTCTTTTGAGTTTCAAAGTAGAAAGAAAGGTAGATTCCACAAACTATGCCAGTGAACTTGACATCTATTCCAAGCAAAATTCTGGCTGGATTATTAAATCCATTCAGAAAGGAAAGCCCAGATCACTAAGTATCAAATCATTACAGACTAATACTCTTAGTGGCTTCTGGGTATTTGCATTTCAATAAGGCATCTTGGAAATAGATCAGTTGAACATCATGGACAAAAGAGTACTGTTTAATGGGTTGAAGAAATGTATGAAGAAGTATCCAGTGATGGCCTGAGGGCTTGGTCCTCAGTTTGGATTTGTTTAACACTAAAAAATAAAATAAAATAATGTTTATTTATTTTTGAGATAGAGAGAGAGACAGAGACCATGAGCAGGGGAAGGGCAGAGAGAGAGGGGGAGACAAAGAATCCAAAGCAGGCTCCACGCTCCGAGCTGTCAGCACAGAACCTGATGTGGGGCTTGAACTCAGGAACCATGAGATCAGACCCTTGACCAACTGAGTCACCCAGGTGCCCCTGGATTTGTTCACCATTTTATAAATGACTTGGATGAGAACAGGATACAGATGAGCATATTTATCAAACCTATAGCTGACACAAAGCTAGGAGGAATGGATAATAAAAGGATGACCCAATCACATCTAAAAAGGTCTTGACAGGCTAAAACTTAATGTCAAATCTAACAAGATGAAATTTAACAAGGGTAAAGGTAAGTCTGGCACTTTTAAGTCCAGAAAATGAATACAAGTACAAGACAGGGGAAGCTTGGCGTGATGACAATTCAAGTGGATAGTATCTAGGGTTTTTAAATGACTGAAATCACAGTTTAGGTCCAAAGCTAGGATGTAGAAGAGAGCAGGGTTTAGCTTCATAAGTATTATTTTCCTTTCAGCTCAACATAAACTTTTTGATAGATTTGAGAAATGTAACAGGCTGCGTCAGGAGGTCCTTCCTATCCAAGCCAAAGTTAGATAATTCTCCCAGATGCTGAAGAGATGGCACTGGAATTCAGTGGAAAGTTTAGCAAAAGACCCCAGATACTGCCAAGATTCTACAAATCTATTTATAGGTAGATGTAATTACAATTTACAAACCAAAGATAATTTCATTTCAATTTATTTATTTATTTATTTATTTTTTTTTACAAATAGTTTATTGTCAAATTAGTTTCCACATAACACCCAGTGCTCATCCCCACAAGTGTCCTCCTCCATGCCCACCCCTCCTCCCCACCACATCCACCAGTCCTCAGTTTTTGTCAGCATTCAAGAGTCTCTCATGGTTTGCCTCTCTCCCTTTCCCCCACCATTTCCGCCCTTCTTCTCCCCCTTGGTCCTCTGTTAAGTTCCTCCTAATCCTCCTATACGTGCACACATATGATATTTGTCCTTCTCTGCCTGACTTATTTCGCTCAGCATAACACCCTCAAGGTCCATCCATGTTGCTACACATGGCCAGATTTCATTGTTTCTCATTGCCATGTAGTATTCCATGGTATAGATAAACCACATCTTCTTGATCCATTCATCTGTTGGTGGACACTTAGGCTCTTTCCATGTTTTAGCTATTGTGGAGAGTGCTGCTATGAACATTGGGGTACATGTGCTCCTATCATTTCAATTGATTTAAAGTTAACTCTGCTAAATGGGAAGCTCAAATTAGGTTCTCTTTTTTTTCTTTTATCAGTACAACTAATATCCTCTCAACTGGGGTCTCAACTGGGCACTACCTGGGATCATTCTTCTGTTAAACCTTACACTGAATTCCGGTACCATCTCTTCAGCATCCCAAAGAATTCTTTTTCCTCTATTAGTCCAAAGACTCTTAAAAAGAATGACAGTATTACTTCCTCACTTCACATAACTAACTTAAAAATAGTTTAAAACTTGTTATGGAAGTAATATATGGTCTTTATAAACAAAATTAAAACTTCTTGATAAACATAAAATGAAAAACAATGGCTCCTCTTCTGCTTTCTGCCCCCAAATATTCCCCAAACTCTATTGGACTTCCCTAACTTCTACAAATCTCCTTCTACAACTCCCTGAGGACTTAGTCTTTACACCATGACAGCTTTTTATCATACACTATTTAATTTCTTTCCCAAAAGATTAGAAATGCCTAAAGATTTGTCTTTTATTTCTTTGTAACCCATTTACCAAATATAGGCATTCCAAAGAAAAACATTTGCTGAACTTTCTGATACTTCTTAAATAAGAAATAACAATATTTAGATACTAAGTCTTTCACTTCATATTTAAGTGGACATTAGTTGGTTTTACCAATCTAGCGTTTACTATCTAACCTACCTATCTAGCTCATCACTGATTTATATAGATCCATCCAATTGTGCTGTTAAAGAATGAGATCTACTCATCAAAGCATGACAATCCCATAGACATGATTCAATCTAGAAATGAGATGCCATCAACTTGAAGTTGAGAGGATATAAAGGAATCTAGATAGTGCAGCCATCTTGGGACCAACAGAGTAGATCTATCCAGGTGTGGATCCAACACCCGAAAGATCAAATCTGAGAGTCAGAGAGTAGACCCTGGTGACATAATTTAGCACACCTACCAAGTGTTACCGTCACTCTATTCTTGAGTTCAGAACTGTCTGACTTCAAAGCCTTCTCCTCTAGGAGGCATACTACCCTGACTTCCTAGGTGTTTATCCATATGCTCAAGAAACTCTTTTCTTCAGGCATGACAGGTAGAATTCATGGAGAGAAGAACAACAAAAAAGAATAAAAAACAGAAATGTAAAAATAAAGATACACATATACATTAAGCTAACTATGAGCGATAAATTATGGACTTGCAAATGTTAACAGCATGAAATGCCAAGAGAGGGAAAAAAATAGTAGTTTCGGTGTACCTGTTGGTAGAAGAAAAAAGGCTTTACCAGAGAGGGGCATCTGGGATGATCCCTGCATCATGCACTGCCTCTCGCTCACTAGCCACAGTGGCCAGCTTTCAGTTCTTTTCTCTCTCTCTTCCTTTTTTTTAAATTTCTGAGAGAGACAGCATGAGCAAGGGAGGGTCAGAGAGAGGGAGATACAGAATCTGAAACAGGCTCCAGGCTCTGAGCTAGCTGTCAGCACAGAGCCCGACGCTGGGCTTGAATCCAGGAACCGTGAGATCATGACCTGAGCCCAAGTCGGACGCTTAACTGACTGAGCCACCCAGGTGCCCCCAGCTTTCAGTTCTTAAAAACTATAAAGTTCTTCCTGTCTCAAAGCAATTATGTCACTGTCTGGATGCTCTTTCCCCAAATCCTCTTATGACTAGCTCTTTTCTGTTTGTTTAGAGAGGCGGAGGGGGGAGAGAGAGAAAGAATAAGAATGAGAATGAGAATATATCTTAAGCAGTCTCCACTGTTATGGGGAAGCCCAAAGCTGGCTCATTCCCGACCCCGGGATCACCACCTGAGATGAAATTAGGAGTCAAATGCTCAAGGGACTGAGCCACCCAGGCGCGCCTCTTTTCTCACACTTTTGATCTCCGTTCAAATGCTGCCTCTGCAGACATTCCTTCCCAGTCCAACCAACCTAACCTAGACCCTTCTCTCTTTCCATCACCTCTTATTTCCTTCAAAGCTCTTATCACCAACTGTATTCACTTAAAATGTTTAGCTGTTCCACCCTCTTCACCAATGAAATCGAAGTTTCCTGAAAGCAATAATTCCGGTCTTGAACATCTCCTTTTCTTTATACCCAAATTCTGACAGAGAGCGGCAGATAATGAATAAACTAGTATTCACTTAAGAGAATTAGTATTCACAAAAAGTGAGAAAAATAACTTAGGCGTTATCATCGGCGTTGCAGTCAGGCTGTTCTTAGGGAAGGCGATAGGAAGGGGGCAGGAAAAGCCAGATAGGCGGGAGACTTCACAGGGAGTTGAAGGTTTACGTCGGTGAGATGGAGGGTGTCGGATCAGGGCTTCAGGCTTCCCCGGCAACGCGTGGGGTGGGCGGCTGGGTGGGCAAAGGGGCACACACCACTTGGTGCCCAACTCCTGGGCGTACCCTTTGCAGAAAGCAAACGTTAGGCTCTCTTGAGAACACCCCCTATCTCACCTCGCAGCCTAGGTCCCGCCCCGGAGACCGTACGCAGCCGTCTTCCACGCAATCACTAGCCCGTAGACACCAAACGTATCGCCTGGGCCGAGCCGCTGCGGAGCAGCAACAAGTGAGAGAAACGACCATCCTTCGCCCGTCCGCACTGAGGATCCGACACCAGCCGAGCATCCCGGCCCCTGCTCACTCACCGGCTGACGCGTTTCTCCCCGCCCCCAGCCCGCCCCGCGGCCCTACTAGGGGCCTCACTTACGCTTGTCTCCGGGCTATGAGCCGATGCATGGGAGTCGCCATCTTGCGCGGCTGAGGACTGCCGCGCTGGGTTTCGGGAAACTCCTCGGAAGGGGCGGGCACTTCGAACCCCCGCGGCGGCCTGCGTGGGCGGAGCCAGTGAGGCCTTGTGGGCCTCTGGGGGGAACTTGGGGGTAAGCGGTGGGCGGGCGGGCGGTGGGTCTTGTCTCCTGTGTGGGTGTCCAGTTTAAGAAAGAAGAAGGAGGCCGGTTGTCTTGCATGAACGGGCTCTTGAAGGATGAGTGCAGGTGTATTGAGTGGAGAGGCCGGGAGAAACATTCTCAAATAAGGGAAATACAGATATTTATTTTTATATATATTGTATAATATATATTTATATACATAAATATATGAAGAAAACTGCTCAGTGTTCAGAAACGAGTCTGGAGAGCAAAATAAAAAGGAATGAGCTTGAAAAAAAAGAAATAAAAAGTAATGAGCAACACTGGGACCATAAATTGAAAGACTGTAGTGAAAATATATGTTAATTAACTCTGTACTTATATATTTTGTAGGGATTTTATTAGGACCAAATGAGATTATGTAACTAAAGCTACTTTGTCCACTGGGAAGAGATACTAATATATTTTCAAAAAGATTTTAACATTTATTTTTTTTTTAATGTTTTATTTATTTCTAGGAGAGAGAGAGACAGCATGAGGAGGGGATGGTCAGAGAGAGAGGAGACACGGACTCTGAAACAGGCTCCAGGCTCTGAGCTGGCAGTCAGCACAGAGCCCGACGCGGGGCTCGAACCTACGAACTGCGAGATCATGACCCAAGCGAAAGTCGGATGCTTAACCGACTAAGCCACCCAGGCGCCCCAACATTTATTTATTTTTGAGAGAGAGACCGAGAGACAGAGCACAAGCTGGGGAGGGGCAGAGAGAGAGGGAGACACGGAATGTGAGGCTCCAAGGCTCTGAGCTGTCAGCACAGAACCTAATGCCTGACTCCAACCCGCAAACCATGTGACCCGAGCCAAAGTCCAGGGTTTAACCCACTGAGCCACCCAGGCGCCATAGAAGAGTGAATATAAATTGTTTTAACATTTAGTGTCACATCATGGGAATTTTATTCCCTTAAATCAACATTCTTTAAAACATAACTTTTTGAGGTACATATATATGGATGTTTCTGGATGTCCATTTTTTTCAATTAATGTTTATGAAGCACCCAAAATGTTTTCAAAACTGAGGATAGAGCATTGAACAGGCAAAGTCCTCACACATATGGAGTTTCTGCAAATAAGCCAAGGCAATGTCCAATGAGATAAAGAGCAATTTAGTACTGAGAGTTACAGAAGGTGATATCCTCAACCTCTGAGCAATCCTGTTCTTGAGAAAGTGGAATCTTACTCTCTGTTCTATTCTTCAGCTTGATTTGTTCAATTCTCAGTGCACTTCTGGACATCTTTTCCCATGTCAGTACATAAAGATTAATTTATGCTTTTCCTATGTTATATGGATTACATGGACATTCCACAATTTATCCGACCAGTACCCTACTGATGAACAATTAGATCATTTACCACAAGGCTGGGATGAATAGATTTTTAGGCACTCCTCTCTGTAATCTGTTCTTCTAGAAGTAGAATCACTGGGTCAAAGTGTGCATTTTAAATTTTGATTGGTATACCTATTATTCTTTAAATAGGTTTTACCCAAACATATTTCCTCACTAGGACTGAGAATGTTCAAACTTTGTTGTTGTTGTTGTTAAATGTTTATTTGAGAGAGACAGAGTGTGAGTGGGGGAAGGGCAGAGAGAGAGACAGAATCAAAAACAGTCTCCAGGCTCTGAGCTGTCAGCCCAGTGCCTGATGTAGGGCTCCACCTCAGGACCTGCAAGATCATGACCTAGGCTGGAGATGGATGCCTAACCAGCGGAGCCGCCCAGGCGCCCTGAATGACCAAACTTTTAAACTCTTTCCTACCTATTGTTTTAATGAGGTTAAGTACCTTTCATATGATCATTGGAGACTTTTTTTTTCATGAATTGTCTGTCAAACTCTTTGCTTATTTTTCCTTTTCTATTTTTTTCTAAGTTTATTTATTCATTTTGAAAGAAAGAGAAACAGAGCATGAGAGCAGGGGAGAGGCAGAGAGAAAGGGAGAGAGAAAATCCCAAGCAGGCCCTGCACTGTCATTGCAGTGCCCCACTCAGGGCTCAGTCCCATGAAACACGATATCATGACCTGAGCTGAAACGAGAGTCAGACGCTTAACCTACACTGCTACCCAGGTGCCCCTCTTTGCTTATTTTCCTATTAGATTTTTATCTTTTTAATATTGATTTGTAGAAATTTTTAATACTTTATGTAAAGACACTTCATTTTATATTTTACAAAAACTTTTCCTATTTTGTTTGCAGTCTTTAAACTTTGTGATCATTTACCGTGTACTAAGGCATTAATGTGTTAAATAGGCATTTTAAACAGTCTTTTCCTGATGGGTTCCTGGGTTTGACTCACACTTAGAGTGGCCTTATATGTCCCAAGATTATTAAAATGTGTTCTGTGAGGCGCCTGGCTGGCTTAGTTGGTAAAGTATGTGAGTCTTGATCTCGGGGTTGTCAGAGCTCCATCTTGGATGTAGAAAATGCTTTAAAATAATAAAAAATAAAATGTTTTATTGTAATTCTTTATTTACAATTACCGTTATATTCTCATTCCTCAATTTTACTGGGACACCTAGGTTGCTCAGTTGAGTGTCCAAGTCTTGATTTGGTTCAGGTCGTGGTCTCACCGTCATGGGATAGAGTCCTGTATGGGGCTCTGCACTGAACATGGAGCCTGCTTGGTATTCTCTCTCTTCCTCTCTCTCTGCCCCTCCCCTAATCCCTCCCTCTCTCTCTCAAATAAATATTTTTTAATCCTCATTTTAAGTTTTTGAAACACCATTTACTAAATCTATCACCTCCTTATTGATTTGAAAAGCTACATTATTTTATACTAAATATGTACAAATTTGGTTCGTTTGAACATTCTGTTTTCTTCTGAAGCTCTGTATGTGCCAGAATGTGTCATCATTTTAATTTCCATGCATCAGTAAGATATTGTGATATCTGATAAGGTAACCCCTCCTAATGAATCCTCCTTTTCCCCCAATTTTCTTCATTGTTCCTAGGGATTTATTTCCTTAGGTAAGCTTTATTCTCAAGTTTTCAAGTTTCCCATAAAACAAGATTCATCTGTCAGCTAATTTTAAAAGAAACTGCATAGGGGCGCCTGAGTATCTTTGTCAGCTGAGTGTCCAATTTCCGCTCAGGTCATGATCTGGCAGTTTGCAGGTTCGAACCCCACCTGCTCTGTGCTGACAGCTCAGAGCCTGGAGCCTGCTTCGGATTTTGTGTCTCCCTCTCTTTCTGTCCATCCCTGCTGGTGCTTACTCTCTCTCTCAAAAATAAATAAACACTAAAAAAATGTAAAGGAAACTGCATTATAGCAAATGTGAAAAGACGAGACAGAATGAGATGTAACAAAAGGAGAAAGCAAATGGCTTATATTTAAAAAATATTTATTTATTTGAGAGAGAGAGAATCCCAAGCAGGTTCGGCAATGTCAGCACAGAACCTGATGCAAGGCTTGATCCCACTAACAGTGAGGTAGGTCATGACCTGAGCCAAAATCAAGAGTTGGACACCGAACTGACTGAGCCACCCAGGCGCCCTGCAAATGGCATTGTTTGTGATGACTTGGTTGCGCACTGGGAACCAGTGCAAGAATTAAAAGCCTCTTGAGAGTTCAACATAGGGGTCAGATACATCACGCACACAAAATACAGTAATCACTTGCTTTTTCAGTGGCAAGAGTAAGCCAATGTAGCTGTTTCCCACTGAGGCCCATGGGCTTGAGGGACCTTCATCTTTGTTCAGAGAATTTAGGCTAAAAGTCAGATGCTAACTTTTGTAAACCTTAATGGGTAGCAGATGAAGGAATTAAAAACTTGGGAAAGCTGCAAGTAATTTCTATCTGGCAAGAATGAATATTTTACTAGCCTTTAAGCAGGCTATTCCTTTATTCTAGGAAAACCTCCCCAAGTGGCTTCCAGTTATATAAGATGTCTCAAAGAACTGGGGGAGAGATGGATGTAAATAAAAGGCATGTGTTGGAAGGAACGTTTCATCTTTCTGGCCTGGGTGGCTTTGGGGCAGATGGTATTTCCTTCTCTGATCCTGACCTGTCAGTGAGCACCTCTGGTTAGAGAGCTGCCTGCAGAATGGGGCCTGCTTCATGGGGAAATTGTACACATTTCAGGGCCCCGTGCTTAGAAAAGTCCCACATTTGGGGGCGCCTGGGTGGCTTAGTCGGTTAAGCGTCCGACTTTCGCTTGGGTCATGATCTCGCGGTTCGCGGGTTCGAGCCCCGCGTCGGGCTCTGTGCTGACTGCCGGCTCAGAGCCTGGAGCCTGTTTCAGTCTGTGACTCCCACTCTCTCTGACCCTCCCCTGCTCACGCTGTCTCTCTCTCTCTCTCTCTTAAGAAATAAAAAAAATAAAAAATAAAACATTTAAAAAAAAAAAGTCCCACATTTGATTTAATGCTCTGCTACTGCCATCTAAAAATTCGTAATTTTTTAACAGAGAGCCCCGCATTTTAATTTTGCACTGGGCCCTATATATGATGTAACTGGTCTACTCCGGAAGTTGTTCAAAGTGTTTTCACTTGGAGTGAAATGCAAACTAGCTCCACCGGGATCTGAAGACGGGCGAGAACTGATTCTACGCTTCTTGGAATTCAGAATCGGTCTTTACCCTGAAGATTGGTGGCTATTGTTTAAAGAAAAAAAAATTTATCCTTTCATTATGTTTTACAACTAGTTATTCAAACTATTCAAGAAACTTCAGTGTTGTGTAATTGGATCCTGGGGCAAAATCATATGTGGGCTCTCTCTTCACATGCTTTTTTTGTACCGCAAAAGGAGCCCTTTTCTTCCCAGTAGGATAAGAGAATTTGACTAAATTGGCTAAATGACAGAGCGGTCCAGAGCAGGCTGACTATTGGTTTTGTCAAGAGGAGAGGCCTTGCAAAAGGACTGGTGAGAGGGCTTCTGGGCATCTGTGGGTATGAGACTCTCATTCCCGGTATGAAAAAAGAATGGTTTTTCCACCCACCTCTGGGCATGGGGGTGAGAACAGTGCCAGAGGCTCCTTGGAATCTGGTGAGAGCTGCCTTCCTCAGTTCTTCCCACTTTCCAAGATGGCTTGGAAACTAAATACGGTACTCAAAAGTTGTGTCACAGTCTCTTACCTTCAGACAGAGCTGCTTGGGCTCCTCACAGTCTTTGGGCCTTGATATAATACTCTGCTGTGATGTGGCTCCAAGGAGTGCTCGTAAAGCTGTGTGACTGTGAGCCCAGGATTTGCTCGTTCCTTCTCTTGTAATTGATTTATTTATTTTTTGATGTTTGTTTATTTTTGAGAGAGAGAGAGAGAGAGAGATTGAGAAACAGAGCATGAGCGGGGGGACAGGCAGAGAGAGACACAGAATCCAAAACATGTTCCAGGCTCTGAGCTGTCAGCATAGAGCCCTACATGGGGCTGAGATCCACAGACCGCGAGATCGTGACCTTTAGCTGAGGTCAGATGCTCAACCGACTGAGCCACCCAGGTGTCCCCCTTTGTCTTGTAATTTAAACTTATCTGCAGGAGGGGAAAGGGAAAGTGAGGGATGTGCTGGGAGGAGGAGAGTTGAGAGATAGAACAATAACTACCCAGACTTGATTGTTTTCTCTTTGGGTTATCATGGCTTCCTTTAGTAAATCCCTTTTGTGATTAAGATGGTTCAAGTGAGGGCCACCTGGCTAGCTCAGTGAGTAGATCATGGGACATTTTTTTTTATTTTTTTTAATGCATTATTTATTTCTGAGAGAGAGAGACAACGTGAGCAGGGGAGGGTCAGAGAGAGATAGGGAGACACAGAACCTGAAGCAGGCTCCAGGCTCTGAGCCAGCTGTCAGCACAGAGCCCGACACGGGGCTCGAACCCACAAACCGTGAGATCATGACCTGAGCTGAAGTCAGACGCTTAACTGACTGAGCCACCCAGGCGCCCCAGATCATGGGACTTTTGATCTCAGGGTCATGAATTTAATCCCCATGTTGGGTGTTGAGCCTACTTAAAAAACAAACAAAAAAAAACAATGGTTCAAGTTGGGTTTCTGTGTTTTTCCCCCCAAAGAATTACTTGACTTTATTACCAATGGTAGAATTTATCCCCAGTTTACAAATGAAGGAACTGAGAGACCCAGACATCTTCATTTCAAGTCCTGAAGGCAGGGGATTGGGAAAATTTTTCAGTTAGAAATAATTGTGCCTGGGTGCCTTGGGTAGCTCATTTGGTTAAGCGCCTGACTTCAGGTCAGGTCATGATCTTGCAGTTTGTGAGTTTGAGCCCTGTCTCCCTCTCTATTTGGTCCTTCCCCGCTCACACACACACACACTCTCTCTCTCTCTTAAAAATAAATAAATTAAAAAAAAATAATCATGCCTCTCATAAATCTCATTGACTCAATACTACCACTGTGCCAAACTTTAAATGTCTTTGTTAAGTGATTTGTCCAAGGTCCATGGCCCTGAACTTTTGCCATTACATGCCTTTCCCTTTCCTCTAGCCAGTTTGGTTTATCTTGAAATGATATAGAACCACTTCCCTTATATCATTGAGGATTCAACTGCAAAAAATAAAACAAAACTTTGGCTAAATAAAGAATTTATTGGCAGCGTATTAGCTAGATCATAATATAGGAGGAGAAATTGCATGCCCAGCCCTGAAAGGGTCTTGAACCAAGAAAGTCCAGATCTTGCTCATGAGGAACTTGTGTGCTACTTTTTAGGTCATTGCCAGTGGATGTTTGGATCCAATCCCCTGCAGTGTCTGGGTGCCTCCCGTCTTAGGTCAATGGTTAAGTTCCCTGTAAGAGTTCACCTGGCTTCTTACTGAGATGTGTCCATCCTTCTAGTCAGGGGTGGGGTCCCACCATTAGCAGCTCGCCAGAATGAGGAAGATCAGAAGAACACTGTAAGGAATGAATGCTGAGCAGAAAAACACAAAAGAGGTACCTTACATCCTGTAATAGGACCTTTCGACAACATCTTTTCTGTACATTGTTCACAGCTAGATAGAGTGGGAGAGGTCTCAGTGCTTTGTGAAGGCCTACAGTGACCTTACATTTAGAAATGTCATATAGCAAACTCAAAGGAAATTAGCTGAAATGAAACTCCCCATCTCAGCTCTCTTTCTGTCTCCCTTTTCTGGTGAGGATGATAAACTTCTGTACTCTACATCCAATCATTTTGATTGCCGAGTCAGATATATGGTGAATGTTTTGTTAAAGTTCATATGAAATTCAGAATGATGCTCTAATATTTCTTCTTGATGTATTCCTATTCACAGAACTTCACTGGGTTTCCCGTGCACTCCACTGCACCTTCCCGGCAGTGTGGGTCCTGAGACTAAAATGACTATTCCAGATTGAATTTGATAGTCTTGAAACCCCTCCTTTTTAAAAAATTATATTTATTTATTTATTTTGACAGAGAGAGATAGAGTGTGTGAGCTAGGAAGAGAGAGGGAGAGAGGAAATCCCAAGCAAGCTCTACACTCACATTGGATGTGGAGCCCAACGTCGAGCTTGATCTCATGACTGTGAGATCATGACTTGACCTAAAATCAAGAGTCAGACGCTTAATTGACCGAGCCACCCAGGCACCCCCACTCCTTTGAAAAAGAAAGGTATTTTTTTAATGTTTGGTTTATTTCTGAGAGAGAGAGAGAGGGAGGGAGAGAGAGAGACAGCGTGAGCAGGGGAGGGTCAGAGAGAGAGGGAGATATAGAATCAGAGAGAGACAATGTGAGCAGGGGACAGTCAGAGAGAGAGGGAGATATAGAATCTGAAGACAGGCTCCAGGATCTGAGCTAGCTGTCAGCACAGAGCCTGATGCGGGGCTCAAACCCATGAGCCGTGAGATCATGACCTGAGCCGAAGTCGGACGCTTAACCGACTGAGCCACCCAGGCGCCCCATCCCCTCACTCCTTTTTAAACAGAAGTAATCCATTTTCATTATGGAAAAACTTGGAAATAGGGATTAAGAAAAAATAGTGTATATTACCTTGTGCTCTCTACAGAGAGATGTTTGCAGTTCTCTTTTGGGAAATGTAGCCATCTCTTATATCCATAACGTACCCTTAACTAATTATAACACATTTGAAATTATCACAGACAATATATGTTTGGGGAATTTTAATTTTGTTTTAAAGTTTATTTATTTTTGAGAGAGAGAGGCAGAGTGTGAACAGGGGAGGGGCAGAGAGAGGGATAGGATTTGAAGTGGGCTCTGACCTGTCAGCAGGGAGAACAGTGTGGAGCTGGAACTCAGGAACTTCGAGATCACGACCTGAGCTGAAGTCAGATGCTTAACCCACTGAGCCACCCAGGCATTAGCATCTAAAAACAGTGTCACTTTCTCTGAAGAATATACTTACTTTTTGAAAAGTTGAGTTTCACATAGACCTACTTTCTCTATTCAGTCTAGACAAAATTATTTCTTTTTTTTAATTTTTAAAAACTTTTTACTTATTTTTTTGAGAGACACAAAGAGTAGGGGAAGGGCAGAGAGAGAGGTGGACAGAGGATCCCAAGTGGGCTCTGGGCTGACAGCAGAGAGCCCTATGTGGGACCCAAACTCACTGTAAGATCATGACTTGAGCCGAAGTCAGAAGCTTAAACCACTGAGCCACCCAGGCGCCCCTAGACAAAATGATTTCTTTCTTTCTTTTTTTTTTTATTTATTTCTAGGAGAGAGAGAGAGAGAGACAGAGTGAGCAGGGGAGGGTCAAGGAGAGAGGGAGTCACAGACTCAAACAGGCTCCAGGCTCTGAGCTGGCAGTCAGCACAGAGCCCGACGCGGGGCTCGAATCCACGAACCACGAGATCATGACCTAAACAAAAGTCGGACGCTTAACTGACTAAGCCACCCAAGTGTCCCGACAAAATGATTTCTTAAGTTTTCTCCTTTTTTCAAAAAACTTTTATTGCTTATTTTTATTATTTTTTTTAGGTTTTATTTTTTATATTTGACAGAGACAGAGACAGAGAGCAAGCACAGGGGAAGCAGAGATAGGTGAAGACAGGATCAGAAGCAGGCTCCAGGCTCTGAGCTGTCAGCACAGAGCCCTATGTGGGCCTTGAACCCACAAACCGTGAGATCATGACCTGAGCCGAAGTTAGACACTCGACTGACTGAGCCACTCAGGTGCCCCTTAATTTTTTTCTTTTAAGAAAGTTTACTTTTGGTGAAGGCAAAACAAATAGGAAAACACAGGATTTACCTGTAGGTCCTTAGGCATATATGGATTCAACATTTGTAAAACTTTATTAATGTCTTTGAATGTATATCTTAAGTTTTAAAAACTGTGAAGCAAGTAATATTTTATAGTATTAAGTGCTCTTCTATTGATAGATAAAACTTCTAAGTTGGTCCAAGGGTTGTGGGTTATCGTTAAGCTGATATATAAAACTTCTGGAAAAAGGGTTTGTTTTTTCAAGTTACATTAGTAAAAAAAAAAAAAACAAAACAAACCCCAAACTCTCAAAAATACTTCAAAATAAATTCCTTTCACTTTTCTTTCGAATGCTAATCAGAAAAATATCAAATCCAGATTCATTTTATGTGGTGTGTAAAGCAGAGAGAAAATAGTACTTATACTTTGTCTTATAAATAAGAATGGCAAGATAGCCTTTTTCCACAAAAAGCAAATCCAGCCTAAAAGTCCTTTGTTAATATTGAGAAGTGTTTTGTATAGCATCAGATTACATTCAGGGCAGCCTCTGGTATTGTCAACAGATCCTTTTCCTGTACTTGCTATCAGTAAATTTGCTATAAAGAGTTTGTTTTTGCACTGTCTAGTTTTTATCAGTCTTTTGAGACTGGTAAATTGTGAATGATCTTTGGAGATTAAGATTTGCTTCAGATTTCCAAGTATTACTAGCATTTTTAAGTCTTGCCCATTTAAGGTAATCTGTCTTTCTGTTCATTACATGTTAGACCAGGATGATTTTTGTGAGAAAACATTTGTGCTCTATCTCTGCATTTAGAAAATACTAACTGTTCTGTTTCTTTTCCATTTCTTCAGTGAAGTTTCATGAAGCCATTTAAAAACGGATGTCAGGGGCGCCTGGGTAGCTCAGTTGGTTAAGCAGATAGCTCTTGATGTTGACTCAGATCATGATCATGATCTCCTACTTTGTGAGTTCCAGCCCTGCATCAGGTTCTGCACTGAGAGTGTGGAACCTGCTTGGGATTTTTTTCTCACTCCCTCTCTCTTTGCCCTTCCTCTGCTCACGCTCTCTCTCTCTCCCTGTCTCTCAAAAGAAATGAATAAACTTAAAAAATAATAATAAATAAAAACGGATATCAGGGGCACCTGGGTGGCTCAGGTAGTTAAGCACCTGTTGATTTTGGCTCAGGTCATGATCTTTCGTTCATGAGGTCCTGAGCTCAAGCCCTTCATTGGGCTCTACACTTGAGATTCTTTCTCACCCTATCCCTCTACCCCTCCTCATGCATTCTCTATCTCTCTCAACAAATAAATAAAATAAAAATGGATGGCAAAAAAGGCTTTTTTTAGTGGAGAGGTGTGATTGGCATATAACATTTCTTTCAGGTATACAATATAAGGATTCCATAATTGTATATACAGACGATCTCTGACTTACTATGGTTTGACTTAAAGTTTTTCAAATTTATGATGGTGTACAAGAGGTTTGCATTTCATAGAAACTGTACTTCAGGTTTGAATTTTCATCTTTTACCCAGCTCGCAATGTGTAGTATGACATGCTCCCTTGATCTGGGTAGTGACAGTGAGCTGCAGCCACATGATCGTGTGGGTACCTGACTGACAGGCTTACAACCATTCGTACCCACAGAGTCATTGGTTTCTGCTCTCAGCACAGTATTAAATAGATTACACGAGACATTCAACAGTTTATTATAAAATAGGCTTTATATGCTTCGGATTCTGTGTCTCCTTCTCTCTCTCTCTTTTTTTAAATGTTTATTTATTTTTGAGATATAGAGAGAGACAGAGCATGAGTGGGGGAGGAGCAGAGAGACGGAGACACAGAATCCAAAGCAGGCTCCAGGCTGTCCACAGAGCCCGATGCGGGGCTCGAACCCACAACCTGTGAGATCATGACGTGACCTGAAGTGGGACATCTCACCAACTGAGCCAGACAGGCGCCCCTCCGTCTCTCAGTCCCTTCCCAACTCGTGCTCTCTCTCTGAAAAATAAACATTAAAAAAGTAAAAAAAAGAAAAAGCTTTGTATTAGATGATCTTGTCCAACTGTAGCCTAATGTAAGTGTTGTGAACACATTTAAGCTCTGTGAGGCCAACGTATGATGTTCTGTGGGTGAGGTGTATCAAATGAATGTTTGACTTACACTATTGTTAACTTGCAATCAGTGGGTTTATTAGGATGTAGTCTTATGGGGCGTAACCCTATGATAAGTTGAGGAAGATATGTATTGCAAAAAGACCAGTGAGTCTAGTTTACATTCATGTGAGGGCTTTTTATCATTGATAAATCCTCAAATGAATTTTAATCCCCAATATTTTTATATAAATATACTTACTGCACTTGCAAGATGAATTTTGAATGTGGTGTATTTATCAGTCAGGGCTATTCAGGTGATAGAAACCAGAATTTAAAAAGCCATTGTAAAAAAGAGGACTTAAGGGATAAATATTGGTAGATGACAAAGCAGCTAGGCCTAGAATCAGGGATGGGATGCCTTTTACAAGACAAGCTAGTGTGTACTTTAAAAAAAATTTTTTTAGGGGCGCCTGGGTGGCTTAGTCGGTTAAGCGTCCGACTTTCACTTCGGTCATGATTTCGCGGTTCCTGGGTTCGAGCCCCGCGTCAGGCTCTGTGCTGACTGCCAGCTCAGAGCCTGGAGCCTGTTTCAGTCTGTGACTCCCTCTCTCTCTGACCCTCCCCTGCTCACGCTGTCTCTCTCTCTCACTCTCCTAGAAATAAATAAAACATTAAAAAAAATTTTTTTAATGTTTTATTTATTTTTAAGAGAGAGACACAGAGTGCAAGCAGGGGAGGGGCAGAGAGAGAGGGAGACACAGACTCCGAAGCAGGCTCCAAGCTCTGCGCTGTCAGTGCAGGGCCTGACGTGGGGCTCGAACCCACCAAGTGCGAGATCATGACCTGAGCCGACATTGGATGCTTGGCAGACTGAGCTGCCTAGGCGCCCCCAGCTAGTGTCTACTTTCATCTGAGTAATAGCCTCTTTCCCTAAGACCCCTCTCAATGGGCGGGAATGCGGCCGTTGGACTTTGGGAACTTCCTTACAATTACCCAGGCTGTCAAAGACAGCCAAACAATAAGAAAACTGGTTTTATTTAGGCTATTACACTAGGGAAAGCATCCCTACTCTGAAGATCAGTGCCTCAGCAGGGTAGCTTTTTCTGGAGACTTTTCTGGGGAGGAGTAGGCAACTTCTTGGTGGGGTATTTTACCGTTGGAATCATTTGTGTAATCAAGGGGTCTCAGCTGGTAAACAGGAAAGGTTTGTGTCTAGCTAGTTTCAGGGAAACAGACAATTCACATAATCATTTACGAGACAATGTGAATGGAAATTTGGAGAGTTTTAGTCTGGTCTTATCATAGGTAAACAAGGGAGCCACCTGGGGTGTTAAGCTACCTCACATGAGGAAGAGTGGTTTTTCGTAAGTTGGAACATGAAAGAGTCAGGGGAATTTTGTAACTGTTTCAGTTTTCTAGGAACACAGGGCTTAGGTAAAGTTCAACATAATCAAGATGGAGAAGAGAGAAAGAAAGTTCCCCACCAGGTCCCAAGCTCATCTGCCTCTCTCTGGTTCAATTTTTGTGGTCCCGTGGGAGGAAGTGCTGTGAATGATTCAGCCTGGGTGAGGCCCACCTCTGTTGTCAGAATGGTGAAGGGAAGGGGTACTGGGCAGAGCAAAACAACAAAACCAAAACCAAAATGGCTCCATAGTGGGCAAACAGTCACAGTGTAATTCCAGTGGAACTAAATTTGAGAATTCTTCCTTAAAGCCAAAGAAGACACAAACCTTTGTTCAAAATTAAATAGTAGCGCTGTAGTAATAGTACTGGTAAGTTTCCACGAATCCTTTTTCTAGAACTTGAAATAGTTTGTGGAGTCTCACATGATATTCTATGTTTCCATCCTCAGAAAAATTGCCCCTCCCTCTTTTCAATCAGTGCTTTAAAACTGAAACCACAAATATTAAGAGCCTTTAGTAAGATTTCAAGGTACTCATTCTGTTCCTTTCTTTTTTTAAAATATTTTTATTTATTTCTAGGAGAGAGAGAGAGAGTAAGCAGGGGAGAGTCAGAGAGAGAGGGAGATACAGATTCTGAAATAGGCTCCAGGCTTTGAGCTGGCAGTCAGCACAGAGCCCGACGTGGGGCTCGAACCCACGAACCGCGAGATTGTGACCTAAGCGAAAGTCAGGTGCCCAACCGACTAAGCCACCCAGGCACCCCATTTCTGTTTCTTTAAAAAAAAAATTTTTTTTTAATGTTTATTTATTTTTGAGAGACAGAGAGACAGAGTATGAGCAGGAGAAGGGCAGAGAATCTGAAGCAGGCTCCAGGCTCTGCGCTGTCAGTGCAGGGCCCGACGTCGGGCTCGAACTCACAACCCATGAGATCGTGACCTGAACCGAAGTCAGCTGCTTAACCAGCTGAGGCACCCAGGTGCCCCTGTTTTTCCTTTTAAAGATTTTATTTTTAAGTAGATTCTTTACCCAATTTGGGACTTGAACCCACAACCCTGAGATCAAGAGTAGCAGCATGGTCCACTGATTGAGTTAGCCAGGTGTCCCTACTCATTATTATTTTTTTTTGACAATTTGTTTTCAACGTACTTTCCACCTTCCCATTCTACTTCAAGGCCAGATTGGGCTTAATCTGATTTAGGAATCATAGAATGCCCTGTTTTCACCACTAAAGAGCTGCAGGTCCTCAAAGGTTATGAATGAATGTAGGGAGAAAACAACTCACTCTAACAGGGTCCTGGGGAAATTTGACTCCTTGGACCAGCTGGTACCTGAAGAAGCAAATATGGACTGGAAGTTGTAGAGTCTAAACTACACTAAAGGGTTTTTAAATGCCTCAGCTTTCCTTTTCGCCAGACCAACTACAAACGGAAACCGAGCAAAGACCCCCCCTGCCCGCCCCCACCACTGTGAAGGATCAGGATCCCAAAGTGTAGTCAGTTGGATTTAACTTATCCACAAATAATTTAATGATACTGCTGTTGGTGAAATATTTCTGGTTTCATTTATTTATTTACTTGCCAGTAAAATTGTAAGCTTCAGGGGCACCTGGGTGGCTCAGTCGGTTCAGCGTCCGACTTCAGCTCAGACCATGATCTCACAGATCTTGAGTTCAAGCCCCGTGTTGGGTTCTGTGCTGACAGCTCAGAGCATGGAGCCTGTTTAAGATTCTGTGCCTCCCTCTCTCTCTGACCCTTCCCTGCTCCTGCTCTCTCTCTCTCTCTCAGAAATAAATAAAACATTTAAAAATTTTTAATAAAAAAATTGTAAGCTTCAGTGAACTCAGATTATTTAGTAAACTTAGCTCTGATATCCAGCCTTTGGGGTAACACACAGATGACTCTGTATATTTAATGGTTTAATTCCTCTTAGGCATCTCTGTCTCTGTTGCTACCTCGAGTCATACTTGGAAGGATGAAGCTGCATTCCCCTTGCAGGTGCCCACCAAACATCTCATAATTTATGGTTGATTTATGGGCTTCAGTGGAAGATGACCCCAACTCTCTCTCTGGCAATCACTGACCTCCCTTACTTCATCTCAGATCAAGACCCATCTGGGAGCACCTGGGTGGCTCAGTCAGTTAAGTGTCCGACTTCGGCTCAGGTCATGATCTCACGGTTCGTGGGTTTGAGTCCTGCGTCGGGCTCTGTGCTGACAGCTCAGATCCTGGAGCTGGTTTCAGATTCTGTATCTCCCTCTCTCTCTGACCCTCCTCTGCTCATGCTCTCTCTCTTTTTCTCAGAAATAAGTAAAAAACATTTAAAAAGTAAAAAAGACCCCCCTGCCCCTCCCAAAACCCACAGTCTCTACACATCACCTTGTGAAACTCCAGAAAGTGAAGAATAGTAAATGCCCATTCCCCTCTCCCCCAGTGTAATGTTTGTTTCAACGCCTCCTCAAGCCTGTCTGGATTCCTTAGCTCTCTAGTATTCTGGGGCACAACATTTTCTTTCACTACATCGATACTGTGAGACATCTTTTGGGATATCTTTCTACCTCATGATGACAGTCCTCTGAGACTAGGTTTTAGTGACCCTGTATTCTCAGTTATACTTGACTGAACTAGCTAGACTGAACCAAGCTGAAGTAATTAGAATCTCTCACCTGGGAATTTTATATTAGAACTGAAGGTCTATGGGGTGCTTGGCTGGCTCAGTCAGTGCAGCGTGCCACTCTTGATTTCAGGGGTGTGAGTTCGAGCCCCACTTTGGGGGTAGAGATTACTTACAAATAAAATCTTAGGTGCCTAAAGCTCCACCTGACTGGTGGCTCAGTTGGCTAAGCGTTTTACTTCAGCTCAGGTCATAATCTCACAGATCGTGGGTTCAAGCCCTGCCTGCTTTGGATTCTATGTATCCCTGTCTCTCTGCCCCTCCCTCACTCATGCTCTGTCTGTCTCTCTCTCTGTCTCTCAAAAATAAATAAACATTAAAAACAAAAAAAGAACTGAAGATGTAGAGTTTTCATCCCTGTATAGGGCAGGGCTAGCTGGAAGTCAGAGAAATGTCAACTCAAAAGTTTTCATACTTGCCTGAGTGTGTAATGCTGTTTGTTCATTGTCCCTGCTTCTCTAGTCTATGCTGATTGGGGTCTATGTGAATGCCCAAGAGAGTGGCAGGTGTCCAGTATAGGTGTCCTCGGAGGCACCTCCAACTGCACCTTCCCCAATGAGGGAGATCCTAGCTCCAGGCTGACCATTCCTTCTCAACGGTTGCCTCTTGCTGCGCAGGTCCCGTCTTCTAGCCAGTGGACTTCTTGGGTAGGGTCTGGTGAGATAGTCCAAGGTCAGCCACCTATTCCAGTGTGCAGTGGATGCAGGAGAAATATATATTCCCTTATCATGACATTGCTTTCCTCTCCTGGTCCCTTCTGATTGCTAGCTCTCCCCAGTTTTCTTCTCTTTTGTTTGTACGTTGTCCCTCTTTTGCTCAGAGAAGGACATTGGATAGTGCGCTGTGTCGGCAGATAGCCAACTGAGGCATAGAATGGAGGCCTCCCTTCCTTGCATGTGCTTCTCTCTAGCCCTTACCAGAGCCTCTCTCTCACTTGTCTTTTCCTGAAAGACGGCCGCTTCCACTTCTTTACTACTTGGCAGGAAAGCTCTTCTCACCTTAAAGTGATTCTGTATTCTCCACAAAGCAAATTCCCCATCTCCCTTTCACTCCTCTCCATTTCTCCTATAGAGACCGGAGGGTTGGGGTGGTTGGAATGGGAAGCAGCCTAGCTGTTTGTTTCTGCCTACTCTCTGGGGGAATTGGCTGCCTCCAATGTCTTTGCTGGCAGTTTTCCTAAGGGTATGGGTTAGTGAACACTTTTGTTCTTAATCACCATTTCTGGGACAACTGGGAAAAATCTCATGCCATATCCTGTTAGAACAACTAAAATAACAACCATTTGGGGCACCTGGGTGGCTCAGTCAGTTGAGTATCTGACTTCGGGTCAGGTCATGATCTCACAGTCTGGGAGTTCGAGCCCCGTGTCGGGCCCTGTGCTGACACCTCAGAGATCTGGAGCCTGCTTCAGATTCTGTGTCTCCCACTCTCTCTGTGCCTCCCCTGCTAACGGTCTGTTTCCCTCTCTTTCTCAAAAATAAAATAAAAACATTAAAAAAGTAACAACCATCTTTAACATTTCTTTTTTTATTTCTTAAAGCTTTTCTTTAAGTTAGTGTTCTTTTTAGTTTTTTTAAATGTTTTATTTGAGAAAGACAGAGAGACAGAGATAGAGAGTGAGACAGAATCCCAAGCAGGCTCCAGGCTCTGAGCTGTGAGCAGAGAGCCCCACATGGGGCTCGAACACATGAGATCGTGTGTTAATGTTTAACTGACTGAGCCACCCAGGTGCCCCAAATGTTTTGTTTTGTTTTGTTTTGTTTTTTGAAGCCCCAGTGTGGGGCTTGAACTCACAACCCTGGCATCAAGACCCTGAGATGAAGACTCAGGTTCTTATCTTAATGAGCCACCCAGGCTCCCCTTAAAGATTTAGTTTTTAAGTAATTTCTACACCCAACATGGGGCTCAAACTTATGACTATGAGATCAAGAGCTGCATGCTTTAGAGGCTGAGCAAGCCATGAAGCCCCCTAACATTTCTTGATAAATTGCTAGTGTCAGGGAATGCACATTTTATGTATGTATGTATGTATGTATGTATGTATGTGTTTATTTTTAAGGTTTATTTATTTTGAGAGAAAGCAAGCAAGCAAGCAAGCGAGTGTATGTTCACAAGCGGGAAAGGGGCAGATAGAGAGGGAGAGAGAGAGAGAATCCCAAGTAGGCTCCGCACCTTCAGTGTGGAGTCTGATGTAGGGCTCTAACTTATGAACCACGAGATCATGATCTAAGCCTAAGATGGATGCTTAACTGACTGAGACACTTCCATGCTCCCACATTTTTTTAAGGTTTATATATTTATTTTGAGAGAGACAGAGGCAGAGCAAATGGGGGAGAGGTACACAGGGAGTGAGAGAGAGACTCCCGAACAGGGTCCACCTTGCCAGTGCAGGGCCTGATGCAGGGCTTGAACTCATGAAGCTGTGAGATCATGATTGGAGGCAAAATCAAGAGTTGGACCCTTGGGGTGACTGGTAGTTTATTCAGTTCAGCATTTGACTCTTGGTTTCAAATCATGTGATGATCTCACAGTGTATGGGTTCAAGCCCTGTGTTAGGCTTTGTGCTGACAGTGTAGAGCCTGCTTGGAATCCTGTCTCCCTCTCTCTCTGCCCCTACTCATTCTCTCTCCCCCTCTCTCTTTCCAAATAAATAAACTTTAAAAAAACTTAAAAAAAAAAAAGTCAAACCCTTAACCGACCGAGCCGCTGAGGTGCCCCGAGCAATGCATGTTTTATATTAACTATCTTGTTTAATCATCACATCAACCCTATGAGGTAGGGTGTATTATTTCTCCCATTTTGCAGGCGAGGAAACTGAGGCTTAGAGGTTATTAAACTACTTGCCTATATGTACTCAGTTATAGTGTACTCAGGCGGAGGTTGTGGTAGGGCTGCAGAATCTTAAACAGTCTACTATACTCCTCTTTCCCTCTATTTTGTGAATATTTATTTATTTTTGAGAGAGAGAGAGAGAGAGAGAGAGAGAGCACACCAGGGAGGGGAAGAGAGAGAGGGAGACAGAGGATCTCAAGGGGGCTTTGCCCCGAGAGCACGAAGGCCGCTTGGATTCTTTCTCCTTCTCTCTCTGCCCCTCCCCTCCTCATATACACACACTCTCTCAAAGTAAGTAAATAAACATAAAAAAAGTTAGGGTTTGCTCTGCCTCACGGTCCATGGTAGTCTCGAGTTTATGTTTCGTGATTTTGCTTTTTTTAAGGTACCCCATATGTGCGGAATCATACAAGGTTTGTCCTTTTGTGTCTGGCTTATTTCCCTTAGCATAAACTTTTCAAGGTTTATTCATATTGTAGCATGTATCAGCGTTTCATCCCTGTTTTATGGCTGAATAATATTCCATTGCATGTACAGCCTATATTTTATTTATCCATTCGCCTGTTGATGGACAGTTGGCTTGTTGCCACATTTTGGCTGTTGTACCTAATACTGCTATAAAGATTGCTCTACAAATATCTGTTTGAGTCCTTACTTTTAATTCTTTTATGTGTATAAGTAGGGATAGAATTGCTTGATCGTATGGCAGTTCTCTGTTTAACTTTTTCTGGACAAAGTATAATTTTTTAAAATTTAAAACGGTGCATGTGTCAATGATTTATAACTCAGTAATGAGAGGACCAGTCTGATTGTAAAACCGATTCACTGAAGAAATCAAGAAACTGAAGTGAAAGCACAAATGCTGAGGTCAGATTGCTAAATTAAATACAAAACTTGTTATTATTCTACAGGGCAATAAAAGCATAATCTTTGGAAATATCGTTCCCACCAAACAGAAATAATTTGCATCTCTCCCATACAAACACCATTTGCAGTTTATCCATCTCCCAAAAGTTAATATCTCATTTTACAGTCCAGGCCCTAATCAACGGAAGATGGCAAGTCAAACAAGGTTACATTTTCTCTAGAGAATCATAGGTCCCTTAGGTAGGCTCATTAAATGTTTTAAAATGATATTGAAAGTGCAAGCAATAATCTTCTTGCCTTATCTCTAAGTCTGGGTAACCTTTCTCAATTTTGTATTTATCCACTTTACTTTTATCGTCTTTTTTGCATTGTGTTTTTTTAAATGTTTTATTTCTTTTTGAGAGAGAGAGACAGAGCATGAGCAGGGGAGGAGTAGAGAGAGATGGAGACTCAAAACATGAAGCAGGCTCCAGGCTCCAGGCTCTTAGCTATCAGCATGAGCTGGTCTTGGGGCCCAAACCCAGGAACCGTGAGATGATGACCTGAGCCAAAGTCAGACGCTCAACTGACTGAACTAGCCGGGCTTCCTTGCATTGTGTTTTCTATCTTTGCTTTTACTGTTTTTGTCTGCTTACAAAAGTTCACTATATGTATCTGTGTTTGCCTAAGTGAACATGTGTATATTTACCTTTATTTTCTGGTAAATATATGGTTTTATTTTGCAATTTAACTTATAAACCTTCAAATATTTAACTTATCAGGAATTTGTTCTTGTTTGTGGCTTGAGGTAGGGATCTAAAATTTTTGGGGTGCCTGGGTGGCTCAGTCAGTTGAGTGTCTGACTTTGGCTCAGGTCATCTCGCGGTTGCTGGGTTTGGGCCCGGAGACCAGCTCTGTGCTGACAGCTCAGAGCCTGGAGCCTGCTTCAGATTCTGTGTCTCCCCCTCCCTCTGTCCCTCCCCAGCTCATACTCTGTCTCTGCCTCTTTCTCAAAAATAAATAACCATTTAAAAAATAAAGTACATTCCCCCTCCAAATGGTTAGTTAATGTCTGCAGATTGCCTTCTTCACAACTAGTTTGAAATACCATGTATCTTATGCTAAATTTTTATATGTCAGTTTGTTTCTGGACTTTTATTTCTGTTCATCTTTGTCTTTTCTGGTACAAATATCAGAGTTATTACTGCTTCATTATGATGTGTTCTCTCTTGCGGTTCTGGCAGGATGGCTCTGCTACCAGCAACCCCACCTTTAGTGAAGAGAAGTACTCTTCACCGATGAGGGCCCCTTGGCTACCCTTGTTTTACATGTAGCCGCAACTTTCAAATATTGCAGTGAAAATGTGGCGCATGCTTTAGAAAATTCCATTGAAAATTCTAGGACAAGGCAAACCATGAGAGACTCTTGAATGCTGACAAAAACTGAGGACTGATGGATGTGGGGGGGAGGAGGGATGGGCATGGAGGAGGACACTTGTGGGGATGAGCACTGGGTGTTATGTGGAAACTATTTTGACAATAAACTATTTGTAAAAAAAAAAAAAAAGAAAAAAAAAGAAAATTCTAGGACAGGACTCTAACCAAAGCAGTCAAAGTAAAAGCAGAATGGGGTGTGTGTGTGCATACACACGTGCACTCCTGCATAGGTGTTTGTGTACACAGATGCATCTTCATGTGCTCACTCACCTGCCAAGGTGGAGAGTGTAGGGTGAAGAAGCCATTCATGAACTTCTCCTTGTGTGGTTATACTTTCTGTTCATTTACACAGAGATGCCAGATTGTCACTCTGTTCTCTTAACCTTGGAAGGGCATTTCACTTTTAGAGAAGAAGCTCTAAGCCACTGATCTTTCTTTAAAAATAAACTCCTGCTTTTAGTGGAAATGGCACAAAATATATCCACATTTAAGGACTGAATAGTATTCTGAAAGGCCTGGTCATCCAGTTTTGAAGAATGACTTGTTAATCACATTTCTATTCTCTGCTGAGTACCTTATTCTTTCAAAGTATTTCAAGAATACACAATGTTCTTATTATGCTTTTCATTTCATAACATCTCTATGATGGAAGCTTCTTCTGGTCACCTTTCCCAGGCTTGTCTTTGTCTTGACTGGAAAGGAAACTCTGATGCTTCTAGTGAGCTTAAATCATCTCTGCTCTTGTTTTGGCCTGCTGTTGCTGCTGCTGCCGCCTTTGACCATAGGATGGAATCCTGTGTCATTGCCAGGAAAACATGTTAGTCACTCTCCTCTGAGTTAGGGCTTGCACTGCTCGCATTCAGTGTCAGACTGTAATCGCCTGTGATATATTTAGATTTTGAACTCACATCGCATTTGAACATTAACTACATGTCAAGAAGAAAATAAATGGTCCCCCTCTGGTTATGAAGCAATGTATGGGCAGAATGCCATAGGAGCTTGTTCATAGTAACGCTGTTCATAGTAACAATGATTCCTTTTTAAAAAAAATTTTTATGTTTATTAATTTACTTTTCAGAGAGAGAGAGAGCAGGAGCAGGGGAGGGGCAGAGAGGGAGACACAGAATCTGAAGCAGGCTCCAGGCTCTGAGCTGTCAGCACAGAGCCCAACATGGGGCTCGAACCCACGAACCGCGAGATCATGACCTGAGCCAACAATGGCCGCCCAACCAACTGAGCCATCCAGGTGCCCCCAGAGTCTCCTTAAATCAGGAAACCTGAAGAGTGAATTATTATCAGAGGTCACAGGGCCTTTAAAAATCATTTTCTCTGAGTCTAGAGCAATAAGCAAAGGAATCTGTCTTGAGAAATGAGTTGTATTCAGTTGAAGGGAAACCAGCATAGGATAGATACACTGTGTCCTGATGAATTTGATTGTTAAAATGAACCATCTTGTTAAGAAAGATTTATACTTTGTAGAAATGAGATGGCAGATGTTACAGTGGCAAGGCCGCTCCCTGGCGGTCCCTCTGTACTCAGGAACACGAAAGCCCCAGGAGAGCTGGGCCCTGCAGGTCACGGTCATGTTTCTTCTCTCAGTAGACCAGTTCAACAGGGAGGACTTTGGGGTGGAGCTGGAATGTCAGCTACTAAAGGTGGAAAAAGACTGAGTCTGTGCTGGTTGAGGAGAGGCTTGAGCCAAGCCAGAAAAATTACTGTTAATTACGGGATCTAGATAAAGGGGTTACATTTTCATGATCATATCAGCTTGTATGGCCTGCAGAAATCTGTGCAAAGTTCATCCAGAACTTAAGTGTATACAGAGAGAAAGGACTGGGATTGATAATGACACTGCATGCCATCTAATAACTGTAATCAAACCAAATAAGGTAAAAAAAAGTGAGGATTTGGGGAAGGACTTCAGAATGAGGTCATGGTGCTACTATGTAAGCAGACAGTTTGATAGAGTGAGGAAGAGCCCTAAAATTTCAGACAATTTGGACTTAGAAGCAAATTTTAATGATAGTTTTTATACCAAAAGAGCATTAGAATTAGAAAAATGCTTGAGGGGGTGCTTGGGTGACTCAGTCCGTTGAGCGTCCAACTCTTGGTTTCCGGCTCAGGTCATGGTTTTACAGTTCATGAGTTTGAGCCCCTTGTTAGGCTCTGCACTGGCAGCATGGAGCCTGCTTGGGATTTCTCTCTCCTTCTCTGTCCTTCCCTGGCTTGCTTTTTCTCTCAAAAAGTAAGTAAACATCAAAAAAACTTTTTTAAAAAAAGGGAAAATTGCTTAAGGAAAAAAGGAGACTAACTTGTGCTCTACTATTCCTTAAATAGTATTTCTTATATTTAATTTCTTATATTTAATTACAAAAACAAGCACAAAGTTAAACAGATTTTCTATAGAACTTTGCAGTGTCTTTAAAATGGTAATATTTGATGAAGGAGCATAAGGCAAGCTGAGGGTAAAGCAGAAGCTAGCACTCACGCCCACTCCTCCCCACCTCAACCAGGTGGGATGTGTGTGATATTCTGGAGGCACTTCTGGCTGCCCAAGAACAAAGAAAGGAAAGAAAACAAATGGTTAATTGATAGAGATCACAGTCATGTAGGACATGAGTCTCCATCAGTTTACAAATATCTTAGTAAATTATAAGAAAAAATCAATCTGGGGCGCCTGGGTGGCTCAGTTGGTTAAGCGTCCGACTTCAGCTGAGGTCATGACCTCACAGTTCATGGGTTCGAGCCCCGCATCAGGCTCTGTGCTGACAGCTAGCTCAGAGCCTGGAGCCTGTCTTTGGATTCTGTGTCTTCTTCTCTCTCTGACCCTTCCCTGCTCACGCTGTCTCTGTCTCTCTCTCAAAAATAAATGAAACATTAAAAAAAACTAAAAAAAAAGAAAGAAAGAAAAAAAAGGCAATCTTATCAATAGATTCTAGACACCTAATCTCCAGACACCTATAGACTCAGTTTCCTGGAACCCCAACTCACCCTCCCCTACTGGGTGAGGATCTGGGGAACAAAAGCAAGAAGGAAATGGAAGGTAATATTAACTTTCTTTATAAGCTGCAGCCCATTAACAAATACTTGAGGCAAATGCAGAGAATAACATTTCTTCAGGAACCCCCTACTGCCCTAATGTTAATGCCTTCCTAGAGGAAAAACAACGTTAGCTTGACAATAGCAAAGCCTCAAGTATCCAAGGAGTCGTCTTTAGCATATCAAAGTCCTTCTGGTGGCCTCCCTTTTGCCTTGCCTCCCCCATCTCCATAGTATATAATCAGCCACCCCAGTGCAGCTCTTTCTGCCCATGCATCCTGTCTCATTGCTTTAATAAAATCACCTTTTTACACCAAAGACATCTTCAAGAATTCCTTTTTGGCCATCAGCTCTGAACTCCCACCACTCCCAAATGCCATCAATGTCAATCTATTATTATCTCATAGAACACTATCCCATGGAACACACTTTGGGAAAGAGTGGTTAACCTGATGTTAAAAAGGCACATCCCCATTTCAACCATCATATGTAACAAAATTACTGAAAGGAAGAAATGTGTTCTAAAATATCAACAGTGAATGATACTGGCTGTATTATTTCTCTTATTCATTTTTTTTTAAGCTTCTCTTACTCTTTGGTGTTTCCAAATTGACTTTAATAAGCCTTTACAAAGAACATGAACTGAAAGAAAAGATAGAGTTGTAGGAGACCAATGCTGGTGTCAGGGGTTTAAAAGCTTTGTCACCTTGAAACAGTTCCTTAATCTCAACAGGTCTCAGTTTTCTCATCCATTAAACCTGGAAAGTAACATCTACGTAATGGGTTTATTATGAAGATTAATTGACCTATGATACCCAAATCACTCAACACAAGCTCTGGCACATGGCATAGGATCTAGAAATGGTGTAAGTGCCAATATTATGGAGTTAGTAGAATTTTAGAGTTTAAGAAAGGAGTGCTGGTTTGGTTAAGGGCACTAGTCCAGAAGATGCCCCAGAGTATAGGACAGGATTCTACTTGACACTTGGCAGGGAAAATAATGAACCTCTTGTCTCATGGTAGGCAGTTAATGAACACTGTATTTTTAAAACAAACACCTTCCTGATTGCTTAGAACCTAATTTAATCATCATACCAGAGAAAAGAATGCAACAACTTCCTTCTTTTAAAATTCTCAGGATGCTCTGCTGAATCAAAGTAACTTGTGTTTCGTTTCGGGGCACCTGGGTGGCTCAGTCGGTTAGGTGTTCGACTTCGGCTCAGGTCATGATCTTATGGTATGTGAGTTTGAGCCCCATGTCGGGCTCTGTGCTGACAGCTCAGAGCCTGAAGCCTGTTTCGGATTCTGTGTCTCCCTCTCTCTCTGCCCCTACACTGCTCACTGTCTGTCTCTCAGAAATAAACATTAAAATTTTTTTTTTAAAAAGTCACTTGTGCTTCAACCACACTGCCTTCAACAAGAAATGTTTTGGCAACTTCATTGCTTCATGATTGTGATTCTTGGAAACTTGTCATTTCGGAGTCTTCAGAATTCTTAAATACCTTTTTTCTGACTTCATTTACTTAAATATCCCAGAATAGCCTCTTGAACTATAAGTTGGATAATCCAGGAAACTATTTATAGCAAGATGAGTACTCTCTGTGACTGATGTTATGTTTTATTTTGAGAAGGACAAATCATTAAAAAGATTGAGAGGGCCCATGGTATTTTAAACTGAAAGCAGGGCCAAGGCAAATAAGGTAGGTAGGTATGAAGGTGGAACGTAAAAAGATATGGATGTAGTACTTCTTTGTCAGTCTAGGTAATGGCTGGGGAGGTGTCCCACAAGAAGGAAGTCAGAGAGGAAAAAAAAAAAAAAAAAAAGGAAGTCAGAGACAGAGTCCAGAACCCAGATCTAGTCATTAGGTAGAAAAGTCACTTCAGCCTATGGCAGCCTGGCCTCTGCCCAATACTTATGACCCAGAGCAGACAGACAGAAGACTTTTTGTCATTACAAAGACCATTACTGTTCTTTGTGTCATTGATATCCTTCTAGGTAGGAGAAAAATACAAGATAGAAGAAGGAAGGTCAAGGTCAACCTTTAAATTTTTTTAAAAAAAATTTATTCATTTTTGAGAGATAGTGGGGGGGGAGAGAGAAAAAAAAAGAGAGAGAGAGAAAGGGAGACACAGAATCTGAAGCAGGCTCCAGGTTCTGGGCTGTCAACAGAGCTGGACGTGGGGCTCAAACTCAGAACTGTGAGATCATGACCTGACCCAAAGTCAGATGCTTTTTAAAATTTTTTTTTTAATGTTTTATTTATTTCCAGGAGAGAGAGAGAGAGACAGCGTGAGCAGGGGAGGGTCAGAGAGAGAGGGAGTCACAGACTGAAACAGGCTCCAGGCTCTGAGCTGGCAGTCAGCACAGAGCCCGACGCGGGCTCGAACCCACGAACCGTGAGATCATGACCTAAGCGAAAGTCGGACGCTTAACCGACTAAGCCACCCAGGCGCCCCAGCAAAGTCAGATGCTTAACTGACTGAGCCACCCAGGCGCCCCAAGGTCAACTTTTGTTTGTTTTTACTTTTTATGGTGGTAAAATACACATAATATAAAACTTACCAATTTAACCATCTTTAAGTATATAAATCAGTGGCATTAAGTATATTTGCATTGTTGTGTGGCTACACCCATCACCAGAACTTTTCATCATCCCAAACTGAAACTTGATACCCATTAAACAGTAACTCCATTCCCCCCAATCACAAGCCCTTGCTAACCACTACTCTATTTTGTCTCTACGAATTTGCCTATTTTGGTTTCTGAGGGGTCTCCTCACTGGATGGGAGCCACCAAATGTGGGGCAACCCGCTCAGGTAGAGGCCTGTGGCGGGGGGGGTGAAAGAATTCACCCAAGGCAGAACGAAGGAGATAGAAGTTTATTGAACACACCACAAAGAAGGGGTGGGCAGGACAGCAAAGCAGAGACTGTCTGCCAAAAGGCAGTGGAGGTGGGGGACTAGTTAAAATGGGAAGATGAGGAGGTATGAGAACATGTGGAATTTTCCTTTTTTGGTACTTGTGTCCAGTTATACGTAACCCATTGGTCAGCTAGGGCTTATGGATATTTTGAGGTAGGTCATCTAATGGGCATTTTTGTATTCAGCCCCAGGTCACCGTGGGACCTTTCACAGGTTTCTAATGTTCAAGTTGGCTGTCTAAAAGCAGCCTCTACAGTTTGCTCATATAAACTGAATCATACAGAATTCGTCCTTTCCTGTCTGGCTTCTTTTACTTAGCATGTTTTTAATTCCATTTTACTTTTCATGGTCATAAAGTGTTGTTTTTATTTTGGGGAATGTTAAAAAAAAAAAAAAAGAAACCCATTTACCTATGTATTTTAAGTGTACACACAAAAAAACCCCAAAATGGTCCTTAGGCATACAGGAGTTAAACACAAATTCTGATTAACAACTACTAAGATTTCCCCCAACATTTAAAAAAGGTGTTGTCTAATTCAGGGGAATAGTACACCACTGTCTTAAGAAGTCTTCTCTGATAAAGGAAGCAACTACAGAAAGCTTTTATTCAAAGTAACCAGTGCTATAGATACAAAAACCCCAACAACTCCCGCAACACTACTACTTTAAAACAAACATACTAAACTTGATTTTCATTAGAATGTTATTTCAACATTCATTTCAATACAAATATATGTAAAAAACAACGCAAACTATTACTGCACTTCATCTTCTGGGCAAAAATGCCAAGTTAGTCTCTCTTCAAAAAAAGCTATTACGATTTGAGGATGGTTCTTATTTGCCTCTTTTGGCACAATGTGTTTTAAAGTTCATCCATGTTGTAACATGTAACAGAGTTTTGTTCCTTTTTAAAGCTGAATAATATCCCATCACATGTATTCACCATGTTAACAACTCATTCTTTGTTTATTTTTTAAATTTATTTCTGAGAGAAAGAGAGATAGCATGAGCAGGGGAGGGGTAGAGAGGGAGGGAGACACAGAATTTGAAACAGGCTCCAGGCTCTGAGATGGCTGCCAGCACAGAGCCCGATGTAGGGCTCAAAGCCACCAACCGCGAGACCATGACTAGAGCCGAAGTCAGACGCTTAACTGACTGAGCCACCCAGGCCCCCCTAAAAACCCTTTCTTGAGTCAGTGGTTATTTGGTTTTCACTTTTTGCCTTATTGTGAATAAGGCTATGAACATGGATGTAGAGCACCTATTCATCCCTGCTCTTTGTTGAAAGACTTTTTCTGGGGTGCCTGGTGACTCAGTTAAGAATTAGATTTCAGCTCAGGTCATGATCTCCTGGATTGTGGGTTGGAGTCCCACTTTCAGGCTCTGAGCTTGGAGCCTGCCTTGGATTCTGTTCTCTCTCTCTCTCAAATAAATAAACACTAAAAAAAAAAAATTAAGGGGGCACCTAGGTGGCTTAGTCATTTAAGCATTTGACTCTGGATTTCAGCTCAGGTCCACGATCTCACGGTTTGTGGGATAGATAGAGCCATTGGGCTCTGTGTTGACAGTTCAGAGCCTGCTAGGGATTCTTTCTCTCCTTCTATCTGCCCTTCCCTTAGGGGTTCTTTCAAAATAAACAAACTTCAAGAAAAAAGGCTTTATCTTGCTGCCTTTGCTCCCACTGCCCACCTCCCCCAACCTCCCACCCCAAGGAGCACACAGTACTTGTTTTCAAAGACAAAACCTATTTGGTTTAGCCAAAATATGAGAACTGTGTGGTAATTTGCAAGTGTAAAGGCAAACAATCTGGCCTTCAGGCATTGCTCCAGGAGACTGGTTGTGTGTGTGTGTGTGGGGGTGCAGAGTTAAGAAACTGTGCTTTCTTCTTAGCTCATTCATTAAATGGTTCAGTTGTTCTAGCTTTGAGATGGAGATCTTCAACTTACTCTAGGTTCCAACAATACAGAAGTTCTTGTAGTTCTCAGCAACCCGGACTAGGTCTCTATTGTTGGTTTTTTTTTTTTTTTTTTAACTACTTGAAAGCCGACTTTTACTTTTCTGCAAAGTCCTAGTCTCCACCACTTTGTGCATAATACTTGCCACTTTGTACTGAGATCCCTTTTACTTTTTCTGGTTATCCTTGTGACCGGTTTCGGATTCAGGTTTTGGGGGACTGAAAGATTATACACTATACCCTTAAAAAAGATACAAAATAAATATTAATGACAAAAAAAATCACAACAAATTACTGGAGGCTTAGAGATCCAGATTCCACTCCTGAGGTGTCTTCAATCAATTTATCAGAAATGCTTATTGTACAGGGTTGCTTTCCGATGATGGGACGCTGGCTTCCGGTCCTCAACCTGGAACACTCCGGAAGAGGGGGGCCCTGAAGTTTAAGATTCCTTAGCCTCGAGTAATCCTGGTCATTTATTTAGTGGCTGATCTGAACGGACCTAGGTAGCGTGTCATCCATCCGTCTCCCTCGCACTCAGCTCAGAACAATGCTTGGAATGTTGCTGGAGATTTCACGGTTTAAGTCCCGTAGGCCCCTAGAGAATGGTGAGGCAAGGCTCTGGGTAAAAACCACCGCGGCGGGACTGAGGGGATTCCTGCCCTCCGCCGGAGAGGGTTCTGTCGCTGAGTTCAACAGAGCCCCTACCTAAGGCCCCTGCTCAGGGCCACAATTCAAGGGCGTCCCTGGCCCCCATCGACTGACCTACACCGAGGGGAGCAGAGGAGAAGTCTCTTTGGATTTCGGAGATTAGTTTGCGCTCCCATTTTGGGGGTGCAACACGTCTCGCCACCGGAAGTTTCTTTGATAAAGAAAGACGGCGGAAGTAGAACAACGGCGCCTCCTCGGTATTTTGCCTCAAGCCGGCTCTCCTACTTTCTTCTGGAAGGGGAGGTGCTCCCCTGCTCTTTGCCGCCGTGGGGAGTCGCTGCGGCGGGTTCCGTGCGCAGACTCAAAGGCTTCCCAGTCATCTTTCAGCCGCTCCGTCCCTTCCAAGGTTTCCGTGCCTGGACATGACGTCCGCTTGTCGTAACTGGGGGCGGAACTTCAGAAGGAAAGGCGTCGGAGCCGGGGTCTCGCGAGAACATTCCTTTCCTTCGCAGTTCTCGCGCTACAGCTTCACTCTCGTCGCGACGAGATCTTTCGAGATCTTCTCCGCCCCCGCTGCCGGCGCCCTCTTCTGCAGCCGCTGAGCCGGAGCCGGCCTGAGCAGCGCTGTCCGCTGCGGCTTCCTTCCGAGACCTAGGCGCCCGCGAGGACACCTTCCCGTCTCCCGCGAGTCCCCATCCCCCGGCCCACGCGCCTTGCTCTCCGCGCGCCAGCCCCGCCGGGGTCCGTGTCCTGTTTCGCCGGCCGGACCTGGGCTCGAGCCCGAACTGTAGCCGGCGCCATGTCGGTGGTGGGCATAGACCTGGGCTTCCAGAGCTGCTACGTCGCTGTGGCCCGCGCCGGCGGCATCGAGACGATCGCTAATGAGTACAGCGACCGCTGCACGCCGTGAGTGTGGAGCAGTCCGGCCGCGTGCACGGGGAGAGGGTGGGTAGGGAGGTGGGGAGGCAGCGCTTGCTCTGGTCTGAGACCCTCGTGCCTTGGGAAACGCGGGCCGGGGAATCGCCTCCGTTTGGAGCCGCGGGCCCGGTGGGTCAGGAACTCCCACTGGGTGTCAGGTCACAGTGGCCGCGGCTCGCCGTGCGGGTCCGCGCCAGCGGCGAGGCCCTTTCCCACTGGCCTGCCGGTTGAGCGAAGGCTGTGAGCGGTTACTGGTACCAGCGGAGGGCATGGGTAGGATCTGGAGGGAAGGTAGGCTTGGGATGTATAGTGGACCGAGTGCTTCTTTTAGCGGGCAGAGGCAAGCCCAGGGCGTACTAGCGTTTCTTGAGCCCACCCACCACAGAGTTCGGAGCTTTGCAAACAGCAGGCGCCTAATAAAAGTTAGTTGAATTGGATGGTTTCCGGTGCCTGCCGGCGGTATGAAGATGGAGCGGCCAGAATCCCACGTGAGTGGGGGCGGGGCAGCACCCGGAAGAGAGGGAGCCGGAGGCTCTGGTTGGAACCGACAGCCACCAGAAAGTACTCAAAAATCAGTCTCTTCTATTCTTTTGTATTCGCATTAGTATTTCTCTTCGTTTCAGTATATGGAGCTATGTTGGGTCATTCTCTGCTTTCATTCTGTGCGCATCCACACCTAACAACGTTCCACTTTCACAGTTAATGCATTCCAACTAGGGTGTTGGCCGCAATTGTTAATGAATGACTCAGGGGTTCACTTTGACTTCTAGAATCTATAGTAAGTTATGGGACTAGCATAGACACAGCTCTAAAAAATTCTGACTCACTCAGGTCTTTCCCTGGTTAAAGAGCCTGCTTGTTGACCATATAGGTACTTTTCAGTCCATTGTCTTCTTTTGGACAAAGTCTTTTAGGAACTCAGCTATTTTCTAGGTTCTCTTATTACTTGCCAGGTGACCGTTCAAGGGCTTCTGTTCTAAGGTCCCTTTTTCACCCTAACTTTTGTCACCTTTCACAGATTGGTAGCCAGACTAGATTGTTCTGTCTACTAGTCTGATCTTTGCTGCACAGGGACTCACACTTCGACTTGAGAGATTTCTGCCCCTTGTTTTACTTAGACCAGGCACTTCGTGAAAACCCATCCCAGATCCTAAAATGTGGTTTGATGGCCCTTTCTCGATTTGACCATAATTTTTAACATCTATGTTGAGATATAATTCACATACTGTACAGTTAACTCACTTGAAGTGTGCAGTTTAATGGTTTTTAGTGTAGTCCCCAAACTGTACAGTTGACCTCACAATTTTAAAACATTTTCATCCCTTCAAAAAGAAATCCTGTATTTATCAGCTGTCAGACTCCTTCCTATTTTTATAGTTTTTATGTTCTAATTTGTCATTCCAGGGAAGATATCCAAATTTTTTTCCCCAAGGCATTGAAGTTTTTGTTTTGGAGTGTTTAAGCATCAGTTTTCTACTTGATATTGTCTTCCTCTCTACATCCAAGTTTACTTCATTTGTAAAGATAGCATACTGAGTCAGGCATTTAAATTTTTCATCCTTTCCTGCATAGATTTGAATGTGATATCGCTCCAAGGAGAACTCCCTATATTGGAACTAACAGTATTCCTACATTTTCTTTCAGACTGTTATCTTAGGCCTTTATTTTATGTATTTTTTTAAAGACAGCAGCTACAACGGTTTTACCATGAATTCCATTGTTTGGACTGGAAAGGGTTGTTTAAGAAAAAAAAAGATGAAACAGGGCTGATGGGGTGTGGGTGGGGGCATGGGTTAAATGGGTGATGGGCATTAAGGAGGGCAATTTTCAGTTTGAGCACTGGGTGTCATATATCAGAGATGAATCACTGGGTTCTACTCCTAAAGCTAAGACTACCCGGTATGTTAATGAACTTGAGAATTAAAAAATAAATAAATAAAGGAAAGATTAATCTTTCCAAATTGAAATTAGTTTTGCGTCAAAGACTAGTTGTTGGGTGACTAGACACATCATGTAACTGTGGTAAGAAAATACTGTTTAAATACTTTAAGCAATCATTTTATATGTTTGCCCCATATTTTATATTTTCCAGGAACTTGTAGGGATGCCATACATTTTGAGCTATGATTTTGATTAGCTTAATTTTCTTTCTTGGAGTCCCAAAATTGAAGTTGGGATTGGAAAGGTTGATTTTTATTATAGTAGTTCTAGAAAAATGGATTTTTGTCTCAGGCACAGAGAGTATGATGTAGGTTTGCTTCAGGGTGATAGTGGAAATAAGATGCAGTTTTTGAAGAGTTGGCTATCGTGGAATTACCTCATTTCACATTGTAGGTATAACAGTATTTGGATTCAGTTTTTGAGGATCCAGTTAACTCTTGTCCAGAAAAGACCCTTGCTTTTCCACCAAGTACAGGCTTTCTTCTCTTTAGAGAACATGGAGGGCCTCCAATATGTCCCAGGCATTGTGCTAAGCCCTGGAGGTACTCTGCACAAATAAACAGGATCCTGCCATCATCGACATGGGTAGTGGGGGGGAAACCCCAGATGCTAAACAAATGTGTAATTACTAATTGTAGTAAAGGTCCAGATGGGAAAGTATAGAATACTATGATGGGGGGTGGGGACACCTAATTTAAATTGAATGTGCGCTGGAGATGGAAGGTACTCTTTTTTATTTTTTAATTTATTTTTAAGAGACAGAGGATGAGCAAGGGAAGGGTGGAGAGAGTGAGAAGGATACACAGAATCTGAAGCAGTCTCCAGGCTCTGAGCTGTCAGCACAGAGCCTGACATGTGGCTTGAACTCATGAACCATGAGATCATGACCTGAGTCAAAGTTAACTGCTTAACTGACTGAGGCATCCAGGTGCTCCTGGAAGGTACTCTTAAAGAAGTGCCATTTTAGTTAGGCCCTGGTGGATGAGTAGACATTTACATGGAGTTGGTGGGTGGATCTAAGGAAGAGCTGATCCAGGCAGAAAGAACAGCAGTTGAAGAAGATCTGAGGTATTTAAGAGCTTGGTACACTTGCCTGACTGAGAAGATCATAACTATTCTTGAGCCATTTGAGAGAATGGGTGTGAGATGGACTGCAGAGAGTGAGGCAGGACTTTGTAAATCATGTTAAGGGTTTTTATTTAGGTGCAGGGAGTTGATAGAATTTAAATTTTAGAAGTATGATTGGCTTTTTTTGTGGAGAGTTGATTTATCTGAGAAGGAGAAGAGGAAGAGGCAGAGTGTTACTTAGGTTATTGCAATATTTAGTTCATGGGGGAGTTGGTGTTGCTCTCCACTAGTGTAGTAGCATGGCAGGTGTGTGTGTGTGTGTGTGTGTGTGTGTGAGAGAGAGAGAGAGAGTGGGGGGGTGGCTTTGAGATAAACTTTGGAGTTTTAAATTAGGAGCATCCAGGTTGGTGTTGGTCATAGGCTTTGGAATAAGATGAAAAGCTTATATTTAGTGGGATTATTGCAGTAGAAAGGGTACAACCTTAAAGCTTTGGAAGGAAAATGTTACTGGAATACCAAACATGGAAGGATTGGGCCATACTTTACAAAAAGTTTATGGGACAGAAAAATGAATTACTTATGAAAATATTTTTTGTGTGTGAATTGTTTTTATTACCCTCTTCGTGGACCTAGTTCCTAATAAAACTGTATATTTGAAATTGAAAGAGACCAAATTGTCTGCAATTAGCTACCCCTGAGAGAGCAAAAGCTGAAAGTATGTACGTACTTTTTGGTTAATTGGGAGATTAATATCAGATACTGTGAGAAGAAAATATTCCTATGAAGTTGATTATTTTGCATATTGTGTAGAGCTAAGTACAGCAGGTGGATCTTGGATCCTTTGGATTCAAAGAAGTTGTTTTGTTAACTAAAGTTCAAACTGCTTACCTCATTCACCCTCATGTGTCTAATTGGAGAAATGGAAGTAGTTCTTTAGAATCATAAAGAGCTAAAATACAGTTCTGTTCTGTATACAAATTGGGTAGACTGATAGAAACTTTATGCCATTAGGTTCTAAATTAAAAAAAACCTTAATGTTTATTTTATTTTCAGGATGAGGGGGAGATGAGGGAGCAGGGGAAAGACAGAGAGAGGGAGACACAGAATCCAAAATAGGTTCCAGGCTCTGAGCTGTCCACACAGAGCCTGACTTGGGGCTCAAACCCCCCACGAATTGTGAGATCATGACGTGAGCCGAAGTCAGCGCTTAACTGACTGAGCCACCTAGGCACCCCCTAAATTGGGTTTTCAAAATTAAAGGTGGTCCTGGGTGGTGGCTTGGTCAGTTAAGCGTCCGACTTTGGCTCAGGTCATGATCTCACGCGTGGGTTTGAGCCCCATTGGGCTCCGTGCTGACAGCTGTCTCAGAACCTGCAGCCTGTTTCAGATATTGTATCTCCCTCTTTCTGACCCTCCCCTGCTCGTGCCCTCTCTGACTCTCAGAAAACTAAATAAAAAACATGAAAAAAATTAAAACTTTTCTTAACAAGATACTTGTTTGTTGTATCAATAAAGGTGCTAAAGTTTCTTGTCCTTGTTATTTGTTGTTTGTTGTTTATTCTTATATACCTTTTCTCCAGACTTGTATAAATAGACATGGGGGAGTGGGTGTGTTTGAACAAATAGTATCATAATGTATTTTGTAAATTTTATTTCACATATATTTTAGATTCAATCAGTAGGAATCTACCTTCTTAAATGTATGATTAAAAAGATTATTTTGAGAGAGTGTGTGTGCAAGTGGGGTAGGGGCAGAGAGAGGAGAGAGAGTCCATCCCAAGCAGGCTTTTTGCTCTGCACTGAGCTGGACTTGGGGCTCCATCTTACCACCCCTAGATCATGACCTGAGCTATAATCAGGAGTTGGACCCTTAACTAACTGACACATCCAGGCGCCCCTGTCCTTTTATTTCTGTTGGATAGAATTCCAGATGTGGAATTGCTGGGGCATAGAATATACAGTTGACCCTGTATATCAGTGTGGGATTTAAGTGTGCTGACATCTGTGCAGCTGAAAATCTGTGTATAAAAACTTAAGACTCCAATAACTTCACTGCTAGTAGCCTACTGTTGACCAGAAGCCTTACTGATAATATAAACAATTGAACAAGTAATTTTATGTATGTGTTCTATTTGAAGTAAGCTAGAGAAAAGAAAATGTTATTAAGATCATAAGAATTACATTTATACTGCTTTTTTGTATCAAAAAATCCATGTGTAAGTGGACCTATACACTTCTAATCTGTATTGTTCAAGGGTCAAATGTATGTGCTTAAAGTACTGTCGCCAGGAGACTTGACACAGATGTGAAGGATTAATTTATAACAGGAAGATAAGTGATTTCTCTCACTGGAATTGTGAGAATTATAATGAGTTAAAACTATGCAAAGTGTTTAGGATAAAGCCAGACACGGTAAATATTGCCAGGTATTTTCTAGTATTGCGGTTACTACCTTTTTGTATTTTTTTTTATTAATTCTCTTCATTAGTGGATTATATGTTAGAGTAATAAAATGAAACTACTGAAGTTTGCCTTAAGGGTTCATAATTTGCAGCTTTTAATGTGCAAATCTTAATGCCTCAAGAATTTGCTGTGCTAGGAGCTCCTGGGTAGCTCAGTAGGTTAACTGACTCTTGGTCTCTGCTCAGGTCTTGATCTTGCTCAGGTCTTGATCTCGGGCTCATGAGGTTAAGCTCCATTTTGGGCTTCATGCTGTGTGGAGCCTACTTAAAAAAAAAAAAAAGAAAAGATGCACTTGGGTGATTCTCAGTTGAGCGTTCAACTTCAGCTCAGGTCATAATCTTGCTCAAGTCATGATCTCATGTTTGGTGATTTTGAGACCCGCATCTGGCTCTTTGCTGTCAGCACAGAGACTGCTTTGGATCCTCTGTCCCTCCTCTCTCTGCCCTTTCTCTGTCCCTCCTCTCTCTGCCCTTTCCCTGTTTGACTTTATCTTTCTTTTTTTCTCTCTCAAAAATAAACTTAAAAAAAATTTTTTTTATGTTTTATTTATTTCTAGGAGAGAGAGAGAGACAGCCTGAGCAGGGGAGGGTCAGAGAGAGAGGGAGTCACAGACTGAAACAGGCTCCAGGCTCTGAGCTGGCAGTCAGCACAGGGCCCGACGCGGGGCTCGAACCCACGAACCGCGAGATCATGACCTAAGTGAAAGTCGGACCCTTAACCGACTAAGCCACCCAGGCGCCCCAACTCAAAAATAAACTTTAAAAAAATATGAGGAAAATAATTTGCTGTGCTTTGAGAGTGGTGTTATTGTTTTAAGTGTGAGTTGTTTGGTCTGTTTGACGTTAATTTTGGGAGGTACTTTCTAGTTCAGGGCTAAGACAGTAAGCAAAGGATGCTCCGATTAATCTTTTCCATGATACTTTTGCTTAAATCTTGTATTTGATAGTCTAAATACTATTGTGAATTCTTGATAAACTCGTTTTCTTTTATAGGTTAAGAAAGCAAATTAGACCAACAGCTGTTCTGATATTCCTGAGCAGTTCTACACATTCTTTTAAACATGAAACTGCCTTTTAAGGATCTGTGTTGATTGCAGCTGTTCATAACATCCCATTAGAATGTGCATAAATATTTGGTCAGTAGTATTTTTTACCGAGGAAAGGGAGAATGATGTTATTCTCTGGCCTAAAAAAGATGATTATTTCTAGGTCTTAATGATTAGAACAGAGGAGTCTTGAACTTAATTTGAATTAATTTCCTGTAAAGCAACCTGTAATTAGGAGTGGAGGAAAAGCAATGTCAATCAAGTAGCTGAGTGTCTGTTTTTAGCAGCATTGACTTGGAGTTATGTGGCATAGAGAGGATGTACAAGATAAAGATTTCTGCTTCCCAGAGATGTAACCATTCTAGGTGAAACTATGAATGAGATAAAGTGGTAATAAATAGCATAAGAGAGTAAGTACAGTTGTGGACAGGTTATTAAGTACAGACTTAAGCTGTCAGGCAGAGGAGAGGTTGCATGTGTGGGGGATGAAGTGGAGTGATGAGGAAAGACCAGGATAGGGCTTGAGCACATAGGATTAAAACACATGGGGGAAAGGATTGGGATGGTCTAAGTGAAGGTTTAGAAGTAGGAATAAATTTAAGGGGTTTGGTAAGTAATACAAAAAGCAGGTATATATGGGATTTGGAGGCTGGTAGTCCTGATTTTGAATCTTGGATGCGATATTTACCAGTTATGTTTTGGGCACATTAATTTCTTTTATAAAATTAGGCCAGTAGTAGTTCTTTTCTCCTGCTCTGAGTACCTGGGAAAATCAAGTGTAGAGTGCTTAGTACACTGCCTGGTATGTGAAAGGTGTGGGAGCTTGACCTGCTTGGATGAAGGAGAGCTTCCTGCCATAGATAAAGATTGTGTGCAGGCTGTGTACAAATTTTGGAAGTTCCTGTTGAGTGGGGAGTAGTAGATATGTTTCTTTTTTTAATTTTTTAAAATGTTTATTTCTGAGAGAGAGGAGAGACAGCATGAGCAGGGGAGGGTCAGAGAGAGAGGAAGATACAGAATCTGAAACAGGCTCCAGGCTCTGAGCTAGTTGTCAGCACAGAGCCCGATGCGGGGCTTGAACCCACGAACTGTGAGATCATGACCTGAGCAGAAGTCAGAGCCACCCAGGCGCCCCGATATGTTTCTTTTTAATAGCTCATTCTGTCCTTGTTCCGTGTAAAAATCTTGTTGCAGTAATTTGGCCCCTGAACGTTTTTCCGATGCTGTGTTGAGGAAAAGCAAACCGAATCTGAGCTTATGTGTTTTTTAGGACCTATTATAATTATTTGAATTCTGTAGGTGTACTTAATTAAACGCTAATAGTTGCCATCCATGGTGGGGATGGTGGTTGTGGAATTACAGTTATTTTCTTTGCCAAACTTTCTTTTTTCTAATTTTGTGCAGTGAGCTTACACCAACTAGAAAGCACTGGACTAGGTTCTAGAACTGGCCCTAATATTTGACTTAGTCTCTTTGGGCTTTCTTCACATTTGAATATTAGGTTACTTTGTGTAAGCTTTTATTTTAAAAATCCTTTGATTTGTGCTGTTTGGTGTATTGACCCTCACTCATTTGTTCTTTTTTTTTTTAAAATCATTTTTTTAACATTTGTTATTGAGGGATGGAGACTGAACATGAGCAGAGGAGGAGCAGAGAGGGGGAGACCGAGAATCTGAAGCAGGCTCCAGGCTCTGAGCTGTCAGCACAGAGCCCTACGTGGGGCTTAAACTCACAAACCAGGGAGATCATGACCTGAGCTTAAGTTGGACACTTAAACTGACTAAGCCATCCAGCTGCCCCACATCTGTTCTGTTTGAATGGAAGTAGAACTTTGTATTCCTCCTGGGTAGATGATTTTGAAGATGGCTGGCTGGTATAGCTTGAGAAGGTGAAGCAGACTTTTATAGCAAGCTAGTTTAACGTACCGGTTTCTGATGTAAGCCCTTTAACAGTGGATCAACACATTTAATCTTTGTAATGGGTATAAGGTAGGTTCTGTAACTTTCCCCATTTTATTTTTATCTTTTTTCAAATCTGCATTCTAATCCCAGGTTTATTCAACACAGTCCTTTCATCGTACACAATAAAGTATAAACACAACAGTGCCCAAAATGCTACAAGTTAAAAAACTCAAAACAAAACTTCCAGTACTGATTGTACAATAAAACCCAAAAAGTACTGTACATACTGCCACAGTAGCGTACAAAAGACCCCCCCTCGTGAAACACAGCTGCAACAGAGGGGTCCACACAGTGCTGACCCTGTAGAAATGGATCTCAACTTGCTTACCAATTTCAGAGAGAAATGGAGACCTGGGTTGTGGGTGTGTGTGCAGGAGTACATGTGAAAACAGAACCATTTTTGGGAACTAACATGGAGTGTTTGACCCTAGATGTTGGAAGAGACCGGAGCAGGGGAGCAGGGCCAGGCTAGTGGGAACAGCAGCTGCTCAAAAGTGCGTTCCTTCCTGAGAGAGCCTGCAGACCAGTAAGCAAGAGCATGACCCGGCCACCAGATGAGATCCCTGTCATTTGTGGAAATGAAAATCATACCCCCAGGCTGGGGCCACACTGTTACCCTCCTTGTCCCTGATGGCTTTGCCACTAAATTGACTCAGGAGCTCCTGCAAACTGGAGAGCATCTTTATGGGCACAACCCCAAGCCAATAATGTTACTGCATCTGGAAAGGAAATGTCTGTCGTCAGAGGAAATGTCTCAGTTGCTGTCGTTTGGAGCCAGGCCTTGAATGAAGAATTTCTTTCTTTCCTACCAATCCTCCTTTGCTTAGAAAAGTGACAAAACTGAAGTGGATGGGATAGAAGTCAGAAGGCACAGAGGTTCGATGGCCCTGTTTATCGGGAGTAGTTGGAACTGGAGCAGCTCCTGTGGCAGCAGCAGTCGGGAGTGACATTCCCAGCACACGGGGAAGCCTGTGCCTCAGGGAACTCTGTCTTTTTATGGGTGCGATTGGTGCCACATGGGGGGTGGTGGCCGCATTCTTCTGGGAGGGCTGAATCACCTGGGGGCGGCCTAGGCCAGGGAGCCAGCAGAGCTGTGCTGATGATCTTCTGGCCATTGATTTGTCCTCTTTCCAGCACCTTCTAGTTCATCTGAATTCTCAAACTCCATACATAGATGCTTAACCTTTAGGTAGATGGGGGTACATCCTTTCTATGAGCACATCAATCATTTAAATTTTCCCCAGAATTGGAGACTGTATCGCTGATGTGGTCCTTTGAGCCCTCTGATGTGCACTTTGGTTGATTTAGGGGGAAGGGCTCCACTTTTTCCGTTCCTTTTCATCTCTTTTGAGTGGTTTGGGTTTGAAGCGAGGTCCCCTGCCTTTTGTCATGCCTGTGCCTCAAAGGACTCCATGAGCCAGAGGAACTGCTGGAGCTGGAGATGCAGGGCATGCTGTACCTTCGCCAGCAGCTAGGTGCTGAAGAGCGGCACCTGTGCTGGCGGTAGAGCTGGACCACGACCTGGTGTTGCTGCCGCCAGGAGAAGCATGGAGGCACTGTACCTACCTCTTCCAAGCTTTGTTCCTGCGGCGACTATTCTTGCTGGACTCCTTGGTGGCCTCTTTATCTTTAGAATGATCCTTGGACTTCTTGGCAGAGTGATCTTTGCATTTGGTAGGAGAAGGAGCCGTCTTCTGCCACCCTGACCACCTCCTGCTCTCCTCAGCTGTTAAGGCTGCTGCCTTAATTTTCCCATTTTAGAGATGAGCAGATAGAATTTCAGAGATGTTAAGCAACGGAGACATCATGCAACTAGAAAGGCTGAGAAGAGAATTGGACAGACCCATACTGATTATACGGATTCTAGAGTCTGAGCTTTTACTACACTTGTATTCAAATCAGTAAAGTTGATGGCAAAGTGAAAAACCTAAGGATTTCTTTCTTTAGTGCAGTGGGCTTACTATTAAAAAACTTTTTGGAATGTAATTTGCTTTGTAGTGCTAGGATACTGATGATTTTCTATGATATGCTAAGTAAAATGTGGACTTTCTGCATACTTTGCCAGAGTTATGCCTTGTTTGATGTGTTAGTGCTGTATCATGTGAAGATTGGCATTCCAGTAGAGGCATTTGATTGTTCTGTAAGAAGTTGTAACAGTAGTGTGTGTGTGTGTGTGTGTGTGTGTGTATGAGCCAAAAAGAGCATGAATACAGCTGACTCTTGAACAGTTTTAGGGGTTAGGGGGTGACAGTCCTTTGTACAGTCGAAAATCTCCTTGTAACTTGACTAACCAAAAACTTAACTATTAATAGTCTACTGTTGATTGGCACCATTACTGATTAAAAAAACAGTCAACACATTTTATGTGTTACATGTATTTTGTATTCTTGGAATAAAGTAAGCCAGAGAAAAGAATGTCAGTAAGAAAATAATGAGGAAGAGAAAATACGTTTCTGTTACTGTACCATATCACAAAATACCTGTAGTTCAAACCATTGTTATTTAAGGGTCAACTGTAATTTGAACAGATACCAGCTTTTTAAAAAAAATTTTTTTAAAAAAATATTTTTATTTCTAGGAGAGAGAGAGACAGCGTGAGCAGGGGAGGGTCAGAGAGAGAGGGAGTCACACACTGAAACAGGCTCCAGGCTCTGAGCTGACAGTCGCACAGAGCCTGACGCGGGACTCGAACCCACGAACCGCGAGATCATGACCTAAGTGAAAGTTGGACGCTTAACCAACTAAGCCACCTAGGCGCCCCCAGATACCAGCTTTTTATTCAGCTTTTCAAGATGTGCAAAACATTTTTTTTTTCTTTAACTTTTTTAAACATTTATTTCTGAAAGAGACAGATACAGAGCACAAGCTGGGGAGGGGCAGAGAGAGGGAGACACAGAATCCAAAGCAGGCTCCAGGCTCTGAGCTGTCAGCACAGAACCCGATGCGGGGCTCGAACCCATAAACTGTGAGATCATGACCTGTCAAAGTTGGGCACTTAATTGACTGAGCCACCCAGGCACCCCAAAAATTTTAGATACCTACCTCAAACTACATACGAGAACAAATTCCTGATAAGTCACATATTTAAAGGTTTGTAAGTTAAATTTCAAAATAAAACCATATATTTACTGTTAAAGCAGATGTAGGTTTTAAAAGTAAGTAAAAACGTTAATCGACTTCAAGTGAGAATATTACCTAGAGCAGCTCTGTATAATAGAACATTCTTTGAGGTGGAAGGTATTCTATATTGCATTGCCCAAAGTCCAGTAAGTTTTTAAGCTAATTTTGGTAAGTTTTAAGAAATAGAAATAAGATTAAGTTTTACTTGAGGGACAAAGTGGGTGATGTTTCTGGAGAAGGAGTGAGATACATATAGAAGGACCAAGGCATTTCAAGTGGCAGAAGTATGAGCAAAGCAGAAAGATTGGATGACTAACTTGTGTTGGGTCACTGTGCCTTAGATACAGGTGGAAAATGGGGTTGGGGTTGGGATAGTGAGAGATCTTAAGTTAAGGAACCTGGGCTTTATTTGTTGGTTATTTATTTTGTTTGGAAGGTAATCACAAGCAAGACCACTTCAGAGTTACACAGGTAGAAGAGAACACCTACCCCATAAGGACATATAATGAAATTGGGAACATTAATGTTTCTTATTGTAAGACTCAGTGTTTATTTTGAGGAGATGAAGGTTTGAAGAAAGGGCTGCAGGAAACAGTGGAAGACAAATAATATTGCATGTAATTATGTTGGGATTGAGGTGTTGGTGTGATACACCTTAGAAATTCAGCTCTGGTGGCATTTAGAAAAGCTGTGAGTTTACCATTGTTAGGGTTAGGCTAGAAGGCCTTTTACCAGTGGAGAAGGTGAATAGAGTGGATAAGATTATCTTTAGCATTTTCCTAAAGAGCAATATGGGCTGTGATAGAAGAGATACTTACATGGTTGTGAGGACATTTAAAAAGACATTTTAGTGATTAGTGTTATATATGCAGAAAAGCTAAGCTTGACCACCTGTATTTCTCGGAGGCTACCTCCACATTGTAGTCCTGCAGTTTTTAGGGTTCAGAGCAAATCTGAGGAGACACCAGGCCATGCCATACTCCTACAGGGCACAGATACCTTCACCTTCTCTGGGAGATTGGTTCATAGGGGTTCTTACCCTGTAGGGTAGAAGGGGCCACTAAGGCACAGAAAGGCCCAGCGTCCTGGCGGATTGCAGAGGGCTAGTAAGTTTAAGTAAAGTAGTTGTCAATATGTCATCTAAATATAGTTGGATTTGGACCAAGGCAGTATGACTCCAGAGTTTACTTACTCTAAATTGAAAGAACTAGGGGTCTAGGGCAGATACAGAGGGTCAGAGCTAAGGTGTAAGGTATGGAGAAATGATCTAGAGTCTGACTCCATTGCTTTTAAGTTTTGTGACCCTGGATAAGTTTACTTCACCTTTTTGAACTCAGTTTCTTCTGCTATAAAAGAGGGATAAGATGGGGTGCTCTTGAGAATTTCATGAGTTAATACATATAAATAGGTTGTATACATAAGGTTATTAAAGTTATCTTTTACTAATATATAGGAGGACAGAAGTTGTTCTCAAGGTTTATACACTACTTGGTGAGGTTGTAAGCTGTTTGAAAAGACACATTTTATTGGTAAGAAGGTACATTATTTTGTATTGGGATTTTGAGCCCCAGACTTGAAGAAAAAGAATAGTGGAGATTGGCTGGGCCACCTCTAGGAAGTATGGGGAGACAGATGGTTATCGCATCAGATTTGTGCTTCAAAGCCTAAATGACATGACTCCAGATGGCCGCCCATTCTCATGGAGAGTTTTACTCACTGGAGGGGTCAAAATTAGATTTACTGTGTGCTTTTACAAATGTGACTTTTTATTTCACACTTAGAAAACTTGCCTGCTCTGGTGATAGAATCCTACCTGGATGTAATGTTGCAGTAAGGTTTGATGCTTAAATGTTTTTTCTTCTAGGGCTTGCATTTCTTTTGGTCCCAAGAATCGTTCAATTGGAGCAGCAGCTAAAAGCCAGGTAGAGTTTTTTTTTCTTAAAATGACTGACTTCTCTCTTTTGTCCATCTTTTCATTCAGCAGTTATTGGAGTGCCCATTACGTGCCTACTATGGCAGTCCCTAGGTGGACAGCTGAGAAAGACAGGCCTGATCTAGTCTCCTGTGCTTGAGTGAAGAGCAAATAGCTTTTTAAAATGATACAGAGTAATCTGTTTAATGTAAGCTACTAGGATGTATTTTGTCTATATCTTGTTTAAGCAAAGCTTACTTATTCCTGTGTATTTTACTTGTTTCTTAAAGTCTTTGAGTCTTCATCTTACTCCTTCTTAGAGTCATTGTTTGTAGATTTGATCTTGTTAATCAAGGTTCTTAAAAAAGGAAAGCATACTTGTTAGAAGCACACTTGACGTTAGTTTACTTTATGAAACAAGAACCTGACATATTGGTTTCTGAGTAACTAGAGTGGCAGAACTCCAAGGGTTCTGAGTGTGAGGGCCTGAGGTGATTATGAAATTATGGAGTTGTGTATTAAACCTTTTTCTGGTTCAGCCTGGAGCACCCTTTTTTTCCAATTTAAAAGCCGGCCCCTGCCTGGCTCGGTTGGAAGACCATGCACCTCTTGATCTTGGGGTCTTGAGTTTGAGTGCCATGTTGAATTGAATGTAGAAGTTACTAAAAAAATAAATTTAACAACAACAACAAAAAGCCCAAGAAAATGGTGCATAGCCAATTGATTTTAATCACATATAGAACATTGGGTGTTTTATAACCTGATTTTCAAGAAGTTGAAAATATGTTAAGAAGCAGTAGATAGCAAGTAGATAACCAGTTTGAAATGTCATGCCTTCTAAAATTCCAGTGAGTTCTGTTTTGAAACTTGTTTTCATTATTGACAATAGTTAACTGTATTCAGCTGCCTGTCTATCTCTAGGATGACATAGTTATTGTGATACTGATTTTCTGCTTGGCAGCCTACTGCATTTGAAGTAGGGCCTGATTTTGGAGGCCTTGTATTGTTTTGTAAAGGGACTTGTGTCTGCCTTTTAAGTAGCAGGTAGCTGATGAGGAGGAGTGCTGCAATTCTTAAAAATGTAAAAGAAATTTGAAAGTAACACATAGTATCATTATCCACAGTCACTTTTAGTATCTTAATGTCTAACCTTTTGTACTTTCTAAGGACTTAAATGATTACTTCACTTTAAAAGTGAGATCATACCATATAGATACTTGTCTTAACCTTCTAAAATAATGTTACCCACTGTATCGATACATCTTTTCCTTTTCCTTTTTTTTTTTTTTTTAAAATCCATCTCTTGTTAATTGACCATCTAGGCTGTTCTAGTCTTCTGCTGTTATAAATTATACACGGTCATGGTCTTCTTGCATTTATTTTTGTGTACTTTTTTTTTTTCCTAATGTTAAGTTTCTTTCATTAGAATTTCTGAATTGATATTGCCAAATTGACTCTTGAAAAGTTTGAGTCACAAACTATGGTAATTTTTAAAAATTAAAGGTCATTTAATGTAAATGTTGATTAGAAGTTTAAGAATTGGAGATACTTTTGTACATGTCTTCATGCAGAAGTAATACAAACTGAGCTTCAGTGCCATCCCTGCCACTGTGGTTTTAATAGGTCCCTTATTCCTCACTTCACATGAGTGTGAGCAGGGGAGGGGCGAAGAAAGAGGATTAGAGAGAATCCCAAGCCATCTCCAAGCTGTCAGCACAAAGCCTGACGTGGGGCTCAATTCCATGAACCGCGAGATCATGACCTGAGCTGAAAGTCAGAGTCAGACTCTTAACTGACCGAGACACCCAGGCATCCCTGAAAAAATTTTTTTTAATTTAATTGATCTTAGTCTTTTTACTTTTTTGACTCTGATATTCCTTCCCTTAGGTAATTTCCAATGCAAAGAACACAGTCCAAGGATTTAAAAGATTCCATGGCCGAGCATTCTCTGATCCATTTGTGGAAGCAGAAAAATCTAACCTTGCGTATGATATTGTACAGCTGCCCACTGGATTAACGGGTATAAAGGTAAGGTTCTCAAAGTGATGCCTTATGATTACAGTGTTTTATTTTATCAGGTGAGTATATATCTACTATTCTGAGTTCAAGTGTAGTGAAAATGTTAAATGTTTGGGAGAAGCTTTTGCTAGCAAAGACCATTTGGTATTTGGCATTTTTTGAATGACCTGGAATTTGATTGGGAGGGTGGCCTTCTTAATATGGGTTGGATTAATGAGTAGCAATGATTTGAAGTTAGCACTGCCATTACTGCTTGCCTTGTTTACTGATGGAGTGGTCTTTTCCAGTGTGATTTTAGTGACTTTCTGGAATACCAAGCAAAGAAATTTACACTAACAAAATGTATTGTCATACTCTTGACAATAGGACTTAGATTGAAAAGAGGTGTTGTTCTTTTGGGGAAAAGGGAGATTAGTTTTTAATATCTCTTGGACATCCAGAAGACTTTGTGAAGCATACAGTGAGCTGATCATACAAAAGAAGTGAGAGGCTCAGGGCTGGGTAGGGTGGGCACTTTTCTTCTCTCTACTCAGAGGAGGTAAGAGGAATCCAGAAGGGTGGATTGAGTTTTCCAGGCAACTGGGTTTAGCAAGAGGAGATTTGCTGTTTAAGACATCCCAGTTGGAGAAATCAGGATCATGGGAATAGGCTCAAATCCAAGAGATGATGAGGATGGTGAGAAAAACGTAGTCAGTTGTGGTATTTTAGCTGAGAATTAAGTTGAATTTGAAAGTGAAGAATTTTGGGGTGCCTGGGTGGCTCAGTTGGTTAAGCATCCGACTTTGGCTCAGGTTATGATCTCACGGTTTGTGGGTTTGAGCCCCCACATCAGGCTCTGTGCTGATAGCTCAGAGCCTGCTTCGGATTCTGTGTCTCCCTCTCTGCTCCTCTCCCACTCATGCTCTGTTTCTGTCTCAATAATATATAAACATAAAAAAAAAAATTAAAAAAAAAATCGAAGAATTCTGATAACCAAAGAATGATCACTGGGTTTACTTAGGATATCTGTGGCAGTAATCTCAGAATAGTTTGAGTGGGCTGGTAATGGATAAATCTGGAGCACAGGGGAGGGAAAAAGGGAAAAAAAGGAGGTTAGTAAATAGAGAATGCTTATAGTCAAGAAAGAAATAGGGATAGGTATTGGCACATTTAATCATAAACATTGCAAGAGCCAAAGGAGGAGGAGACTAGGGAAAAGACCTGGGGAACAAGTGGATCCAAGTATAAGAGTGGAGGAATTGACTAAATTAAACAAATATCAGGGAAGAAGCGGCAGTTTAGAAAGAGGCTTATGGTAGGGAGGGCTACTTTCCCACCTTTATCATGCAGTAAAGTGAGACAGTCCTAGATTGTGAACCAGAATAAGTAAGGAGTGGGCTGGGGAGTGAAGAGGTAAGGAGGTGGTGGTGTTCAGGTTCACTTGGAGCAGCTGAAAGAAGAGTTCTGTTTTCTAAGTGTGGGTTATATTCGGGGAGTATGGGCATGAGGGATGGGGCTTATCCCAGGCAGTCTTTCAGCATTTAAAAGTTGGTAACTCTTATCCAAGTTGCACACTTATGTGGTGTAGGATATCTTGAAGCTTTATTCATTTATTCTTTAATTCAGAAGTACTTATGGGGGTCAGGTCTGTCCTAACTGTTGGCTATAGTAAACAAATCAGAGAAAAACTGTCCTCCAGTTCGATTGGATCATAATTTTGAAAATGATCATAAAGTCAACACCGTAAACAAAGTAAAACACATATATTAGTCCAAGTGGCAAGAGTTTCCACCACCAGACCCCTTTATAGAGAGAGGTGCATTATGGATCATGTGATCTATACCAGGTTATGTGTGCACAGGTAATTGTCTTAGGTTTTGTTGGTGGTCACAACATATTGTTTACGTAATGGTACTTACCTGCAAGTGTTCATGTTTGACAAGCATGTTAAAAAGCCAAAAGTGGCTTTCAAGTTATTTTTGCTTCCCCAGAGTCTTCAGTTCCCTCTTGACATGATGTTCCATTGATGGTGTGATGATGTGTTACACATTGCTCATTTTAAGGCTTTTAGGACATTAGAAACTTTAATAAGCCTAGATCCTTTTGTTGTTTTATCGCAGGTGACATATATGGAGGAAGAGCGAAATTTTACCACAGAGCAAGTGACTGCCATGCTTTTGTCCAAATTGAAGGAGACAGCAGAGGGTGTTCTTAAGAAGCCTGTTGTGGACTGTGTTGTTTCGGTGAGTTTGATCCCTTTGTTTTACTGGAGACTTGAGTGAAGAAGCAGAGAAAAGAAAGTTGTTAATTGCAAATAAAATTGCTTTTTGCCTTAGGTTGTAATTATATTAAGAATTTATCAAACCAGGCTATGTTTTCTTGAGTGTTCTTTTCTTTTCCATAGTTTTTATTCAGGTCTTCTCTATATTTCTTATTTGAAGGCTTATCTCAAAGCCCACTTCCTCCTGGATTCCTTTTAGCATGTAGCATAGTGCCTGGCACACGATAGCTACTCATTTGTTGAATCCGTTGAATACTCTCAGTTATGTTGTCATTTTCTTCATTTCAGTTTGTTTATTTTTGCTGACCCTGTATTTAGAACTAAAGGCAAGACAGCAGTAGATTTGATCTTGTCCTTTCCATATCTCTGTTAAGATGGAAGCCTGGCTCTTTGTAGCTTGTGCTTATAGGACAGTGGAGTCCTTAGGGACTGTTGAATTCGGGTGGATGTATTGGCTTTGCAACTGAATTTCCTTACTCTGCGTTTCTTCTCTTGATATTTTAGCTCTGGAGCCTACTGGGTCTTCATGTTGGTCCGTTGATCTGCAAAGCAGTGACACTCTTGGGTGGCTGTTTTGTCCTGCAGCCTGTTGTTGGGTAGTCTCCTTGATTCTTAGCTATCGAGTAAAGTAGAACTGACATTTATCAGGAGGAATTGGATTATTGTTGTGGGCCATATTTGGGGGATGCAAAGAACAAATGTGCTACTTCTCTAAGAGCTCAGATTCAGTCCAGGCACTGTGTTTCTTAGATGCTTGCTGCCTTTCCCTAACTATTGGATTTTCACATTTGTCCCTTTTCCCCCATCTAGTGCACTGACTTTGGTCCTGAATTATGGTCATGGTAGAAGTGAAATTTATGTACCCTGGCAGAATGTCTGGCTTTTCTAGCTTTTGAGATCAAGTTAAAAGGTGATGTATTAAGTCATGTGTTAGGGGTCCTCTAGACTACACTGAGTTTCAGTGACTTACCAGAATTTGTAGAACTTACCATATAGCCATACTCATGCATAGATTTATTACAGTGAAAAGATAACAAAGCCCAGTCAACAAAGGGAAAGGTACATGGGCAGTGTCTGGAGGAAACCAGGTACAACCTTCCAAGAGTCCACTTGCAAGGTACTTGATGCGCTTGATTCTTCCAGCAACATGTTGTGATAACGCGTGAGATACTCAACACCAGGGAAGTTCTGCCTGAGCCTGGGAGTCCAGGATTTCTAACTGGAGGTCAGTCATGTAGGTACCTTGTGCCTAATCTGTACCAAAATTCTAGACTCCCAGAAGGAAAGTAGCTATTTAGCATAAATCATGTTGTACAAGCAGTTTTAGTGTAGTGAGCCACTCCTGTTATTTAGGGAAATTTTTCTTTGAATTTAGTAACCTGTTTATCATTTAAGTTACTCTGTGCTAGGACAGAGCTAACCTTTCCATCAGGCCTTTTTTTTTAATGTTTATTTTTGAGAAAGCATGAGTGGGGAAGGGGCGGAGAGAAAGGGAGACAGAATGTGAAGCAGGCTTCAAGCTCTGAGCTGTCAGCACAAAGCCCGACGCAGGGCTTGAACTCGCGAACTGTGAGATCATGACTTGAGCCGAAGTCAGACGCTCAACTGACTGAGCCACCCAGGCGCCCCTCATCAGGCCTTTTTAGGGATAGCTGTCTCTGGCCCATCTGTGAATCCTTGTGCACAGTTACTGCCCCAGCTCTTGGTATCATGGTATATCTCATTGCTATATAAATATAGCCTGGGTGTATTTTGCCTTATTTATAAATTGATTATTGTTAAAACGTTACTTTAATTTTTTGGAAAGGCAATAGAAACCCCACTGTTCAAAAATCAAATCGACCCTTCTGTGTGCCCTCTGCTTATGTAGTAGGAATTTTGTTTTCTTCCCAGATGTTAATGAGTTTCTTGGTTTTTCTAGAGGTTTTTGTGTTCCCAAGTAAATATGTATATATCCTTTTTCTTAAAATATTTTTTTTGAGAGACCATCAATCGGGGAGAGGGGCAGAGGGAGAGAGACAGAATCCCAAGCAAGCTGCATGCTCAGTGTGGAACCTGAAACGGGTCTCAATCCCACAACCCTAGGATCCTGACCTGAGTCGAAATCAAGTAGGATGCCCAACCGACTGAGCCACCCATGTGCTCCTGTACTTATCCTTTTTAACTTTCACTTTTTTCATTTTCTTTTTTAATGTTCATTTATTTTCGAGAGAGAGAGCACGTGCAGGGGAGGGGCAGAGAGGGAGACAGAGACTCCACAGCAGGCTCTGTGCTGTCAGTGTAGAGCCTGATAATGGAGCTTGAACTAGAACCATGAGATTATGACCTCAGCTGAAGTTGGATCCTTAACTGACTGAACCACCCAGTCACTCCATTCTTTATTTTCTTTTAATTTATATTTTATTTCTTACTTTAGAGAGAGAGTAGGGGAGAGGAGCAGAGAGGGGGAGAGAGAGAATCTCCATGCTTAGCAGAGAGTCCGAGATGGGGCTTGATCCTATAACCCTGGGATCATGACCTGAGCTAAAATCAAGAGATGGATGCTCAATGAACTGATCCACCCATGGGCCCCTCTACCTTGAGTTTTTTCAAGTATCTTTAAAATAATTGTCTCTCTCTCTCTCTCTTTTGTTTTTAAAGTTCCTTTATTTTGAGAGAGTGAGTGAGCATGAGTGGGGGTGGTGCAGAGAGAGGAGAGAGAGAGAACCTCAACCAGGTTCTGTGCTAAGAGTGCAGAACCTGACAGTGGGCTTGATCCCACAAATCATGAGATCACAACCTGAGTTCAAACCAAGAATCCTGGGCTTAACCATCTGAGCCACCCCAGTGCCCCTACTCTCATGGGGGTTTTTTGGGTCAAATTTTAGACAGTTTATCTTCTATCCCTTCCCTAGTGGTAAAAAAGGACTTTGTTCTTTTCATTGACTACAGAATACTGAAATCTCTTTAACTTGTATTTGTTTGATCTCCAGGTTGCTTCCAGTTTCATTTTTTAAATGTGCATATTCTTTCTTCAATTTTTAAATACTTATTTATTTTTAAGGGAGAAGGGGGAGGGGCAGAGAGAAACAGAATCCGAAGTAGGCTCCAGTTTCTGAGCTGTCAGGACAGAGCCCAATCAATGCAGGGCCCCAACTCACATAGCCTGAGGTCATGACCTGAGCTGAAGTTTGTTGCTTCTCTGACTGAGCCACCCAGGCACCTCTAAATGTTTATTTTTTGAGAGAGAGCTCAAGTGGGGGAAGGACAGAGAGGAGGGAGACAGAATCTCAAGCAGGGTCTACATTGTTAGTGTGGATCCCAATGCAGGGCTGGAACTCAACAAATGTGAGATAATGGTCTGAGTTGACATCAGGAGTCAAATGTTTAACTGACTGAGCCACCCAGGCATGCCCAGGTTTTTTGTTTTCTTTTGTTTTTTGTAAAGAATTTAAAAACAAGTTACATTGCAGTGAGTAGACTTGAACAGATTTTTTTCATGTGTAATATGTATGTTTCTAGGGCTAAATTCCTAGAAGTACAATTGCTAGGCAGTCTGTATTTGTAATTTCAACAGCTGTTGTTTAATTGCCCTATAAGAATTTTACTAATTTAAATTTGTACCAGCAATGTGTGAGAGAGCTTTTCTGACCACAGCCTCACCAGAACAGCTTGTTGGTGAATTAGCTAATTCTATAATAATTGAATAATGTATATAATTTTAATGTTTTACCCTTTAGGTGAAGTTGAGAACATTTTTTAATTTAAAAGCCCTTTTGTATTTCCTTTTCTGTAAAACATTCTTTTGCTCGTTTTAAGTTTATGGCTTACATTTTGATTTGTAGTTCTTATTGTAATAGTTGAGCTCTATCCTTTTATAATAGGAGTTGCAAATATTATTCCCCATTTGATCATTAGAATTTTTAATAAGTCAACTAGATTAATCTTTAAAACTATTTTTTTTTACACTTCTGGTTGGCATGCCGTGTTACATTAGTTTCAGGTGTAAAACTTAGTGATTTGATAAGTTTATACATTATGCTATGTTCACCACAAGTATAGCTACGTTCTGTCCTGTTACATTGCTATTCAAGCATACTACTTTTTTCTTTCTTTTTTTTCTTCTGTATTTTGTGCTTTAATTAGAGAATTTCTTACTCTGATAAAAATGTCCTTCTACTACTCACTTTTTTTAAACTGTTGAATCTTTGATTTGAAATATATTATTAGGTGTGCGGTAGAGATGCAACTTGATTTTTTTCTTTCAGTATGACTATCCATTTGTTCCAGCAGTACTTACTGAATATTCTAACTTTACTGGTTTGAAATACTTTCTTGATCATATACAGAAAAAAGTCACTGTACGTATTTGAAGGCATTTCTGGATTTTACTGTTTTTTTTTTTGTTTTTTTTTTAAGTTTATTTTTTTATTTGAGAGAGAACACACGTGAGCTGAGGAGAGGCAGAAGGAGGGAAAGAGAGAGAATACCAAGCAGGCTCTGCCCAGTGCTGGGCCTGAGCCCAGATATTGTGAGATCATGACCTGATCTGAAATAAAATGGGTCTGGTAGTGTAACTGACTCAGACACCCAGACACCTAAGGATTTTATTGTTTTTTGGAAGGTGTATTTTAAATGAAGACTCTGTCATATAGTGAACTTTCACACTGTTTTGTAGGTTCCTTGTTTCTATACTGATGCAGAAAGACGATCAGTGATGGATGCAACACAAATTGCCGGTCTTAATTGCTTGCGATTAATGAATGAAACTACTGCAGGTAACAGGGACTATTAAATTTGGTGACTTGATAAATCTGGACGGTTCTGCAGTCTTAAAACCATGGGGTTTCTTGTTCTTTATTTTGCTTGGAGTACTTACTACCTGTGTGCCACAGTATTTTTGATTACCGTGTCACACGTGAAGAATTCATTTGACCAGTGCATTTTCTTTATTTGCCTAGCTTTTGCTTTGGTTTTGAATCACTTTTGTTTGGATGGTAACAGTTATTTTGTGTTCAGAGCAGTGCCTAGATTCAAAATCGACCTTTTCTCCACTCCTATTATGAGCTGTAAAGCAGCATCCAGGAGGAGATATGTGGGAATGTTGAGATGGCACAAAGGTAGAAGAAATACTGGGAAATATGTTGGGAAAACTGGGGGTGTGTGGCTTGGGCAAAATTGGCAAAGTCATTGGAATTGGAAATTGGAAACACTAAGGAAGTCTAAGTGAATGTCAGCATTTTATTCTTTAAAGTTTGTGTTCCTCAAGAATTATGCAAAGCATATGAAGAATTTGATTCTTTTTAAAATAGCAAATGTAGTCATATTCACTATATAAAAAATGGTTTTTTCATTGAATTTTAAACATACTACTTAAATGATATATTGAATTTAATTTTTTTCTTATCTAGTTGCTCTTGCATATGGAATCTATAAGCAAGATCTTCCTGCCTTAGAAGAGAAACCACGAAATGTAGTTTTTGTAGACATGGGGCATTCTTCTTATCAAGTGTCTGTATGTGCATTTAATAGAGGGAAACTTAAAGTAAGTATATTTCTGGAAAACGTGATTATGAGCGTGTGGTTGTTAGGGATTTATGGGAGAGAATTGAAAAGTCTATTAAAGAGTTTGGTTTCATCAGTGGAAGCTTACTGTGAATGATTTAAACTAGAACCTAAGTACGTAGAGGTAGTGTAGAAGTTGTAATTTATTGAGTTGGCATAGTATGAAACAGAGAGTGTAGACCTTGAGGAAAAATCTCTTAAGATTTCTGATCCTCAAGAAGATGTGGTTTATCTATACCATGGAATACTACATGGCAATGAGAAACAATGAAATCTGGCCATGTGTAGCAACATGGATGGACCTTGAGGGTGTTATGCTGAGTGAAATAAGTCAGGCAGAGAAGGACAAATATCATATGTGTGCACGCATAGGAGGATTAGGAGGAACTTAACAGAGGACCAAGGGGGAGAAGAAGGGCGGAAATGGTGGAGGAAAGGGAGAGAGGCAAACCATGAGAGACTCTTGAATGCTGACAAAAACTGAGGACTGATGGATGTGGGCGGGAGGAGGGATGGGCATGGAGGAGGACACTTGTGGGGATGAGCACTGAGTGTTATGTGGAAACTAATTTGACAATAAACTATTTGTAAAAAAAAAAAAAAAAAAAAAGATTTCTGATCCTTACTTACCTACCATGTGCAGAAAATAATACTTAACCTTACAGGCTTTTTAGGATTCTCTAACATTTAGTCCCTTTGTGTATTTTACACTGAGGATTGAAGAGTTAACAAAGGCATCCTCTTCTTGCTCTAGGAAAAGAGTATAGGGACTAGTACTTGGACAGCCAAAAAGAAACCAGACTGAGAGAGATACTCCAGATTTCTGGAAACCTTAGAGCTCTGGAGAAAGGATTTTGTACAGTAAGAAGTCTAGCAGCATTAAAGACAAAGGGGGCCAGAGAGTGATCCTGGTCGCATTTGAATTTGCTGGTATATGCTAGTTCTACAGTGGAATATAAAATCAGTTCTCTAGGTGATTTTAATTAGAATTTGCTTAAGAACCAAGAAGGTTTTGGTGCATGATTTTAATTGTTAGCGTTGTGTATCAGGGTTATTTGTGTCAAGGCCGAAATTGCATTTTTCCTCCAAATTTGGGGATTGTTGGGGCAGGACTGTCTGTCTCAAAGTGTTAGGTTTGTATGACATTTTGAGACTATTTGTTACAGTCCTATTATTTTGAAAACTAGACTGAGTTTCACTTTACATTCTGATTTATATTGTTTCTAGGCCTTTTTTTTTTTTTTTTTTTAATAAGGATCTTTGGGATGCTTGGGAAATAACAGGTTTGGGATTTTTACAGATATAAATAACAAACCAAGTGTAAATTTTAGTACTTAAAACTTTTAATCACTAACGGCTTTATTTCAGAAACACATTGTATACTTTCACCTTTTTTTAAACAGAAGCTACCAGCCATAAATTTAATTCTAAAAACACTCATCATGAAAACATTCCCAAACTTGGAAAACATTTGCATGAAAAGAAAAACATTCATAATGTTACTACTCTGAACAGGTTACTGTATTTCATTTTAGTCTTTTGAAGAAAACAAAATTGGAACTAGACAGTATTCCATTCTGTGTCCTGTTTTTCTTCACAGCATTTCCCCACAACATTTATCATCTTTGAATAGATTTTTATTTTATTTTTTCATAAAGGCTGTCATCTCTTAGTCTATTAGTGAATCTGATTAGATTTAGTTTGCTTCTAATCTGCTAAAGATTTGGATAATGGATAACCAACGCTACTGATATTTCTACAAGTTGCTGTGAATTAAGTCTTTAGCATATTTCCTGATAATAAACTGCATAGAGTGAGGCCTTTCGTATTATTCATTGTTCTGTGATGGCTTTAAGACCAGAATTGCGATGACATGTTACTGCATTTGGCTTTGGATGTGTAATTTTAGTTTGCGGTCATATTGTGTGGTGGAAAGAGCTTGAATTTTGAAATTGAGGGGATTGGGTTTTGAGTTGTATTTCTGCCACTGACTAGCTTTGTGACCTGCAGATGCTCTGATCCATTTGGGCCTGTAGCATCATCTGTAAATTGGGGATTACAGTGTCTCTTTTCACAGTGTTTGTAACAGTGAGTAAATGACATGTGCACATTGCCTTGTTTCAACCTGAATGTGCCCCCTTGTTAACTTACCAGTTAAATATATATCATGATAAAATTTTAAGTTGATTGGTTAATTTTTGAATTAATTATCATCTTTTTTCCTAAGGTTCTGGCCACTGCATTTGACACAACGCTGGGAGGCAGAAAATTTGATGAGGTGTTAGTAAATCACTTCTGTGAAGAATTTGGAAAGAAATACAAGCTAGACATAAAGTCAAAAATTCGTGCATTATTACGACTGTCTCAGGAGTGTGAGAAACTCAAGAAATTGATGAGTGCAAATGCTTCAGACCTCCCTTTGAGCATCGAATGTTTTATGAATGATGTTGATGTATCTGGGACTATGAATAGGTAACCAGATTACTGTTTTTTGATGTTAAACTCAATTGCGATTTTCCTCCACTTATATATTAGCACTTATTTAACTAATTGTTGAAATTACCATGATTGTTAATAAGGTAACTTCTGTAGGTAAAAAACAGAGACCATTCAGGATCCTGCTTTTGATGTGAAGTTTGGAAACTTTTTTTTCGATTATTCCAGTAAGTTGATAGCTCTCTACAGGTGTATGTATTATATGAGTTATCAGTTTTCAAAAAATCAGGGCAACATGCTTTAATGCCAAATAATACTGAATTTGATTTAGTCATTGATTCAGAAATTGGTGTTCTTGGGTAGTTCAGAGTCATTTGTGGGCAGCAGCTCTTTTTATACAGTGTTGCAAGAATTTTGTGTTACTGACGTTTCATGGGTGTCCTCAGAAATACCCAGAATGTTATTTTTGTCTGGTTGGGTTGCTTGGATGATGAGTGATAAGTCCTTTAGGTGAACTCTACTGATAGAAGTCAGGCATGGTTGATGGCTTTTTTGGGGAAAGTGTGACCTCAGTTAATCCTCAAAAAATTGAGATGGAATTAGAATTACCGTGTCTAGTAACCACATTGGTAGCCCCCTTTCCTCTCTACTTGAATGTGATTGTTTTCATTTTTTTATTTTTTATTTTATTTTTTTTTTTGGTTTTCATTTTTATTAAGCAGCATTGTGTGTGTATGTGTTGGGTGGTCTGGGGAGCAGAGGAGTACAAGGGTGTCTCTCAGAAATTGTTTTCTGATAATCAGAGCCAAGTAGACATTTGTAAGTATTTTATACTTTGTAAGAACTGAAAATGGTTAATTAACCTGTGTGCTGGTGGGTTTTTTTTTTTGTTTTTTTGTTTTTTTGAATAGTTGTATTTTAGGGACATTGAGTTCAAAGCTGTCATATTCTCTAGTTTGTAGTCTACATTTAGTCTGTAGTGCTCATTAACACTCGTTTTTTTAAACTAATGAAACCAGATCATTTCCACCATTCTAGTGTTTCTTCTGATTAACTTTTAATGGGGTAAATTCCACATTCCATTTTAAAGTGAACAACTCTGTGGCCTTTAGTACATTCACATTGTTGTGCAGTGACCACCTCGTCTAGTGACCAGATGTTTTCATCACCCCAAAATAAACCTCAGAGCCAGTAAGTAGTTACTTCCCTTCCTCCCTTGCCTCTCATGCCTGGCAACACTACCCTTTTTTTTTTTTAATCTCTGAATTTGCCTCTTCTGGATGTTTCATGTAAATAGAACTATACACCTATGTGTTTTGGGTTTTTTGTGTGTCTGACTTTAACGCTGTGTTGTCTAGTCTCATCCACATTGTAGCATGTGCTTATTATTAGTACTTCTGTGCTTTTTGTGGCAAATAGTATTCCATTTGTATGGATAACATCACAGTTTTTAATCTTTTCATTACCTGATGGACCTTTGGGTTGTTTCTACCTTTAGTTCTTGTGAATGGTGCTTCTGTGACTATTCATGAATACGTGTTTGTTTGACTACCTTGCTTTTAGTTCTTTTGGGAATAAATGTAGGAGTGGAATTGCTGAGTCATATGGTAATTCCGTGTTTAGCTTTTTGAGGAATTGCCAAACTATTTTCCTCAGCACTTGAACCGTTTTACCTTCTCACCAGCAGTGTGTAAGGGTTTCAGTTTCACCACATCTTTGCTGAGGCTTGTTCCTTATTTCTACTTTATGTTAATGTCTCTTCATCGTTTTAGTTGTTGGAGGTATATTTTCCTAACAGGTTTCTAAGAAATATCACATGTGAACCCTGAGTTCTTGCATGTTGATGACAGTTTTGCATGTTCACATTTGGTTGGATAGAACCTAACCTTAGCTCCTGTTCTTTCCTTGATTATCTTAAAGGGAATAATACTCTCTTTTCGCATATAGCATTGCTGTGTAATTATGACAGTGTACTTTTCAGTTACTTGCTACTTGTTCTTTTTGCTAGATGCCAAATTGAAAGTCTAATTTACCAGGATAATTTGGTTTTGTTGCTGGTTGTTTTTGATCAGTTTTTCCCAGGTATCCAGTGTGCACTTTCAGTATATAGTTTCATAGCTACTTAAATATCAAGCAGGTTTTCTTGAATTAACATTGTTCAGTACATGTCCCATTCTTGTGCTTTGATTTTATTCTTTCAGAATTTAATTATTTTTAGGGAGAGTAAGCGTGCGTGAGCAGGGAAAAAGGTAGAGGGGGAGAGAGTCAATATCTCTCAATATCATGACCCTGAGATCATGGTCTGTGCAGAAATCGAGAGATGGATGCTTAACTGAGCCACGCTGGTGCTCATGGTGAATTCTAAACTTATGTGAATTAATTTTCCAAACCAGTTAAAAAAAAGAAAAGAAAAAGACTCTACCGTTGCTCTTGTCTTCTTTCTAGACTTCTCTCTGCACCTTTAAAAAAAATTTTTTTTTAATGATGGATATTTTCAAATGTTCAGGAGAACAAAAAATTTTGTAGTGAACATTCTTATCCTGTCATTTGGGTTCTACTTATAATACACTGTACTTGTATCATGTATCTTATTCATCTATTCATCTTTCTGTCCAGTTTTTTTTGATGCATCTCAAAATAATGTATATCTAGCTGTATACTTAACCACAAATACTAATTATCAGAATTCAGTGTTTTAATTTTTTTGTTTTATTTTTATATAATGACATATTCAGGTTTTAAATGTGCATTTGCTGAGTTTTGCCAAGTGCACACATGTTTGTAACCAGTACCCCTATCATGAAATAGACCATTTTGGAAAACTACTCAGGCTTTCATCCCCGGGGGTAGCCACTCACTGGGGTTTTCATTTTAGGGGCTCATAGATTAAAATTCCCTGTGTAGAACTTTTAAAGTTTTTTTTTGTTTGTTTGTTTTTTAGAGTTTTAAGTTCACTTATTTTGAAAGAGAGTGGCCTTGTGGGAGCTGAGGCAGGACCTAGAGAGGGAAAAAGAGAGGACAGAATCCCAAGCACGCTCCACACTTTCAGGGAAGAGCCTCATTATTGTGAGATCATGGTCTGAACTGAAACCAAGAGTTGAACGCTTAACTGACTGAGCCATGGAGGTGTCCCTAGAACTTATAAATGTAGTCATATAGTATGTAGTTTTGTGTAAGACTTATTTTGTTTTGCGTAAAACTTGAGATTGATTTAGTTGTTGCATATATCATTTCCTCCTTGTGTATTGCTGACTAGTGTGCCGTTATAGGATTATTGTTATCTCTTTTTGGTGGACACTGGCTTTTTCCAGTTTTATTGCTATTAGGGAAAAATCTCAGTTATAAAATTTTTTTGCGAAGAGTGGGGGGGATCTGAGTGGCTCAGTTAGTTGAACGTCTGACTTTGGCTCAGGTCATGATCTCACAGTTCATGAGTTCAAGCCCCACATTGGTCTTACTGCTGTCAGAGTAGAGCCTGCTTCAGATCCTCTGTCTCCCCCTTTCTCTGCCCCTTCCCTGCTTACGCTCTCTCTCACAAAAATAAATAACATTTTAAGACTATAAAAAATTATTTTTATGTTTATTTTTGAGAGAGTATGTATGTGCACGAGAGCCAGGTGGGGGCAGGGGGAAGGGGAGAGAGAGAGAGAGAGAGAGAGAAAGAAAAGAGAGAGGATCCCCTGCAGACTCTGCACTGACAGTGGGGCTCAGACTCATGAACCATGACCTGAACTCATGAACTCATGACCTGAACCAAAGTCAAGAGTTGGACAATCAACTGACAGTGACCCAGGTGCCCAGGAAAAAACTTGTTTTAAACTCTAACCAACATATAAGAGTTTCAGTTTTTTTATGTCCTCATCAATATTGGCATAGGTGGTCTTAAAATTTTGCTACTCTAGTATGTTTTATATTCTGTGTATCAGAGGGATAATTAATAAACATCATACTCTTAAAGTGTATAATCAGTGGTTTGGTTTTTTTTAAAAATTTTTTTTAATGTTTTATTTATTTCTAGGAGAGAGAGAGACAGCATGAGCAGGGGAGGGTCAGAGAGAGAGGGAGTCACAGACTGAAACAGGCTCCAGGCTCTGAGCTGGCAGTCAGCACAGAGCCCGACGCGGGGCCCGAACCCGCGAACCGCGAGATCATGACCTAAGCGAAAGTCGGACGCTTAACCGACTAAGCCACCCAGGCGCCCCACATAATCAGTGGTTTTTAATACATTCACAAAGTTTGCAGTCATTGTCACAAGGAAGTTTTAGAATATTTTCGTTATCTCGTTAAGAAACCCTGAATGAGCTATCAAGCTATAAAAAATCTTAGAGGAACCCTAAATGTGTATTTCTGAACAAAAGAAGCCAGTATGAAAATGTTATATACTGTTTGATTTCAACTGTATGACATTGTGGAAAAGGTAGAACTACAGAGACTGTGAAAATGTTAGTGGTTGGCAGGAGTTTAGGGGGAGTGCACAGGAGTTTTAGGGCAGGGAAGCCATTTCATGTGGTTCTGTCAAACTGGGTACTTCCTTACATCACACCTTTGTCAAAGCCTATAGAACCCTAGTTTATATTATATGTGTCTTTCGGAAAGGTATCACTCATGTAAGATGTTAATAGGGGAACTGGGGGGAGGGGCTGTGGTAAGGGGTCTGTGGAAATTCTCTGTACTGTCTATTTCTCTGTAAACCTAAAATGAAAGTGTTTTTAAGGAAAAAAATTATACCCATTTGTTGTCTTTCATCTTGTTTTTCATACTATAGTCCTAGGCAGCTATTCATCTGCTTTCTGGATTTACCCACTCTGAACATTTTGTACAAATGGAGTCCTCTAATTCTGTGTGTGTGTGTGAGTGTGTGTGTGTGTGTGTGTGTGTGTGTGTGTGTGTGTGTGTGTGTGTGTGTAAAGGCACCTGGGTTGGCTCAGTTAAAAGCATTTGACTTTGGCTGAGGTCATGATCTCATGGTTTGTGAGTTTGAGCCCTGAGTTGAGCTCTGTGCTGGTAGCTCTGTGCTGAACTGGAGCCTGCTTTACAGTTCTGTGTCTCCCTTTCTCTGTCCCTCTTTTTCTCAAAAATTAATAAACATTTTTTAACGTTTTTTTTTTTACTTATTTTTAAGAGAGAGCACATTCAAGGAGGAGAGCGGCAGAGTGAAAGAGAGACAGGATCTGAAGCAGCTCTGCGCTGTTGAGTGCAGAGCTCCATGTGGAGCTTGAACTCACAAAATGAACCGTGAGGTCATGACCTGAACCAAAATCCGGTGTTGGCATCTTAATGGACAGTCACCCAGGCGTCCCTAACATGTGTTCTTTTTTGATTGGCTTCTTTCACCTCACATAATTTTTTAAAACCATCTTTTAACCAATATTAGGCTCTCTTACTGTGTTCATTCCTTTTCATTCCTGAATACTGCTTAATGGACATTAGGTTTTTTCCTACTTTTTTGTCTGTTATGAGTAATGGTGCTTTGAAGAGTATGTGCAATTTTTTGTGTGGACATAACGTTTTCAATTATTTTGGTTGTATACCTAGAGTGTAATTGTTGGGTCATATACTAACACTGTGTTTAGCATTTTGAGGAATTGACAGATTCTTTGGCAAAGTAGCCATACTATTTTACATACTTACCAGGCATGTATGAGGGGTCCAGTTTCTTTACATTCCTGCCAATACTTGTTATACCTACCTTTAAAAATTTTTTTTTTTATGTTTTATTTATTTCTGAGAGAGAGAGAGAGACAGCATGAGTAGGGAGGGTCAGAGAGAGAGGGAGACACAGAATCTGAAGCAGGCTTCAGGCTCTGAGGTAGCTGTCAGCACAGAGCCTGATGTGGGGCTCGAACCCACGAACCGTGTGATCATGACCTGAGCTGAAGTCGGCTGCTTAACCGACTGAGCCACCCAGGCACCCCTCTTACCTTTTGATTATAGCCATGTATTCCCCACATAAAAGTGGAATGTGATTTGAACCTATTGCTGTTTTTCTCATAGAGGCAAATTTCTGGAGATGTGTGATGATCTCTTAGCTAGAGTGGAGCCACCACTTCGTAGTGTTTTGGAACAAGCCAGTAAGTATTATTGTGACTGAATTGTTTGTATAACCCAGGCTTTTTGGAAAATATCATTTATTACTTCTTTTTTAAAGTTATACAAATTTTGATTGTATGAATTACTTTATTGCTGCATAAAGCTTCTTTTTATCTACATCTTTCCCCTGGAGCACCCCTGTCACCACCCTCTTTTGATAACAGTATCCAGTGAAATCTAATAGTTTTCTAAAGTTAATTCAGACTCAGAGATGGATATAAGCACATCATTTATTTCATGGGGGTAAAAATTGTCCTTTGCGTTGCTGCTTGGACTAGTCTTAAAGGCTTTTCTCTCATTGAATCTTTTGGTGACTGAGAAATACAGCAGACTATGTGATAACCACATAGTTATTTTAACAGATGCTTTAATTTTATTTCTAGCTAAAAGGAGAAGTTTGATTTAGGAATGTATCCTTAATTTTTCTAAAACCTTCAACATACTTTTATTTGGAGTCCACTGTTGTGTTGGTTGCTAAGTATTTCAGAGTGTTGAGATATACTGTCATCTTGACAAAAGGCTAGCTAGCTCTTGCATCAGAGTGACTCTGGCAAACTGGCATGTACTTTTCCATACTGGGGTAGCCCGTTTCTTTAAATAGCCCTTTTCAACATATCCTTAGTATTTGTTGCATAAAATATGATGTTAGGAGTGTTTTATGAGTAACTGAAGACATCTGGTGTGCATCTTCTTTACTTCTTTTATGAGGAGACTGTAGCTGTATTATTAATGCTCTACATGGAGTAGTCAGGTGGCTTCGAATACTTTTTTCTTTCATGACATGGTAGGATCACTCATTTTTTAATGGCCCTCCTGTTTTCCCTTTTGGCTAGCTAAAGTATTGGTGTTTAAACAATTCTTTGGTACTGTTTCAGAGCGTGAAACAAAGTTCAGGGCGTTGAGTATTCATGGTCCTCACCTCCTAATTCCCACTATTGTGTCACACTGCCTTGTTATTTTGTGCATTAAAACATACCTACTTGGGGCACCTGGGTGGCTCAGTAGGTTAAGTGTCTAACTTCTGTTCAGGTCATGATCTCACGGTTCACAGATTCGAGCCTCTCATCAGGCTCTGTGCTGCCAGTGTGGAGCCTGCTTGGGATTCTCCATCTGTTTGTTTCTCTCTCTCTGCCCCTTCTCGACGTGTGTGTGAGCACTCTCTTTCTCTCAAAATAAATAAACTTAAAAAAAAAAAAATCTGGTTTTTAGATGCTGCACACCTGTGTGTGTGTGTGTGAGCGCGCAGTGATGGTGGCTAGGGGGTGAAGGAGTGGAGGGATTTTGTTACATATCAGTAAGTCACTTAAAAAAATTTTTTTTTGACATTTACTTTTGAGACAGAGCACAAGTGGGGGAGGGGCAGGTAGAGGAAGGGAGACGCAGAATCCAAAGCAGGCTCCATGCTCTGAGCTGTCAGCACAGAGCCCAATGCAGGGCTTGAACTCACGAACTATAAGATCATGACCTGAGCAAAAGTCCGATGCTTAACAGATTGAGCCATCCAGTCTCCCTGTAAGTTATTTTGTTGTGTTAAGATGTTACATTGCTGAGGCGCCTGGGTGGCTTAGTTGGTTAAGCATCCGACTTTCGCTTAGGTCATGATCTCGCGGTTCGTGGGTTCGAGCCCCGCGTCGGGCTCTGTGCTGACTGCCAGCTCAGAGCCTGAGCCTGTTTCAGTCTGTGACTCCCTCTCTCTCTGACCCTCCCCTGCTCATGCTCGCTCTCTCTCTCTCTCTCTCTCTCCTAGAAATAAATAAAACATTAAAAAAAAAAATTAAAAAAAAAAAAGATGTTACATTGCTCTTTTATTTCAATGTAAAGTACAATTTATTATTATTTATTTAACTTTAAAGTATTTTTAAATTTTTTAAAATGCATTTTATTTATTTTGAGAGCAAATGTGTGCATGTATGTATGCTTGGGGAAGGGGCAGAAAAGGGAGGGGAAAAGAATCCCAAGCAGGCTTCATGATGTCAGCGCAGAGCCCAGCCTGGGGCTCAGTCTCACAGACTGTGTGATCGTGACCTGAGCCGAAATTAAGAGTTGGACACTTAACTGACTGAGCCACTTCTGGCTCCCCTAAAAGTACTAATTTAAAGATTATTTTAGTCAAAATCTTGTAATCATTTTAAAACAGAGTTAAAGAAAGAAGATATTTATGCATTGGAGATAGTTGGTGGTGCAACACGAATCCCTGCAGTGAAAGAGAAGATCAGCAAATTTTTTGGTAAAGAACTTAGTACGACATTGAATGCTGATGAAGCGGTCACTCGAGGCTGTGCATTGCAGGTGAGCTTTCTTTCACAGTTAGCCAGCCATTTAGAGGTCATTGTTCCAAGATGGCTTTGCTTTTCTGTATCTGCTAATAATCTGAGGTCAGCTCGGGATGGTCTCTGGGTGCGAGATGCTGAAGTTTTAGTTTTTACAGTGGATATGACAGGTGGTATTGATAAATGGAATTGTACTCTGTAATATACAGTAAGATGAATTAATTTATTAGAAACAGAGGCAAGTGTGAAATACTACTAGAATTTGGCATATTCTCTACATATGAAGTAGTGTTGTACATCAGTGAAATAAAGATTCAGGTTAATGGGAAAATGATAAGTAATGGCTAGATGATAATTTGACAAACGAAACAAGTTTTTAAAACCACTTACTCAGACATCATTAAATAATTAATGTAAATACTTAAAAACCATTGATGGTTTTTTGAAGTTATTATTTATACATCTCATAATAATAGTTCATAATATCTGTACATGTTGTATGAAATTTTTAAAAATTATTATTCTAGTGTGCAATCTTATCGCCTGCTTTCAAAGTCAGAGAATTTTCTATAACTGATGTAGTACCATATCCAATATCTCTGAGATGGAATTCTCCAGCTGAAGAAGGGTCAAGGTAATGACATTTATTAATTATTTTTATCTTTAAAGTTAACTTAGTGGGAAGTCTCAGTAAAATACTGCCCTCCGTTTCACTTTCTACAAATCTGTAACATTTTGTCACAGTGCATGAAGCAGAGTAATGCCTTACTTTAGTCTTAATAATAAATTTGTGTCCTTAGTTTCCTATAATTGATCCAAGTGAGATAATTGGAGCCTTTTATGTGGTTACTGAAGTATATTCCTTTTCTTAAAATGGATTTCTATGTTTCTGTAGATAGACATGTAAGTTTTTTCATTTTCCTTGGAACCTCTCTTATCATGGTAATGATGTCAGACGACAGAGTAGAAGAGTAACTAGAGCCATGCAATAATTACAGATGTAGAATATGTTGGTAAAAGTGTTCAGAGATATCTTAAATTGGTGTGTTTTTGTCTTTTCCCTGTAGTGACTGTGAAGTCTTTACAAAAAATCATGCTGCTCCTTTCTCGAAAGTGCTCACATTTTATAGAAAGGAACCTTTCACTCTGGAGGCCTATTACAGCTCTCCACAGGATTTGCCCTATCCAGACCCTGCTATAGGTAAGTAGAGTTGGGAATTTAAAAAAAAAAAAAAAATAGTATTTGGGAGAACTGGGATAGTAGCACAAATACAGTGTTCTGAAGTTTAGATCATTCACAAAAATCCTCTTCTAGTCTTGTTACCAGTTCACTACTCGCAGGATAGTTACTGTTTAATTGGATCTCTTATTGTGTGGGCAGTATTTCTTGGTTAATGAACATATTGAGTATACCTTGCACATAATGTGATCCCTAGATCCTGAAGAAGAGTTAAATTCAGTTTCGACCATAACAGAGTTATAAGATGTACACAGAAAATCATTTGGAAATTGTTAGATCAGTATCCTAGGTTATGGATCCATGTTGGCTAGCATCTTCATAGACTCTCAGAAACTCCTATAATCTGGAAATAATCCCAGGTAAGAGGAGAGAAACTAGAGTTATGTGATAATTACAGACTTCGAATGCATGAGTAAAGTATAGGAATATCCTGAATGGTACTTATAAGCTATGGGAAAAGTAATCTACTCTGTTTTCCTCATTAATAAAACTGAAATAAGAATGACAATTCATATTTTGCAGAGGTTTGTGACTTTTAAAAAAAAAATTTTTTTTTAATGTTTTTATTTATTTCTAGGAGAGAGAGAGACAGCATGAGCAGGGGAGGGTCAGAGAGAGAGAGGAAATAACAGACTCCGAAACAGGCTCCAGGCTCTGAGCTGGCAGTCAGCACAGAGCCCGACACGGGGCTCCAACCCACGAACCGCGAGATCATGACCCAAGTGAAAGTCGGACGCTTAACTGACTAAGCCACCCAGGCACCCCTGTGACTTTTAAAACATAAGTAAAACTGTAGTATAGTAACTGACTCTTAATAAATGGCATTTTTTTTTTTTAAATGACAGAAGCAGTATGGAATCACTGGGTTTTTTCCCCCAGTAGTGGAGAAGGTGACATTGGTTTAGGAACTTACCTGGTAGTGGCATATAAGGATGAATTAGAATAAGGGACCAGAGGTAAGGAAATGTTTGGAGAGTTAGGAGACATTTGAATCCTTAATTGGGACAAGGTCCTAAGAGACGAGTTGGACTGTTTGTAAAAGAAGAAGGAGAAATATGATGATGTAAGCTTGTAAGAGTACGCACTTGGTTTATTTGAAGTGTTATATTATTGGAATGTCATAATATTGAAATGGGCATATATTCATGTTTGAATTTGTCCTCTCAGTTCGTATTTTCTCTTTTGTCTCATATGTCCCTAGCTCAGTTTTTAGTTCAGAAAGTCACTCCTCAGTCTGATGGCTCCAGTTCAAAGGTGAAAGTCAAGGTGCGAGTAAATGTCCATGGCATCTTCAGTGTGTCCAGTGCATCTCTAGTGGAAGTGCTCAAGTTTGAGGAAAATGAGGAACCGATGGAAACAGATCAGAACGCAAAAGAGGAAGAGGTAACCCAGACATTTTATACCAGAGGTGACTTGGCTAGAAATTCTAGCAGATTGACTGGGTGGCAAGGGAGGAACTTTGTGACGGAGGTACTGAGAGCGAGTTTGCATGTGTCCCCTTATCCCAGCGCAGGGGTCTTTGTATAGTCTTACAGTCGAATTATTTTTGATTCTGATCCCTGAAGAATGCTTGGAGTCTCCGTTATTTTCACAAGTAGATTTTATACTCATTGGAATCGTGCACTGGGTCTCATCCTTCTTGTCCATCAAAATCAAGGCTTTATGAAACTACTGAGTCTCCAGAGATTTTATTGAGTTGGTCTGGGTTAAGGCTCAGGTATCCGTTTTAGAAGTCTCTGAGGTTGTTCTAATGTGCTACAGGCATTGAGAGCCAGGAATTCAGGTCTCCACAAACTCTGCTTTATCGTTATTATCAAGCTTTGTTCTTTTAACAGAATTCTGAAGGTGTTTCCCTCCTCTCATGTTTATAGTGCATTAGGAGGATGAGGAGACTAATTTAAGAACTGCTTGGAAGTCTCGAGACTTTTAGAGAAATTTACTCATGAGGAAGCTGGGAGAAACTCCTTTCCTCTTTGGAAACATCATGTTAAATACTGCCACACTGCATAGAACGAGTACTGCTTCAGTTTACAAAGTAGTTCGGCAGCCACCCTGGTTTACGTAACAAGTGTTATTCCATTGTGCAGATTTATGAGTTGAGACCCAGAAAGGAAAACGTTGTTGTTAGAGGTAACGTGTCATAGCTGGAATTGGAGTCTAGGTATTCTTCTGATTGCTGATAATTGAGCAGAAATTCTCTACCATGTGGTTTTGCCTCTGCGTTAGGAAGGTTGCTTAGTCTTTCATTAATATTTCCTAGTTTCGGGATTTGATGTGACCTTTTTTTTTCAGAAAATGCAAGTGGACCAAGAGGAACCCCATGCTGAAGAGCAGCAGCAGCAGCAGCAGCACACACCAGCAGAAAATAAGGCAGAATCTGAAGAAATGGAGGTATGAGTTGTGTGTGTGTTTAATGTTTTTTTTTGAGAGAGAGAGACAGAGGGCATGAGTGTGGTAGGGCAGAGAGAGGGAGAGAGAATCGCAAGCAGGCTCCACAGTGTCAGCGTGGAGCACAACATGGGGCTCGTTCCCACAAACTGCAAGATCATGACCTGAGCTGAAATCAGGAGTCAGGCACTCACCCTTCCCAGGTGCCCCACAGTTGTGTTTTTGAGTGTGATTTTTAATCTCTTTTTATACATGATTTGGCTGAGATAGTGCATCTTTGAAGGCAGTTACACATTTGACCCTTGAACAATGCACAGGTTAAGGATGCTGACCTCTGTGCAGTAAAAAATCTGTGTATAACTTCTGACTCCCCAGAAACTTGACTAGTAGCCTACTGTTGACCATAAGCCCTACTAGTAACTTAAATGTGTGATTAACTCATATTCTGTATGATATTCATGTATTAATTAAACACTATTCTCACAGGAAGGTAAGCTGGAGAAAAAAATGTTACTAGGAAAATCATAAAGCAGAGACCATGCATTTGCAGTACTGTACTGTTTGAACAAGATATCCATATATGCATGGATCTGTGCAGTTCAGACCTGTATTGTTCAGGTTGTGTTAGGAATTCTCTATGTATTTGAAACTTTTAAGCGAGATTTTAAGTGTGTTTGGAGAGTGTTTGGCAAGAACTTTGAACTGTCCATTTGGTGTGTGGGAAGAATGTATTCAGAAACTCTAGTGTTACTAGGTTGTGATTGGTTCATGTTGGTTTCTGGATGGCTGTTACTATTAGTCATCCTGCCTATAATTTATTCTTTACTGATAAATGGGACACATTTTTTCCCAGATTTTGTCATGACTCGGACTCTGGTTTTTTGTCTAAAGATGGTGTTTTAAATAATAAGGTACTTAAATGTATTTTGTATTATAAGGAGTATATTTATCCCAAGTACTTGTTTAAAAAATACAACATTCTTGAGTCCTTTACAGTCCTGTTTTTTTAAATTTTTATTTTAATACTCTTTGAAAGAGAGAGAAAACATGCCCTATTGCATGGGTGGTGGTGGGGGAGCAGAGTGAGGGAGGGAGAGAGGATCCCATAACAGCTGTCAGCATGGAGCCGGGTTTGGGGGCTTGATCTCACAAACCACGAGATCATGACCTGAGCCCAAATCAAGAGTCAGATGCTTAACCGACTGAGTCACCCAGGTGCCCCTGTAATTCTGTTCTTTAACTTGGTGACTTCCAAGTTTTCATGTTTAAATTTGTTGTCAGTTTGAAAACATGTTTTCTTTCAACTTAAGATATTGCAGTATATAGTCTAACTTTGTAAGATATTTCTAACTATGGCATTTAAAAAAGTTTGGCAGAACCTGTAGATGGCTTAAGTCTTAAATCATTTTCTTTCTTTCTTTTCTTTTTTTTTTTTTTTTAAGTTTTTGTATGTATTTATTTCTGAGAGACAGAGAAGCTTCTTCCTTGAGGTGGCTCGAGAGCTGCACCTTTCCTAGGATGAAGTTTAATGCAAATGATCAGTTTCAGAAACTGACTTAACTTGGATAGGAGGTGGGGAAATGACTTTGAAACTGTGCCTCATACCATAGAGCAAATTGAACTCCAGATAAGTTAGAAAGGTAAAAAAAAAAAAAAAAACCTGAAATGAATGTTTTTCCAGTCTTTGGATCAGGAAGGGCTTAAAAAAAATTTTTTTTTAAACATTTGTTCACTCTTGAGACAGAGACACAGCATCAGTGGGAGAGGGGCAGAGAGACAGAGAGAGACAGAGAATCCGAAGCAGGCTTCAGGCTCTGAGCTGTCAGCATGGATCCTGATGCAGGGCTCAAGCGATGAACTGTGAGAGGATGTGAGCTGAAGCCGGGTGCTTAACTGACTGAACCACCCAGGTGCCCCAGGAAGGGCTTTGAAAGATGAAAACAATGAAAGTAATCACAAAGGGAAAAAAAGGGTACATTTAACAAAGATTTGTATAGCTATATGGACAAATAATACAAAGTTACAAAAAACTTAAGTCACTTTAGGGAAAAAAGTCATTAAAATGCTAAGGAGATTGGATGATATATGACAAGGCAACTTGAAGAAATGGGTGTGTTGGAAGTGTGTGAGAAAAGGTTATTGTTATTTTTTAATAAAGTTTATTTTGAGAGAACGAGAGCGTGCCCATGTGTGCAAGTGGGAGAGGAGCACAGAAAGAGGGGAGAGAGAATCACAAGCAGGCTCTTTGTTGAGATAATGAGGCTTGAATTCACAAACTGGGAGTGAGATCATGGCCTAAGCTGAAATCAAGAGTCGGATTCCTAATTGACTGAGCCATCCAGGCACACACCAAGGTTATTGACTCAAAGAAAATAATAGATGATGATAAACCAGTTCCTGTTTGTGGCCAGGGTGAGGTGAATGGATTATCAGATTCTTTGTGAGAATGATATGGAAATCATATTGGTAGTAGGTTTCTGAACCATAAATTCATACCCTTTCCCTACTAATTTCATATCCACATCTGTATGACCATAAGTTCATACCCTTTCTCTACTAATTTCATATCCACATCTGTATGTTTAGATAAACTTGGAAGAAAATTGGAGAAGATTTAATAGTGATTATATGTTGATTGTGGGATTATGGGAGGTTTTGTGTGTGTTTATGCGGTGCGGCAGTATTAGGTATATTCACATTGTGATGCAGCCAGTCTTCTAAACTTTTTCATCTTGCCATTTGGAAACTCTGTGCCCATTAAACAGCAACTCTCCATTCCCCCAGCCCCTGGCACCCACCATTACTTTTATCTCTGTGGATTTGACTACTCAAACTATTTATATTTTTAATGTTGCAGATACTGTAAGAAGTAGCCCTATGATATTTAGATCGTTAAAATACAAGATAACAAAAAAAGCAAAAAAAAAAAAAAAACCAAACCCTCGTAAAATGTGATCCATTTGGAAGTTTAAGATGGTCCACATGTGTTTGTTCATAGCGATTTCTTGTTATTTTAGACCTCTCAAGCTGGATCAAAAGACAAAAAGATGGACCAACCACCCCAAGCCAAGAAGGCAAAAGTGAAGACCAGTACTGTGGACCTGCCCATTGAGAATCAGCTGTTGTGGCAGATAGACCGAGAGATGCTCAACTTGTACATTGAAAATGAGGTGGTTATTTCTAGCCTCTTAGAACATTCAGTAACAGATGAATATGCCCATATAGCTCAAACTTTCTGTCTAATGACCTTTATGTGCATTTTCATTTGTTTGGGGCTTAAGGCAGTAGTTTTGGGTTTTTGGGTACTGCAAGGGCAAACAAATCCTGTATAATGTCAAAATTCTTCTATGATCATATCTCTGTGTTGCTAGAAGCTCTGTTATGAGACCTTTAACATTTACATGTTTGACTCAAGGGTGGTATTGTTCATGGTCAGGTGTGTGAGTGTGTTTGTTCACTTGGGAGCTTGGCAATGTTTGATGAGATGGTGGGTCATGGAAGTTGATAGGAGAAATTGAAGCATCACTGGTATTGCTGTTTTGTTCATTAGATTCTTCTTCTGCTAGTCAATAGTGAACTCTTGTTATGGTGAGTGATGCAAAGTTTGGACCCTGGAGCACAAATTATTGAATTAATTGGGAGGTTTTTTTGTTTGTTGGTTTGTTTTTGTTTTTTCTTTAAATGTCACATATCCCTTGGATCTTAGATTTGTTTTACAGAACTATAGCATTTATACTTTGAATAATCTGATTTTTTGGTACTGTGCAGTAATGGTACAGCAGAGTATACCATCTTGTGACATTGAGCTAATAGTTTCTTAAAGTTCACTTGTCTTAAATTCTTTTACTTATTTTTGCTTTTGTTTCTAAATATTAATATTTCTATTTATTATTAAAAATTTGTTAACATTTATTCATTTTTGAGAGAGAGAGAGAGTGTATGAGTAGCGAAGAGGCAGAGAGAAGAGGAAACCACAATATGAAGCAGGCTCCAGGCTCTGAGCTTTTAGCACAGAACCCAGCGCAGGGCTTCACAGACCACAAGGTGCCCCTATTTTTTTTCTAAGTATACCAACAGACCTCAAAGTTGGTCTTCATTTTTATTGAGGACTAATACTTCCACTTCTCCTTTCTTGGATGACTTGTAGAGCTAAGAGAATTTGGGGGAGAAGAATTCTCTCCTTGTTTGATGACATTAGTTAATATTTAAGAGGACCTCGTTTCAGCTGTCTGAATATCTAATGTGTACTGTTCTTAGGGAAAGATGATCATGCAGGATAAACTGGAGAAGGAGAGGAATGATGCCAAGAACGCTGTGGAAGAGTATGTGTACGAGATGAGGGACAAGCTTAGCGGCGAGTACGAGAAGTTTGTGAGTGAGGCTGTAAGTATGTGCCTTCCAGTTACTCCATGTCTTCTGGGAGCAGCCTCAGATGTGTGGTAGAAAGGGAGGCGGCATCTGTAGGCGTTTGGTCAGATGATTAAAATGTGCTTTTTGGGGGGGAAAGTTGTATTTTTTTTTTAGTGCAATGTTTCCCAAAGGCTAGTCTTCATCAGTTTTTTGTTAATGCATCACTTTTTGCTATATTTGCATGCTATTATATTTACCTTGTATTTTTCTTTAAATCGGCTCACTTTTCTTTGAGGCTTAGTGTGTTTTATTTCACTTAAAAAAAATTGAGGCATAATTGACACATAGCATGATGTTAGTTTCAGGAGTACACCGTAGTGACATTTGCAAACATGAAATGATGACTATAAGTCTAGTCAAGCATCTGTCACTACACATAGTTATAAGAGTTTTTTAAAGATATTATTTTTTTTATAGCTTACATATTTTTAAATGGTTTTTGTATTTCTGAAAATTTCAAACATCCAAATGTATCCAAATTTTTAAACCTGTCCCTTACATAGCAGAGAAAATTATAAAACCGTCTGAAGATAACAAGCACAATAATATTGCCAGTCTTGTTGTCTGTGTCTCCCCACTCCCCCCATGTTTTAGTATATGTGCTGCCGAAGCGAGCACTCCCCCCATGTTTTAAAGGAAATTGAGATGCTTTAGTCTTTGCCTCTGACTTTCCTGGTTAGTCAACTGATTTTTGTCTTCCCTGATAATATTTTCTTCATCTTTAGGATCGAAACAGCTTTACCTTGAAATTAGAAGATACTGAAAATTGGTTGTATGAGGATGGAGAAGACCAGCCAAAGCAAGTTTATGTCGATAAATTGGCAGAATTAAAAGTAAGTAATTTTGGGGCGGGGGGGCAGGGGGGAATACCTGGCTGGCATGATCTGTGGAACATGTGACTTTTAAAAAATTTTTTTTTAACATTTATTTATTTTTGAGAGACCAGGAGACAGACAGCACAAGTAGGGGAGGGACAGAGAGGGGGGAGACAGAATCCAGAGCAAGCTCCAGGCTGTCAGCACAGAGCCCGACATGAAGTTCAAATCCATGAACTGTGAGATCATGACCTAAGCTGAAGTCAGACCCCTAACCAACTGAACCACCCAGGCATCCTGGAGCATGCGACTCTTGATCATGGGAGTTGTGAGTTCATGCCCCATGTTAGACCTAGAGCTTGCTCTTTTTTTTTTTTTTTTTTTTAACATTTACTTCTTTTTGAGAGATAAAGTGAGTTGGAGGAGGGGCAGAGAGAGAGGGAGACAGAATCTGAAGCAGGTTCCAGGCTCCGAGGTGTCAGCACAGAGTCTGATGTGGACCTTGAACTCAGGAACCACAAGATCATGACCTGACCTGAAGTCGGACACTTAACCAACTGAGCCACCCAGGCACCCCGGGGGAGGGTGTTTATATAGTGTTTTGTTTTTTTTTTTTAAGTTTTATTTGTATTTATTTTGAGAGAGAGATAGCACGAGTCAGGTGTGGGGATAGAAAGAGACAGAGAGGTGGGGGGGAGGGGATCCTAAGCAAGCCCCACACTGCCAACACTGAGTCAAATGTGGGGCTTGTACCCATGAAGCCACGAGATCATGACCTGAATTGAAACCAAGAATGCCACCCAGGTTCCCCATATAGGTTTGATTTTCAGTAAAGCAAAAACCTCTGGTTTTGTATTAAAACAATCTGATCATTAAATTTAGGGTTGAAAATACAAAAAAAAAAAATGAAGGGGCTGAAGAAGTTCAGCTGGTAGAGTGTTAGGGTGAAGATTTAAAGGCTCTTGGGTTATTCCTGGTACACTGAATGTTTTAGTGCATGTTCAGTGTCATTTACCTTTTCTGTGAGTTAAGGACTATAATGAATGAATGACTGTTGAATAAAACTTTATTTAAAAAATAATGAAAAAGATGTTTTTAAAAGGATATAAATGTATAAGAACTTTACACATTTCTGTGGATTACGTTGTCGTCAAACTGGGCCATTGTGACTCCTGTCTGAAATGAAGTTGCTCAAGGACAGTGACTTCAGTTTTCCTGTCCTTCTGGAAGGATAGTAAGAGCTCCAGAAAGATCCTTCAGATTGAGGTGTTTGTTGTACTTTTTATTATGGGCAATGTCAGACTCAGTACAGAGCAGTAGTTTCAACTGTTGTCAGTTTATGACCAATTTTGTTTCATTTCTTTTTCCTCCCACACTCAGGTATTTGGAGAAAGTCCTTCATGTTGTATTTAATCTGAAAATGTTTCAGTATGTATTTAAAAGAAAATGCAACATTAAACGACATCATTACATTAAAAACCTTCTTTCATAACATTTTCTCTTTTTTTAAGTTTATGTAGTTAAGAGAGAGCGAGCGAGTGCAGGGGAGCGAAGGAGAAGGTGACAGAGAATTCTAAGCAAGTTCTGTCCTGACATTGCAGTGTCTGATGTGGGGCTCGAACTTCCTGAACTGCTAGATCATTGCCTTATGAGGAACCAAGAGTCAAATGCTTAACTGGCTGAGCCGCTCAGGCACCCCTTTATTTTTCTAGTTTTTAATTAAAAAAATTTTTAAAAATGCTTGTTTTTCATGGGGGCCTGGGTGGCTTATTAAGCGTCTGACTTCAGCTCAGGTCATCATCTCACGGTTTGTGGGTTTGATCCCCGCATCGGGCTTGGTGCTGACAGCTAGCTCAGAGCCTGGAGCCTGCTTCAGATTCTGTGTCTCCCTGTCTCTCTGATCCCTCCCTTCCTCACACTGTCTCTGTCTCTCAGAAGTAAGTAAAACATTGAAAAAAAAAAAAAAAGTTTTTCAGAGGGGTTGGTGGGGGAGGGGCAGAAATAAAGGGAGACAATCCAAAGCAGGCTCCAGGCTCTGAGCTGTCAGCACAGAGCCCAGCTTGGGGCTTGAACCCACAAACTGCGAGACCATGACCTGACCTAAAGTCAGATGCTTAACCAACTGAGTCACCCAGGCACCCCTTTACTACCACTTTAATGTTACCATGTATTCAGTTTTCAAATTCCATATGTTTTATAAAGTAGTTTTTAGTTTGTTTGACTCAGGAGCCCTATAAGGACCATATATTCTGCTACTTTTCTTCTAAATCTGTGTAGGTATCCTTCCATCATTTCTGCCCCCTTAGTCATTAAACAAAACAGAACAAAAACTTAAGAGATTTTCATTCAGACTGGATTTTGTTGATTTTTACTTCTGTGCTACTTATTACCATCTAATTCACTTCTGTGGTAGTTCCTGCCATCTAATAAATTCATGGTTAGAGTTAAAGACTTCATTAGATTTAATTTAAAATCTTTTTTGCTGGGGAGGGGGTGTATATGCTTTATACTTAAGATTGTGTATCACCATCACGAGGCACCTATTTTGGGTTGTCTCCCCACTGTGTTTTGAACATTAGCACTCCAGTGACAAGTTGAACTGTGCTTCCACAGGGTACCAGTGTAGAGGTGTATTCTTATACCTAGCCTAGGGATATATTTCAGTGAGCTGGGGAGCATGATTGGGCTTTTTATATTCCAGCACATGGGGATGAAGTGTGCTCCATTGTAGATCTCAGTAGGGACAATACCACTTTGATAGTTTAAGCATTCTTTCGTCTTTTAAGAATCTAGGTCACCCTATTAAGATGCGATTCCAGGAATCTGAAGAAAGACCAAAATTATTTGAAGAACTAGGGAAACAAATCCAACAGTATATGAAAGTAATCAACTCTTTCAAAAACAAGGTACTTATTTATTTTCCCCCTTTCCCTACTATTATGGTAGAGTTCAGTTTTGAGGCATAGCAGTTATTTTCTTTTTTAAACTATTTAATAATACTGCTGCTTTTTGTTTGTTTGGGATGTTAGTGTAATGTGTATAATATTTTATTGGATTTTACTAAGAACCCTGTGATTTGCTACTCTGTTTTAATAGGTAGATCTGGAAGTGAGCAATATTGTTCAGTTTCCATTTCTTGCTGTAAATTGCTTCATTTACTTAACTTGCTCTATTGTGGTCTTTTTGAGAACCATTAGGCAAATAGTTTGGTTTGTTATGCAGATTTTTTAAAATGTTGATTTATTTTTGAGAGAGAAAGAGAGACAGGTGAGTGGGGGAGGGACAGAGAGAAAGGGAGACCCAGAATCTGAAGCAGGCTCCAGGTTCTGATCTGGCAGCACAGAGCCTGACTGGAACTCATGAACTAAACTCATGAGCTAAACTCAGACACTTAACTGACTGAGCCACCTAGGCGCCCCCTAGAACTTATTTTCTTAAAAAGTAGTATGGTAGCCAGAGTTCAGCAGGGCTTGAGCTCACAAAAGGTTAGATCATGACCTGATGTGAAGTCTGACGCTTAACCGACTGAGCCACCCAGGAGCCCCACCCCAGTTACTATTGAAGGGCTGGGGCTTGGCCTGAGGTGTGACCCCACAAAGTGTGGGTTCCTAACCACTCCATTATAGTTCAGGTTCTTGATGGTCTGTCAGTGTAAGAAGCTTTGCATGATAAATTGGGCTTATTTATTGAAAAAAAATTTTGCTTCTGAAATTTTATAAAATTTTCATTATTGTTTTGGTTCCTCACTAGTATGCCTAAACCTCAGTTCTCCAATCTAATGGCTTCTAATGTCATGTTTGTGAAATTTTCTTCATACGATTGTGTGTTAGGCCTGTGCTTTTTATATAATTGAAGTCTTTTAATTGTTATCTTATGTACATATTTGGCCCTGAAGTCTGTTTCTTGAGTGTTTTAAAAACTGGGGTTACTCTTTCTTTCTTGAATTTTCTGTTAAAGAAATGAATTTCTGTTGAGATTGTGCTTCATTTTTTGAAAGTCTGTAAACTTAATGAAAGACGACAGAGAACTGGATATTTAGTTGGATAGAGTACCCTCCTTTGACCCTTGTCTGGTTGTCTCATGGTTGCAGGAGGACCAGTATGACCATTTGGATGCTGCGGACATGATGAAGGTGGAGAAGAGCACGAATGAAGCCATGGAGTGGATGAATAACAGACTGAATCTGCAGAACAAGCAGAGTCTGACTGTGGATCCCGTTGTCAAGGCAAGAGAGATTGAAGCTAAAATTAAGGTAATTTATAGCTTTGGTATTTAATTATCTTGTCAACCTTGTTATTAATTATATATAATCTTTAATGTGAACTTGGTTCACATTAGCAGGGAACTTGGTTATTGCATCTTAGTTTCTGGCTGCTGGTGGGGAGAGGGTGGACTTGGGTTCGATTTGGTGGGTCATGTCAAGTTTGTGATCTTGTAAGAGTGCACCGTTTCCTCTCTTGCATTCTAGGAGCTGATGAGTACCTGTGGGCCTGTAGTTTCAAAGCCAAAGCCCAGAGTGGAACCTCCAAAAGAGGAGCAAGAAGCCGCTGAGCAGAACGGGCCGGTGGGCGGGCAAGGGGACGGACCGGGTGACGGCCCAGGCCCTCAGGCTGCCGAGCAGGGCACAGGCACAGCCGCGCCTGCGGGTTCCGACAAGAAGCTTCCTGCAATGGACATTGATTGATTCCAACCGTTGTTTCTATTAAAACAGACTGTTATAAAGCTTTAAGTGGTCAACTTTGTTCTGAATATCAACTAGAGCAATCAAATACTGGAGATTTCTTAGTCAGTTTTTAGGGGGTTTTGGGGGAGGGGATATAGGTAATGTATGGAGCATTTTGACTTCTAAATAGTTAGATACAGAAATTAAGTGCATTGTATCTTTTTCATAATGGTACTATTTGAGAAGCCCAGTTAGTCTTACTTACCGAGCTTCTGCGTCACTCCTTTTATGTTTAATCATGCTTACAGAAAGATAAATTTGGTTGGGAAGGCTGACCTGTAGCAAAAACTCCAACTACCTGTCAAGCAGACTTTTCATTGTGACCTGTGTGGCAGGAACTCTTGAAATTGTGCTTCAAAACTCTGTTGTGGAGATGGCCATGAAGGCTTCCCGCCTGGTGTGGGGATGGAGCCCGGGTCCCCCTCTTTTTGAGGGCGTGAGCATGGCATGGCATGGGTTAATTAACCTAGCAGAACAAGACATGAGAGGAGCCTACCCTGTGCTCTTCCTGCTCTGAGCTCTTCCCCACCATGCTTTGCTCCATGGGAGCTCCCACCCGCCCCTTTCCCTACCCCTTGGAGAGGAGCCTCTCTTACAGATGCCGTGTGCTACTCTTGGGAGATGGATCCTTCACCTGCAGCGTGTTGATAACTGAGGATTTGGGACCTGGAAGCTCTTGGCTTAGAAAGAATGTTCCTGAAAGTGCGTTCATTCTGATGCCCCAATCATCAAGTCTAAATCATTTTCTCATTGGAAAGTTAGAATTGGGTAGATGTAATGTTGGATATAGGCATGGTAAATTGAACTGAGGAATTGATTCTTACTATGGTGTAAAGATTTGTATCCTGGCCTGCTCATTCAGGTGAGAGATGTTCTGTGTAAATTTGAAGTATAGCTTGAAGTCCTAGGACAAGAGTTAGAAGTGCTTTTTAGCTCATTCACAGTCGCTGTGTGTTAAGTGTTAATACCTGCCACGAACCTGCCAATTTATGTGTTAAACAGCTGACAGATCATACAAAAAAAAAAAAAAAAACCCTATGATACACTGGATTGTACTGGATGAGTCTGAAATTAGTGTTAAGTGCGGTGCCCAACTTCAGCATCACCACATTCTTTCTGTGCGGCCAACAGGTGCACCAAAGCATTCCCTGTGGTTGCCCTCTAGGGCAGTGTTGGTAGGGAAGCATTTGGAAACTCCAAGGGAAGCCTGTGTTAGAGGCTACAGCTGGTACCTGCCTTAGAAACTATTATAAGCTTCACTGATTGGTTACATTTTGGATCTTTGTAATAACTGTTATCTATGTGTGACAGAGTGCCTCTTTGTTGATTTTGGCCTATGCTGTTAGAAATAAGATGCTTTGCCTATTTAGAGTAAGTCTGTGTCCCTGACTGCACTGCAAACTTCCAGAGTGTTAAAGTTCTGAAGTGTTCTAGAGAAACAGTGCTTAGAGGAGGAAGGTGGAAGTGTATTTATATTGGTGTGTAAGCACGCATGGGAGCCTCTAGCACCAGGACTTGGCCCTGTTCTTAGAGGGTCCTCTATTCATTCTCTACCAGTCATGCTCTGAGTTCCAGCTGGCCTACGGTGAGGCCAGTAGCTAACTTTGGCTTGCTGGCTGCAGGATTAAGCCAATTCTTATGCAACTGACTCAGTCCTTTAATGGCCATTTCTTCTAAAAAATCTTTTTGTGTGGGGGAGGGTGTGGGTGTTGGGATGGGGGTGAAATTGAAGTTTAAACCAGAAATAAGATGATGTGGTCTGCCTGCTCTGTTTAGACAGGCCTTAAGACCAATTGAATGAAATTGGAGGCCAGGCCAGAGAGTGTATGATAATTGATGACTTGTTTGCAGACAAGCATTTATCCAGGTTGCATTATCCAAATTGGTTTGTTAAAGCTCCCCAGGTCACGTTCTTACACTAAGAGAAACATTAAATAGACAAGTTTAGGAAAAATTAATAAAAGAAACCTGTCTTAACACTCAGAGAAATGGTTTCCTTAATTTCCTAATGAAAGATTGTGTGTGTGTGTGTGTATGTATGTGTGTGTTTTCAGTAAAAACTTAAGAGGTAGGATTCCTCTTAACTAAATTCCGCTTGTTAACATTGGTCACAGACCTCCCATCTGAACAACAATTGAGGGGCAGGAAGTTGCTCTATTTCTGTACTCCTCCCATGTTGAGTCTTGGCCCAGTTCTCTGGTTTGTAGGGATCCATCCCTTGTGTCGTCCTTACTTGGAGGGTTTGGACAGCAGCAGAAGAGGGGTTTTGGCCCCATAGAGGACTGATGCCTTCTGTTTTTTTAAAGAATGCTGTGGCCTGGAGTGTGCCAGTAACACGTGCCACCGTTGAGATGTGTAGTGTGTCTGAGTATACAGATGTGTGTATGTGATGTGGAGTGGTGACGAGTACGGGAAGGGGATGAAGACATCTGAGGAGACTGGACTATGAGGTGGTGGCCTCACGGGGAGGGTTGTGGGGCCTCACTTCCAGAGGCTTGCTCTGGGATGTTAGGAGGAGCTGGCCTGCCACAGCCTACCAGTACGTCCCGTGTCAGCCCCCTTCAGCAGATGTGTCTGCAGTGAGCTTGGCTTTCTTTTGGGTTTCTTGACTTTGGGAAAGGAGTGGGCATGTGGTGAAGTGAGTGGGAAGCCTGGGACCAGCTAGCAGCCAGAGCAACAGGGGCGTTGGGGTCATGTGGAAGGAGTTAACAGTGCTGTGTACCCAGGAGAGGAACCAGTGCCCTGCATGTCACTGCAGAAGAGGGGGTTGGAGGCGAAGTCCAGACTGGAGTGAAGGTTTTGCAGTGTGAGCTTCAGCCTGATGCAAAGAACTTGCAGGGCGCACTGTGTTGGTGAGGGTTCATGCAGAGGCATCAGATCAGTGGCCTTTGAGATGTTTTTAAGCACCTAAAGTGTTTTTATAGAGCTGTTGGGGGTGGTGGGGCTGAGAGATTAGGGGGTTCTAATGTGAAGCACTGGGGGCTATTTAGATCTTTTAGCCTAAGAGTGACTGTTTTAGAGATGGTCAACTGTGCAGAATGAGGTGGGCCTGGGAGAAATTGAGGGAGGTAGTGGGACTTTAAAAATAATCCATGTTTGGGTGCTTGGGTGACTCAGTCTGTTAAGCCTTTGACTTGATCTCAGCTCAGGTCTTGATCTCAGGGTACTGAGTTCAAGCTGTGCGTTGGGCTCTGTGCTGGATGTGAAGTGTATTAAAAAAAAAATCAAAGTTTGAAGGAAAGAGCCAAATTGGGGATGGGGGTGGGTGGGAAATGGTAAGTCCTGGTACTGAAGAAACAGGGAAGATTAGAAAGTAAGATGGAACTTTGGTGTTAGAAGCTGGGAATGTAGTAAAGCTTAGTGGCCTAATCACGGCAAAGCAGTGCAGGCTTCAGGGGCTTGCTCGAGGTTTCGTTGATCTGGTTTTTAATGATAGGCTTCTCTGTACATTTGATATATTTCAGTCATTTCTTTAAAAAGTGGCTTTAGCAGAATACTGTATTAAACTTTTTTTTAATATTTATTTTTGAAGGAGAGAGACAGCGAGTGGGGAGGGGCAGAAACAGGGAGACAAAGAATCTGCAGCAGGCTCCAGACTGAGCTGTCAGCACAGAGCCCGATGCAGGGCTCAAGCTCAGAAACATGAGATCATGATCTGAGCCGAAGTTAGACACTTAACTGAGCCACCCAGGCGACCCCAGGATACTATATTTTTACATAAGAAATGTAGGTTTTAGAATATCCACACAGCTTCCTATGTTTGGAAGGAACATGAAATGTGTTTGCCTAAAATGAGATGGATGTTTCAAAATGAAATGTTTTCTTTCCAAAGTAGAATTGTGGGTGACTGCTATTTGTCGGTGTTGGCTTGTTTATATTTTTTAAGGTTGGTGTAATGAGCATTTTGGAATTTTGTGGTGTTCAAAAAGATTTTTAAAGAATGGCTCCAAGCTTTTGAACCTAGAGTAGCAGATGTGATGGTGAAGTGGAGCTTCAAGTCTGTAGGAGTTAGTGGAGATACTGGCGTGAGTCTGGGACTTGGGGTGCGTTTCTGGTTCAGGGAATGAAGGCTTGTGTCAGGAAGAGCAAGTAGGAGCTTTGGAGGAAATGAGCTGCCCGAGGGGAATGATGGTGCATGAGGGGGGTTAGAGAGGAGAGGGGAGTTTGAAAAGTGAGAGGTGGCCATGGCCAGGAGGGTTGGATGCTTTGGGGGTACTTCAAAGAGTGGGAGCCGGGCTTCAGGCGCATGCAGGGAGGCTGCGGGTGGAGAGTACTTGGCCAAGATGCGTGCCCTAGTTGGGATGATGGGTCCGATTGGGGAGGACGGAGATGGGGCAGAATCCAGGGTCCACTGTTGTGTGCAAGTGGGGCCTCTTCCCACCGCTTTCCTGCAGACCATGGCTGTCTTGGTGTCGCCGGTGCCTTCCTCCCATGGTGTTTCTCCCTTGCTTCTGGCTGGAGCAGGCTGCGATGCGACCGTCAGGGCCACTGTCCTCTCTGAGCGGGACGCTATCTGGAGTAGGTGCCATATGTGGAGAAGTGAAGGAGGTGAGGCTTGGAGGCAAAATGGAAACATGGCCATGCTGTCTGGTAGGAGTGACATGATAGGAGGAGAAAGGATGGAGGAAATTTCTGGGGGCTCAGGGAAGGGGAGCCCCTCAGAGGATTCGGAAAAACAGACTGCTTTCCCGATTTGTCCAATGGCCACGGGCGAGTGGCAGGCTAATCCTGACCCTGTCACTCTAGTTTTGGCACCTACTGTAAGGACAGAGAAGGAAAATGGATTGGGGGGGGGGGGGCATATGTACTTCTAACTCCTCGGTGGGATTTCCTAGGATCAAGCACAACCAGCAGAAAAATTAAGAATATAGAGAGTTGTGTTTGGGCATTTTTACTGGTTTATGTTTGGATTTACATCCTCCCAAGGCCAGAAAATCCTTTTCTTACCACAAGTTAGCAGGCCCGTACCCACCACACACATTGTTTTCTACTTGCAATTGAAAATTTCAAATAAACTGGTCTATTCATTTAAGACTTAGCTAATCCTTGGGGGAAAACTGCAAACACTTGGAAAACCATCTCGACGGCTCAGCTTCCAAGATGTGAATCTCCGCAAAACAATCCTGAGGGCGAGTGACAGGAGTGGGGAGACCTGGGGGACCCCGTGGAGATTGCCCTGAGGACCAGGAGGGCTAGCACTCAGGAGATGGAGGGTGCCCCCGCAGTAGGAAAGGCAGCTCCAGCACGAGGCGGGGGTGGTGGGGGTGGCGGTGGGGGCGGCCTTTCCTCCATCTGGTCCAATCCTGATCTACTCTATCTCCTGCAACTGAAGGGTGGATTCTTCCCGGGTCAGAACGGTCCCCCAGGTGGCAAGAGGCAGGGAAAGCAGGAGACGCTTAGGGAATGCTTGAACACGGAAGGGCAATGTATCCAATGAGTAACAAACCCAAAGCATTCGAACTAGACTTCAAACTGCATCCCAAGCCCAAGCCTCCACTTTCTGGGTGAGGAAAGGGCTTAAGCAGGAGAAGTGCACAGAGCAGGTCAGGAGGATGGCAGAGCCAGGAATCCCAACTCCAGCTCTTTTGACGAACATTAATCTTCTGGAAGGTTGTTTAACAAGAAATGGGGCTTTTGCACTCCAAAAGTAAATGGCTCCGGATATAGCGTTATTAGGGGTGTAGCAATGGCTCCCTGACCCTGAGGGCCCCCTCCAACTAGCTCTGATTGTTTGAGCTGCAATGTGGAGGCTGCCACATGGGGGCGGCATCGCTCTTCCTTTGCCTTGGGTCAGACTCCTTAACATCAGCAGTCCTGAAGTAGTTCCAGAGCTTGGAAACTACAGTCGGCCATCTCTCCTTCATGGTAGCTAAAAGCACAAGAGGTGGGGCTTAACAGAGGCCTCCAGCCAGAAGGCAGGGGATCTTTTATGACTTCTGCGAGTAAGCCCTTAGATTCTTACCAGTCCCAATTGTGGCGTCACTAGTCGCAAATGCATGTTGGACCGACCCCAGACTTGGGAGATTTCTCTAGCCCAGTACTTGTCACGCTCGGCTGAGGATCTTGCTAAAAGGCAGATACTGGTTCAGTGGGGCTGGATTGGGCTTGAGAGCCCACAGGTGTAACCAACTCCCAGGTGATGACCATCATGAAGCGCATATTGACTCCAAAAGACTTAAAGCCTAGGAGCCTCAGTTTCTTCTGTAAAGTTGAGACCACACCAGTTCTGTCCATCACATGAGATAATGAATGTGGAAGATGGTTGGTGACAAACAAGAGAGGTACAAGTATGGTGAATGCCAGGCATGTCATTTGCTTTTCAAAGTCCCCACTGGCAGTGCAAAGAATAAGCAGTCCCAGGGGTGCAGAGGAATCTCCTTTCTTGTCCTTCTTCACCTGCTGGGAACACTCCTGCTAAAGGGAGGCCAAGGAGCAGAGAGGCACAGACCTCCTCCTGGGGGCGTGGCCTCTAGCCCCTGGGTTGGGGAGAGAGCATTGCCTCCCGGGACCCTGAATCCTTCCTACCTGGTGCCAGAGGCCCCACCATTCCTTTTGACTTGAGCCACTCCTCTTGTATCTGTGTGATCCCATTACTGGCCCCAGAAGAGGATGAAGCGGACCCCTGTAGAGAGAAGGGGGTCTCCATAGCTATGGATGGAGATTCCTAGGAAGCAGCTGTGTGATTATCTGAATCTTGGGCGTCCACTGTGAAGGAACCAAGACAAGCTTCAGAGAAACCGGGGTAAAAAAGGTGAGACACTGGATACCTAATTCAGTCTCTTCTCCTTGCCTCATGGCAAAGACCCCAGTTTTGAAGGTAGGAAAGACACAAGGTTCCCTGGTATATGAGCGTCCCCGGGCATTTTTCCTCCACTTCCATCTCTTGAAAGAGGATTGTTTCCTGTTGTTGCCCAGCCTCTATGAGTTCTGCCTTCGTCCGCTTGTTTTCTGGATTTCTCTAATGCCTAATCAGAAGAATGGGTATAAGAGATTGAACTGAAGTGGCAGGGGAGGGGTGGGAGACCCTTACCGTGGATTAGCTTCTGGGCTCCCTCTTGTGGTAAAGAGGTGGTTCCAATCTGCCTCTGAATCCTCTGGCAGCTTGTTGAAATACAGGTCATGGGGCCCCGTGCTCAGTTTTTGATTCAGCACATCTGCAATGGGGTCTGTACTTTTGCATTTCTAACAGTTCCCAGGTGATGCTGATGTTTTGTTCTTGGAAAAGAGAGCCTGGGTAATGGGTAAATGGGAAATAAATGAGGCTGTTGATTGGCATAATAAACAGCTGGGGGTGAAGGCCGTTGTGGGCAGGAGGTGGAAAGGGGGAGATTCGGGTATAGTTACAGGAAGTAATGCGCGAGGAAAATGCAAATGCAAAGCATTCCTTAAGAAATACTAAGTCGGATTTGAAATTTCTTTGAAACTGCTTTTGATGGCAGGATTTTGTGTGTCTTTGAGTATGACATCCAGTTTACACTAGCCCTGGGAGTGATTGGGGCTACGTGATTTGCCCTCATTGGTCATCACTCATGTGCAAGGCCTCCCTTTCCTGCGGGGGCCAGGCCTTTGGCTCATCTCCTTGGTGCATCCCGTTGCCCAGGCTGTCACAGAGTCGGTAAGTCTGTGATTTCTTTCTCTGCATGTGTCTTTGGCCTGGCCATGCTGAGAGCATTTGCTGAGTTGAGTTCCCTTCTCTCATTGGCACCTGATCCTCCACAGCCCTGCTTCATGTACGCGCACTTCGTGTCCACCTCCTCAAACTGGAGGGGAGCTCTGGCTTGGCAGGGTCCTCACAGTGAATGGGCAAGGCTTTGGTGTATGGACGTTCCCAGGTGAGACACAGTGTCACACAGTTTCCATTATATCAGACTCCGCTCTTCCTCGTGCTCTGCACAGCTTTTAAGAAGACTTTAAAAATAAGCCCTGAATTCGAATGCACTCATCAACAGCACTATCTGTTAATGAAATTGCTTCTTGTTAATTTGAGTTTACAAAACAAATGGCTCCTGACATTCTGGCATCACTATGCTGGTGCCCACTTCTCAGGAATGGCCAGTAGTGGCCGCTGAAGGGCTTTATCTGGGAGCCACGGCAATCATCTGAGGGGCTCTGGTGCTTGCAGGACTTGGGGCGGGGGGCCGATCAGAACTTCATTTGTTGGATTATTTTCCCCTTCACAGTCTCTTAGCAGCCAAGGGACTGTGCCCTGACCTGATGCACACATCAGCAGGGCCCACAGCTGTCTTTAGGCCGCTCTTAGTCTAGTGGGGCTTACAGATAAGCGCATAATTCACAATGGAGACAGGGTTGGCCTAAGGGGGTGAGCCAGGGTCTGGGAATCAAAGGATGAGTTGTTGGTGGTGACTTAAGCAGTGAGGAGAGAGGGGACAGCTTGACCCAGGGTGAGTAGGAATCCATAGACAGCTCAGGATGGAAAGCTCAGGGCCGAGAAACCCCGGAGATGAGGACAAAGATCAGGGGGTGAAGTCACATAAAATGCCTTCTTCCTCCCCTTTGCAGGCTTTATTTATTTGTTTTTTAAAGTTATTTATTTACTTTGAGTGAGAGCGCACAAGTGGGGAGGGACAGAAGTAGACAGAGAGCATCTAAAGCAGGCTCCACGCTGTTAGCGCATGCCCTGAGCTCATATGAGCGCATGCCCTGAACTGAAATCAAGAGTCAGATGACTAACCGACTGAGTCACCCAGCCACCCCACAGCCTTGAGGGGTTTGGGACCTTTTGAAATTGAATATGATAAACGCCATTAGAGATGGGGGTCGAAGTGAGCAAGGTCACATTATAGCAAAGACCACAGGGACCTCTGAGAGAGTTTATAAACCCTAGTGGAGTCGCTGGTGATACAGGATGATGGAGGGGTGCCTCCTCTCCCTGCCCCATGCACCTGGGGGTGTGTGGAGGTGGGTGGCCCCCTGGGACCTTTGCTGGGGTTTTCTGCTGCTTGACTGTGGCACACTTGAACAGGCATGAGAGAGGGCCAGCTAGCGCAGTAGGTGTCTCATGTCTGTGGGGGTCGCCTGTGGCTAACAGCCTGGACTCCGGACCTGTGCTGACAGCTGGTACCGCCTGCAGGACACAGCACATAAGTCACCCATGCAAACAGCCTGCCATCCTAGGTGGGAGAATTCCTGGTATTGGAACCCTTGTATCTTTCATACAGAGAAAAGGGGTCTTGCTTTTCTTGCAAGGGCATTCATAAACCCTGGTAAAAGTTTAAGGCAACACACAACTGGGTCTGATTTACATTGTAGAGGGATTCAATGTTTGTGTGGAGGGAAGGGGAGAGGTGGGGGGTGGGGGCTGGCAGCAAAGGTGCTGGTGTGAAGCTTTAGGTCCCTTCCTGCCCAAGAGTCCTGTGTTCCTGGGAGTCTGTGATCCTGGGGTAGGAGGTTCGTTGTGATGAATGGTGGTCAGAGATTGTGGCCAGGTTTCTGTGGTTACGCGGAGGATCACATGTGTTCTGAGTATAATCCGAGGGAATCTGGTGCTGGGAAAAACACACTTTCCATGTATTAAAAAAGTACGGCAGGGCAGCTGGCTCAGTTGGTGGAGCCTCTGAATCTTGATCTCAGGGTTGTGAGTTCAAGCCCCATGTTGGGTGTAGAGATTACTTTACAAAAAATTAAAAACAGAAAGGAGCACTTGAGTGGCTCAGTCAGTGAAGTGTCTGACTCTTGATTTCAGTTCAGGTCGTGATCTCAGGGTCAGAGTGGGAATCTTGTGAGCCACAGGCAGAGTAATCCATTTGGGGGAGCATCTTTTCTTCACATCTTTTCTTCTCTAATTCCTGGCCTTTAACACAGAGGAGGTTGACAGTGACCAAATAAGGAAGGGGGTGGGGAGTGGTTTTCAGGAGGGACTTTTGTGAGGATGCAGGTAGTTTGGCGTGACAAAGAGCCAGGCGGGGCTCCATGCCATGGTCTCTATGATCACTCACAGGAAGACATATTGTCATTTGCTGTCCTTGTTCAACCAGACTCCCTAATTTCTAACATCCAGCTATAAAATTGGTTTGACTGAGGTTTCTCTGGAAATCATGGTCCCCACTCATCATTGGAGTGACCAATCTTGTTGCCTGGTTTCCTGACAAGTGAGCGATGTCCTCTTTTTCTGTCAAGCTAGTGGGAAAGGGGAATACGCCTGTGCTGGATCTCCAAGAATACAGTCCAGTGTGACGGTGTCTGGGATCGCAGGTTTGCCGTTACAGGTGCAAGGACATATGGACAGTCTTCTTCAGCCACTCGTTTTTGTCTCTTCTGCATGGCCCTCTCCCTCTTCGTTCCCTTGTGGACCTATGTTTGCTATCAGTGGCAGTTTCCTCCGGTGGAGATTGATGTCCTTACCTTCTGCTCACACTGGTCTCTAGGGGAGCAGGCAGACAGGATTTTAATGAGCCTCTGTGGAGGCTCTGGGGAGGTACCCTTCATGCTGTTTTGGGGCCTTTTCCTTCTTAATTCGTAGTCCAATTTGGTGGTGATTAAATGTTCTCTTCTTTTCAGCCCTGTTTGTGATAAATTAGCTCAGTTCACAACCTGGGGTGGGGGATGCCTGGGTGGCTCAGTCGGTTAGGCGTCTGACTTTGGCTCTGGTCATGATCTCACGGTTCATGGGATTGAGCTCTGCGTTGGGCTCTGTGCTGACAGCTCAGAGCCTGGAGGCTGCTTCAGATTGTGTGTTTCCCACTTTCTCTGCCCCTCCCCCACTTGTGCTCTGTCTCTCTCTCTCTCTCAAAAATAAATAAACATTAAAAAAAATGGGGTCATGTGAACACCTTGCTAGGGCCTTTTCTGGAGCTTGGGGGAGGCTTACGTTAGGGTGGCTGGCTTGTGCCCTGGATCTTTGCTGGGCCAATGGCAAAGCTGTGCCCCCTAAAAATGGCAAAGGGCCCATTTCTGGCCGTGTTACTGTGTAACATGGTGTCCCAGGGATGGTGGGTGTACGTGTTTTCTGGGGCTGCTGTAATAGTACAACATGCGTCCAGGAACTCAACGCCCCAAATTTATCGTCTGACAGTCGTAGAGGCCTGCGGCCTGAAGCCAGAGCATTGGCAGCAGCGGTCCCTTCTGAGGTGCGTGAGGGAGAACACCCCTCCTGGCTTCCATTAGGCCCAGGTGTCCCTTAGCTTGTGGATGGAGTTCTCCCTGTGTCTGCACATCATCTTCCCTATGTGTGTGTCTGTCTCTGTGTCCACATTTCCTGTTTTTATTTTTAAAAAATGTTTATTTTTGAGAGAGAGCAAGAGAGCACAAATCTGAAGCAGGCTCCTGGCTCTGAGCTGTCAGTGCAGAGCCCCATGTGAGGCTTGAACCCATGAACTGAGAGATCATGACCTGAGCCCAAGTCACACGGACGCTTGATTGACTGAGCCACCCAGGCGCCCCCAAATTTCCCCTTTTTATCAGGATACCAGTTATATTGGATTGGGGCCCATCCTCATGACTTCATTTTACCTTGATTAACTCTGTAAAGATCCTCTTTGCAAATAAGGTCCCGTTCTGAGGTACTGAGGGCGAGGGCTAGAACATACCTTTTTTCACAGGAACACAACTCAGCCCGTAAGAGGCCCCTTCTTGTGCGAGTGTCTCAGGGATTTCCAGGGCACGCACCTGCTCAGAAATGGGGCTGGGGTGGCTGAGGGTTTCTGGGATTGTTCTGTGAGCAGACCGAGGGGTTGGTCTGTTGGGAAGGGCTCCTGGCCTTAAGCAAAGATAGCAAGAAACTTTGTCATTGAGAATTCTGAGCAGGGGCGTTGCACCTTCCCAGACTCCCTTTCCTGCATCTTTCCTGCCCTCCCCACAGGTCCCCACCCCCCACCACTTCCTGTGCAGGCAGTTGTGCTTGCACAGTTGGCTTCCAGGGTCCCTGCTGCAGCGGCCCGGGGCGATTCCAGACACCCAGGTATAACCATGTATGTAAATCTTACCCAAATGTGTGGGAGCTCACCTTCCTCTTTGGCCTATATAAATGTGCCAAGGGCCGGGGTGATTTGGGTTCTGGAACAGTGGGAGGGGCCCGATCTGCTAGTCCAGGTTTGAGTCAACCAAAGTGTAAACTCCTGAGGGCAGGGGCTGTGACCCCTATTACCTGTGCTCCAGGACTGAGGTGGTTGGCGGTGAGCCCTGGCTGGCGTGTCCTCGGCTGCTCTTTGTGCCAGCTCTTGCCTGCATGTTTCTCTTGGAGTTGCAGAATCATTGCCAGGACACCGACTCCGCATGTAGCCTCGGCTTCACAGACGTGGGACAACATGGCAACCACTGAATTTCCAGTGTAGAGCTCATCACATTTAACATTTATGAATGGCAATAAAAGGGAAGGTTGGAATCCTATCTGCGGTCCCCAACCAAAAGCCATCATTTTACGCACTCACACATCTGTTTGAAGACTGTAGCAGAGAGTGTCAGGTAATTGGCTCCCTTTTGTCTTGGACCCGTCAGTTAGTCCCCATCAACTTGATTATAAATTCTGAGGGATTTATTAGTAAACAACATTTGGGGAGCTGACACAGCCATGTGGTAGCCAGGGAGACTGGAGTGTCTGAACTTGGGCCTGTCAGTGCTTCCTGGACAGCCACAGAGTTTATAGTCCCAGGTGGCCCCACAAGGAGCTCCCTGGGGTAAGGAGGTAGGGGAGAGAAGGTACAGCTCCCTGGGAAAGAGGCAGTGAGGGGTTCCTGCTGCCTGATGGTCCTTGGGCTCTGGTGCTCCAGAGACTGGGGTACAGAGATGTTTGGTGCTGCCTGGAGGATGGAGGGGAAAGGTGGAAGGTGTGTCTCAGTCCCAGTTGCAGCACACAGGAGCTGGGTCACTGTGGGCAAGGCATTGAAGTTTTCTGTGCCTCAGTTTCCTTGCCTGTCACATGGAGATGATAATAGTAGTCCTACATAGGGTCAATATGAGGGTTAAGAGGAATGCGTGTGAAGGTCCAGCACCATGCGGACCCCCAGAGAGCCCCACAAGTAGTCTCTTACTGCTAGGGATGGTGGGGGCAGAGAACAGAACCCGACTGCTCGGTGTCAGGTGGCTGTCCATGGGAGCACGTGAGGGCTCGGGCATCGGTGGGTCGAAAGAGCTGCTTCACCGAAGGTTCCATCTGGCTTCCTTCCTTACGTGGGCCTGCACGGGAGAGAGGAAGTGGCTGATGACACACTGCTATCGAGGCTGGGAAAGTGGGCAGTGTCTCTGTGTTGCACGGCCCCTCACACTGCTGTCAAGTTGCACCTCCAGGCCTTGGCCATGTCCTTTATCTACCTCTGGGTCCACCTGCCCTCCCTCAACTCCTACAGGTGCAGAAGTGCTGAGCAAGACACAGTGTGGGCTGTGGTTGGGTAATGAGGACCCACGGAGGCCCCCTTTTTCAGGGGTGAGGTTCTGGCTGAACTTCCTTTCTCTGTTTATATGGTGGGGCGTTCCCAGGACATAGGGGTAATGGGGACCCAGCAGGTCTGCAGCCTGCATTCTGGGGTTTGACGTACCCTGGGGGAGAGGGGTTCCTTGGGATGGGGCCTCTCTTTTGGGGCCATTGGCCTTGGCGTGACTCCTCTGGCTGACTGGCCTGAAGGGCAGAAGGTAGAGCACTTCCTACCTGTGCACATCCGGAGTCGGTTGCTTTCAGTCTGGCCCAGAGACGGGCTCAGCCTTCTTCGTTTTTGTGGAAAGCTCCAAGCTGGCCTGCCTGAGGGGTTGATGAGGAATCTTGACTCCAATCTGCCCCAGAGCACTCCCGGGTAAAGAGTTTCCAGCAACAGACACATGACTGGTCATGTCGCTCAGACAGCCCTGAACCCAAAGGCCCGTTCCTCTGTGACCCATCACTGGAAACTTTAATTAGCTGCTCTGCTCCCTGATCTGTGAAATCGGGGTAACTATAGAACCTGTGAAGAGGAAACAGGATGGTGTGTGTTGAGTGTTTGGCACTGCACCTGGCACCCAGCAAGCCCTCAGAAAATGTTAACTGTTCTTAGCCATCAGGTTAAATGAGGCCTATTGGCTTTCAGTGCCAGATAAACCCATCCTGGGGCTCTGCTGTGAAAAGACCCTCTTGGTGAGGCATAAGCAATACAGACTGTGCAGTCAGACAGGTACGGGTTCAAATCCCATCTTTGTCACCTGTGTGACCTTCGGAGTGTCACTTACCCTCTTTGGGGCTCCATTTTCTTGTCCACAACATGGGCAGAAGAACATTGCCTACCTCCTGGGATTCTTGTGCAGATTAAATGTAAATGTCTGACCCTGTGAATGGAAGTTCTTTGGTTATTAATATGATTATCTACACTAAAGGAACACAAGTTTTTCTGAGCCCTGCTCCTCCGCCCTTATAGCCTCCTGGCAGTGCACATGTGAGTTGGACAGGCAATGGGGACGAGTTGAGAAAAAAAATTCACCACTAATTTCCCAGTGATCAGTGTGGAACCATATTTGGCATCCTAACATGAAAAAGCCATAGAAAACCTTGACTCCTCGACTCCTAGGCAACAGTCTGCCCTTCTGATCACTCACCCTGGGGCAGGCTGCCTGTGATCCTCCAGATGTTTGGTACCCCCAGAGAGTGCACTAGAACTCTGTTTTCCATCAGCAATGAGGCTTTATCCTATGGGATCTCCCCAAAGGCCCTACAATGTGCAAAGACCTCCCTGGTAGATGAGGAAATGGAGATTCGGTGTCCAAGGTCCTGGCTCTGCCCACCTTCCACCAGAATGAATCCAAGCATCTCTCTCCCCTGGCTCAGGCATCCTCAGGGCTTTTCCTGTCCTTTGAATCAAACACTTGCTCATTTTTTTTTTTTTTTTTTTTGGTTAATTCCAGTGTAGTTAACATACAATGTTACATTAGTTTCACGTATATAGAGTGATTCACCAGTTGCATATATTACGGAACGCTCATCAAGGTAAGCAAACACTCGCTCTTTGCCAGACAGATCCGGGTCTGGCCTCCTCTCCAGCCGCATCCCTTCCCACTGCTTTCCTCCTGCCCTGGACTCTAGCCCCACCAGCCTGGCTCACGTTTCTGGATGACACTCACCCTGGGTTTTGCATCTGAGCTTTGTGTTGTAGTTTCTGCTGTCTGAAACGCTGTTTCTCAGGGGTTCCCATGGCCCCCTGACTCCTTTGCTTGCTTACCTGTGTTGTCTCTGTTCCTCGTCAGAGAGCTTGCCCTTGGCTTTCCTGTGTAAAAACGGTTTCTGCCAATTGTTCTCCCCCATCACCCTGATTTTGTGTCCTTCTTAGGGCTTCCTTATCAGAACAAGTACCGCATGAGGGGGTGGAGAGAGAGGGCTTAGGAACACCTGTGCTCGTTGTTCTTGATTTCCCCATTTACTAGCTGGGTGACCTTGGATGAGTCCATTAACCCCTCTATGTCTCATGTGTAATTGGAGACGATAATAGAACTTTACTCATAGGATTAGATGAGTCAATACATCTAAAATACTGAGAATCGTGGGTCACCTGGGTGGCTTAGTCGGTTAAGCATCCGACTTTCACTTAGGTCATGATCTCGCGGTTTGTGGGTTCGAGCCCCGCGTCGGGCTCTGTGCTGACTGCCAGCTCAGAGCCTCGAGCCTGTTTTAGAGTCTGTGACTCCCTCTCTCTCTGACCCTCCCCTGCTCACGCTCTCTCTCTCTCTCCTAGAAATAAATAAAAAACATTAAAAAACTGAGAATCATGCTTGCTATCAAGGTGAGCTACTTTGATTATTGTATTTATCTTGTTGATTAGTGTCCTAAGCCCCTAGACTATAAACTCCAGGAGGGCAGGGACTGTGTATCACCTGATCATTGATGTAACCCAGTGCCTCTGACATACTCAGAGTGTCATGGGTGGTCAGTAAATGCTTGTTGAATAAACCAGTGGTCCCAAGGCCATTACAGTGGATGGCAGACCTGGGCCTCAGATGAGAGAGAGCCCTTCTAGGGCCTGAGCTGTGTTCAAGCCACACTGACCCTCCTAGGTAAAAGACATTCTTAGGTAAAAATTATACAAATTATGTTAACTTATCTGTTCTATTTCAATTTTATGCCTTCCCCCAGGAAAGTAGTTTGTTTAGTTATTATTTAAAAACATTTTTAAAAAAGAGTTATTTATTTTGAGAGAGAGAGAGAGTGCGCTCACTTGAGAGCAGGGGAGGGGCAGAGAGAGAGGGAGAGAGAAAGAATCTTAAGCAGGCTCTCCAGTGTTGGCACAGAGCCCGACTTGGGACTCAAACCCACAAACCACAAGATCATGACCTGAGCCTAAATCAAAGACTTGACTGCTCAACTGACTGAGCCACCCAGGAGCCCCTATTTATTTAATCTTTTTAAAGTTTATCTATTTTGAGAGAGAGAGACAGAGAGAGAGAGAGAGACAGAGTGCAAGAGAGAGTGTGTGTGCATGCACATGTGAGGGAGGGCCAGAGAGAGGGAGAGAGAGAGAAGCCCAAGCAGGCTCCACACTGTCAGCACAGAGCCTGATGTTAGGCTCAAACTCATGAACCGTGAGATCATGACCTGAGCCAAAGTTGGACGCTTAACCTACTGAGCCAGCCCCTTGCCCCAAAGCAGTTCATAAAGTAAAATAAAAGGGAGCTCCAGGTTAGCATCAGCTCTGTTGCTGCAGAAGAGAGTCTCAGGCACCACTCGTAGAGATAAAAGGAGGGCAGGGCCGGAAGACAGACTGGTCCTTCCCTTATCCTGTGACATATCCTCATGAGCCCCCTGCAGTGATGCTGGGGTGGGGGCACGGGAAGTTGTCAGGCCACTCTTCCTTGATCTCGCCCCTCTGGTGCTAGGATTCCCGTAGGGCCAGATGAAGGCCTGGACCCTCCCTGGTGTCCACTCCAGTACAGCTCCGTGCTTGGGGTCTGTAAGATGAGTGGGGAGGCCTTCGGGTGGGGTCTCCCTGGGAAGTATCCCCAGGGAGTGTCCAGTCCAGGTCGGGGAGTGTTGGCAGATGTTGGCACCTGCACACCCCTTCCCCCCAAGCAGAAGGGGAGACAGGTGGCCGAGCCTACCCGGCTGCCTCCTCTTGGACAGTTCACAGACACTCTGAGAGCCTTAGTCTCCTCTGTAAAAGGGATGTAGCGTTTCTCCTGTCTTCCCCCATCTCCCCCAACTGCATGTCCAGGCCTGTGGTGGTGCCAGGCCCTGTGATTCCACAGTTCAGGAAAAGTCTCTGGGGGTCAGCTGGAGCCTCCCTCCTGGAGGCACCTCTGCTCCTCATCAGAGCAATCCTCTCTCCCCTTCATCTAGGAGAGGATACTCCACACTTGATGCCTTCGGAGAATCCCTTTTTTGTGACATCCCTGGTCCCCCTTCTCTGGGTGGGAGGGCTGTCGGAATGGACAGGTGAATGGTTTCCTCGCCCGTGCTGTATTTGGGGTCAGCCTGAACTCCCCCATAGGCAGATTCCATCTTCCATCATTTACTCTTCTTCCCTGGGAGATGGGCCTGCTCTTTTGGGGGCTTGATCCTCTCTGGCCCTGGCCCAGCTGGGATGCCTTTGTCTGAGCGTGGAAGCATGAATCCTGCCTGGGTGGCACATCCTGCATCCCACAGCATTCACACGGCACCTGCCACGAGCCAGACTCTGGTTCTGCCTGCCTGAGCTGGAAGCCCAATGGCTGAGCGTTCGAGCTGGGTCTGGTTGGGGTTGAGTGGAGCGAAGCTCAGGCTTTCACCCTTGCCTCTTCCCTGCTCACTCTGAACCAAGTGTCTCCGAGACTCAGATGCTGCTCGCCTGTGTCCGAGTCTCCTTACTAATGGGGCTACAGCCTCATTTGTCTGATTTATGTCTAATACTCTCCTGGTTTATACCTTTTCTCAGCACTTTAATAATGATCCGTAAACCTGTCTCCCTGGACTTAGATTTGAAAGGTCTGAGTGTCTGGGGACATTTTTGATTTTACAAATTCCATACTCTAACTGGGGAAGTTAAATTGCCCTGGCTGGCACATAGTCATACGTGTTCCAGAGATGCTGTCTCATCAGGAAGCAGTACCCAGCATGACTTCCCACAATGCCTTGTGATTGCGCTGCATGCCCATGAACAAGGGAGCACAGTGGTGGCTGGGGGCCTGTTCTCTTCTCTTCTGCTCCAGGCACATCTTCAGGGTCTGTGGGCCCAGCTGATTCTGGCCAGGCCTCCTCCTAGTTCTGAAGGCACCGTCCTCTCTCCCTGGAGCCACTTTGGGTTTGCGTATGTGGTCTTGATCTCCTGTGGAGGCAAAGAGAAGGCACCTGTTTCTTTTTCATGGTTTCTTCAGTTGGAGGCCCACAGCCCAACCGCTGATGTCTTGCAGCACTGCAGGGTTTGTAGGAGAGGCGCTCTTTGGTTTTGATGGACAGCTCTCTTCTCCCTTGAACTCAGGTTGAATGCTTGGGGACAGAATGGGTCCCATCACCAGGCTTAGTCTCTGGCTCAAGTTCAAAATGCTTCTCCTTTTTTTCTCTCAGAGCAAGTCCTCTCCTGGGAGATGCCTCAGTGTCTGGGCAGAATGACACCTGGGGCAGGGGGCCCAGCCTACCATGTTCTTGAACTTGCAGGTTGTGAGCCCAGCCAGGCTCAGCCTGAAACATCTCTCTGTACATGGGGTTTTTCTTGGGAATCATTGAGGGTGGTGTTTTTCTCTGAAAGATGTTGAGGATATTGAGGACACAGCACAGAATGGGTGCTGTGTGTGTCGGGGGGCATGCTATACTGCCCACAGGTGAGTAGGTCTTTCTCGTTGCAGTGACCCCAAATTCTGAGAGAGAAGCCTATTGCTTCTTGTCCTCTGGTGTCACTGATGTTCCTCAGAAGGACCTCAAGAGTGTTCCCTGAGATGTATTTCTCCAAGTATATAGACAAGTGGCCCTGAGCCAACCGTATTTTCTCACTCAAGGGAGGAATAAATGAAGGGTTGGTGTTAAGGATCAGTTTGCATTTGGGCTCAAGGATCAGTCTGGGGCCACAGGAGGCTGACATTTGGGCTGAGTCATGTAGAGAGTGTGTACTTCCTTTAGGAAAAGATGCTTTACCTGTGGCTTTGGAGCCCTGTTCTTGTCCTTATTTATTATTTATCTATACAATAACTACTCACTTGAGGTGTGGTGATGAGCCAAGTAGACACTATGGTCTGTGCCTTCATGGAGCTTAGATGCTACTAGAGCCTGACATTTAATAACCACACAAGTGAAAGCATCATCATAAACTGTGATGAGTGTTGTAAGGAAAATGTCCATGGTAGGGAAGTCCTACCATGGGGATGTGTGTTTAAGCTGAGACTTGAAGGATAACCCTTAAAATGGGTGAGGTGGGCATGGAGGGTAAAGACCCTGTGATGGGGTGGGGGTGCAGATCTAGGAGGGTTCAAGGGACCAGATGAAGACTGGTGGCTGGAGTGCAGAGAGTAGGGCCCATGGTGGGAGATGGAAGAGGGGGGACAGGCTGCAGCCAGAACACACATAGCCATAGAGCCATTAAGGCCAAGGGAGGAAAGAGGGCCTTCAGTGTAAGAGCAATGGGTAGTGTTGAAGGTTTTAAGCAGACTTACCTGGCTCCTAGTTGAGAATGGAATACCCTGGAGCCTGAATGGAAGGAAGCAAATACCAGCTGCGGGATGACTGCAGATGTGCAGGTCAGAGATGGCGGCCTGGGTCAGGGTGGTGGGGGCAGATGTGCAGAGAAGCGTGCTTACTTAAGAGACACATAAGAAGTGGAATCACCTGGATTCGGTGAGGGAACAGGCATGCGCTAGTAACAAAGGGGAGGTGTGGTGTGTCCAGGTGTCTGGACTGCCCAGTAGGATGGCTGGATGGACATAGGTGCCACTCCCTTATGCGAGAACATCAGGTTTAGTGCAGAAAATCACTAGCCCAGATTTGGGTGGTTGAGTTTTATTTAAAAAAGTTTTTTTTGGTTAACATTTATTTATTATTGAGAAACAGAGAGAGACAGAGCATGAGCGTGGAAGGGGCAGAGAGTGGGGGAGACAACAATATCCAAAGCAGGCTCCAGGCTCTGGGCTGTCAGCACAGAGCCTGATGTGGGGCTCAGACCCACAAGCGGTGCGATCATGACCTGAGCCAACGTCGGACACTTAAATGACTGAGCCAACCAGGCGCCCCAGGATGGTTGAGTTTTAAAAGTCTGTAACTTTGCAATGATGTTGAAATGTCTGAGAGGTACTGTCAAGGGGCCAGTTGGCTATTTGAGTCCGGCACTGGGAGTAGAGAGCTGACTGGACACAAATACTTCAGCGTCGTGTGGTAATAGAATCCACAAGGGTGAGGGGGATGGTCCAGGGGAGTGTCTAAGTGAGGAGGAATCAACCAGCAGAGCAGGGTGCCTTGTGTCCAGCTTCCTTCCTGTCTGTCCATCCCAGGCACAACAGGGTTGCTCAGCTTGGGCCTCTGGAATCCAGACATGTAGGTACTGGACCCTGGGGGTTTTCTGGGCTCCAGGAGACATGTTCCTTCCAAGTGGGGGCTATGGAAGAAGATGAGTCAGTGGTCTTACCTCTCTCCCTCAGTGACGGTGGCCAGCCTCTATATGGCTTCATATCTAGACGGTCTCACATCCCATCTCTATCTTGGAAATGGCTCCCTGCCCCATCCAGGAGCCGTTTAGCGTAAGCACCCCTGGACTCCAAAGGCCAGTTGATGACTGGCAGAGTCAGGGGCTCTCTGGCAATCTGTACTAGGAGCAGTGCCACGGTGACTCATGTGGGATGTTCTGATGAGGGCCATCTAGGCTTTAGCACCAGCAAGGGGACTGGGTGGCTTTCTCTGGGGAGGAGGGAGGATGAAGCGGTTAATTCATGCAGCGTGACAGTGGTAAGTCCCACTTATCATTTTAGGTGGGCTGTGTCTACTCTGGAAATGATGCCCAGTGTTTTTGCTTAAGGGGAAAATAATTAGTGCTTAGAAAAATAAATTTCTTGGCTGGGCTAAAGATGTCCTTTTTCCTTTTCTTTATTCATTATTATGAATTGCAATCAAAGACAGTTTAATGGTGAAATTGCTATAAAATGGTGGAGAAAACATTTCTTTGGGTATTAGTTTTGTTTTAGTAAATTACAAGGTAGTGATTTAACTTGCTACCTTCAAGATTATTTCTGCCTCTCAGTGGGGTAATATAATCAGCAAGATCTATTATGGCCTTCATTGTCTAGAGAACACAGATAAATAATCTCCCATTATGCTCTTAAACAAACTAAATTACCTGTGACTTCTGATATCTCCCATTGAGAGCCAAGGGGATGTCACTTTGAGTGTATGGATGGGGAGGGAGAGATGATACAGTTCCAAAGGGGACACAGAGGCAAGGTGGAAGTTGGGGCCACCTGGAGAGTCACTCCAGGAGGGACTCCCCATGTTCACATGTGTGCAGGGGTTTCCCAGTGTCCATGTTGCACCAGGACTGGGGGTTCGACAGGCACCTGGGGTTCCAGAGAAAGGGGAGGGGGCTGAGCCTGAGTGGGGGCCCCAGCCAACACAATGGTGACACAGGCTCTCAGTGTACCCACAAGCTTCCCACTGTCTCTTTAATAAACAGCTTCTGAGTCCCTCCCCTGTGCCAGCTAATATGCTCGTTGGGTAGTGTTTTGGTTATAGGTTCCATATCTGCCCTTTGGGGAGCACAGAGTGTGGACGGGCCCAGGAACATGAGGACTGACAAGTTACTGTTCATTGGAAAAAATATATACAGAGCAGTCATTCTGCCCAGGGCTGTCAGGGAAGTCTTCCTTGAGCCGCAGTCTGGCTGTGCCTTGAAGGCTGCAAGGACTTTGTCCAGCAGGAAAGGGAAGAGAAGGAAGAACACGGCAGGCAGTAGGATCAGCGTGGGCAGAAGCACAGAGGTGAGAAGTGCGGCAGCTCCTTGATGGTAACTTACAGGCTTGTGCTTTTCCTGGGTGACGGCGTGAGGGGAGGGTGGGACTAGACAGTGAGGTTTCTTCTTCCTGGGCCTGCCTTGGGGGTGGAATGGCTCTGTCACCTTAGAGGTGACTTTTTGAGATCCCTCTCCTTAGCCTAGTCTCCATGTTCAGAGGGGCTGACTGTGGGTAAGGATGAGGGGGAAGGAGACCATCAGGGATATAGTTTGCTACATCACTTGTGACATCACATACACTCTGTGACTTTAGGTAAGTGTCTCAGCCCCTCTGCACCTCAGTTTCTTTATGTCTAGAATGAGGCCATCCTCCTTCCTCATTGGTTGCTGGGTAGTTTCTGTGAAGTCAGGAGAGTCCAAGTATGCAAGAATTGGGAAGTCTGTGTCAGGTGGGTCAATATCTCTGTATTTTCCCAGCCTTATCTGCTGGTCCTGGGAAAGAAGGAAGATTCAATCTGAGATGTGATAAAGCTGGTGGAGAGATGAGTTGGCTGGATAGCATCCTGGAGTCCCATCTCCTGGAGGAGATTACATGGGCCTGAACTTGAAACAGATGGAGAAAACCACATGTCACCATAACCCTTTCTATAGGGGTGCCTGAGTAGGTCAGTCGATTAAGTGTTGGTGTCCGCGGGCTCAGGTCAAAATTTCATGAGTTCAAGTCCAACTGTTCGGCTCTGCACTAACAGCATAGAGCCTGCTTGGGATTCTCTGTCTCTTCTTCTTTTTCTGCCCCTCTCCTGCTCGCTCACTCGCTTGCTCTCTGTCAAAATAAATAAATAAACTTAACAAAGAATAACCCTTCCTGTGTATAGTTGGGAGGAATCATCTTGAGGAGCTTTTTTCTTTTTATGATTATTTATTTTTGAGAGAGAGTATGTTTGTGTGTGTGAGTTGGGGAGGGACAAAGAGAGAGGGAGACACAGAATCTTAAGCAGGCTCCAGGCTCTGAGCTGTCAGCACAGAGCTTGATGTGGGGCTCAAACTCAGGAACTGAACCCTGACTGAGATCATGACCTGAGCCAAGGTTGGAAGTTTAACGACCGAGGCACCCAGGAGCCCTGGAGGGCTTTTAATTTCCTAGGGGCAGAGTTAAGCAATCACCAACGGTTGGTAGCCTTTGTTGGGAGGCGGCCAGTCTGGTGACTAAAGGCCCTGGGTTTTGCTGAGAGCTTGTGTGGGTTTGCTGCTGGACCTTTCTTGTTCGGGGCGGTGCAGGAGGTCTGAGTGTCATGCAGGGTCCTTGGTCTTCCTCTCCTTCCTGTCCCAATGCTCGGCTGGTCCTCTCATGAACTGCTGAGCAAACACTTGGCGAGTAAATATCAGTTTAAAAAAGCCTCGGATTATTCCAGTGGCCTCATGTCTAGGTCTGGCCTTAAAATGGCGGTCGTGGGCCCTAGAACTGAACTGTTCAGTATGGTAGGTACTTGCCTTCTGTGGCTATTGAGCACTTGAAGCTGCCGGTCTGAATTGAGGTGTCCTGTAAATAGAAAATACACGCTGGATTTTGAACACTTTATACAAAAAGTCTAAACGATTTGGTTGTTAATTTCTGTTCAGAGTACATGTTGAAATGATGGTATTTTAGACATATTGGGTTAAGTAAAATATATTAAAGTTAATTTCACCTTAAAAAATTCTTTTTTAATGTGGCCAGCAGAAAACATAAGTATTTGACTTGGTTTATATTTCTATTGAGTGCTGCTGCAACTGTGAAGAGCCCTCTCTCCTGCCTGGGCTGGGCACTCGAGCGGCACTGCTCTGGGAAGTGGGTGCTCCTGTCTTGGCCGTTCTGCGTGTGATGTTGCTCCCTCTTCTGTCTTCTGGACCTGCTGGGAGACAGTCCCTGGGCCTGTGATGGAGCTGGCCAGGTGGATCTGCTTAGGGTCCCAGACAGAGCACACACTTAGGTCTCCAGAGGAGCTTAACTTCGTGGGCTTTATTTATAAAGGCCCCCTCTTCACTGGACTACACTGGACTAAGAGGTCTTTATGGAGGGCAGGGAGTAGTTCATACTCCTATCTGTAGCCACAGAACTTGGCCATTGATCTAGAAATGCAGCCTGCTGGTTGGATAGATGGGGAATAGATAGGTGGCAGGATGGCTTCTTGGGGACATAAATGAACCAAGAGATTGAAAATACGGCTACTGGAGGAATGGATGGTTTGATGGAGCTCAGAGAAATGGGCCGAGGAATGTTTGGGTGGAAAAAAGGGTGAATGAAAGTGTGGAAGAAAAGGGTAGTGAATCTCTGGATAAATAGGCAGGAGGAGGATGCATGGATGGTTGGATGGATGCATAAATAATGGAGTGGGAAAAGGAAGGTGAGTGATTAGGTGGATGGAAAATTAGAATGGTGGGTTGATGGAGGATCAAGAAGGGATGAATGAAGGGGGCCCATTCCAACATAAGCTTTGGCCAAGGTCTGTCAAGGATGTCGCTTCTTAGGGTCAGCCTGTAGCATGTTTCTCTGGCCTGACTCTTATGCTTTGTCCAGGCATGCCTGAGCATCTCCAGGCTTTCACTGGCTTCCCCAGAGAGGTCTCATTTCTTTGGCTATGCTAATCAAGTCTCTCCGTTGTTAGAACTGTCAGCTCCCTGGTGGGCCACCTCTGTCATTTTTGGGGGAACATGCTGGGACATGTGTATGGGGGTGCAGATGGTGTGTTTGTTGGAGTGTGCATGGGGAATTTATTAGGACGAGTGAATCCTCTTTCTGTACAAAAGACCATACGTAGGACTTTGCTAATAATGAAGGAACCAAGAGTGTGACTGAGAGGAAGAGGGAAGAGAAAGTGTTTTAAAGAGATAGAGTCAGGATAGAAAAATACTTCTTTTTAAGACATTATTCCTGACCCATGTGCGTGTGTGATAACCACCCTCCTACACGCAGACATGGACCTGCCAGAAGGTGCTTCCTTGGAAAGCCCATTTCCTTGGGGGAGGATGACTTTCAGAAAGAAGAAAGGATGGCATCATACCTCTAGATTTGAACCTTTTCTCTGGAGGCAGCAGAAATGGGTACTGGTGTGGCAGGCCCTTTGTCTCTCTAGTGATGGGGACCCAGAGGTATGGAGGAGACAGTGGAGTCCTCCATTGGGATCAGGCTGCATCACTGCCTGGGGCAGTTGGGATGGGGGAAACACGGCAGGTCTGGCCATCGTGAGGTTCCAGATTTCTGCTTCAGCAAAGGCTTTAATAGTGATGATCAGCAGTCATCTCCTCACCATTAATTCAGTTACATGTCAAGCAGGATTCCTAGAGAGGTTCCATGGCAAATGGCACGGAAGGACGATGAGGGCCTTTCTGCACATTGCAGCTCACCTGGGCTCCAGGCACCTGCCAGAAGTGTCGTCACTAGCAGCCCTTTACTTAGAAAAGGCACAAACCTTTCTGTGGCTCCCTTTCGTCTGATTTTTAGGAATCCAACCACCAAATCCTACCCTCCATACTCTGAGTAGTGCGTGGATAGTTTTTTTCCCCGTTGTGAAATCAGAAAAAAACCCTGGACCTTCTTTTATTAAGGCAGCCTCAGTACAATTAAACATCGGAAAGAAATGCCTGAGGCTCCAAAAGCCTTGATGAGGGAATGAACAGCTTTGCTCAAGGTTTTCTTAATGGGACCACCAACCGGGAATTACACAGCAAACTTCTTAAATGTTCTTTTCAACTCATTTTTGTTCTCGTGGGTTGGATCTTTCAGCCACTGCTCAAATTGCCTTTCTCTTGAAAATGCCCTATCATCTCTGGACTAATTTCCTTCACCTACTGCTTCTTCTGGCTCTGGCCAAGATCTTGAAAGCAACTCCCAGCTCCAAATTTTTTGTTTGCCTTCCAGTAAAGGCAAGCCCCTTCTTCTTTAAAAAAAAATTTTTTTTTAAATGTTTTATTTATTTCTAGGAGAGAGAGAGAGACAGCATGAGCAGGGGAGGGTCAGAGAGAGAGGGAGTCACAGACTGAAACAGGCTCCAGGCTCTGAGCTGGCAGTCAGCACAGAGCCCGGCGCGGGGCTCGAACCCACGAACCGCGAGATCATGACCTAAGCGAAAGTCGAAAGTCAACCGACTAAGCCACCCAGGTGCCCCTTAAAAAATTTTTAAAGAACTTTTATTTTAAATGTTTATTTTTGATATAAAGAGAGAGAGAGGGTGGGGAGGGGCAGAGAGAGAGGGAGACAGAGAATCTGAAGCAGGCTCCGTCCTATCATTGCAGAGTCCGATACCCGGCTGGAACCCATGGACCTGAGCCAAAAGCAAGAGTCACTTAACTGACCGAGCCACCCAGGAGCCCCAACAAGTCCATTCTTAATAGATGGATGTATACTCTCTTTCTCATTCTCACCCTCATCTGGTCCCCCACCCTGACCAGTCCCATGAAGGGAGCTAGGATCTCAATGTCACCAGGTTGTTTTGGCTAGACTTGCTTGGGGTGATTTGAGTTTGGCTGTGCAGGCTGAGGGGCAAGGTTTGGCCCCTGGGAGGGTGAGGGTGGGCAGAAAAGAAGTCAGGGGAGCTGGGGGTGATATGCCCTTGGATTGCCCATAGCATCCTAAGGTTTCAGCTTTAGAAATGAACTGGTAAAATCATCTTTGGTTCTGAGTAACAGAAACCCTCTGAAACTAGTTATTGGCAATAAATTATTGTGAAGACCTAGGAATTTGTTTCAGAACCCAAGGGCAGGGAGGAATCCCGGACTCAGGAACAGGCTGAGAGTAGAACCTAGAAAGTTGTCTGCTCCCCCTCCAACCCCCTGCCATCTCCTCCTGTCTCTCCCCATCTCCCTTCTCCCCGCCCCTCCCTCTCTCCACCTTTGACTCCTTCCTGTCTCCTCCTTTTGTGTCCTGTCTCTTCCTCTATTTCTCCTTCCTCCTGTCTCCCCTCATTGCCCCTTTCCCTTTTTTTTCCTCCCCTGAATCTGCCTTCCCCATCACCCCTTCCCTCTTCCCCTTGTCCTTTGCAGACCAATGTTTCCCATTTTTCTGGATATAGGGAAGGAGATGACTGTCCTGACCACTTAGGTTCTTACTTGGCACTCAGTTCCAGTCACAAGAGGAAACTGGATTATTCTGGGTCTCCCCAGGTCCAATCAGCTGTGGTCAGTGGGGGAGAGCAGTCACGAGGCACAAACATGGCTGCCAGGATCCACACTTGTGCTCTGGGAAGGCAACTTCTCAGGGAAGATGGGATGAATCATGAGCTGTGCAGACACCCCCAAGGTGTTCGCCATTGGAGGTACTTGTTAGGCAAGTAAAAGGAATCCTTGACCCAAGTAAGGAAAATGGTTATGGCACTCTCATTGCTGTTCATATGTATAATTATGAACTATGTATAATTTTGTACTATTGTATTATTGCCTTAGTTTTCCATGTTATTACAAACATTTTATAGACTTCAAGTGGTTTCATTAGAAAGTACTTAATAATTTTCTCATTGTGGGACATCTAACTTGTTAAAAAAATTTTTTTCTCCACCATTACAGATAATACAGCAGTAGTCATCTTTATGTATAAGGCTCTTCCTGGGTTTTGGATTTTTTTGGGAATTGATTGCTAGAGGTGGAATTATAGGTTCAGGTTCTTGCTTGCAAATGAGAGCATCCACTATTGATATAGAAGCAGAAATGAGTCTTTACACAAGGTATTAAATAGCTCTGGCAATTGGGGTGGTGATACAGAGAACTAGGTTTGGATATGACAGCCAGGAACAATGCAGCCAAGATCAGTGCTCCATCCCATTGTGGAACTTTCTGGTGAAACACCGCTGCCACTTGCTGATGCTTTGCTCTAATGACGCCAGATTCTGAACTCCAGATGTTTTGCTACACATTGTCTAGAAGGACCTGCTGCCATCAACAGCTCACTACCAGACACCTGAGCCCCTTGCACACGGCTTTCATTTTACCTCTCTCTTCTATATCCAAGTACAAATGGGCGGGTCAGATTAGCAGAACCTGGACCCATGTCCTCCGTCTATCAGGAAGTCTGATAAGTGCATTTTTGGATTCCTAGTTTAAGAAGGTAAGATTCATTAGAAACTACCAAAATATTGTGGGATTATTAAAAATATGTCAGACAGCCATGACTGATGGATGCCCGTTGTGTATTCAGGTGCACTCCGAGACAAAGGACTCTACAGGCTGGATCAGTGGCTCCATGATAGCAACCTCTCTCCAGCTGTTTTCTATTTTTCAGGGACCGTATGTCTCCTCGTGGCCCCAAATAGCTGCCACGTCTCTAAGCATCACGTCACTGTGTGTTGGAATCCCAAGGAAGAAGGAAGAGGGTAGGGGCAAAAGGGATTTCTCCTTAAGATCTTTCTTTTTAGAGACTGAAGTCTCTAGCACTTTCCTTTACAAGGTCCTTTACAAATGCCTAGTCCAAGATTTATTCCTGGCAAAAGGTGACACGACTACTTTGGTCTCCTTAGATCTGGGTGATGACATTTTTCTCCAAAGTTGAGACTCTGTTAGGAGGAGAGAAACACAAGTAGCTTTTTGGAAAGCAATAGTACATGCCTTAATAGGTCTTAACTTTTCTTTGTTTCTTTATGAATATTTTAAGATTTCTGATACAGACTGCTTAGTTGTTTCCAAAAGGATTTACCAACTTAAATTCTTAGGAACTGCATAGGAGTATGTTTATTTCACTACACTACACATTGCCAGCTCGTGAGTACCGTGATATGGAACTCTCTTATTATTTCTGATAGATTTTTAGATGAAATTGTCTTCACTTATGTAGGAATGCAATCTTAACATGAGTGATTGAGTGAAAATAATAGTATAGTCTCATTTTTAATAGTTATATTTTTAAATGCCGTTTCTTATTGTATTGTTCAGTCCCTTCTGAACAGTCTTAGATAACAATGGTGATAATGAGCATCCCTGTCTCATTCTTGATTTTAGTGTCAAAACTTAAGTGTCATGCTGGTAGGTACGATATGAGTTATTCATTTGAGATCTGTCTTATTTCCTCAAATTAAGATACTGGTTCTAAGATGCATCAACTTAATGATTGTTTGATGGGAAATAGAGGGGAGGAATTATTTAATATTAACTTGTGCATTGATTGAAAGACATTATCTCAACAATGTGAAAGAAAATGCCTTACAATAACCAAGGATGGTATATGCCTGTTTTCTTCTCATTGATAATGTCACATAATGAAATAATCATTTCATAGAACCAATATTCTCCTGGAAGAGAAATTCTTTTTTTTAAAAAAAGTATAGATTTTTGAGAGAGAGAGTGCAAGAGTGAGAAGGCCGGTTAGAGAGAGAGAGACAGAATCAAAGCAGGCTCCAGGCTCTGAGCTGTCAGTGCAGAGCCCTGACATGGGGCTTGAACAGACAAACTGTGAGACCGTGAGCTGAGCCAAAGTCGGATGCTTAACTGACTGAGCCACCCGAGTGCCCCAAGAAAAATTCTTTATATAGTATATACTTTATTATGTTTAGCAAGTATCATTCTATTCCCAAGTTTTGGAGTTTCTGAGAGGAGAACGGGTTGAATTTAACATGAGTCTAGGCATAAGGCTACCACTGAAAAATTGATGCCCTGATGATACGGGTGATTTGTTAACACATATTTTTGCAATTCTGGGATAGACTCTATTTTATTGTTATATATATTTTCTTTAATATTCTGTTGCATTCTCTTGCCTGGTGTTTTATTTAGGATTATTAAATCTATTGAAAGGAATCTCTTCAAAGTCCCCCACATCCCACCCCAGCCAAGCTTATAGACAAAACTCACAGGTGTCTGTGCTTGGCCCTAACTTTTTCTAGGTCAAGGTGCCCTTCATTCTTGGAAAGTGGATCCCAACTATAAAACATATTCTTCTCTAGCTGGAACACAACCCATGTCCTTGACAAACCCCAGACAGAGCCCCTCAAGAACACTGCCACCTCTTGCTCTACCTGGCCAAGAATTGACCGCATCCCCACCCCCGCCGTGGGCGTAGCTGCAACCCTCTCACATCCTTTGAAACCCCTCAAAAGGCCCAGCCTGACAGAAACTTGGGCCAACATCTCGCTCCTTTTTTAAAAAGCTTATTTATTTTGAGAGCGAGCAAGCACGCATGTGCATGCGAACGGGGGAGGGGCAGAGGGAGAGGGAGAAAGAGAAACCAAAACAGGCTCCAGGCTCAGTGCAGAGCCTGACTCAGGGCTCCATCTCATGAACTGTGAGATCATGACCTGAGCTGAACCCAAGTGTCAGACGCTTAACTGAGCCACCCAGGCACTAACCCCCTACCCTGGTGCCTCCCCTGCATCCCTCTTAATGTCTGATTCCTCTTGTCCCTTGAAGAGTGAATAAACTCTGTCCTGTTTGTTCCATTCTTGGTGCAATTTTTTTTTTTTTTGGCCACCTGTGTCACTGGCCGCCCTACCACCTATTTTCATAAGTGAGGATGAGTCATAGTTGTTGTTGTTGTTTTTTAGCTATTTCTGTCAGATTTTGGTGTCTGCATTATGATAGTTTCTTAAATTGCATTGCTGTTCAACCTTTTTTCTTGTGGCTAAACAGTGTATATGACAAGAGTTAGCAGTTTCTTAAAAGTTAAATTCAGCATGTGGACCTCGAGCCTTTGTGGAGGTAAATATTTGGTGACTTTTTCCTTAATGATTGGTCCTAAAAAATTCTTACAGGGTTCATTTTGATAATTTACATATTCCCTAGAAAATCTTCCATGTCGCTGAGATCTTCAAATTCATTAGCAAAAAGTGTTAGCTAAGTACCTTACAACTTCTAATTCTTCCCTTTATCATTTACATTTTCATCTTTTTAAGGGTTATTTGCCAGAAGTTTGACTGGTTTAATACAATTTTCCCCAAAGAACAACCTTCAGTGTATTTGTTAATGTTCTTTCTGTATCATGCTTGGATTATTTTGTTTCTTCTCTCTCTTTCTTGGAACAATCTAATGTTTTCAGTCCAAGGTGGTGTTACCTACTTTTAACACAGGTGGAGAAAGTTTGGTTTCCAGTTTGATTTGTGACTGCTTGCTCCTGAATTTTGGAGTTTTTTTAATTACCCCATGAATAAATGGTATAAGGCAGGGATCTCTCTTGCTTTCTCTAATGTACCCCAAGCATCCAGATAAGTTCCTGGAACATAGTAGGGGTATAATATGTACATGTTGGCCAAATGAAATGATGAATCTGGGGCACTGGGGGAAAGCTGTTGGAAGCTGCCTTTCCTGGGGACAAGACACAAGACTGATGGCAGCTGTGAGCTTTTGCTCCAGCTTCTCCCCCACCCACAATCAGCTCCCCACACCAAACAGAGAAAGTTCCTTCTTGGAATGCGTGGTGGTTAGCATTAGGGACCATCTCACCTTTTGAACTCTGTCCCCCTTGCCATTGCTTGTGACCTTAGGCAGTGAAGTCTCTTGTGGCCACAGCTAGAGATGCTGACAGGAGTGAGAAGGTTGAGAATGAAGGCTGACTGCTGGAAGGTGAAGAAGCTGAACGATAGGCAGGAGACGAGTTACCTGGACAGAGGCGCAGGGGCTGAGGCAGTGGGATATAGTTTTTACTTATTTATCTTTTATTTTATTATTATTTTAATGTTTTATTTATTTCTGAAAGAGAGAGAAAGAGAGAGAGAGACAGCGTGAGCAGGGGAGGGTCAGAGAGAGAGGGAGACATAGAATCTGAAACAGGTTCCAGACTCTGAGCTGTCAGCACAGAGCTCGATGCAGGGCTCGAACCCACGAACCGTGAGATCATGACCTGAGCCGAAGTCGGATGCTTAACCAATGGAGCCACCCAGGCACCCCTGTTTTTTACTTTTTAATGTTTATTTATTTATTTTATTATTTTTTTTTAAATGTTTTATTTATTTATAGGAGAGATAAAGAGAGACAGCGTGAGCAGGGGAGGGTCAGAGAGAGAGGGAGTCACAGACCGAAACAGGCTCCAGGCTCTGAGCTGGCAGCCAGGACAGAGCCCGATGCGGGGCTTGAACCCACGAACCGCGAGATCATGACCTAAGTGAAAGTTGGACACTCAACCGACTAAGCCACCCAGGCACCCCTATTTATTTATTTTGAAAGAAAGAGCACAAGTAGGGGAGGGGCAGAGAGAGATTTGGGCAGAAAGTGTCGCAGAGGTGATAACCTCTAGGTATTGTCATGAAGTTTGTGTTCCCCGTAGACTAGCCTCATTTATTTCTGGCAGAAGGTTAAAAATTATACAAATAATTTTAATGGACATTATTATGTTTCATCAGAAAATAACGTGGCACAGTTCCAAAATCACTCAAAAGTGATCATTGTGTGAACAGCTATTAATTACCGAATAGCATTGGAAAAAAATTCCCGTAGATTTGGGAAGCATTGTTAATAAGCCATTATGGTATGTCTTGGGGTCAAATCACCATGTTGTGTCAAAGCATAGATTTATGGCTCCGTTTTTAATCATTTCAGAATAATTAAGAATGTGCTGTGCATCTGACTGGGTAGATTTGAGGCACAAAAACCATATATCTGCATTAGGAAGGGAAGGGGTCATTTCCGGCCAAAATGGAGATCAAAGCTCTTTTGACATCTATTTGGCAAGAGCACTCACATTTTATAGCTTCTCAAAAAGGATTAGTGATTTCAGATAAATAGCATCCAGCTTTGCTTTCCCTCCCCCCATAGGCTTCTCTCAAGCAAGAGAGGAAAATCACAGTTTGCCAGGAACTTCTGACCTTGACTTGGACTTTTGGGGAGGCCAGCCATACACTGAGGTTAGAGTGTGTTGCTCTCGCCTTGGTCCAGAGCAGGTCTGAGTGAAGTAGCTCGTGCTTCTCTCTGAGGGAGACCCTCTCTGTTTTGGGAGATCGGACACTGGACCCCATTTAGTACAGTGTGCTTCCTGGACACTGGAATTGGAACACTAGAGCATTTCCAACCTTTGGGAGCAGCCCCTGCTCTGGACTTGCCTGGAGTCCTTGCTGGGCAGGGGATGGAGGCTGCTTACGGAGCACCTGTGTGTCCCAGGGGCTTTGTGGGTCACTTGACATATGTATGTTATCTCGGATTTCTGGCGGGGCAGGTGTTGTCACCCCTGTCTTACCAGTGAGGAAACTGGAGCTCAAAGAAGTGAGGGGACACCGCAAGATTGTTCATCTTGAGAAGGAAGCTAATGGCTGGACAGGATTTTTAGGTCTAGTGTGCCATTTGATGTGTGACTCTCTTTGGGGACTCACCTATGAAGAGGTCATCTGGCTCAGGGTTCACTTCATCATGTGGAGGGATGGTCACTACCCCTCCTGTCTCCTTCATCATGTTTAGTGAGTATACATGTTCACTGTTTAACCCAAAAAGGTATTGAAGAGAGAAGAGCTCCCCCCCCCCATGCCCCTTCTAATCCTATTTACCAGAGGAAGTCACTCTTAGTCAACAGTGGAGTGTGTATCATTCCAAATATCTTCGTAAAAATGAGTAAGTATGTACTTCTTTGGTCTGGGTAGAATCTCATGTACTGCTCTGTGATGTGCTTCTTATTCAACAGTAAATTGTAGATTTACTTTATGTGTGCATGTGCACCTGCTTAATGCTGTTGATCTACTAGCTATCAGCTCTCCAGCTATTACCTGTTGCCTATTTTTATTTATCTGTTTAGTTGTTTTTATCTTCAAAACAGATCTGACCACTTTTGACTGCTCCTAACTTCCTGTCCATCTGTTGACTGGATTGCTGTCCTAGCCTGCTACCAGGAATCACTGCTTTCACCCTTGGCAGCCCTGTGGTCTATTCTTTTCTTTTGTTTTGTTATTTTGTTTTTTTGTTTAATGATTGTTTATTTTTGAAGAGAGGGGGTGGAAAGGGGCAGAGAGGGAGACAAAGGGCCTGAAGTCAGCTCTGTGCTGTTAGCACAGAGCTCGATGTGGGGCTCGAACCCACAAATGGTGAGATTATGACCTGAGCCAAAATCAAGAGTCAGATGGTTAACTGGGCCACACAGGCATCCCCTCCCCTCTGGAGTCTATTCTTAACCCAACAGCCAGAGCATGACCTTCAAACTGCAGGTTAGGTCATGTTACCTATTCGCTTACATCCGTCCTATTAGAGTAAAAGCCACAGCCTTCACATGGCCTTTGGGGGTCCACCTCCTCCTGCCAGCCTACTCCACATGTTTGATATCCTCTCTGACCTCCCTCTCACCCTCATTTACTCTGCCGGCCTCCCTGCTGTTCTTGGGACTCCCCAAGCGTCCTATTGCCTAAGGACTATGGTTTTAGTGTTTGTACTGCTTGGAATGTTCTACCCAGGAAGCCATGTTGTTCCCTCTTTTCCTTCCTTTCTAATTTGTTCCTAAGCGTAGCAAAGGCCTTCCTTGACCAGCCATTGATAGACTGATATAATATCTTAAGGTGATACTTAAAACCCATGTACATAAACACCCTAAGTCAAAGCCAGCCTCATACTGACCAATGACATAATAGAAGCATTTGAATTTACATGAGGAAAAAGACAAACTTGTTTAATCTATTAAGCTCTTCAACTGGTGTTTCTGTTCGTGCCCCTGCACTACACTGATGGATTGGGCACAATGAGAAGAGACAAAGGAACGGAGGTCCTGGAGCTGCTGAGGGATGTGGAGAGGCAGCAAGCTGCAAGGGGAGGGTGTGGTGAGAAGGTGATGTTTGAATTAATGATGTTGATAGCCAAGTGCTCTTGGTAGATGACAAGGTTCTGGGTGTGACTCTGAGTGGCCAAAAGGGAGTTGAGGGAGGAGGATACTGGAATGAGGTGGTCTAGGAAGTGGAGGTCAGTGTGTAGGATGGGTCCTCTGTGTGGACCTTGGTCACCTGGGAGCTGAGAAGGAATGAGGGTGGAGGAGAAGATGGGTGCCATGAGCCTAAGTCTTAGATGAATGAGTTGCTCATTATTGGGGAAAGTATCAGTGTGACAACAGAGAGGACCAGAGCTCCGCCTGGGGTGGGAGTGGGGAGGCATCTCCATGGAATGCTAGGTTTCACAGAAGGCAAGGGGGCTTCTGAGTAGAGGCTGATGATCTCAGAGAATTTTTAAATGATGGAGCTGTGGTCCTAGAAGATCCAGTAGGGAAGGCTTGAGTGTTAGGGAAGCTCTGTTTTAGAGAGCTACAAATATTAATTCCTTTTTTAAAATGTTTATTTTATTTTTGAGAGGGAGAGAGTGAGCGAGCAGGTGTGTGCACACACATGAGTAGAGGAAGGGCAGGGAGAGAGGGACACTTGGAATCTGAAGCAGGCTCCAGGCTCTGCGCTGTCTTCACAGACCCCAACGTGGGGCTTGAACTCACAGACTGTGAGGTCATGCTCTGAGCTGAAATCAGATGCTTAACCAACTGAACGACCCAGATGCCCCAAAATTCCTTTTTTAAAAGATTTTATTTTTAAGTAATCCCTGTACCCAACGTGAGGCTGGAATTCACAACCCTGAGATCAAGAGTCACACTTGCCACTGACCGAACCACCCAGGTGTTCCCAAATACTTAAGGTCCTAATTGAAGATTCCAGGCATCCTTGATAACATGGTATATTTCTAACATTTTATGCCCATTTCCCTTCAGAATTTACCAATTTAAGTAGAACTAGCAGCTGACTGAGGCCAAAGAAATTGTTGCTTTCTTTCTATATACTTAATGATTCCATCATTATCTCAGCTGGTACATTACATCCCAACTCTGACTGAAAAACACTTTTGGCTTTGTCAGCATCCTCTCTTTCCATAAGTTCAGACCCAAATCCATGAGCTCAGCTGGCTAGTTTCCAGCCGGATTCTCCCTGAATTGTATCCTCTGACTAGCAGAGCCTCGACACAGACATCAACCTTGTCACAGAGCACACGGACAGCTAAGGAAGGGTCAAAGATCACCTCGCATGGCTTCTTGGCTGTGGACATCAATGAGATACCCAGAGAGGGCTGTCTGAGCTCTTGAGGTTGCCCCAGAAACCCTGTTTTGACTCCTAGTTCTGGGGACATGCCTCTTCTTTTAGGATTACATGAGAAGAAGCCTGTAAAAATATCCAGCAGGTTTCCTGGAGCACAGTAGGTTGTTTTTCTGTTAGTCAAAAGGCATTCTGGGGGCAGTGCGATGTTGATGCCGCTTGTTCATTCAGCTCCCGTGTTTTGCTGGCACTGCTGGCTGCGGGCCCCATCCTTCAGGCTGTCACTGTCACGGAGGAAGATGGTGAGGCACAGCCATGAATCACAGTGTGCGAGCTGCTCATAATTGCCTTATATGTGTTTTCACTTCTCAAATTTAAAACCATTTACTGCTGGGAACAGATGTTAAATTCAGGACGCTTGTCAACTGTTGGCGCTATACACAAAAAAGATGCTTAAAATTAGAAGCCTGATTGAATTTTAAGTACAGTGATCACAGTGGTTGGAACTAAAATAATAGCAATGGGTAAACAGCTTATGGTGGGAGTTGGGAGTAAGCTGAGCTTCAATGTGAAAACCTCTGATGTCAGTTATTGGGGGGATTCTGCAATGATTGTGGTGTTAATTAATATTTAACTGTGATAGAAACCCTCTTGCAGCACTTGAGGAACATTCCCTCATTCGTTCATAACTTAGGTGGTCACAGACACCCCATGTGGTGTCGATGATCATGATAAGAATGACAGCCATCATGTACTGGGCATCCACTCTGTGCCAGATATTGGACTTCAACCTCGTGTATCTGATTCATGTCTAGACCATTGGTTATTCCCCAGGGCTAAGAAGGACTGGTAATTTAGGCAATCCCCTGCTTTGGCCAATGGAAAAAAATTGTGGTAAAATTATGTGACCTAAAACTGTCCATTTTAAACCATTTTTGTGTATACAAATCAGTGACCTTACATACGTTCATAATGTTGTGCAATCATTGCTGCCTTCCATTTCCAGCACTTCTTCATCCCAAACAAAAACTTTGTACCTATTAAATAGTAACCCGCCTTGGGGCGCCTGGGTGGCTTAGTCGGTTAAGCGTCCAACTTTCGCTTAGGTCATGATCTCGCGGTTCGTGGGTTCGAGCCCCGCGTCGGGCTCTGTGCTGACTGCCGGCTCAGAGCCTGGAGCCTGTTTCAGTCTGTGACTCCCTCTCTCTCTGACCCTCCCCTGCTCAGGCTGTCTCTCTCTCTCTCCTATAAATAAATAAAACATTAAAAAAAAAATAGTAACTCGCCTTGCCTCCCCCTCCATGGGTCCCTGGTAACCCCCCTTTTCCTTCCCTGTCTCCATCAATTCTCCTTGGCCAAATTTAATAAGGCTGATGTCATTTCTGGCTGCTAGCCCCAGGAGGAGGTCTTTGGTTCTCATGGTGGTGACCATGAGGTAGTGATGGGATTCATGGTGATGGGCTCCCATCCGCCGGAGCATCACAAAGCTCAGAGGAGGCTGGGCGCTAACGGTGCTCATCACAGCGGGCTGGGGGTGTTTGTTTGCTGGTCCATCTGCCCTGCCTGCTGGTGGCTTGTGTGAGCACACGCCCGGCTCTAGCCCCTGAAGCCCGGGATCAGCTCCGTGCCTAGACACTCGGTAAGTAAGCATGGGGTTAATCCTCAACACTACTTCCATCCTTGGAGAGACTGACAGGACATGGGCCCTTCTATGCTTGCGTGTACTGGCATCTGCCCTGTGTTTGCGCTGGTTCCTGTGCCCACGGGGCTGCCCCTGTACCCAGACTGCAGGGGATGGGCGTGTGTGAAGGGCATGTGGAGAAGTGAGAAAGCTGGCCCAGACTCAGCTGCCAGTGTGTCCCCTGCTCAGGGAACCCACCCTGACCCACTTGAGGGAGGAGATGTGTTGTGAGGAAGTGGGTGTGTGTTGAAAGTGAAGAGAGTCCAGGTCGGGACTCCATTTCTGTGTTGTGTTGTGAGGTTTGTTCCTTGTCGGGAATTCATGGCTGCACGGGAGACCACAAGTGTTTTTTCAGTTTTTTTCAGTTAGAGATGAAACAGAGAAGGCTTATTTCTGTCTCATTGAGTCCTTTGTGTCAAGATAATATCGTATGGGATACCTGGGTGGCTCAGTCTGTTGAACGTCAGACTCTCAATTTCAGTTCAGGTCATGATCTCAGGATTGTGGGATTGAGCACTGTGTTGGGCTCTGTGAAGAGTGTGGAGCCTTCTTGAGAATCTTTTTCTCTTTCCTTCTGACCCTTTCCCCTGCTTGCTCTCTCTCTCTCTTAAAAAACAAACAAAAAAACCCCCAAAAAAACCAAAAATGAAAAAAGAATGGGGTACCTGTGGGGCTCAGTCAGTTAAGTGTCGACTTCGGCTCAGGTCATGATTCTTGTTAGTTTCTGAGTTCTGGCCCCCCCATCAGGTTCTGTGCTGTCATCCTGGAGCCTGCTTCAGATTCTTTGTCTCCCTCTCTCTCTGTCCCTCCCCCACTTGCACCCTGTCTCTCTCCCTCAAATAAATAATCATTAAAAAAAATATCATTGTGTAAATGCCATGTTTTAGCCTTGGTTCTTGCATGCACGCTGAGATTGCCAAGCATCGTAGGGAGTCCCTGGGGATGTTGTGCAGTCAGAGATCAAGTCTTGAGCATGCAGGCCTTGACGTGGAAGATGTATGGCTGACAGTGTCCATTGGTATTAACTGAGGAATAGCCTCTAGCCTAGGAAGGTCATGGGCCTCACATCTACTTTCATTAATGTGTCCTCTCTCTCACACAGCACACTTACAAGTGTGTATGTATGCAGTGTTTTAATTGCTAGAAGGTACTTACTGATTGAGGCAGATGAATTTGAATCCAGATTCCTTCACATATTAGCCCTGTGAACTTCGGCATGTCACTTTCCTTTTTAGGTCTGGGTTTTCTCATTTGAGAATTGGGGTGACTACCCCAGCCTCCTAGAATGGTGGCAAGAACGAACGTCATCAAGCACGGGCTTACCATGGGCCTGGTGTATCACACACGTTAAATACAGGGTCACTACAGTGTTAGTTCAGTTGCTGTGTAGAGTCTCTAAGTTCCACTGAATTGGGATTTTAGTCTCTCACGTGCCACCCAACAGACTTGGTTTCTCCGGTCTCTCTTCTTCCCACAGTAGAATCATCAGTGATTTTGATTCAGAGAGTAATTTACTCTGTGGCCCAAAAAAAGGACTTGGGGAGAGTATGCCAGCAAACTCTGTGCCTCCCTTGCTTCTATTTCAGGATGTCCCTGCCTCCCAAAGTGTGTGACACCATGGCCATGAAAGAGAGAGAGATGTTTGTTGTAGTTAAGGGTTCTCTAAACACAGGGGTGGGAGCAGGGGAGTAAGGACTATCATGTAGCAAGTCTGGATGACCCACTGTTATCGACTGTGCTCTCCTCAGCAGGAGAGGGCCACTTGTGTTGTATATGCATGGGGTGTGTGTGTGTGTGTGGCCAAGGAAACTTCTCTGTGCTTGGTAGGGACCTGCAATTGGCCCCAGCTGTCTAAAGTTGACTAAAGCTGCAGCTGTGACCAATGTTCTTTTGTTTCGAGATTCATTTCAGGGTGTCTAGCACAAAAACTTGAGGTAAACAATTACTGTGCAGAGATTCATACCCCCCATTAAAACCTCTTTATTAGCAATCTGATTTAATGGGAAGATAATCCAGAGTCCTGGAGATAGTTATCTGCCACCTAGTGAACACACTTCATCAGGGAATGGTGTGACAACGGGCTGGCAGGCAGCCCTGCAAGGCTCTCTGAACTCCAGAGGTCCACGGCGAGCCATTGGTTGCCGTGTCTCCCAGTCCCCCAATCCTACCTGCTGTCTCTGTCTTGCTGGCCTCGATGGCACTGGAGCCGGATGAGAAGAGGCAGAGACAGAGAGCCGGGGCTGGAAGCTAAGCTCTGCTGTTGGCTTGCTGTGTGGCCGCTTCCCCCCTTTCCTGGCTGCAGAGTCAGGCTAGTACCTCTCCAAGCTTGTTATCCACAGTCCCCTCACTGCTCTTCTGGATGCAGAGAAGTTCCGTTTTCAGGGAGGAGAAGGGGCGATCTGAGCTGCTCTGAATTGCCCACAGTGGAAGTGCTTTAAGCTCCAGAAGCTTCTTCCAAACACCCTGGTTCTAGGTCCTAGATGGTGTATCTCCTCTGGGCTTAGGCAGCAGTTGGGGAGGCCAGACGCAGTGTTTGTCACCCCTCACTCCTGTTGTGTGTTCCACGGCCTCTTTGTCTCTCTGGTGTCGTGTCCTTGGTATGTTCTGGAGAAGTCTGAAGGATGGCTGGCCAACGCGACTGGAATGCCCACCATTTCCACAAATGTGTTCCCTCCTCAGGATGATGGAAACTGCTTTTTTGTTAACCATAGAATTCTTTTTCCTTTTAAAAATTTTTCCTCCTCTCAAAAACCTTAGTAGCTAGTTTCCTTAGAACAAGTGAGAAAAAGAAAGATAATTAAAGTGAACCAAGGTAGAAAAAGTATTGAAGGGTGAGATCTCCACCCGGTTTATCCAGCTCTATGAAATTATATTTGCTTTGACTAATATTTCATCTCATTATTCCTTATGTATTCATACATCAAATCAACATGGTGTCACTTGCTCTAGTAAAGTAAAACTGAAGGTCAAGACATTCAATTGCCTGGTAGCCACAGGGACATTTTTTGTGTAACACCTGACTGGTTAGCAAATGGTATTCTGGTTATGGACTCGATCGGGGCCCACAACGGTCTTCACAATAACTCACAACAGAAGCATGGCTGCTCATCTGTAAAACGCATACCTGCCTTCAGTGGGTTCCCCAGGCGTACCCCTACACTTGAGGAGCTGGTAGCAGATGTGTGCATCTGGCTTTCCATTTCCCCGTGTCAGAATCTGCTTCCTGGTGGGCGGAGCCAAGTCTGGGTCCTCAGTGGGAGGAGTGGGGGTGTAGCATGGCAGGCCAGGCTCACGGTCAGTCATGGTGCCCACACTCAGAAAGCGCTGTTGGCCTGGAAAGAAGTGTACTCGGTTGTTGGCTTTGCCTTTTCACCAAGCCGAGCCCTTGTGGGGTTTGTAAGGACACCTGAAAGGTCTTTGGTTGCCTAGAAACACTACCCCCACCAACTTGGATTCATGTTACATTTCTCAGAACTCTGTCTTTTTTTTTTTTTTTTTTCTGGTTCATTTTTGTTAAGTCATCCCCCGCCTCTTAATCTGTAAAGCTTTGATCACAGCACTGGAGGGCATCGATGGTCCAGTTCCTTCATCTATGGTCAGGGCTGGGAGCTGGGACCAGAAAGGCAGAGCCTCCAAAGTGATACAGACCCTGGGAGCTTTGTTTGGCATCATACCCATAATCGTGTCTCCGAGTGAGGCAGGCCTGCGGACCTTGTAAAGAAGGATTGGCCACTGGGGTGAAGGCATTTCATGGGGTCCTGTCCTATGAGCCTTTTGACTTGGGCACTGTGATTGAGTCAGCTCTGGAATTATGAGAGCTAAAGAGAAATGTGACAGAAATTTGCCTCTGAAGAGTGGTTCTGAGAACTTCTCTTGCGCTTCTGAATTCTCCAGAGTCTTGTCAGATTTGCTCTGGACTTAGTTGGTTTTAGCTATGGAAGTCTTAAGTCTGGGAAGGCTCTCAGTCCAAGGCAAACCAGCATGGTGGTTCACCCTACCTGAGGGTGACCAGAGAGAGCTGGTCCTCCCTTAGAAGCTGTATCTGACCGTAGGTTAGAAGCCATGTGGAGACAGCAAGCCTCTGCTCCCTGTCCCCTTCCTGAGTTTGCTGTGCCGCCATCTTCCCCAATATCTTGAGAAGATCACCCCATTGGCTTGGCCTCTCTCCTCTGTGCTCCTGTCCTCTGTTTTGCTCTGTAGTGGCCTCTGCCAGCCTCTTTCCAGTGTCTCTGTCTCAAAAAATTATCACAGGTACATCTGTTTGCCTGTCATAGGCCCCATTTTTTTTTTTCCTCTTGGGGTTTTCCCATGGACATCTGGGGCTTTAGGTGTGGCATTTGTATGCAAAGAGGCCAGGCCTTAGGCAGGAGATTAGCTCAGCTGGGAAAGCCCTGTTTTCCCCAGAGTCCCTGTCCTGCTTCAGTGATTAGAGGGGCACCAGTCCTGGGCTCACGAGCCCTGACAGAAAGCTGGCGCTTTCAGAGCTGGGTTGCTTTTGGGGTTGGATCTTTAAAAAAAATTTTTTTTAAATGTTTGTTTATTTTTGAGAGAGGGAGAGAGAGAACATGAGCAGGGGAGGGGCAGAGAGAGAGGGAGACAGAGGATCTGCTGTCAGCATAGAGCCCAATGCAGGACTTGAACCCACAAACTGTGAGATCAAAACCTGAGCCGAAGTCAGATGCTTAACTGACTGAGCCACCTAGGTGCCCCAAGGCTGGATCTTTTTAACCCCAGCCAGCTCTTCTGTGTTGGGGCTCCTAGAACCCATCCTCATGCTGGTTGTGTGGTGAGCCCTGCCTTGGGACCTCTCCAGCTCATACCTCTGTGTCTTCCCTCTTTCTTGGCTGTGAGCTCTTTCCTGCCTCCTTAGTCTCATGATCGAAGCTGGGGCCTGTGTGCTTGTACCTTTGTACACAAAGGTGCCCGGATGGATGGATGATACTTGAGGATCAGGGGATGGGGACTTTTTTTTTTAAGAGATAGTAAAACTTTTTGGGTAGGGAGAAGATTTTCCCATAGCTCCAGAAGCTGAAGACAAGAGGAGCATAAGTAATCAGGACGTATTCCTTTGGGGCTCATGTCTGAAGTGGGAAATGCAGATTTGATAATCACGTTCCACCAGCATGTCACATGCAGGCCAGCCAGGTCAGGCGCATGGGCTCCAGAACCAGGACATCACTCCTGCCCGGAGCCAAACAAGGAAGCATGGAGATTCAGCGAAAGCCTGTAATGTTCAGAAAAATCAATTTGTGTCACAATCAGAGTGTGGAATTGGAGTGAAGCAAGTACCCAAGGAGCTGATGAGTGTTTTCAAAGGGAGCTGGTCTTTCAGGCATGCGTTTTTACATTGACCAGAGATGAGCAAAGGAGCCCAAGAAATCGAATGTCTCCGGCACTCCTTAAACGTTGCTTCCTGGACTGGGCCCTTGACCTTGCATGCAAGAGCCCATGTGCAGTGTTGCCACTGATGGTTCATCTTTGCGGTCAGGCTCCTGGCACCAGGCACCGGTTCCTCAGGGAAGAAACACACTCCTCTGTGGGAGGATCAAGGCTCTCTTCTGGCTGTCTGCAGCTGGGGCCCTGCCATCTGGAAGGCTCTCGCTTGCCCTTTCTGCCCCGATTCTCAGGCAGGATTGGCGTTAAGGTAGTGACAGTTTTGGGGTTGGTGGTGGTGGGGGGAAGGGTTGGGGCGGAGCCAGGAGAGTGGGCTGGGAAGCACCAGCAGTACGATAGGGTGCGGATCTTGGGATTTGGACTGGAGTTCGTGGTGTGGGATTTCGGCAAAGACGACACGAAACGGGCAACTGCGGTCAGGTGTTAGTTCCACCTTCCAAACTTCATCCAGTTTTGTATTTATATTTTTAAATGGGTTATTTTTCTTTTAATGTAGGGGGCTGCAGGAAAGAAAAAGAATAGGCTGTAATTTTTCTATCTGGAAAAACCCTGGCAATATCATTAAACAAACTAAATGAAACGGAGCATCCTGGTGGCTCCTTTGGTTAAGCATCCAACTTCGGCTCAGGTCATGATCCTGGAGTTCATGGGTTTGAACCCCGATCTGGGCTTTGTGCTGACAGCTCAGAGCCTGGAGCCTGCTTCGAATCCTGTGTTTCCCTCTCTCTCTGTCCCTCCCAGGCTCACACTCTGGCTCTCTCCCTCTTAAAAATAAACAAACATTAAAAAAATTAAAACCAAAGGAAGCAATTTTTGTTTTGAGAGAGAGAGAGAAAGAGATGGAGTGTGCATGTTGGGTAGGGGGGATAGGATGAAGAGAAGGGGAGGGGCCGTGGAAGGAGGGGCAGAGAGAGAAAATCGCAAGCAGGTTCCACACTCGGCACAGAGCCCCCTCAGGGCACCATCCCATGGCCCTGGGGACATGACCTGAGCTGAATTCAAGAATCAGCTGTTTAACTAAATGAGCCACCCAGGTGCCCCCCAAATGAAACATTTTTAAGTTAGAAAACAAGCTATAGAAACGGAAAAATACCAAAAAGCACCCTAAACTTTGTTTCCCTACCCTCTCCTCATAGACAGCTCCTGTCAGAGTTTCTCATGGATTCCCTCTGGGGAAAATCAGGCGTCTAGTTGCAAATATGAATCATACCCTTTTCTTTTTTAAACTCAAACAGAGGATTACGTTTTCCACACTTTGCATTTTGCCCTGTTCGAATAGTAATTTAGCCTGGAGATTGCTTTTTGGTCAGCACATACAGATCTTTCCCATCATTTTTCATAGCTGTGTAGTGGTTCTGGCCTGAATATACTATAGTTTTATCTAATTAGTCTCATCAATGGTCGCTTTGGTTGGTTCTGTTCTTTTTTCTTTGCTCTCATTAGCAAAGCTCTAATGATTATGTATTTCTTGAAGAGCCTTTGCACATAAGTTCAGAGAGTGTTTCCTTACAGTGGACCTACTAGATGACAGCGAGTATGAATTTTATTTTGGTAGATGTGATCTTGCTGAAACTAGTACAGGCAAGGAGGTAGGAATATAGGCATGGACAGTGGCCTCTTTTATGGTTCTTTTTCGCCTATAATCTATTCACATTTACTGTTCTTTTTCCTCTTGAGTTTTTCTCATTGATTTCTGTGAGTCTTGATAAATTAGTCCTTTGCTGGGTATGTTGCTGTATATATTTTCCAGCTTTTTTCAGGGGTATAGGCAAGTTTTAATGCTTACGTAGTCAAATTCTGTACTCTGTGAAACACTGTAACATTTGGGTTTTGTGCCCCACTTTGAAAAACTTAGGGTCATAATTCTGCTCAGCCTCTGACCAGCTCCATGACCTACAAACCTGGCTGTGCAGTGCTCCTTGTGGAAAGAATTATAGGAGGGTGTGTGTATAGGGTGCAGGGGCTTACTACCTGATAGGAGTTAATGCTATACCTCTATACTGGCCCATTGATGTGTACTTTCTCAGGGCACCCGAGCATCTGACTTCAGCTCAGGTCATGATCTTGAGGTCTGTGAGTTCAAGCCCCGCATCAGGCCCTCTGCTATCAGCTTAGAGCCTGCTTCAGATCCCCTGTTTCCCTCTTTCTCTGCCCCTCCCCCGTTCATTCATTCTCACTCTCAAAAATTAATATTAAAAAAATGTAATTTCTTGTTGAACAGTCTCTTAAGGAAGGATTTTTGCTTCATCTGTACCTCTGTTGGTCTGGATAGGCATGAGGTTTCCCTTATAAGTGTGTGAGGCTGAGTATAAATGATGCAAATCAAGCTCCTGGTTTGCAGAGGCTGAGAGACAGCAGAGCATTAGGGATGGGAAGGTGGAGCAAGTGGGGTACACTTTGCTGTCACCATTGGGGTCTGGTGTTGCTGACCTTACCTGGTCCCGGGCATTGTCTTGACTCTTGATTCGCAGCTGCTTTGGTAGAAGCCTGTGGGTTATGCTCGGGACATAGATCTGGAAGTGGATTCTGTGAAATAAGTGGTAATATGGCCTCTTCCTTATCATGGTCACTGGGGAAAGTAAAGCTTTCTCTTAACCTGCATGTGTGTGTGTGTGTGTGTGTGTGTGTGTGTGTGTGTGTGTGTGTAGGTGGGCCTGGGGTACAGCAAGTCACCAGGTGTTCTTGAGCTCCCTCCTTAGCCTCTGTGACTCCATTCTGTACTTGTGAACTTTTCTCTTTGGAGCGGCTTGCGCTTGCCTTGGCCCAGACCCACTTGCAGTCATCAGTAGGCCTATGTGTACTTGTCTCTTCTGGTGGGAAGGTGGCTTTGAGGCCAGGCAGAGACCTGTAGGTGCTCTTGACATGGCTGTGTTGACCATACTGGGGCACAACCTTGAAAATGACAAGTGTTTTTCCCTTGGCAGAGGACAGCAGAGGATTTGCTCTCATGGCTGATAATTCAGGTCCACTCATTTTTTCTTTATTAAAAAATTTTTTAAAAGTTTATTTTTAAAGGACAGAGAGAGCATGAGCAGGGGAGGGGCAGAGAGAGAGGGAGATACAGAATCTGAAACAGACTCCAGGCTCTGAGCTGTCAGCACAGAGCCTGATGTGGGGCTCAAACTCATGAGCCTTGAGATCATGACATGAGCTGAAATCAGATGCTTAACCGATGGAGCCACCCAGGCACCCCATTCAGGTCTACTCTTGAGGTGTCGGGGGCGGGGTGTCTGTTTAATGAAGAATACAATAAGGAATCATTCTATGCTTGGCTTCTAAGAATAATTGAGTAGCTTGTTAAAACTTTTGTATTACTTTTTAATTACTTTAGGCACTTCTATTTTTAATTTTTTTTTTTAAATTTTAGAGAGTCTGGGAGGAGCAGAGAGAGAGAGAGAGGGAGAGAGAGAATCTCAAGGGGGCTTCCTGCTGAGCACAGGGCCCAATGTGGGGCTGGATGGTGAGATCACGACCTGAGCCGAAATCAAGAGTCAGACGCCTAACGGACTGAGCCACCCAGGTTCCCCATAAACTTTTGTATTACTTTTAAGCTATGATTTTAATTGGTTCAATAAAATGTGCATAAATATATTATCATTTTTGAAAAGGAAAGCTATCCTAAGTAAGGCTGAAGCTACTTCTGAACAGCCAATCTTGGTTCCATTCTTACCTTCATAGAAGTTGCTACAGTTCTTCGTTTGATATATATCTTGCAGATCTTTATTCTGTCTATCTGCATACTTGAGTGCCTATGGAAAATCTGTAGTATTTATTTGTATGTGTCTCTGTGTGTAGTATATTAGGTCAGTGTGTTTAAATAAAAACACAAGAGGTAACATACCATATGTCATTCTATGACTTGCTGCACAAACATTCATTAACAGATATCTCCGTGATCAAGCCCTGTAAGTACTGACAGGCCCATCTCATTTAAAAAATTGCTCCAAACCATGAGAGACTCTTGAATGCTGACAGAAACTGAGGACTGATTCATGTGGGGGGGGGAGGGGGAGATGGGCATGGAGGAGGGCACTTGTGGGGATGAGCACTGGGTGTTATGTGGAAACTAATTTGACAACAAACTATTTGTAAAAAAAAAAAAAATTGCTCCATGGTTGTGGTAGGCAGAATAATGTCCAGCCATCCCCAGGATGTCCACACCCTAACCCCTGGAACCTTTGAATATGTTCCCTCCTATCCAAGGGACTTTGCAGATGTGATTAAAGGGAGGGACCTTGAAATGGGGAGATTACTTTGGATCATCAGGGTAGGGGTCTATCTAATCACTAGTCCTTAACAGTGGGCAGAGAAAGGCAGGATAGGTAAGAGAGACTGATGTGTCAAGGTCAGCTGTTGCTGGCTTTGAAGATGGAGGAAGGGGGTCATGAACCAAAGGAGGCAGTGATCTCCACAAACCGGGAATGACCGTCAGTTTAGTGCCAGCAAGAAATGCAACCTCTGTGACATCCAGATGGCCAACAGACACATGAAATGATGCTCAGCCATCTCCTCATCAGGGAAATACAAATCAAAACCACACTGAGATACCACCTCACGCCAGTCAGAGTGGTGAAAATGAGCAAATCAGAGGACTCTAGATGCTGGTGAGGATGTGGAGAAATGGGCACCCTCCTACACTGCTGGTGGGAATGTAAACGGGTGCAGCCCCTCTGGAAAACAGTATGGAGGTTCCTCAAAAAATTAACACTAGAACTCCCCTATGACCCAGCAATGACGCTGCTAGGAATTTACCCAAGGGATACAGGAATGCTGATGCATAGGGGCACATGGACCCCAATGTTCATAGCAGCACTCTCCACAATAGCTAAAACCTGGAAAGAGCCTAAGTGTCCATCAACAGATGAATGGATCAAGAAGATGTGGTTTATCTATACCATGGAATACTACATGGCAATGAGAAACCATGAAATCTGGCCATGTGTAGCAACATGGATGGACCTTGAGGGTGTTATGCTGAGGGAAACAAGTCAGGCAGAGAAAGACAAATACCATATGTTTGCACGTACAGGAGGATTAGGAGGAACTTAACAGAGGACCATGGGGGAGGAAAAGGGGGGAAATGGGGGGGAGAGGGAGGGAGGCAAACCATGAGAGACTCTTGAATGTTGAGAACAAACTGAGGATTGATGGGTATGGGGGGGAGGGGAAGGGGGTGATGGGCATGGAGGAGGGCACTTGTGGGGATGAGCACTAGGTGTTACGTGGAAACCAACTTGACAATAAACTATTAAAAAAAAAAAAGCATACTGTTTAATCACACTAGAAACCAGAATTCCCAGTTCCCAATAGTCGTATGGCTCTGAGGGTTTATACTCATGTCACTGGGGAGTCAGTAAAGTCCTTTAGTATTTAAAAAAAAAAAAAAAAGAAAAAAAAAAGAAATGCAACCTCTGTAAACAACTTCAAGGAACTGAATTGTGTGGGCAGCTCGAACGAACAGGAGATGGGTTCTCCCCTAGAGCCTCCAGAAGGGAACAGAGCCTGTGGATGCTGGAGTTTCATCTGCTGTGACCTGTGTTAGATTTCTGACTTCTGGAAAATACTATAGAAGAATACATTGGTGTTGTCTTAAGTCATGAAGTTTGTAGTAATTTGTGAAGGCAGTGTGAAAGGATTTTAATCTAAAATAGCACAGGTGGATGGAACGCCTGGGTGGCTCAGTCAGTGGAGTGCCAACTTCTGATTTTGGCTCAGGTGATGGTCTCATGGTTTTTGAGTGTGAGCCCTGTGCTGGGCTCCGTGTTGAGAGCATGGACCCTGCTTGCGAGTCTCTCTCTCCCGCTCTCTGCCCCTTCCCTGCTTTCACTCTTTCTCTCTCTCAAAATAAATAAACAAACTTAAAAAAACATATATGTAATAAAATAGACCCAGTGGATAGAAATGGATAATTTCACATATGTGCTCTCAGAAGAACAGAACTTAAGAACCAAGAGACCATTTCCTATAAATCGCCTGACCAAAAAACATTTGACAGGAATCTCTTCCCATCCTCGAGCCAATGAACTTATTGCTTGGACTCCGGCTGCACTTACCCCCCATTGGCACTGCTTGCCGTAAACACAACGTGCCCCGAACCCTCAGCGGACTGCCCGTAGCTTCTTATAGCACGCGTTTTCCATATTGAGGTTTCTCTGCTATTTTTGTTTTCTTTGTTTTCCTCAGCTTTTCTTGAATGAACTCAATTTATGATAGTTCGAGCCTGCCTTAGTTTACCTCTTTATTTAGGTTGACAGCAGCCCTAGAAAACAAATCCAGTGGTGTTCCCTGGTGTGACCATACCACATTTATTTAGCCATTCTCCTGTTGATGATAGGTGCTTAAGTTCGCAGTTTCCTCTGTTACTCATGGCTCAGCTGAGAATCCCTTGCATTGCATATACTTCTTTGTGCCCAGTGGAAGATATTGTTCTAAGATAGTGTGTTCTAAATGTATCTTTAGGGGCCCCTGGGTGGCTCAGTTGGTTAAGTGTCGGACTTCAGCTCAGGTCATGATCTCATGGTTCATGGGTTCAAGCCCCGTGTTGGGTTCTGTGCTGGCAGCTCAGAGCCTGGAGCCTGCTTCAGATTCTGTGTCTCCCTCTCTTGCTGTCCCTCCCCTGCTTGTGCTCTGTCTCTGTCTCAAAAATAAAAACTATAAAAAATAAAAAATATATATTGAAAAAAGTATATTTAGTAATTCCCAGTAAGAAATACATTTAAAAATTTTTAAAAAATGTTTTATTTATTTCTAGGAGAGAGAGAGAGAGAGAGAGAGAGACAGCTCCAGGCTCTGACTCCAGGCTCTGAGCTGGCAGTCAACACAAAGCCCGATGCGGGGCTCGAACCCACGAACCACGAGATCATGACCTAAGCGAAAGTCGGATGCTTAACCGACTAAGCCACCCAGGCGCCCCAGAAATACATTTTATGCAGTGACTCAGTGCACACATCCACATATAAAAAATGAAATTTTCAAGAAATCCTACCTGTTCCTGATACCTGTTCTGCATTCTGATATTTTCTAGGCTACTGTATTCTATTCCATGCATAGTCAGGGCTGGCTGCTAGCCCCTGTATGTCTCTGTTCACAAATAGAGCTCAACCTCTGCTTTGACAAACACTGATCTAGAGGCTGCTAGGTCATTTATGATGCCATTCTCCAGTTGTGCAGTCAGAAAATCTAGAAACGAGCTATTTTAGCATATATGTAAGTTTTATGTTATGGTTTAGTATTTCTAAAATTAGTTTTTGTTTTTAATGCTTTTTATTTTGAAATAATTAGGGATTCCCAGGAAGCTGCTAAGATAGTACAAGAGAGGTCCTGTGTCCTCCCTCTCCCAGTGTCCCCAATGGTCACATCATACATCATTATAGTACAGTGTTAAAATCAGGAAACTGATAATGATATATTAGGTCTCTGTGGTTCTGTCATTTTATCACTTGTGTAGATTTGTGTTGGGACCACTGCATTTGGGACACAGAACTATTCTATTGGTGTACAAATTTCCCTCTTGCCATTTCTTTGTAGTCAACCCATCCCCCCACCCTCAACCATCCCTAGCCTGGGTAATTATGAATCTGTTTTCCATCTCTATAATTTTGCCATTTTGCACATGTAATGTCAGTGGAATCTCCCAGTAAGTGACATTTCGAGACGGGCTATTTTCATGCCATGTAAAGTCCCTGAAATGCACCCAAGTTGTGTGTGTATCAATAGTTCCTTTTTCGTCATGGATGAGTGGTGTTCCAGGCTGTGGATGCATCTTGGTTTAATGGTTTACCTCTTAAGGGAGGTTTTCGTTGTTCCTATTTTTTTGTTTTTTGTTTTTATAATCTGCTATCAGCAATCATATCAGCATTGTTTAGATCTAAGTTTTTATTTATCTAGGATTTCTCGGTCAAATGTAATTGCTAAGTCATAGGATTGATACATTTCTTGTTTTTATATAGTCACATTATTGAAGTGTAGCTGACACTCAGTGTTACATTAGTTTCATGTGTACATCATAGTAACTGGACAACTCTGTGATGCTCACGGCAAAAGTAGCTGGTATATTTTTAGTTTTTTAGGAAAGTAGCCGCCAAACTGCTTTCCAGAGCATCTATACCGTTTCATGTTCCCACCAGCAATGTAAGAGACATTGAATTTCTCTCCTTACTGGTCAGCGTTTGGCAATGTTACTATTTATGTTCCTGTTCTAGCAGGTGTAGCGAGCTCGTTGTGGTTTTGATATGTGTCTCCCTCATTGCCAGTGATGATGAACATTTTGTCGTGTGCTTCTATGCTGTCGGTATATCTGTTTTGGTGGAATGTCTCTTCATGTCTTTTTTTTTTTTTTCAAGAGTTACATATTAGTCTGTGGGGAGGTGTGACAGGAAGGCATGATATTTCTTGGTGCTTTTTGCTTCTGAATGGATGCTAAGGGTTGAAATTTCTGATCTTAGACTCTTCAGACATGGACAATTTTAACTCTTGAATCACACAAATAATCTATATCTTATTATTTGTCATCTTTTTTATTTTTTCAACGTATATTCATTTTTGAGAGACAGAGTGTGAGTGGCAGAGGAGCAGAGGGAGAGGGAGACACAGAATCCGAAGCAGGCTCCAGGCTCTGAGCTGTCAGCACAGAGCCCGACGTGAGGCTTGAACCCACAAACTGCAAGATCATGACCTGAACTGAAGTCAGACGCTTAACCAACTGAGCCACCCAGGTGCCCCTTGTCATCTTTTTAAAAAAAGGAACGTTACAAGTATGGCTCAGGTCCTTTGCATACCATCCTATTCCTTAACATGTCATTCCAAAACTTAGCCATTTGCAGCAACGACCATTTTCCGTGAGTCTACAGATTGTCTGTAGTTCATCTGCTTGGGGCTAACCTTGTGATCACCGAGCAGGATGGCTGTGGTCGGCTTGATCTGGATGGCCTGGACAGGGATGACTTTGCTCTCCTCCACTTACTCTTCCAGGAGGATATTCTGGGCATGTTTTCATTGTGAAAGTCCAGGAAAGGAAAGGGAAACATGTAAGCCCTTTTTGAAGACTCTGCTGGTCATGTATCCAGTTGGCTGCTGTCTCATTGGCTAAAGCAAATCACATGGGTAACTCCAGAGACAGCGTGAGAGGGCACTCCTAAAAGGCATGCCTCCCATCTACAAAATACGCTCTCTGCCTTTCCAGTATCCCTAAAAGATTGTCCAATCATGTCATTATGTTTGGAGTGTAGTATCTCATGGTCTAATCAGACCTGCATGTGGCTTCCTGAATGCAGCATCTCTTGACCTTGAACTAAAGGTCTCTGAACTAAAAATACAGGTTACTGCTCCCCCACCCCACGAGGATACAATGGTGAGGCAGGAACGGGACAGCTGTAGTGGACCCTCCCATGTCGAAGGGAAGGATGGGAGACGTACTGCATCACTGTCCACAGCACTACTAAAATCAAGCTGGACAAATGTTGCTAGGTTTCCCTATTTTTCTCAAGACTTCACTTCTGGGTACCTGCTACTTCAGAGGTGGTGAATGTCCCTTGGTTAGCACTTAACGCTGCTCATTTAGAGGGGCTTGCTAGTCCGTTATTTTCCAGGGCCCCTGACACTATGCTCTGAGATGTTCTTCCTTCCTTGGCCACTCCTAAAGAAGAAATATGCTCTCTGAGTAATTTCTCAGTCTTTTTCCTGTCCACAGGCCACTTTACATTTTGAATAATTTCAACCTAGCCTGGAGGCAGTTAGGACAAAACAACATCCTCAAAAACTTGGTGGCTTGTCTATGCATCTGATGTCACTTAACCCCATTTTCCAAAAGCAACACCCATAATTTTTTAAGAACTTCATCTTTTCTCGGCTTACTTACTGGGACTCAGGGCATGTCAGACAGTGTTGTGGAGCTGAGAGGGTCCATAAGGCAACTCCTTAAGTGTTGATTCAAGTTTTTGCTAATGTCACGTTTTCTACTGCCTCACTGGCAATAGAGCCCAAAGTCAGTATGGGTAGGCACTGCAAAAGGGCATGGATTCAGGGAAGTAGGAAAAATTGAGGTATTGATGCAGTCCTTCTCACCAGAAAAGGTAATTTTAAAAAGTTTGGTGTAGTTTTGAGCAAGCGTGCGTGTGTGTGTGTGTGTGTGTGTGCACATGTACACGTGAACATAAATGTTATACTGTATGAGAGGATTCTGCAGTTTGCTCTTGTCCTTGAGTAATGTCTGTTTTGTGATCTCTTCTTTTAGCTGCAATAAGAATTTTATTGTATGAATGTGTCATGTGCATTTTGTCGAGCCATTTTGTGGTGGATAAACTCAAGGTTATTTCCAGTTTCTTCATTATTATATTTCATACAGCCTAAGATACAACTCCCCTGCCCCCCATTTTAACATCTCTGAAATTCATGCTGTCTTAGAATTATTTCACAGGGCCATTCTTTTTATTGATACACAAAATAATGATTCATCGTGTAATCAGTGTTGGTTTAGAGTTGATGAAATGTGGTGTCAACATGGATGAACACCCCACTTGGAATGCTCCCTATCCTTGTCAGTAATTGTGATATTGTTAGACTTTGTTAGGTTTTCTTTTTTTTTACCAACCTGGTAGAAGTGAATGGTATCTTGCAGCAGTCTTAAATGCATTTCCCCTGATTATTAGTTAGGTTAAATATGACTTCTTATTTATTGGTTATGTGTATTTCCTTTCTGTGAATTGCCTGTTTCTATCTGTTGCCTATTTTTTCATGGTGTTGTGTTTTTCTTCTTGATTTACAGGAATTCTTTTTTTTTTTTTTGCAGGAATTCTTTATACATTGTAGATTCTAATCTTTCATTAGTGCATTGCAAATACCTTCTTCCAATCTGAAGTTTGTAGTTTTGTTTTGTTGGCAGAGTTCTTTATTGCATAGATAATTCAAATGTTAATGGAGTTGAGTTTATAAAATCATTTTTTTCTTTTTAAAATTTTTTATGTCTTTATTTTATTTTGAGAGACAGCGACAGAGAGCAAGCGGGGGAGGTGCAGACAGAGAGGGAGACACAGAATCTGAGGCAGGCTCCGGGCTCTGAGCTCTTAGCACAGAGCCTGATGTGGGACTTGAACCCACAGGGTGTGAGATCATGACCTGAGCTGAAGTCGGATGCTTAACCAACTGAGCGACCCAGGCGCCCTTTTTTCTTTTCTTTTTTTATAGTTTGTACTTTTTGCATCTTGTTTGAAAAAGTCCTTCAGTATTTAAAAAAAAAAAAAAAATATATATATATATATATTTATTTATTTTTATTTTAGAGATAGAGTGCAAGGGGGAAGAGGGGTACAGGAAGAGGGAGGGAGAATCTCAAGCAGGCTTCATGCTCAGCACAGAGCCTGACATGGGGCTCAATCCCACAACCCTGGGATCATGACCTAGGCTAGGCTGAAATCAAGAGTTGGTTGCTCAACTGACCAAACCACCCAGGCACTCCAAAGGACTTTCAGTATTATTACTTCTACTGCTAGTAGTAGCAAATAGTATTTCTTTTTCTTTTCTTTTTCTTTTTTTAATGTTTGTTTATTTTTGGAGAGAGAGATCATGAGCAGAGGGACACAGAGTGAGAGAGAAAGACGAAGACAGAATCTGAGGCAGACTACAGGCTCTGAGCTGTCAGCACAGAGCCTGATGCAGGACTCAAACTCATGGACCATGAGATCATGACCTGAGATAAAATCAGACACTTAACCAGCTGAGCCAAGGGACCCCTGAAGTTTGTTTGTTTGTTTATTTATTTAGGGAGCAAGTGAGGGGAGGGTTAGAGAGATGGGGGTGGGGAGAGGAGAGAATCCCAAGCAGTCTCTGTGCTGTTAGCGCAGAGCCTGACGTGGGGCCTGATTGTACAAATGGTGAGAGCATGACCTGAGTGGAAACCAAGAGTCAGACACTTAACTGACTGGGCCACCCAGGTGTCCCCAAATGTATCATTTTAAATTTAGGTATGTACCTGGATTTAAGAAGAACTTTCTCTTACTTCACAATTTCTTCCACAGCTTAGAGTTTTTAAAAATCCTGTTAAGGTCTTTGATCAATCAAATTTATTTCCGAGAACAGTATATGGGGGCATGTTTTTATTTTTCCACGAATAGAGAATCACTTGACTAAATACCATTATGAGGTCCAATTTCCTGCCTCTGATTTGAGATGCCTCTTATACAGACATAGATCCATTTCTGGAGTTGGCTTTATTTGCCTGTTCTTAGACTCATGCAAACAGTAGTCATTCCTGTGGTTATATATGTTGATATTTTTATTTAAAAATTTTTAATGCTCATTTATTTTTAAGAGAGATAGCACGAGTCATGGAGGAGCAGAGAGAGAGAGAGGGAAATACAGAAATTGAAACAGGCTCCAGGCTCTGAGCTGTCAGCACAGAGCCCCACACGGGGCTCGAACTCACACACCCTGAGATCATGACTGAACCACACAGGTGCCCCATACATATCTTGATACTTTAATAATTGGTGGGGAAGCTCTTTCTTTGTTCTTCTGCAAGCTTGTTTTTACTGTGTTTGTACACTTAAATTTTTAACAAATTAAAAATACTGATTTATTTAGACAATTTTTAATAACTGTTAAAGTGCCCTCACAAATTGAGGGGGGGTACAGAGATTTTCCATGCACTACCTGCCCCTACACATGCACGGCCTCCCCCAGCAAAGTGATGTTTTTGTTACAGTCAGTAGTTAGCACTTGGGTTCACTTTTGGGGTTGTACATTCTGTGCATTTGGACAAATGTGTAATGACTGACATCCATCATGCCAGTGTCACGCTGAGTAGCTGCACTGCCCTAAAAATCCTTTGTGTTCCGCGTGTTTATCCCACCTTCCCCCCTAAACCCTGGCAGCTACTGGTCTCTTTATTGTCTCCATAGTTTTGCCTTTCCCAAAAGTCACATATTTGGAATTATACACGAGGTAACCTTTTCAGGTTGGCTTCTTTCACTTAGTGATACACATTTAAGGTTCCTATTCATTTTTTCATAGTTTGATAGCTCATTTATTTTTAGCACTAAATAATATTCCATCAGCTGGATACATGGCAGTTTATGTATCTATATTTCTGGTGAAGGACATCTCGGTTGTTTTCAAGTTTTGGCACTTAAGAATGAAGCTGCTATAAACATCCTTGGGCAGGTTTTCATGTGGACATAAGTTTTCAACTCCGAAGGGTAAATATCAAGGAACACAACTGCTAAATCATACGGTAGGAGTATGTTTAGTTTTGTAAGAAACCACCAAAATTTCTTCCAAAGTGCTGTCCCTTTTTATATGCATTTTTCATTTTTTTAAACATTTATTTATTTTTGAGGCAGAGTGACAGAGTGTACGTGGGAGAGGGGCACAGAGAGAGGGAGGCATAGAATCTGAAGCAGGCTCCAGACTCTGAGCTGTCAGCACAGAGCCCAACGTGGGGTTGAACTCAGGAACCCTCGGATCATGACCTGAGATCCAACCCAAGTTGGATGCTTAACTGACTGAGCCACCCAGGCGCCACTTCATATACATTTTAGAATCATCTTATGTAATTCCTTGAAAAATCTTGTGGCTATTAGAAATGGGATTGCTTTGAATTTATAGCTTGTTTGAGAGGACTGATAATTAGAATAAATCTTCCCATTCTCAAAAAAGGTTTCTCTCTTCAGTTAGATCATTAAAATTTTTTTTAATTAATTTATTTATTACAGGTTAAGAAACAAAGTTTTTATTCAGGACACAATTGAGGCAATATAAAACGGGGCAACATTTCCAACATCCGTTTTCAAAATGCTCTCTCCATAGAAAGAGTTATTTTCTTTTTACACCAAAATTGGAAGATTCTAATTTTTTTCATAATAAAATTTATTTATTTTTTATAGAGAGAGACAGAGACAGAGACAGACAGCTTGTGGAGGAGGAGCAGAGAGAGAGAGGGAGACACGGAATCCAAAGCAGGTTCCAGACTCTGAGCTGTCAGCACAGAGCCTGACACGGGGCTCGAACCCATGAACTGTGAAATCATGACCAGAGCTGAAGGTGGACACTTAATCAGGCAAGCCACCCAGGTACCCTCAGTTAGATCAGTTTTGATTATCTTTGTTAAGTCTTATAGTTGTACTATCTCTTGCATGTTTCTTATTTGGTATAGCCCAGATACGTTACGGTATGTTTCTTCTCCTTCTCTGTATTATAATCAGTTAGTGCTAGTACACAGGAACTATTGATTTTTTTTATCCTTTAGAAGTTTGACTTGTAGTCGCATTTTTTTCTTTATTTGCTTCTTGATTTTAAGTCATTGGAAGGACAAACTTCCCCACTTTATTTCAATTATGCTGGATATTTGCCCTTTTAATTTTTTCCTCTGATGATTTGTATGGTTTCAGTTTTTACTTTAAGACCTTTGACCAGCTTGGAATTTCTTCTGGGTCTTGGTGTAAGGAGCTGATCCAGTTTTATCTTCTTTTCTATGACTGTCTGGTATACCAGCATCATTTTTACTGAAAGCCTCTCTTTTCCTCCATTGATTTGAGGCACTGCCTCGAAGCAAGTGAAATTTTCATACCTCTGGTTTTTCTCTTCTATTCCATTAGTCTCTTTAGTCATGCCCAGTACTACACTGCTATAATCATAGAAGATTTATACTGTATTTTCTCATCTGGTAACATTGGTGTGTGTGTGATATTTGTCTATTTTAACATTTAGATTTTATTTATTTTTATTTTATTTTATTTTTTTAAATGTTTTATTTATTTCTAGGATAGAGAGACAGCATGAGCAGGGGAGGGTCAGAAAGAGAGGGAGTCACAGAATCTGAAACAGGCTCCAGACTCTGAGCTGGCAGTCAGCACAGAGCCCGACGCGGGGCTCGAACCCACGAACTGCGAGATCATGACCTAAGCGAAAGTAGGACGCTTAACCGACTAAGCCACCCAGGCGCCCCAGATTTTATTTATTTTAGGTCCTGTCCTTCTGCAGACACATATTTATCTTCTCGTTGTGGCAGATGGTTAATGTCATTTCTTTTTCCCCCTCCTTCCCCTCACTGGTTTTCCTGTGTAGTTTCTCCCTTCTTCTTCCTTGGTGTCCTGTACTGGAAGAGTTTCTGGCCCCTGATTCATGTTTTAGATGTGTCTATTCTCTGACTTAATTATGGAATCTATTTTATCTTATTAAAAATGGACTTATTTTGAGCGAGAGCGCCTGTATGCAAGTGGAATGGGGCAGAGAGAGGGAGAGAGAGAGAGAGTCCCAAGCAGGCTTTGTATTCAGCACTGAACCTGATGAGGGGCTCAAACCAAGGATCGTGAGCTCATGACTTGTGCGGAAATCAAGAGTTGACCACTTAACTGACTGAGCCACCCCTGTGGGGTCTTTTTAAATATCAACATGTCAATTTTAATTTGGGTTTTTACTTCTTTATTATTATTTTTAGATAGAGAGCACAAGCAAGGGAAGAGGGGCAGGAGAAATAGGGAGAGAGAGGGGAAATCTTAAGCAGGCTTCACAGTCAGCACAGAGTCTGATGTGGGGCTCGATCCCATACCTTGGGATCATGACCTGAGCCAAAATCAATAGTCAGCGCTAAACTGACTGAACCACTCAGATGCCCAGATGCCCCAGATTTTGCCAGTATTTTTATGGAATGGTTGCAGGAGAAGGCTATAGCCTTGATTTAGTTTATCATCTTGAAACTGAAACTTCATTGCTGTGGGTTTTTGTTTGTTTTGTTTTGTTTTGTTTATTTTTGAGACAGAGAGAGAGGGAGGGAGGGAAGGAGGGAGGATGAGTGGGGGAAGGGCAGAGAGAGAGAGAGAGATTGGGAGACAGAGGATTCAAAGCAGGCTCTGTGCTGAAAGTAGAAAGCCCGATGCGGAGCTTGAACTCATGAACCATGAGATCATGACCTGAGCTGAAGTTGGACAGTTAACTGACTGAGCCACTCTGGTGTCCCTGAAACTTCATTTAAAATGGCATCTAGAGCCACATTTGTATTAAAGAGGAGATTATTATGACTTACAGTATATATGTGTTTATACTTGAAACAAGTATACAGGTGAATTAATGTTTTAAAAATGGGAAATAGAGTAAAGCATAAAGGATGGCATTCTCTCAACATTCTCAAATTATTTACAGTCTGGGTCTAACTTTAAAACTGTGTCCATTATATGGATGCTTGGGTGGCTCAGTGGGTTAAAGTGTCTGATTCTTGATTTTATTTCAGGTCACCATCTCACAGTTCATGGTTTTGAGCCCTGCAGTGTGCTCGGTGCTAACAGCGCAGAGCCTGCTTGGGATTCTCTCTCTCTCTGCCCCTCCCCTGCACGCCTTCTCCTCTCTCTCTCAAAATAAATAAATAATCTTAAAAAAATGTGTCAATTATATAGAAAAGTATGGATGGGGCTCCTGGCCGGCTCACTTGGTAGAATGTGTGATTCTTGATCACAGAGTTGTGAGTTGGAGCCCAATGTTGGGTGTAAAGATTAAAAAAAAAATTTTTTTTAATTCTAAAAAAGGGAAGTATGGACAAGCATACAGCAGACACTGATGTACTCTCTTATCCATTACTCTGCTCTATGAAGCATCCCCATCTTGCTTTTTTTTTCAGATTAAAAAAATAATAAGAGAGCATATATGCAGGTAAGTCTCACCGTTCTCTTCTCCCTCCCCTGAACTAACTACTGCCAGGGATTGTTTTGGTTGTCTTTATCATGTTTTGGTACCATCATTACATGTGACCATATAAACAGACAAGGTATAGTATAATATGTTCCACATTTCTAACACTTGATATAGGTGACATCATCTGTGCATATTTTTATGTGATTTGCTTTCTTTTTCATTTTTATTTATTTTAGATTGCTTTTATTTATTTATTTTTTTTATTTAAATAGTTTACTGTCAAGTTGGTTTCCATATAACACCCAGTGCTCATCCCCACAAGTGCCCTCCTCCATGCCCGTCACCCACCTTCCCTTCTCCCCCACTCCCATCAGCCCTCAGTTTGTTCTTGGCATTCAAGGTCTCTCATGGTTTGCCTCCCTCCATCTCCCCCACTATTTTTCCCCTTCTTCTCCCCCATGGTCCTCCGTTAAGTTCCTCCTAATCCTCCTATACATGCAAACATATGGTATTTGTCCTTCTCTGCCTGACTTATTTGCTCAGCATAACACCTTCAAGGTCCATCCATGTTGCTACACATGGCCAGATTTCATTCTTTCTCATTGCCATGTAGTATTCCATCGTATAGATAAAACACATCTTCTTGATCCATTCGTCTGTTGATGGACATTTAGGCACTTTCCGTGTTTTGGCTATTGTTGAGAGTGCTGCTATGAACATTGGGGTCCACGTGCCCCTATGCATCAGCACTCCTGTGTCCCTTAGGTAAATTCCTAGCGGTGCTATTGCTGGGTCATAGGGGAGTTCTACTGTTAATTTTTTGAGGAAATCTCCACAAAAATTTTCCAGAGGGGCTGTTTTCCAGAGGGGCTGCACCAGTTTACATTCCCACCAACAGTGTAGGAGGGTGGCCATTTTTCCACATCCTCGCCAGCATCTAGAGTCCTTTGATTTGCTCATTTTCGCCACTCTGGCGTGAGGTGCTATCTCAGTGTGGTTTTGATTTGTATTTCCCTGATGAGGAGGGATGCTGAGCATCGTTTCATGTGTCTGTTGGCCATCTGGATGTCCTCTTTGGAGAAGTGTCTGTTCATATCTTCTGCCCATTTCTTCACTGGGTTGTTTGTTTTTCGGGCGTGTAGTTTGGTGAGTTCCTTATATATTCTGGATATTAACCCTTTATCTGATATGTCATTTGCAACTATCTTTTCCTATTCTGTCGGTTGCCTATTAGTTTTATGGATTGTTTCCTTTGCCATGCAGAAGCTTTTAATCTTGATGAGGTCCCAATAGTTCATTCTTGCTCTTGATTCCCTTGCCTTTGGGGATGTGCCAGGTAAGACATTGCTGCAGTGGAGGTCAAGAAGGCTGTTTCCTGCTTTCTCCTCTAGGGTTTTGATGGTTTCCTGTCTCATGTTCAGGTCCTTTATCCATTTTGAGTTTATTTTTGTGCATGGTGTAAGAAAATGATCTAGTTTCATTCTTCTGCATGTTGCTGTCCAGTTCTCCCAACACCATCTGTTAAAGAGACTGTCTTTTTTCCATTGGATACTCTTTCCTGCTTTGTCAAAGATTAGTTGGCCGTACATGTGTGGGCCCGATTCTGAGTTCTCTATTCTATTCCACTGGTCTATGTGTCTGTTTTTGTGCCAATACCACACTGTCTTGCTGATGACAGCTTTGTAGTAGAGGCTAAAGTCTGGGATGGTGATCCCTCCCGTTTTGGTTTTCTTCTTCAATATGACTTTGGCTATTTGGGGTCTTTTGTGGTTCCATACACATTTTAGGATAGTTTGTTCTAGTTTTGAGAAGAATGCTGGTCAATTTTGATTGGGATTGCATTGAATGTGTACATTGCCTTGGGTAGTAATGACATTTTAACGATATTTAGTCTTCCAATCCATGAGCATGTGATTTGCTGTTTAAAGTCAACGTTGTGTTTTTTTTTTTTTAAATTTTTATTTATTTCTAGAGAGAGAGAGAGAGCGTGAGCAGGGGAGGGTCAGAGAGAGAGGGTGTCACAGACTCTGAAACAGGCTCCAGGCTCTGAGCTGGCAGTCAGCACAGAGCCCGACGCGGGGCTTGAACCCACGAACCGCAAGATCATGACCTAAGCGAAAGTCAGACGCTTAACCGACTAAGCCACCCAGGCGCCCCTCAACGTTGTGTTTTTAAGATTCATCCGTGTTAGTACTCGTAGCTCTGATTGATTCATGCTCCTTTCCCTTCTGTGGGAAAATTTATTTATCTTTCCCACAATTTGTTCCTATGTTCTTTTGCTGATGGTCCTTTATGTTGTTGCCAGTTTTCTTTATTACCATCCGTGGTACTGGGAATATTCTTCAAGTGTTTCCTTGTGCATATGCGTTAGAGTTTCTAGAGTATAGACTTCGACATGTAACTGCTGGATTACAGGACATACACATCTTTAACTTAATTAGATTTTGCCAAATTGCTCTCCAAAGTGTTGGTGCCAATTTGCACTTGGACTAGAAGTGTCTAAAAGGCCCCATTTCCCCTGGAGCTCGTCAGCACTGGGTATTTCTGGGTATTACGCTGGTTAATTACTGCCATTCTGATGAGAGTGAAGTCATCTTACAGTGTAAACTTAAATAGCACTTCCTGATTATTAACAAAATTGAGTAGCCTTTCATTTTTTTATTGGCCTCCATGCTTCACTTCTGTAATTTGCATACTCATGTCTTTACCCACTTTTTACTGGGTTGTATTTCTGTTAAGAATTTCTTTATATAGTTGGTGTACTAATAGTTTATTGTATGACTGTAAACATCTTGCCTCAGATGATGGCTTGCGATTTTGCTTTGCTTAAGGTATCTTTTGGGGTTAGTCATTTAAAAAATATTTTTTAAATAGGTAGTATAGTCACATGGTGAACGATACTATAAATATAAGTGAAATGATTGCTTCTCCTCCTGTCCCCATCTGTCCAGCCCTTCAGCGCTGCTATTTGTTTCTTGGATGTGCTTCCTGAATTTCTTGATGCACGTGCAAGCGCCTACAGATATATATCCCGCTGCGTATAAAATGTAGTCAAATGTATTTATCTTTCCCTTTATGGTTTGCGTTTTATATCCTTGTTTAAGCCATCTTTTTACTTAGAGTGTTGAAGGTGTTTTATGTTCTCTCTTAAAGGTTTTATGGTTTTGCTCTATCTTCTTTTAATAGGGATAGTTAATTGTCTTCGGGCCGCTGATCGAATCACGTCTGTTTCCTCCCTGATTTGTTAGCCATGCTGCCTCTTTTGGAGACTGTCCGGCTCCCATGTACATGGGGCTTTGTTTCTGGCTTCCTGTTCAGTTGCACTGGTGTATTTGTTCATCCCTGAAGCAACACGAATGAGAAATCTTATTTGAAGATCAGCCCTGCCATTCCTTATTCTCCAGATTGTCTTGGCTCTGTTTGGCTTCACTAGAATTAGATTAGCTTTGAGTGGAATTACATGAAACTTATAAATTAATTTGGGGGAACTTTCAGTTTTAGAATATTGGGACTTCTTAGTCATGAACATAGCATATATCATCATTTATGTCTTTTAAGTGTCTTAACATTTTTTTTTAACGTTTATTCACTTTTTTTTAAAAATTTTTTTAATGTTTTATTTATTTTTAGGAGAGAGAGAGACAGCGTGAGCAGGGGAGGGTCAGAGAGAGAGGGAGTCACAGGCTGAAACACGCTCCAGGCTCTGAGCTGGCAGTCAGCACAGAGCCCGACGCGGGGCTCGAACCCACGAACCCCGAGATCATGACCCAAGCGAAAGTCGGACGCTTAACCGACTAAGCCACCCAGGCGCCCCTAACGTTTATTCACTTCTGAGGGAGAGAGACAGAGTGCAAGTGGGGAGGGGCAGAGAGAGAAGGAGACACAGGTTCCGAAGTAGCCTCCAGGCTCTGAGCCATCAGCACAGAGCCAGCTGTGGGGCTCCAACCCACAAACTGAGAGATTATGACCTGAACCAAAGTTGGACGCTTAACTGACTGAGCCACCCAGGTGCCCTTAAGTGTCTTTTATAAACAAAAACTATTTTTTGGAAAGAGAACATGAGAGTCCAGTGGGGGAAGGGCAGAGGAAACTGGAGAGAAAAGAATCTCAAGCAGGCTCCCCACCAATGTGGAACCCAATACGGGGCTTGGTCTTGCAACTGTGAGATCATGACCTGAGCTGAAATCAAAAGTTGGGTGGTTAATCAACTGAGCCATCCCAGCACTCCTGTGGGTTTTTTTTTTTTCTTTTTTTCCCCTACAGAACACTTCCATATCTTTTGGTTAGATTTATTCTTTGGAAACTTTTTTTTTTGTATTATAAATGATGCATTCTTGAAAAATTACATTATCCATTGTTTCTATAGACCATCACAAGCAGCTTTTCTGTATTGAATGGTAACATCAAACTCTTATTTGTGTTTTTAGAAACTCTTGGATTTTTATTGCATATTTACATCTACTGTAAATAATGATATTTTTGTTTTTCCTTCTCAATCTTATGCCTGTTCTCAACCCATTCATTTCCTACCTACATATTTATCAGTCAGATTACTGTACTTGCTAGGGCCTCCAGAAAAGTAGAGGAGACAGAGAACATCTTTTTTTTTTTTTTTTACACATTTTTTAAATTTATTTCTAGGAGAGAGACAGCATGAGCAGGGGAGGGTCAGAGAGAGAGGGAATCACAGACTGAAACAGGCTCCAGGCCCTGAACTGGCAGTCAGCACAGAGCCCGACGCAGGGCTTGAACCCACGAACCGCGAGATCATGACCTAAGCGAAAACCGGACACTTAACCGACTAAGCCACCCAGGCGCCCCAAGACCAAGAACATCTTTGATTTGTTGTTGACTCTAACGGGAGGGACAGTAACGTTTCACCTTAAGTATGATATAGCTTTTAATTACTTCCATTAGTTTAGTTTGTATTAACTACTATAACAGGTTTCAAAATCTCAGCATCTATAGCAAAAGGTAGTTGATTCCTTGCTTACTTAAATTACAAATGCCATGTTTCTGATGGGTGGCCAGTTCTCTAACTGATGACATAAAGGACCCAGGTTCTTTCCAGCATGGCCTCTGGAAGGTACATGGAAGGTCCCACATGGGAAGGTTTTAATGGGTCAGGTGTGGAAGTAGTGCACGTCACCTAGGCTTCCTTTCCAGTGGCCCAGACTCTGTCATCTGGCCCCATATACATTTAGAGGCTGGATTCTGTGTACCTACATGTCTAGAAGGAAGAAGAAGTGAGTTTTGTGACTGGCTGCTTAGTATTTGTCCCAGTCAGCCCCTATAATCACTGAGCAGCTATTTCAGTCCTCATTACGTGCATGTAACATCTCCCCAAGGGACACACACCAGGCAACACCTAGTCACTACCTGCAGATTGAATTCCAGGCGATCTTCAGGTGATGTGCAGGCTCTCTTTGAGATACTGATGTCATTTGGTGATCTATGAACTCAAAAGACAGGTCGAGCCTCCCTTCCCCCAGCAAATGACTGGAGGCAAAGCAAGTGCAAGATGAAGCCCAGTGAGACTTTGTATTCAGACAGGGGAAGGAAGGAGAGCAGATACCCTGCTGTCCCTGGTCCACAGCAATGATGAAATGCTGCCTGCCTGACACTTGGAGGTCCCTCTGCCTGCTCAGTTTCAACTGCTAGTGTTCAAACCCAAAGGGCATTACTGGAGATAAGTCACAAACCTGTTATCCCCGAGGGAGCCTCCTTGTGTTCCTAAATGGCTAGGAGGCTATTTTTTTTTTTTTTTGAGGTTAAAAAAACATTTTTTTTTGAGAGAGAGAGAGAGAACAGGGAGGGTCAGAGATAGATAGGGAGACCAGTAATCCAGAGTAGGCTCCATGCTACCAGCACAAAGCTCGACGTGGGGCTCGAACTCACGAACTGGGAGACCATGATCTGAGCTGAAGACAGACTCTGAACCGACTGAGCCACCCAGGTGCCCCTTATTTATTTTTTAAAAACTATGAATGGGTATTGAATTTTATCAAGTGCTTTTTCAGTACCTACTGAGGTGATCAGAGATATTTCTTTTTTAATGTGTTGATGTAGTGAATTACAGGAATACATTTGGATCGGTCTACACTTATATTACTGGGATATGCTCTTGGGGGTCACGAGGCATTATCTTTGAAAGTATAATTTGCTAGAATTTTACTTAAAATTTTTCTCTTGTTCATAAGTGAAATTGACCCATAATTTTCATTTCTTCCACTCTTCTCATGTGGCATTTGTTTTAAGAGTTTACTAGCCTCATAAAGCGAATGGAGAAGCTTTTCCTTCTCTATTTTTTGAAACATTTTGTAGAAGATAGAATTGCCTCTTTAAACTGTCTGTGCCTCATGTTTCTGGTTTTGTCTCCGTGAGCAGATTAAGTATTGATTTGCTTTCTTTTATAGGTTTATTCGGGGTTTCCATTTCTTTTTGACTTTGTTTTGGCAAACCATTTTTCTAGGAAATGGTCCATTTCATTTCATTTCAGTTTTCATATAGGTTTCTTAAAGTTGTTCATAGTAATTCATTGTGGGTTTTTTTCTTTAATCTCTCCGCTAGATCTGTGGTAATTTGGTCTTCTTTTTTCATTCCTTATATTGTTTATACTCTATCCTGATCAGTGTTGCTGTGGATTTGCCATTTTATTAGTTTTTGCAAAAAACGAGTTTTTGGTTTTCTTAATCCCTTTTTATCATTTCTTTCTGTTAAAAACATCTGTCTCTCTTTTCTGCCTATTGTCTTCATGTTTATGGTTCTTTTTGTGATTCCTTCAGTTGAATGCTCAGATCTCTGATGTTGAGCCTTTTATTCTGTGCTAATGTAGACATTTCTTTTGAACATACATATTTCCCTCTCTTTTTTGATTTTGTGCATCATACAAATTCTGAGATACATATATCTTTAATCTATCTCAAGTAATGTTTATAGCTATATCTCTAATAACTTGTAATATTTTCTAATTTCCATTGCTATTCTTTCTTTGACATACAAGATATTTTCAAATTTACATTTCCCTCTCCACATGTGTAGAGGTTCTTGGGTTATTTTTCTTGTTACTGATTAGGGTTTTATTACATAATGGTGAGAAAACCTGTTTTGTGATTTTGGTCCTGTGGTATTGAAAAGTTTTTGTGGCATTGTATGGTTAGTTTTTCATATAGATTGTATTTTTCTCTAATAGCAGGGCTCTGCATATATCTGTGAATCAAACATATTTATTTTATTGTTCAAATCTTGTATATCTTTACAGTTTTTATTTGCTCAAGGCAGTTATTGAAAGACTATATCAAAATCTCCTGAAATGCTGGTCAGTGGGTCTGTTCCTCCTTATACCACTATGAAATTTGCTTTATATATTTTGAAGCTATGTTTTAAAAATAGCTTTTTTTTTTTATCTCCCTGGTGAGTGGCCACTTTTATCATGCAGTAATGGTCTTTATCCCTGCTGTTTGCCTTAAGGTCTATTGTCAGGAATTAAGACAACCAAAACAGAAAAAACAAAAAAAAAAAAACAATTTTATATCGGACTTGTATTCTAATCCATTGTTTAACCTTTTGAAATGTATATCCTTTTTTATTGAGATAGAATTCACATACCATAAAAGCCACTTTTATGGGGCGCCCAGGTGGCTTAGTCGGTTAAGCGTCCGACTTTCACTTAGGTCATGATCTCGCAGTTCGTGGGTTCGAGCCCCGCGTTGGGCTCTGTGCTGACTGCCGGCTCAGAGCCTGGAGCCTGTTTCAGTCTGCGACTCCCTCTCTCTCTGACCCTCCCCTGCTCACGCTGTCTCTCTCTCTCTCTCCTAGAAATAAATAAAACATTAAAAAAAGCGCCACTTCTAAAGCGTACAGTTAAGTGGCTTATAGTATATTCACAGAGTTGTGCATTGATGACGACTATCTGTTTCCAGAACATTCTCACCTTTTCCAAAAGAAACATTACCCATTAGCTGTCACTTTCCATTTTCCTCCCCCTTAGCCATTGGCAACCACACATTTACTTTCTGTCTTTATGGATTTGATTTTCTGTAAATGGAATCATAGAGTGTATGTAGAGTATGTATCCTTGTGTACCTGGCTTCTTTCACTTAGCATGATGTCTCAAGGTTCATCCAGATTGGAGCATGAATCGTTACTTCATTCCTTTTTCTGACTGAATAACGTTCTGCCTGTGCGGATATACTATATAGTGCCGAACCCTTCACCAGCTCATGGACAATTGCTGATGAAGGGGTCGGCACTATATGGTGTTTTCCAATCCACTATTTTCATCTTTTTGTATGCTTATGCCTTAACCTTTGTAAAGTTTCTCTTACAAACAATGTAAAGCAAAACTATATTTCTAAAATGTGATCTCACAATCATGTTCCATCGGCAAGCTTCTTCTGTTGTGATTACAGCCATAAGGATTTATTTTTAGCCTCTTGTTTTGTCATTTCTATTTACCATGCTGTTTCTTTGCCACTTGGATCCCCTCCGTTTTTGCTCTCTCTTGGATTGATAGATTTATTTTTTCGTGCGATAAAAATTTCCATTTGACTCCATCTATTGGTTTCGAAATCTTACATTCAATTTCAAAGCAAAAAACCCCCTTTTCTTCTTCTTTTTTTAATGTTTGTTTATTTTTGTGGTGGGGGGAGGTACAGAGAGAGGGAGACACAGAATCTGAAGCAAGCTCCAGGCTCTAAGCTGTCAGCACAGACCTGATGTGGGGCTTGAACTCACAAACCATGAGATCATGACCTGAGCTGAATTTGGATGCTTAACCAACTGAGCCACCCAGATGCCCCTTTCCTTTTTCTGAACAAAGCACAGACTTCAGGATGTTTAACTTTAATGACTTCCCTTCACCTTATGCATCATTATTGTCCAGCATTTTAATTTCACTTTGCTTTTCTGTCTCTCAGGTTGATAATTCTTACTCTTGGACTTCTCTCGGAGATATCCTCACTTTTTAGTGTCTCAAATTTCTTTCCTTCTCACTGTAATTTCAGTCTTCTAAAAGTAGACACCTGATCGTTTTTCAGGTACTAATTCTAGGTTAACCTTCTTTTCCTATCAGGCCTTTAAAACCTCATCCTGTGATCTTCTGCATTTTCCTATTGCTGTTAAATCGGTCAGCATGACTGCACTTTCACAGGCAGACTGTCTGTTTTGTTGGGTTGCTTTGAAGTTCTTCCCCTTGGTGCTCTGCTGTCTTACTACAAGTATGGATTTGCTTTTTAAAAATAATAAAAAAAAGTATTTATTTAGATCCAGGATAGTTACCATCCAGTGTTACGTTACTTTCCCATGTGCAATGTAGCGAATTCAGCAAATGGGGGGAACGGCTGAAATAGGTGAAAGGGGTCAAGGGTTTACTTGTCTTGAGCGCCCAGTGTGGATTTATCTATACTTTTCCTGCTCCGCCCTGATTTTCTGAGTCTTTTGGCTCATGGATTTCATCGCCTCTCAGCCGTTATTGCTGAGCTTTTGTCCAAGCTCCCAGGTCCTAACTTGAATTTGTCTATTGGAAGGGAGTTGCTATTTTTATTTTGTCTGCTCTATTTTTAACCCCCATCTTAGGTCTGCCACCTTTCCATCTCTTTGTGTTACATTTGGAGCATTTCTGCTGCTCTTGCTCTCTGTGCGAATGTGCTCTTGACTGTATTTATTGAACCTTCCGTTTCTCTTTCTCTATTTTTCATTAACAGAAGTTCCCCTTGGCTCTTTTTCATCTGGGCCTGTTCTCTTTTTGCAGCCTTTTATTTTTCTTTTGTGATTTTCAATTCCTTCCTTTGATTTTAATCATTTTAAACATGTTTTCCATCAAAGTATTTTAGTATCTGAAGTTCTTGTGGGTTTTATCCTGCTGTTTGTTACGTGTGTTGAACCTGGTGGGCTTTACCTCGTGTGGTTGGGTAGTTTTTTATTGTGAGCTCATATTCAACACAGGTTCATCTTTGAGCGTCCTGCGTGGCCTGGGTGGAAGGAAACCCTTTAGTGGTTTTGTATTTGCCTCCATTGTGTGCCTCGCTGGGGCCGCTGGTCCCGCACTAATTGCTAGGCTTGTTTCTCACTTTGGAGATTCTTGAACCCCAAAGATAGTATAAATTTGAACTCCAAATCTACGTGGTCAGTAGGGCCATGACTACACAATTTCAAGAGAGGCTTGTTCTCTCACCCAGATACAGAGTCCTATGTTTTTCCTTATTTCTCTGAACCAGCGGGTAAACTTTTCTGTAGAATCCCCTTTCCTTGAGGATGTGTCCCTTTGGTATCTCCTATGTATTCCAGCGTTTGACTTTACAATTCCTCACTTTGCTTGGTTTCAGGGCTTTTTTCTGTTTCTTCTTATGTATCTAAACCCAAGCCCCAGTTTGCTCATAATTCATCTTCTGATTTATCTTTCTCTATGTGGTAGCTTTGGTTCTCTTCAGCTCTGCATTTAAGAGTATTTGATGTATTTTTTTCTACCATTCCCCAGGTGGGAATAGATGTTTTGTGTTGGGGGGATATGGTTCCCTGTATTCCTGGGAACAGAAGGCTTTTAATAAATATTTTAAGATAAGACAAAGCATAATATAGAAAAGTACGTATAACATATACTTAATTATTAATTAAAAATAAGAATCAGGGCACCTGGGTGGCTTGGTCAGTTAAGCGTCTGACCTCCATTCAGGTCATGATCTCACTGCTAGTGACTTTGAGCCCCAGGTCAGGCTCTGTGCTGACAGCTCACAGCCTGTAGCCTGCTTCAGATTCTGTGTCTCCCTCTATCTGCCCCTTTCCCTTTCGTGTATTCTCTCTCAAAAATAAAATAAATATTAAAGAAAAATCATCATCACCAGGTCAAGGAATAGAACATTGTGCTTCTTTTCAGTAGCGATCTCTTCCCTTCTCTCATTATTCTGACTTCTGTGAAAATCTTTTTTTATTTGCCCCTTTTCATAGTTTTGTTACTTCTATGTGTCTCTGACAACGTACAATTTAGTTGAGCTTTGAATGTTTTTGGACTCTATCTCCTCTTGCTCAGCATTATGTTTCCGAGATCTCTAATATTGTGTGGAGTTGCACTTAATTAATTTTCACTGCTGTATTCTCTTATGTGAATATATCATAATGTGTTTGTCAGTCTACCTGTTTAAAGACACTGAGAGTTGTTTCCGGTGTTTGCCATTATAGCAAATGCTGTTGTGACTCTTGATGAACATGTATCCTGATGCATGTGGGTGTGGGTTTTTATTGTGCATTTACACAGGAGTGGAGTTGATGGGGCATGGGTTATATACTTCTCAAACTTTTTAGGATAACACCTAACACTTTTCCAAAGCCAATGGGCCGGTGTGCGCTCTGCCAGCCATGGGCGAGCGATCCCCATGCTCTCCACGATCACCATCATTTGTTACTATTGGTCATTTAAATTTTTGCCAGATTACAGTATATTTGTATCTGAGATACATTGACGTTACTTGATTTTATTTCATTTACTTGATTGCTGATGTGAGTGAACGTCTTTCTATATGTTGTTTGGCTTATCTGGGTTTGCCTTTTGTTATTGCGGAAATGCAGCAATATATATATTCTCCTGTAACTTTTTAAAAAAAGCTTATTTGTTTTGAGAGAGAGTGAGTGAGTATGAATAGGGGAGGATCAGAGAGAGAGGGAAAGAGAGAATTCCAAGATGGTTCTGCACTTTGAGTGTGGAGCCTGATGTGGGGCTTGAAATTATGAGCCGTAAGATCATGATCTGAGCTGAAATCAAGGGTTAGATGGTTAACTGCTGAGCCACCCATGCACCCAAGAGCATAGCTTTTAAGTTTTAATGTTGGTAGGCCTGTTCATCTTTTTTGGGGTGTCTTTTTAAACAAATTCTTTTTCTAGGACTTTAAAGTCTTAAAGTCCTAGAAAAGTCCTAGAAAAGTCCTAGAAAAGCCTTAAAGATGTTCTTCTAAACATCTGAAGATGTTCTTCTAAGCGTTACTTTGCAAAATGTACTTTGTAGAATGTATAGGGCGAGAAAGGGTCCACTTTTTTCCCCTTTAAGGATACCCAGTTTCCCTAGTACCATTTATTAAAAGAACTTCTTCTTTTTCTCAACAATCTGCACTTCTACACCTGCTATATATAAAATTTCCATGTATTCATATATCTCCTTCTCATTTCTCTATTCAGTTCCATTGCTCTTTGAGTACTGCTGCTTAATTTCACATTGTTTTAATTCTCATACTTCTATGGTAAGTCTTTTATTTGATAGGGCCAGTCCCTCCAAGCCTTGTAAAAAAAAAAAAAAAAAGATTTTCTTAGCTAATTGTGGCCTTTCAGATTTCTCTATAAATTTTAGAATTAGCTTGTCACAATTACCTCTTGAAATTATGATTGAGATTATAATTATTCTGTAAATCAGTTGGGGAAAATTTAACATCATTATATTATTAAATCTTCCAGTTCATCAGCATGGTCTATCTCTCCACTTACTGTCTTCACTCTCTCATGCCGAGTTCTCTTCAAAGAGATTCTGTAGATTTTATTGATTTTATTCCTGGGTACTTGTGGAAAAATGCTATTATAAATGGTATCTTTCAAAAGGATAATTTTTATCTTTACCCTTTGTGCTGGCATATAGAAATATAATTGATTTTGTTGTACACTGGTTTTAATCCAGTAGCCTTACTAAACCCTCATAAATTTTAATAATGTCTCTTATATATTCATTTAAATTTGCTACCTATATAATCTTGTTTCTTTCTTTTAAACCCTTAAAATTTCTCATTAATTTCTTGTCTTATTAATCTGGCTAGGACCACAGCGTTTGGGGCTGAATTGGAGCAGCAGTAGTGGGATCTTTGTCTTGTTCCCTGTCTGAAAGGGAACACGTCTTAAAATTTTCTACCAGCTCCACACAGACAGAAGCCCTGGGGTCACACTGGTCCTTCTGTCCTCACATTGGCAGACAGAGCCTCTGCCCTGGAGCCTGTGTGGTGGCCTGGGCACCCTTTGGAGTCTGAACTGTAGCAGGAACTGGAGCCTGGGCCTTGGTTTGAGTCTCACCCTTGGCCTTTGGCCCGCAGAGCCTGAGACCTTGGCAATGGGGCACAGACCATTTCCCGAGCTGGGGGAGAGCAGTGTAGGCTGCTGCAACCCTTTGAGATCTTGAACTTGACCTCCTTGGGCTTGATGAGGACCTTGATAGCCTCCGCACGTGCACTCATGGCCTTGGCTTTGTTGTCCTGCCTCCTCTTTGGGCCTTTTGTGTTGTGCTTCTTTGCCAAATGCATGTTCCTTAAGAATTTGGGGTCTACCCCCTTAAGAGATTTGTATCTTCGGGACCAGGTTTTCTTGATGCCATCCGCGTCGTTTTCAGGACTGGTTGTGCGTGGTGTGGTTCATGGATTTGGCTATGTGTGTATTGAAGCCCACAGCTCCTGAAGCACCTCAGTTTGGAGGATGAAGAAAGGGAACACATTCAGGGTTTTACCATGAAGACTGTTTTTCGTAGATTTTCGTGTCAGTTGAGAAAGATTCTTTCAGCATCAGGGGAATGCAAATCAAAACCACAGTGAGATACCACCTCACACCTGTCAGAATGGCTAAAGTTAACAAATCATAAAACAACCCAGGTGGGTGAGGATGTGGAGAAAGAGGAACCCTTTTGCACTGCCGGTGGGAATGCGAACTGGTGCAGCCACTGTGGAAAACAGTGTGGAGGTTCTTCAAAAATTTAAAAATAGAACTATCCTACTACCTAGCAATTGCACTAGTCGGTATTTGTCCAAATGATATAAAAATGTAGATTTAAAGGGGGCACTTGCACCCCAGTGTTTATAGCTGTGGTATCAACAATAGCCAAAGCATGGAAAACTCAAGTGTCCATTACTTGATGCTGTGCACAATAGTGCGCATGCGTACACACACACACACACACACACACACACACACACACACACACAAGAATATCACACGATGATCAAAAAGAATGAAATCTTGCCCTTTGCCACAACGTGGATAGAACTAGAGGGTATTATGCTAAGTGAAATAAGTCATTCAGAAAAAGACAAATATCATATGATTTTACTCATATGTGGAATTTAAGAAAACATGAGTATAGGGGAAGGGAAGGAGGAATAAGATAAAAACAGAGAGGGAGGCAAATCATAAGCGACTCTTAAATACAGAAAACAAACTGAGTAGGTGCTGGAGGGGTGTTGGGTGGGAGGATGGACTGAATGAGTAATGGGCACTGAGGAGGGCACTTGTTGGGGTGAGCACTGGGTGTTTTAGGTAAGTGATAAATCACTAAATTCTACTCCTGAAATCAATACTATGCTATATGTTAACCAACTTGAATCTAAATTAAAAAAAATTAATAACAACAACCACAAAAAGAAAATTTCTGTGTCTCGTCTGCAAAGAGGAAACCAAGAATATGAATGAATTTAGTATTTTTTCAGAGATTTTTACTACATCTCTTGAAATAAGTTTTTCCTCCTTTAATTTGGTATTGTAGTAAATTACATCAATCCTCTTTTCCTCCTGTTAAATCAACTTCACATGTCCAGGATTAATCCAACTTGGGTCATAACGCATTATTTTTTTTTAAGTGGCTGGATTTCATTTGCTAATATTTTGTTCAGGATTTTGGTATCCATGTGATCAGCAAGCTAGGCTAGTAATTTTTCCGCTCTTGGGTTGATTCTGTTGATTTTGGTATCAAAGAGTTATTCCAGGATCACAACATGAGTAGGGAATTATTTGGCTTGCTTTCTTTTCTCCGGCTGAGTTTGTATAAGTTCGTGTTACATATATATATATTTTTTAATATTTTTATTTATTTCTAGGAGAGAGACAGAGAGAGAGAGACAGCACGAGCAGGGGAGGGTCAGAGAGAGAGGGAGACACAGACTCTGAAATTGGCTCCAGGCTCCGAGCTGCAGTCAGCACAGAGCCCGACGCGGGGCTCGAACCACGAACCGTGAGATCATGACCTAAGCGAAAGTCGGACGCTTAACCGACTAAGCCACCCAGGCGCCCCATCGTGTTACATATTTCTTAAATGTTTGATAGAATTTACTAGTGACACCATCTGAGCCTGGAAGTTTTAAAATTATTAAAAAATTTGGGGGTAATTGTAGGTTCACATGAAGTTGTAAGAAATAATACAGAGACATTCCATGGGTTCTTGACCCAGGTTGACCTGAAGGTAATATGTGGCCGCACGGCAGTGCAAGCCCATGGCTCCTGCCACTGCTACAACCAAGATACAGTATTTATATCACCACCAGGATTTCATGTTTTCCTTTTTTAAAAAAAAATTTTAACATTCATTTTGGAGAGACAGAGACAGAGCCTGTGAGTAGGCGAGGGGCAGAGAGACACAGAATCTGAAGCAGGCTCCAGGCTCTGAGCTGTCAGCACAGAGCCCGATGTGGGGCTCGAACTCACAAACCAGGAGATCATGACCTGAGCTGCAGTCGGATGCTTAACTGACTGAGCCACCCAGGCACCTCTCATATTTTTCTTTTATTGTTATTACTGTTTTCTAAATTTAGAGAAAGAGAGCACAGGAGTGGGGGAGAGGGGCAGAGGGAGAGAGAGAATCTTAAGCAGGCCTCAATGCAGGGCTTGATCACATGACCTTGGGATCATGACCTGAGCTGAAGTCAAGAGTCAGATGCTCGGCTGACTGAACCACTCAAGTGCCTTGCCCGTTGTCCTTTTAAAGCTATTCCTGCTTTGTTCCAACCCTCTTAAGCTTTTTATTATCTCTGACAAGCATTAATCTCTTCTCTATTTTTATAATTTTGCCTTTTCAGGAATGTTCTATGAATGGAATCTTACACTCAGTTCACAGCCTTTTCCTAGTGACCTTTGCATTCAGCGTAATTCCCTGCAGACTCCTTCAAAGTTGTTGCATGTGTCAGAAATTTCTCTTCTCTACTACTGGGTAGAGTTTCTGGGTCTTGATGTGCCAGTTTGTTGAATCGTTCACCCGTTGAAGGACATCTGAGCTCCTTTCAGTTTGGGGCTGTTATGAATGAAGCTGCTGTGAACATTTGTGAATGGGTTCCTACATGAAGATCACTTTCCCTTTCTGTGGGAAAGGTGGCTGGATGTGTAATTATTGGATCTTATGGGTAGTATATTGCAGATTTACCAACGCTGAACTGTTCAGTTGTTTTCTGGGGTAGCTGCACCATGTTCCCTTCCTGCTGCAGTGTGGGAGCTGTCGGTTTTTCTGTATCCTCCATAGTGTTTGGTGCTGTCACTATTTTTTATTTTAGCAGAGTAGTATTTTAGCAATCCTGATAAAGTGATTAGTGAGATTTCACTGGGTTTCCATGGGCACTTCCCTCAGGTAATGATGTTGCACAATTTTTCCTGTTACTTACTATCTGTATACCCTCTTGGCCAAATGTTTTTGAATTTTGGAATTCATGCCCTTTGCGCATTTTCTAATTGGGTTGCTTGCTAGTTTACTGTTGATGCTGAGTGTTCTTTGTGTATTGTAGATATTAGTCCTTTGTTGGGTAGATGGTTCGCAAGTGTCTGCTCCTGTTTATAGCTTGTGTTTTCATTCTTTTAACAGGATTTTTCACATAGCCAAAGTTTGTAATTGCGATGAATTTTAGTTTATCAGATTTCCCTTTATGGATCATGTTTTTGGCATCAAAAGGTCCTGATGGGCACCCTAGGTCCTGATGAATTTCTACTGTTTTTTAAAAAAACATTTTGTAGTTTTGTCTTTTACATTTAAATTCATGATCTGTTTTGACTTAAGCTGAATTGGTTCTTCTTTCCTCTTCCTCCTCCTCTTTCTTCTCCTCCTTCTTCTCCTTCTTCTTCTTCCTATAGAAATCCAAGTGCCCTACAACCATTTATTGAAAAGGCTGTCCTTCCTCCATTGAGTTGCTTTTGCACCTTTGGAAAATTCAGTTATGAGTGGATTCTCAGTCATATTGCCTCATTTTCAATTATATCATCCTGGGTCCAGTCAAGAAGCCAAAGCTATACCATTTGAACAGCAGAACTTAATATAAATAATTCCTAATTCATATCAGGTGGTTAACTACCAAAAGAGGTTTAAGTGGATTTTATGGGATCCCAGGGAACCACGTGCAAGGAGGTTGCTCCTGCCTTCATCCAGAGGAAGAATGGACAACGAAGGAAGAGGGGAGTTAGGAAGGCACACCCCCATCCCTCTACAGGGCCCTCCTCATGCTGAAGAAACTTGTTAGAGGCAGTGAGCCACAGCTGGTTTGCCCGGTGGGGAGACAGCTGCCTAGGGGTGTGTCTGGAGCTGTAGCAGAAGGGGCTGCTAGGCTGTGACATTGTGGGCTGGGGCTCCTGAGTTCCAGGAGGACATGGTGTCCCTGACAGTGCAGCGGGGGCTGTGCGTGACAGCTGTTGATGTGAGCACCAGCAAGTCATTCTCACACCAGTCCTCTGCTTAGTGAAAACGAAGGGGAAACTAGACTCCGAAGGGAAGGGGCCATCTTGCCACTGCCGACTCCCACTGTCTCCAGAGCTCTCTGGAGATAAAGTGTTGCACCTAGGCGGGTGGCCCGGAGTTCACTCCAGGATCACAGGGCAGGGGAAGGAGGGGGTGGGAAATAATAAACTCCTCACTGACATACAGACTCTCTCTCTTTTTAAAATATAGTTTATTGTCAAATTGGTTTCCATACAACACCCAGTGCTCATCCCAACAAGTGCCCTCCTCCATGCCCATCACCCACTGTCCCCTTTCCCCCGCCCCCATCAATGAGTCTTAAGGGCAGGTGTCTTAGGATTCTCCAGAGAAACAGAACCATCAGAAGAATGTATGTGTGAATGTGGGTTGGTGTCTGTCTCTGTTATTGTCTGTCTGAGAGAATTATCTCACAAGATGGTGGAGGCTGGTGAGTGGAAACTCCGTGGCCAGGTAGGCTGGCAGACTCTACACCCGGGAAACATTTATGCTGCTGTTCGAGTCCAAAGGCAATTTGCTGGCAGAATTCCTCCTCATTCTAAGGAGGTAACTCATTTTCATTCATTCGTTTGTTCATTATTTTAGAGAGAGAGCGTGCAAGTAGGGGAGAGGGAGAGAGAGAGAATCTCAAGAACGTTCCACACTGAGCATGGAGCCCGATGTGGGAGCTCCATCCTATGATCCTGGGATCATGACCTGAGCTGAAATCCAGAGTCGGATGCTCAGGGCACCTGAGTAGCTCAGTTGGTTAAACCTCCCACTTCGGCTTATGTCACGATCTCACAGTTGGTGAGTTTGACCCCATGTAGGGCTCTGTGCTGACAGCTTAGAGCCTGGAGCCTGCTTCAGAATCTGTGTCTCCTTCTATCTCTGCCCCTCCCCCACTCATGCTGTCTCTCTCAAAATAAACATTAAAAAATTTAAAAAAGAGTCAGGTGCTCAACGGACTGAACCCCCCATGTGTCCCATAAGGAGGTCACTCTTTTTCTATCAAAGCCTTCAGGTGATTGTATGAAGCCCACTTACACTATGATGAGTAATCTGTTTTACTCAGTCAACTGATTTAAATGTTAATCTCATGAAAAATACCTTCATAGAAACATCTAGGATATGTTTGACCAAATATCCGAATACTGTGACCTAGTCAGGTTGAGAATAAAATTCACAATCACAGAAGGTACTCAGCCTTTCACCCTTAAGTGTAATGTGAGCTCTAAGGTTTTATCACGCTGAGGATGCTTCTTTCTCTTCCTTTGTTGCTGAGAGGTATTTTTTTTTTTTTATCATGATCACATGTGAATTTTATCAAGTTCTTTTTCTGCTTCTATTGACATGATCACATACTTTTTCTGTTTTTACTCTGTTAGTATGCTAAATTACATTGATTTTCTTTCTTTCTTTTTTTTTTTTACAAATAGTTTATTGTCAAATTAGTTTCCACATAACACCCAGTGCTCATCCCCACAAGTGCCCTCCTCCATGCCCATCCCTCCTCCCCCCACATCCATCAGTCCTCAGTTTTTGTCAGCATTCAAGAGTCTCTCATGGTTTGCCTCTCTCCCTTTCGCCCACCATTTCCGCCCTTCTTCTCCCCCTTGGTCCTCTAAGTTCCTCCTAATCCTCCTATACGTGCACGCATATGATATTTGTCCTTCTCTGCCTGACTTATTTCGCTCAGCATAACACCCTCAAGGTCCATCCATGTTGCTACACATGGCCAGATTTCATTGTTTCTCATTGCCATGTCGTATTCCATGGTATAGATAAACCACATCTTTTTGATCCATTCGTCCGTGGATGGACACTTAGTCTCTTTCCATGTTTTAGCTATTGTGGAGAGTGCTGCTAAAATTACATTGATTTTCAAATGAAAATCCAATCTTGCTTTTTGGGATAAATTCTACTCGATCATGATGTATTATTCTATTTCTTTATTTTTGGATTAAGATTGTTAAAATGTTGCTAAGGAAATTTGTATCTGTGTTTCTGTTCTTGAGAGGTGGTAGTAGTAGTAGTAGTAGTATGTGTGTGTGTGTTTTCCTTGTGATTTTTTGGTCTTATTTGGTATCTTGATAATGCTTGCCTCATAGAAATCAGTTGGGAAGTGTCTGCCCCCCCACATTTTCCTGGAAGAATTTTTGTATAATTGGTACCATTTCTTAACTATTTGACTGAATGTACCAATGAAACCATCTGGCCTAGAATTTTCTTTGTGGAATGTTTCCATTTGCAAATTTATCTTTTTCAATAGACGTAGAGCTCTACAGGTAGTCTCTCTCTTCTTGAGTGACCTTTGGTTGTCTGTCCTTTCCGACTTTGAGAATTTGAGTACCAGAAGCAAAAATGTGAGTTTATATCGATATTTTCAATCCATATTAAAATTACAGAGTTTTTCACGAACATTTTTTGAGATTACTCTGTTTTCTTGTGGGTCAACATAAATCCTGTGGTAGTTTTTTTTTTTTTTAACATTGTTTGCCCATACGTTTTCACCTGCACATGGATGTATATCATGTATACTGTAATAGTGATATATTATTAGTACCATTACTTGTGCTATTATTGTAAAACTATCTTATGTACTAAGCAGGAAAATGCTAAGAAGAAACCCTATCAAACCCTATCAAGGGTGGACTTCCCTACCCTTGTAGTTGGACATGCCTCCGAGACATAGTTCTGGCTACTGGATTGTAAGGAGAAACAGCATATTTTCACTTGCAGGCTAGATCACTTAATGGAGGAGTCTGGCTTCAATTCTCTTTTTCCCAGGCTCAGCAGGTGTGGAAATGTATTCAGTTGGAGTATTTATCAGTCTTGGTCCTTGAGAAACTATAACGAGCAGAGCATTCTGACAGTATCTCCTTGGATGTATGGCGTGTGCAAGAAATAAATCTTGTTGTTTGAGGCTGCTGAGGTGTGAAGTTGATAGTTAGTGCAGCAAAATCTCCTGTCCTGATTGATAGGGTTTCTTCTTAGTGTTTTCCTGCTTAGTACATAAGATAGCTTTACAAGAATAGTACAAGTAATGGTACTAATAATATATCATTATTACAGTATATATGATACACATACTATTCTAATATTATTAGTGATACCACTACTAGGTAAGGCTTAATATATTTTTTTTTCTTTGCAGTTCTTGTAGCTTTTATTATGACCTACTACTACTGAGCCTCAGCAAACAACTATGTTCCAAGTACCTTGAAATGATCGTCTTTCTGTGATTATGTTACCCATTTTGTATATTGCTGAGACATCTTTAAACTGAATTTGAGGCTTAAGGTTTTGTGAGCCACGTGGGTGGTTTGAGTTTGGTGTGCAGACGCGATTCCCAGCTCTTAGCAATCCCCCCCTCCCCGCCCCCCAGCACTAAGGAAACTTTCCTTAAAATTCCCTGGGGCTAGGACAGGGATCAGCCATTAGACTTCTAGTTCACCCTTAGTCAAGGGTTTAGCCCTTTGAGGCCCTGGCTCCCTGTGAGAGAGGGCTCCCCCCAGACTCTCACCTTGGGCAGGTCCTGCCCATGTGTCCCGGAGGCCGTCAGAGCGAAATCCTGAGTTGCGTCTGAGAGACCTGGGCTCTCCTGACGCTGGCAGCCTCAAGGCCCTGCTTCCACCAGTGGATTCTTACTCTCTTGTCACCTCCTTGGTGTTTGAGATGTTCTCTTTAAGAAGTTTTTTCTCCGTATTTTTTATATATTCAAAAAACATTTTTTTAACATTTATTTTGAGAGAGAGAGAGAGAGAGAGAGAGAGTCACAGCATGAGATGGGGAGGGGCAGAGAGGGAGACACAGAATCGGAAGCAGGCTTCAGGCTCCGAGCTATCAGCACAGAGTCCGACTCTGGGCTTGAACTCACAAATCTTGAGATCATGACCTGAGCCGAAATCAAGACTGGGATGCTTAATTGACTGAGCCATCCAGGTGCCCCACCCCCTCTGTATTTTTAATGGTAGAATTGTTTGGGATTATTGGCTGTACCATATCCTTAGGGAGGGAAGCCTGATCATTGTTTCTGAGGTAGGAAGTGATGAGGGATTTCTCTGTGATTCTATTATCTTCTTGTCACTTGTGTGTGTGGCTTCCTTCCTTCAGTTACTTGGGAAGGAATATGCACATTCAGCCCTGTTGTCATTGCCTACGCCTGGGGGATGAGAGTCTCCTCACAGGGTCCGATGTCATTAAAGACACAGTCCTTCTTGGCCTTTCCCATCCCGCAGGGAGTGGGTGGGGGGGAAACCACCGCGACTCCCTTGCACCTGTGCAGCTCATGAGTGGGCGTTGCCGTCAGACTTTCCTTCTCCTTTTTAAAAAAGTTTTTTTTTGATTTATTTTGAGAGAGAAAGAGAGAGTGCGAGAGCGCATGCGTACAAGGGAGGGGCAGAGAGAGAGGGAGAAACAATCCCAAGCAGCCTGTGCCAGCAGAAGAACCTGACAAGTGGCTCGATCCACAAACCTTGAGATGATGACCTGACCTGGAATCAAGAGTCCAATGCCTAACTGACTGAGCCACCCAGAAGCCCCAGACTTTTCATCTTTTTAAAAAAATATTTTATTTTTAAATATTTATTTTAAAGTTTTTTTTTTTTTTTTTTTGAGAGAGAGAGAGAGAGAGAGAGTGTGGACGCCTATGTGAGCAAATTGGGGAGGGGCAGAGAGAGAGGGAGAGAGAGAATCCCAAGCAGGGTCTGCAAGGTCAGAGTGGTTACCTAGAGGTTTGTGCTGATTGAGATCGCCCCTGGGGTTTTCAGAAAGCTTGACGAGTGAGGCTGTGCCTCCCTTAGGGGTTTCCCAGGCTCTCTGTGAGTCAGGTTTCTTTGTTGTGTCCCAGGGTTGCCGAAAGTCTCCTCGTTGGAGGTATTTCTGGAAGGTCTAGTTCTACCCACTGGACACAATGTGAGTCCTTTTGAGAGGTTGTCACCTCTCGTCTCTTCTTCCTGGGCTGCTCCCTGCTGGTCCCTCTGCTGACCAGTGTCTATTGTCTGGGAACTGGAATTCACTTTGGCAGGAAGCTCTGTCTGGAGATGATGGGCTCCGATGGCCAGTGGCCTTGGAGAAACGGGAGCTGAGGAAACAAACACGTTTTCTTGGGGCAGATAAGATAACTTTGTGCACATAAGATGGTATCTGTCTAGACTTGCATATAATACAATGTAATGTGTATTACATAAAAAACATTAGTTTTTACAACTTTGTAGTAATTTTAGATTCAGGCATAGCCAGGCCCGGCTTGTAGAATTGTGGCTCTGGGACCATCTGCCGTCTACTCTCCAATTTTCCTTCCTGGCCCGCCGGCCCCTGTATATTGGGGTATTTGGACCTGAGCCTTCTCTGTGTTCCTTCTCAGCCCCCGGGGGTCTGGGTGTGCCCTGTTTCTCAGCTCCCTCTGTCGTGTACGGATATTGCCCTTCCTCTCGGAAGCTCATTCTCCGTCCTTGCCCGGGTGTGTCCCCACCCCACTTGTGCAGTCCCAGCTTGTTTGGACACCACTTGTCTCCCGTCCCTGTAGCCCATTACAGAAGCTTCTCTCTGGTCTTCAGAATCCCAGGGCTCTGTGCTCATAGAAAGGATCTGTTCAGCAGCATGTGCGAGCCTCTGCCTGCCTCCTCTAGGGATGTCCGCTTTCTCTCTTTTCTCTGACAGTCCTTTGTGACTCCCCCTGGACAGCATCCCCTTGAGCAGAGTGACCCCAGCTTTGGGCCTCTGGGTCCCGGCTGCCCTGTCACTGTCATTGGTCTTCTTCCTCTTTAGCTTGGACGTTGAGCACCCAGGACCCTGGCAGGGAAGACGGTCTCCGGAGACCGAAGAATGCTCTCTAAAGGATGCTCTCCGTCTCCATAGCAACATGGTGCCCTGCCAGGCCTCTCCTTCACCTCGGCCTGCTGTGTTTAGTTGTTCCCCTTCATGTGGCTGCCCTGCCCACGCTGCCACTGTGCTGGTCTCTCCTGGGTCAGCGGGCCGGTTCTCGCCCCACTGGTCCTCAGTCAGACCACCCCCTTCCCCGACCTGTGGCTTCTACCTCACTGCACCTGGAAAGCCTCTCTGGATCAAGGCCACCTGCACGGCCCCCCAAGGATTCCAAGTGCCAGTGTTTCTTCTCGGGTCCATTTGGTCCTGTGGACTGTGGGCTCCACGTGGGCAGACCCTGGGTTCAGAGACGGTTTTGGGAGAGCGGTAGTTGAACGGGAGGGCGGATACATGGAGAAGGTTGGGAAGGTGTGCCGGTTGTGGGCAGAGCTGAGGACTCCGTCCCCCTCCGGGGCCTCCCAAGGCTGGCTGCACAGCGCTGGGCCCACATGTTGTGTGTCTCTTGCAGTGGCCTCTGTTCAGGCCGCTGATGAGACATTGGGTGGGACACAGTCGAGATGAAAACTTCGGCCGCCTGTCTGGGGCAGGGCTTGTGGGCTGTGCCTTTGTGCTCCCTCCCCCCACGCCCGCCCCCCACCCTGATTCCAACACCCACTGTCCTGGGGCTTGTGAGCAGAAAGGAGATGACCGGAGTGTGTGCAGGGAAGAGCCCAGCCTCTGCGGCTGTGAGCAAGTTGATGACTGTTGTCTGCTCGCTACCCAGAGGTTTTGGGTTCCATTCACATGCATTTCCTCTTGCCTGAGGGGACCGTGCCGACCCCAAATCTTGAGGGCTCATCTGGGCAGCTGGCTTTCCTGAGGTGGAAGTTCAAGCAGAGCAAAGCCCCTGCTGTACGTGGGATCTGCCATTGGGGGATGGGGTTGCAAGGTCGTGGGCCTAGAGCAGCTGTGGCTCTGACCTCTGTGGAGATGGGTACCGTAGGTACCCACGGGTTTAGTGGGTTACTGATTGAGAGCGTGCATTTTGGCTTTATAGAGGTGAATTTGAATCTGGCTCTTTTGCTCTGAGCTTTCATTTCCTCTTCTATGAGTTGGAGATAACACCAACCCCTGCCTTGTGTGGATAATGATAAGGTATAAAACTAGTTCTTAAGTACCTGGGTGGCCCAGTTGGTTAAGCATCCACCTTCGGCTCAGGTATGATCTTGTGATTTGTGAGTTCGAGCCCTGTGTTGCACTCTGTGCTGACAGCCTGGAGCCTTTTTCAGATTCTGTGTCTCCCTCTCCCCCTTCCCCTCCCCTGCTCATTCTCCCTCTCTCTCTCATAAAAAAAAAATTTAAAAAATTTACAAAAACCCATTAAGTGTTTATTGCAGCATCTGGTACATCAGTTATTTTTCCAAGAGAGGAGATGAGCATCATCTTACCCATCTCCACAGAGGTCAGAGCCACAGCTGCTGTAGGCCCATGACTTTGATGATTAACTTTATGTCTCAACTTGGCTGAGTCATGGTGCCCAGATAGATAGTTGGTCAAACACTCTTCGAGGTGCTTCTGTGGAAGGAGTTTCTGTCACTTAAGTTAACGTTTAACAAGTAGACATTGAATAAAGCAGATACCCTCCAAAGTATGGTGGGCCTCATCTAATCAGTGAAATGCCTTAAGATAAGAGACTGACCTCCCCAGACAAATTCAGCCAACAAATTGTCTTTGGACTCAAACTACACACTTTCCGTGGGTCTCCAGCTGACAGCCTACCCTGCGGAGTTTGACTTGCCATCCTCCACAGTTGCAGAAAGTAATTCCTTAAAATAAGTCTCTCCTTTCTCTCACCTACATGTGCACATGCACACACACGCAGTCTATTGGTTTTATTGCTCGGGAGAATCTATACTAATAGTCCTGGTACAGTGGATGTGAAGCTCACCAAGGGCAAGAATTGTGTCCACTTCTTCCAGCGCTCATTGCCCCATACCTAGCCCGTGGCGGGCACACCGCACTGGTAGGTTGGTGATTACCGAGTACTTTGTATGTTCTACATCCTGGCTAGAAAGTCTGTCTCAAAGAGAACCAAGAGCTACTGGGGACATAGCATGACTATGGCAAATTGTGAAGATCTACCAGGCAGGTGAAGAGAAGTTTTGATCCAGATGCTGGTGGGACATTTGGGGACTTGAAACTTTAGCATGGGGGAAGGGACTTCCAGGTTCAAGTGCCTGCCTTTGCCCAGCAGCTCCTGGGAGCAGGCCAGAGGAGAGGCCATTTCTCTTGGCCCTTCTAGAGCCTGCTGTGGTGATGGGGACTGGGGAGAGCTGTGTGCATGGCCCTGCCTTAGTCTCTTCTCGATTCACCAACTGTGCACAGACTGGCAGCAACAGATGGTAGCTTTTCTCAAGTTTTATTGTAAAATCCTCAGAAAAAGAGCATTTACAACGACAATACTTGCTGAGAATTTGTGCATCGTCTTTGTATCAAGTGGTACTGCAGTCACATGGTGTGTTCAATACTGTGCAATACATCAAAGTAAACACAAACTTATTTCAAATGCCACGTACGGTTACTGTGTTGGTACAAAGTTCTACTAAAGTTGATGTATTAAAAATAATTTGTATATATTGTATAAATAAGGAAGAATTCACATGTATCGTAAGTACAGGAGGCCTTCTGAGGAATACTGGTGATTACAGAAAATAGATTTGGTGTCTACGCATCCGCTCAAAATAATGTATCTGCCTTGACATAAGAGACCTGAAAGCTTTCTGAGGTGGGGGAGCAGGAGAATCTTAACAGGACAAAGGATGTGTATGTGACTTCGTATCTTGAGGACCGTTCAGCTACATGATAGCACGAATCGCGGTGTGATCACTCTGACAACACTCCATGCCCACTTCTGTTTTGAGATCATCTCACAGGGCCTTCAGAAAGTGCGAGCAGGAGGGAGAACGATGCTGGGTGACAGAGCCAGGGGCTGCTGTGGGGTCTGGGGTGGTGGCTTATGGACCTGTCATCCTGCACCTCTCTGAATCAGCTGAAGTATCTTTACTGACTCTTTTTTTTTCTTAAAAAATTTTAAATGTTTATTTAGTTTTGAGAGAGACAGACAGAGTATGAGTGGGGGAGGGGCCAGAGAGAGAGGGAGACACAGAATCTGAAGCAGGCTCCAGGCATTGAGCTGTCAGCACAGAGCCTGACGCCAGGGTCGAACCCACGGACTGTGAGATCATGACCTGAGCTGAAGTTGGTCACTTAACCGACTAAGCCACCCAGGTGCCCCTCTTACTGATTCTTAAACCGATGGCAGATGTCATACTGGACAGAGGATGAAGGTTTATATTTAGGGAATCTTGTCTGAGAGAGAGCACTTGGGCCCCATGATCAACAGAGACTAGTTGCCCTTCTTTACAAATGAAGCCCTGATCTTGGCAGGCGAACGTGGTAACCACTACCCTATGGAACTCACTGGGAAGTTCCGAACTTGAAGAGTGTGTTCCCAAAGGGCAGCATTCTCTGACTCTTCCCTGGTGACATGTGGAGAGGTCACCATGCTTGGGGCAGGGGTGAGTCAACAGTTACTGCTTTGTGCAGTGCAGGCTAAGCCTTCTAGGGCCCTCAGGGGCATGGGCCATGGTCTCTAGGGTCACAAGGGAAATAGATGGTCCCATGTTGGTCAAGATGAGCTTGGAAGGTGTGTGTGTGTGTGTGTGTGTGTGTGTGCGCGCGCGCATGCATGTGTCTGTGAGAATTGTGGGTTTGTCCAAGAACAACAACAAAAAGTACATGTTCAACACGTGCTGGTCCAGGAAGCCTCACTCTCAGTTTCGGAGGCCAGTCCTGCTCTTCCCATGCTTTCCATAATTTCACACGCTGTGTTTGGTTAAATCCCCACTGCTGCCTGCAGTCCCAGAGCAGGTGAGAGACCCTGCTTGCTGGGCTCCTACTGCCGGCTGTCTGGCTGATGCCTGAAGCCTGCAGGCCCACAGAAGATGCTCACATTCTCAAGTACCTTGGCAGATAATCTGGCGAAGAAAAGCAGGAAGTGGCCAGAGCCCCACCAGGGATTTTGGGGTCCTGTAGTCAGACCTCGAGAATAGGCACCATGTATTTTCTTCTTTGAATCTTTTAAGCCGCTCAATGTTTTGTAATCTCTATGACTTTGGAGAGAAGCCATGGCAGCTAGTGTCTTTGTCGACCAAAGCTGCTCTGTCTCCGTGCTAGTCCGGGAGCAAATAGTAGCATGTGGCACTACGAGTGACTTATTACTTGGACTTCAAAGCTAGCTAGCAGCATGGGCAAAGGCCATCGTGGGGAGCGGTGTGACTGTAAGGTCAGTTGCTCCTTGAACTGTAGGAGCTGTGGAACAGCCACATGTGCAGGAGACCTGAGGCATCAGAGGGGAGCCAGAAAGGCCGAGAGTAAAGTGGGAAGGACGGAGGTGTGGCATGGGCCCTCTAAGGGAATGAAGCATGGCTGAGACATCATGGTCTCTATTCCCATCTGGCAGTTTCTGTTTGACAACAGTTGACTTCTCTGACACCTGTGAGCTTGCTCTGATCTTGGTCACCTCGTTTGGAAGGGCTGCGAGCTACCGCATGGGGGTTGTGATTCTGGGCAGCCAAGGGCTGTGTCCCCATGAGTTCTGACCACATGTGGAATGGGATCTGGGGTTCTGGGTGGGGGAGGGCAGCAAAGCATTTCATGTCAGTGTTGTCAGCCCATGTCCCCGTCCAGCTTCTTGAGTGGGGGCAGCTGTTGGAGGAGCTGGGTACAGGGAGAAGGTGAGGTAGACTGGCAGGTGAATGGGAGGGAGGGCGAGTGGCCTCAGCAATCCCAGAGGTTTGCTTCTGGAGAGGAGGACCCAGGACAGGGCTGTGGGATTTGGTGATGAGGGCGGTTCAGCGTTCGCCGTGTCTGAGTGAAACATACAGTGAGAAAGGAATGATGGCGTTGCCAGCCCCTGGTAGAAAAGTACATCCAGCCTGGATCTGGTGCACATCTCAGTTCTGGATTCTCCTTTAGTTCACAGGTTATTGGTCAACAGAAAGGAAGTTGTGGCCACACAAAGCTAACTTCAGGCTTTTCTCCTAAATGAGGCCTCAGCAGTTAGATTTCTTAGGGCAACAGGTAGTTGCTTTCTTTGGGGTTGAGGGCCATCCTCCAGAGCCCTACCTGGAGCTGGGAGCCCTTTTCTGCACAGAGCAGTGGAGAGGAAAGGAGATGGCAGGGATGGGGTGGGAGGGGGCATGCCGGGGCTGAGCTTCTTCCTCTGTTCATGATGCATCTAGATTCAAATTCCTACGGCTTGGTGTTAGTAGTTGGCCAGCCACACTTTGTGGTGTCCTTCCAGCTACTTGCAGGGGCTCACAAAAGGTATAGTAAGACGCTTGAATTGACTGGGAGACCTAGGGAAGAAGCCTGGACCAGCCCCAGTTAGGGTTCATTGGGCAGGGTTGCTGGGGTGGGGATGATGGCATTTGCCACACAGTGTGTGCTCCACGCCCAGGCCTCTTGTGCGGAAGGTTCATGCAGTCGCCTGGAAGCGGGCACATCCCTCTTACTACCTTCGATTGGTAGAAGCTGGGTGGACTTTTGGATCTAGTGCCTCCCTGTGGGGTTTTGCTCACTGGGGCGGAAGGAACACCAGCTCCCTCCATTTTACATCCTTAATATCAGCAAAGATGTAGATTATTTGTGAGTTGTTATGAAAAAAAAATGCTAGGTTGAATTTTTGTGAAATTAATTTTATTTCAAAATTCAGTAAATTTTGAAATAGTTCCTTATGAAAGTGTCTTTGTTAAGACGAAATGCTGCTTTAATGTAAAATATTAGCTGTTAGGTGATCTTGTGTGTTTGTCAAAAGGACTGTGGCTGGGCCGGCAGCAAGGCTCACCTGCTGCATAGCTTCTTATACCAGTGACTTTCAGACTGTGTTCCATTGAGCTGCTTCTGGGGCTGGAAGGGACAGGGGGTGACCTGGCCAGCCTTTCCTCTGCCTCCCACCCAGGAGTTCTGTTGGTTGCTGTGAAGAGAAAGCATTTACTCTTTTGCCTTCACAAATGTGCAGGTTTCACTCTTTTTAGGCCTACGAATCCCTGCTCAGATTCAACAGTGTGCAGAACGCTGGCTGTGAGCCCTAAGCTGGCATCTCCACTTAATTGCACAGTGAGTCAGCCCGAGGCAGAGATGCTTTTCAGACACACTCAGAAACAGAAGGAATGGGGCAAAGGAATGGGTGCGGCAGACTCCTGCCCAGATCAAAAGGCTTGTTGGGATTGGATTGGTCTTCAATGTGGGAACCCGTGATCCAGAAGGGCTGGTGTCCTGACCTGGCTGTTGGTAGGCTGTTCCTTACGTAGGCTCAGAGACTTTCTTTCTCTGCCAGGGGCTGTCACCATCTGGAAGATTTTTCCAAAGGGAGACGTTGGTGAAAGTTGGAGAATTGCAGTGATAAAAGTGGAAGTCTGGAAGTGAATGTGTCAAGAGATTGAGGCAGGAATAAACAGAAAGGGTGAGAGGTATTGCCTATCCATCCCAGCTCTTGGGAAACTGAGCGTGTGGCTTTTGGAGTCCATCCTCTCGACATGTAGCTACATCTTAAGGACATGTAACAAAACCTAAAGTATGCATGTGCACATCTGAGCACACTCTTGGGAGTTGGAGGGGACAGGTATTTGTTGTACCAAGACACATGGGACAGAGGACTGGCTGATTTCAGGAAATCGGGTTGGGGTATGCTCGGTTGGCCCGTCCGGTGAGTGTAAAAGGGACCTGTGTGTATTTACTGCAAGGCAGGGTCTGTGTCTTCCTTTCCCTGAAAAGGGCCAGTGATCAGCACGGGAAAAGCATAGCCATGTTGGTGGGTGAAGGGGGCTTCCCTAGGTGAGCTGTCCATGATGAGCCCACTTCTTGCAGCTTCATGTGGCTTGAAAACTGATCATTCAAGCCAGAAAGCATACAAGTGTGTTTTGGCCACTGAGACGAGGGAGAAGGAGAGGGCTATTATGGGAGTCCCAGAGCGCACATTCTCCAACATGGGCTGTCTTCCCTGGGCCAGCTGGGTTGCATTACCTCCATGCCCCCCCAACCCCGCCCCGGCAGCCCAGCATTGTCTGAGACATAGGGGAATCGTGCAGCATCCGTAGCCTGCATCCTGCACCCCACCCTCCCCACATCCTTTTGACTGTGGGGCTTGCAGTGTGTATCACTGGGGACTGAAGGGCCCACATGTAAGAAAATACTGAAATGTGCCGTCTGTGCCGTGAGATGCAAGGACTGGTGTGCTAGAGCCAAGTGCAAGGGTTATGGGCAGCAGAGAAATAGATTTTGGAAAGGGGTAACCTACAGCACCCACCTGGCCCCTACACGTGTCCTTGGGGTTTCTGTGTTGCACCTGGAGGCCACCGTTCTGTAGACTGCCCCCGGGGCAAGCCCAGTCTGCCCTCAATCTGGAGAACTGGGCCAGGCTCCTCAAACATCCCCCTTCTGCGGTAAAAAGCAGGCACACAGGGTTTGTCCTGGTCTCTGCGTCCCAGCCCAGAACAAAGGCTTTGCTGATGTGGTGGCCATATCTGTACTCAGGGCGTTGGTGGCATAGAGGACCATTATTTCTGGATGCCACCTGTTCTTTCTGGCTGTGGGGTGTGTCGGGGGGTGACTCTCAAACTTGGTCTAAGGCAGGGGAACAGAGCGGACGTCGGAGAGCATCTTTCTGCTTATTAGCGTTTGAGATTATAAAAAATTATCTTTTAATCAAAATTTCCAAAATAAAGTAAGTGATTTCCCCATCCCCCCAAGACGCAAGAAGTCTGGTTGGCTCTCCCTCGGGCTTACACCACGTCAAATGGAAAAAAAGCATGAAGCAGCTGCACAGGAGGAAAGAAGGTCCGGAAGGAGGGTGGACGTGGCTCTCACGCCGGGAGTGAGAGCCTGGGCTCCCGCGGAGCCCGCTTCCAGGCCAGGCTTCGGGGCCACTCCATCAGGGTGAGGTCGGCGGGACCCGGCCGTGACGGACAATGAGTACTTATGTGAAGGCAACCGACACAAGCGTCAGCCTGGAAAGCAGGAGCTCTCGGTCCCACGGCGCTCCCCGGGAGACCTGGCGTGTGGCTGGGCACAGAAATGATCCCTTTCCGCAGCAGCGTGTGTTCTCACCGTAGCTCAAGGCATAAATCATACTTCCCAACGAAAAACTCCAATCTGGTTAGCAGCGCATACCTTATACTAGGAAACTTGCAAGGAGGCCAGTGCTGAACCACAAAGCGAATACAGGTTTTGCGTTTGTCTGTGAAAATGTACAGGGCGCCTGCTTGGGGCTGCGGTGTGAGGACTCGGCGGTGCTTAAGGGGGCCCAGGGCTCTGCTCCTGGCTCCTTCATACCTCGCCCACCCACACCACGGTGGTCCCCCGCTTTACGCCCGACACCTCACACCGCAGCGTGTTTTGTCTCCCGTTGACGAGAAACAGCGACTCTTGGGCCGGGACGAGGAGGTACTGTCCGAAGAGCCCGCTGTCCCTCACGATCCTGTGGGGCCCTCCCCAAGGCCACGCGGGCCCCATGGGCGGCTCCTTCAAGTTCTTGAGCACGCCCATCTTCCCCGTGGACAGCTCCAGGAACAGCAGGTCTGGCCCTGTCTCCAGGGGGGCGTAGATGTAGTACTGATCCCCGTGGGTGAAGGAGGGCTGGAAGGCCACATCCGAGATGCCCTGGCTTATTTTCAGGCTGTAGAGGGTCTGGATCTCCCCGTGCAGTGTGATTTCTTGCACGTGCAGCTGGGGGCTGGTGGCCGCGGCGCTGACCACAAAGCGCCCGTCGGGGGACACGTGTGGGGTGCCGGTCACGTCACCATTGGGGCCGAGCACAGTGTCCGTGACGCTGTCGAGCAGCAGCTGGGGGGCGGCGGCGGCCGGGGGGTCCTGTTGGCACTGGATGAAGAAGTAGCCGCCCAGGTGCGTGTGGCCCATGGCCTGTGGCAGGCAGCCGTGGCTCTGCAGGCTGATGGTCTTGAGCAGCACCAGTGTTTCCAGGTCAACTTTGTGAACCGCGGGGTCAGCCTTGCTGAAGATGAAGCCGAACCTGTAAAAGGAAGAACTGAGGTCAGGATCTGTCATTCCTCTAAGTGATGGCACCCTTTCTCTTCCCTTTATCCTAATCCTTCAGTGCGCTAATAGCCTCTTAATTAGATGTGCCATCCTGCAGGGCCTGGCTTCCTCAGTGATTCATCTACGAGGTGAAAATGAAGGCAGTCGCGTTGCAAATGCTCCGGAATTTATGCTCTCCTAACATGCACTCGTGGCTAGAAATGGTAGAGGAGAAGTGTAAAAGTGCCTTCAATAGCTTCTCCCTTTGGGATGCCTTCACATCAGCTCTCCCGAGGCCTGGTGCCAGGGGGGAAGAGGGGGCCCACTCCTGGAGGGAAAAGACAAGAGCCCCCATCACCTGCGAGGAGGACCGCAGAGGCGGGCTTGATGCTGCTGTTCTCTGGACTAAACAGAATCCACGCAGGCACTGCCAGCCAACAAGGACTAGCTTCCTCTGGCGCTCCCTCCCTGGGGGAGAGGAACATGGAGGGGCGGCCTCTCCTGTGGCCATGTTTACGATGCCCAGGGGAGGAACTTGGGCAGGGGGTGCTGAGGACAGCTTTTACCTTTGCAGCTAGAGGGCCCTGGCGTCGCTTTGTTCCCTGCTAGCTGCGGAGCCGGGCTTGGGGATGGCCTCTCAGAGCCTCTGTGATTCTGAGGAGGGCAGTTCCTGCCGAGGGCTGCTGGGAGGACTGGATGAAAGACGGAGCCTGAGGGGCGGGGCCCAGCAGGTGGAGGCTGCTCACATATGGGCTTTGCAAAATCCGCTTTGGAGGCGTGTGGCAAGCTGCCAGAAGGCCTGACCCCAGGCAGGACTTGGCTTTGACCTGAGAGCCCCTGCCTCAGTCCTTGACTCAGAGAGGCCTTTTGGTGCTGTGGATGCCTACGGGGAAGAAGAGAAACATCTCCTCCGCACTCCTCTCTTGAATAACTAACTGAGCCTCTGAGTGGGGGAACTGCCCACTTGAAAGCATCTTTAAAAGCATCCTTAAAGAGACCGAGCATGGAAAGAGCAGGAAACTAACAAGGAACTTGAATGTGGAACACCACACAGAGGTGCCACAGAGCCTGTAACTGTGCTCAACTCTCGCCTGAATTCAGCGTCTTTGGGGGGCTTTCACTCTTTAGCAAGCCCCAGAATCTTAGAGGCTCCTCCCCAGTGCTGTCTAAGGGAGGGGTTCATAAAGGGGACGTTTCCTTGCTTGGGCTTGGATCAGTGGGTGGGCCTCGTTTTAAAAGTCCAGCTTCAATATATAAAACAGGGTCCTTTCTTCCTGGAGAAAGGGGCTTGATGTCAGACAAAAGAAAGGCAAGGCTTTGTGGTCTGTGGCGACTTTATACAAGAGCAGGCTGACTCTTCTGCACTGGTGACTTTAAGTGTTAGGGGCTGTCTGACCTGAACAGGCAGGGGGAAGGGCCAGGCTGGACTGAGGGTGGCAGTTGAGGTCACTGGCCACCATTATGAGGTTATTCTGGGTGGTGACAACCAGACCAGCAGAGGCGTGGTTCGCTGGCTGGCCCTCTGTATGGCTGTTCTGGGGGCTTCTGGAAAAATCATGGGCAGTGGCAGCAGAGAATAAGGCCCTAAAAAGAGACCTGGCCTCGTATTTGATCTGATTCTTCATGGCTGTGTAAATTTGGCCCGTGTTTTAACTTCTCTAATCCTGTTTCCTCATCTGTATAAAGGCGTCGAGACCACTTTTCCTCGTGTCTTTGTGTCTAACAATTTTAGTGCATGATGTACGAACCACTGTTGCTGCCTTTCCTCTATGGTCCTCACCTTCAGGATGAGACTTCTTGTCCTCTGTGGGCCCCTGAGGGCTGTAGGAGCTGAGTGCCTTCCTTAACTAAGACAATTAAGGACTAGCCATGGGTCCATTCCTGTCCCCTCATGATGGAGCCTCAGGCCAGCTTGGGGTGAGCGGGACAGATGGAGAAGGAGCAAGTCTCACAGGGGGCAGATGCAGCCACAGGCCGGGCTGAGCTGGACTGGGGGGCTCCTTAGGCCATCGTGGGCCTGTCTCACCTGACATGGTTGATGATGAGGTTTGTTGAAGGAATGAAGAAATCATCCACTTGTGCAAACGGTGTGCGGATAAGGTGTTGGCCCTGGCCGGTGCTGGCTTCTGTGATCACCTACAACAGAGTGGGGGTCCTTGTGAGGGCCCACCCACGTAGGGGCGGGAGGCCTGGAACCACTCACACATGCTCGTGAGGCCCCTCGGCAGACCCGCTGCTTCAGGAGGAGATATGGATAAGCCCCAGTGTGAGAGAGGGGGCGGGAGCAGAGTGGGGGGCTCCTTGGGAATGTCGTGGGCAGGGAGTCCCCTTTCTGGGGAGAGGGAGTGGCAGACTGGGTACGCATTTCTGAATCACTCCCTCCTGCGCGGCAGGCCTGACTTGAACTTGCGGCACATCGCCAGCTCCAGAAGGCACAGGCTGGGAAGGGGGGGATCATGCTGGGTTCCCAGAACAGAAAGATCACTCTGTTCAGAGCCCATCTCCCCTACAACTGAGAATCCCACCTTCTCAGCACTCAGGCCACCCGGGGAGGAGAGGAGAGAGCTTTTCAGTCATGAAAATGTCAAATGGTGCAAGAAATTATTGATGCCTTATTTTCCTTTGATGCCGGGTGCCTGGGCCCACGTGGTGGGCATCTCTATCATAGCCGGCTCACAGAGGTGCTCTAGGGGAGTGGTGACTCCATGATTTCCTGGAGAAAGCAGGAATCCTGCAGAAGCCCCATTCATTGATGCTACTCAAGCCATTTAGATGCCTTACAGTTAGAATGCCGGGGATCGGGTCCAGTTGCATAGAGGATCTGTTGTGAGAAACATAGCATCAGGCCCTGTGTTTTGTACAAATTGGCAGTGACAGAGCATTGCTGCCTCTGTTTCTCTGTCTCCTTCTGTAACACCTTCTCCTCTGTGGGGTTGGCAGGAGGCAGCCGCTGCCCTTCTCTGGTGTGGAAAGCCCCTGCTGGGCCTGTGTCAGGGAAGGTCACGCCGGCAGCACAGAACAGAGCTGTGATGTCAGAGGTTAGGTGGGATGAGAGCGGTCTGGAGGTCCTCCCAGAAAGCCCGCTGTGGTCAGGCTGAGCATGTGTCCATCAGCTATCCCAGCCTCGGGCATGGCCAGGCCAGAGACATCGTGCCTGGGGCCCCTGGCCTTCTTCATGTGCTCCTCAGCCTCCAATCTCTAGGCCATGGTCCCGAAAGGTGGGTGACTCACAGCTAGATGAGGCCGAAGGGTCACAGGGTCAAGCCTAGGACCTCTGAGCAGGAGAGGAAGAGCTAGACCCTGAACCCACAGCTGAGATACTTTCTCTGATCTTGATAGTGTGGCCATGTGTACAGGGTCCAGACTTCTGCAGCCAGAGGCTGAGGACAGTTTTTGTTGGAGTTTTGTGACTCACGTGGCTCGGAGTTCTGGATGTTTTTACCTTTTAAGAATAGAACTGCCTTCTGGCTCTTGCTTTTATGGGGAAACAAATAACACCTATCCAGCCTCCTCAGGCAGGGTTGAAGTTTCAGTTTTTTCTGGATCATGCTTCCTGTGGGGTGGAGGTGGGAGGGGATAAGCAGGCAGGATGCTGGATTGGAATGAGGAGGGCTGTGATGTTCAGCCTTGGGGCAGCTCTAATGTTGTCACATTACATTAGGTTACTTTTCTACGATTTTAAAAAATGGCCAAATGATACTTCCATGTCAAGTCCGTGGGAAACCAGTCTGGGCACTGGGCATGAAAATATCAGCATCAGGAAACTGGATCATGAGAGTGTCTAGGGGAAAATGCCAAAGAATTCCAAGAAGCCATACAATCACTGCTGGATACCAGGCCTGTCATTTTAGCTTCTAATAGAGATGGAAAATTACAGGCTGTCAGCGGTCAGTGTCATTCACGCTTCACCACTCTGACACCCTATATTCAGAGGTTACTTCATCAAAATGCAGTACCACGGGCCATTGAACTTATGTGGGTATGAACGCCTCATCTGTCTCACGAGTTGTGAGTTCCTTCTTGGCCTTGCGTCCTGGCATGTTCCTGAGCACGTTGGTGCCCAAAAGATAATTGTCGAACTCCTCAATTTCGTTGGCTCTGTAGGCTTGCTTCAGGAGTCCTACATACATGGCTAGGTATCAGACAATGTCACTTGATAGTTGGTGTGGGGTCTTAGAGCATCTCTCTAAGAGGGTAGTCAAAGCCGGCTGAGAAGGGAGGCTTAGCTGGGGGGCTTGGGACTGGTGGGCCAAGGAGCAGTACGGAGCATTCCAGAAAGTGCCCGAGGTTCCAACACTGGCTGTTGTGGGAAGGGCTTCATTTATAGAAACACCTTCATGTAGTCCAAGCAAAGTTTTGTTTAACCAGTTCCTTAGTATTAGATATTGAGAAACACTATATTATTTTTTGTGTGGCAAATATAAACACTGCAGAAAACCCATAATGTAGCAGCTAAATTTTTGTCTATTCCCATGACGTACCCATTGGAAGTCAAGTTGGTGGATTCAGAAAAGCACTGTTTAGTCTCTTGGTTCTCATTTCCAAACTGTGCACCACAAGGGCGGGGCCAGTTGACATTTCCAGGAGAGTCTGTAAGTAGTGGTTTCTTTAACCCGAATCCATAGCAATAAAAGTGACTTTATTCAATCTGGTCACTCTCCTGTCACCGTGGAAAGCCTACACTGTGCCCGTGGGATGCTGGACATTGTGACCTAATTCCTGATAGTAATCAAAATGCCTTTTGTGTTTGGGCATTTAGGTCACCTTTGCTCTTGGTTTTTGGGAAATAGGATTCATTATATTTAAGAAATTGCCTTTCTGTTCCTGTTTTTAAGTATTTAACTGAGAATGTCTACTGTATTTAATTCAGTGCCTTTTCAACATTTATGGAAAGTAATAGGTTTTTATTTCCCTGTTTTGTCTGTTAAGAGAATGCTGACTGATCTCCTGAGAGTGAACCATCATCATACCCTGGGACTTTGGTCCCTGCATTTAGATGCATTGCTGGACTCTGTTTTTAATACCATGTTTAGAATTTTGCTTCTTTATTCATAAGTGAGATTAGCCCACAGCTTTGTTTTTTATACAGTTTTTAGTTTTTATAATTAAAATTATGCTGGCTATTTATTTTATTTTTTTACTTGTTCCTTTTTTTTTTTTTTACAAATAGTTTATTGTCAAATTAGTTTCCACATAACACCCAGTGCTCTTCCCCACAAGTGCCCTCCTCCATGCCCACCCCCCTCCCCCCCACATCCATCAGTCCTCAGTTTTTGTCAGCATTCAAGAGTCTCTCATGGTTTGCCTCTCTCCCTTTCCCCCACCATTTCCGCCCTTCTTCTCCCCCTTGGTCCTCTGTAAGTTCCTCCTAATCCTCCTATATGTGCACACATATGATATTTGTCCTTCTCTGCCTGACTTATTTCGCTCTATGCTGGCTATTTAAAACAAAAAAGCTGTACATTTTCCTCCCTGTGGTCTGAGAGTGTTAAATAATATTAAAAATATTTTTTGAAGGCTTGATAAAATTTAGCCGTATGTTTTTCTGTGGTAGCTCTTCAATCTTTAAAAAAACCTATAATTACTGTTCTGTTTTGGGCTTCTGTCTTTTTTGGTCAGTTTTTACTCTACCCCAATGTGGGGCTTGCACTCACCACCCTGAGGTCAAGAGTTGTACAGTCTATAGACTGAGCCGTCCACGTGGCTAGATTTTGCAAGCTGTCACTCACTTGTTCTAGGTTTTAAAATTTGGTGCCCCTGAGTTGCAATGTATTATTTTCCAGTTATTTCTATCCCTTCATATCTGCAGTAATAATCCTTTTCTCATGCCTCCCATGTATTTCTTTTTTCCCCTTACCAGGCTTGTGAAGGATTTCTGTTTCTCTTCATTCTTTGGTTTTATTTAATTTCACTCTTCTCCTCCTTACTACTCTGTTCTTTTTCTCATGTACTACTTTTTTTTTTTTTTAAATAGTTTATTGTCAAATTAGTTTCCACATAACACCCAGTGCTCATCCCCACAAGTGTCCTCCTCCATGCCCATCCCTCCTCCCCCCACATCCATCAGTCCTCAGTTTTTGTCAGCATTCAAGAGTCTCTCATGGTTTGCCTCTCTCCCTTTCCCCCACCATTTCCGCCCTCCTTCTCCCCCTTGGTCCTCTGTTAAGTTCCTCCTAATCCTCCTATACGTGCACACATATGATATTTGTCCTTCTCTGCCTGACTTATTTCGCTCAGCATAACACCCTCAAGGTCCATCCATGTTGCTACACATGGCCAGATTTCATTGTTTCTCATTGCCATGTAGTATTCCATGGTATAGATAAACCACATCTTCTTGATCCATTCATCCGTGGATGGACACTTAGGCTCTTTCCATGTTTTAGCTATTGTGAAGAGTGCTGCTATGAACATTGGGGTACATGTGCTCCTATGCATCAGGACTCCTGTATCCCTTGGGTAAATTCCTAGCAGTGCTATTGCTGGGTCCGAGGGGAGTTCTATTGCTAGTTTCCTGAGAAACCTCCAGACTGTTTTCCAGAGGGGCTGTACCAGTTTACATTCCCACCAGCAGTGTAGGAGGGTGCCCGTTTCTCCACATCCTCACCAGCATCTAGAGTTCTCTGATTTGCTCATTTCAGCCACTCTGACTGGCATGAGGTGGTATCTCAGTGTGGTTTTGATTTGTATTTCCCTGATGAGGAGGGATGCTGAGCATCGTTTCATGTGTCTGTTGGCCATCTGGATGTCCTCTTTGGAGAAGTGTCTGTTCATATCTTCTGCCCATTTCTTCACTGGGTGGTTTGTTTTTCGGGTGTGGAGTTTGGTGAGTTCCTTATAGATTTTGGATACTAGCCCTTTATCTGATATGTCGTTTGCAACTATCTTTTCCCATTCTGTCTGTTGCCTATTAGTTTTGTGGGTTGTTTCCTTTGCTGTCAACACAAGTACTTCTTGAGGCTTTTAAATCACAGACACTCAATGTTTCCAGCCCTCTCTGTCTCCCATTGGTCTTGATGGGGAATGGTCGCTGTACCATTGTTTTTGAGAGCTTTTGTAATTTCCCTTGTACCTTCCTTTTTGATCCAGCAGTTGTATATCAGTGTTTTCTTATTAGGTTTTATTTTGATTATTTTCTAATTATCAGATGATGTTGCCTATAACATCTACAAGATTTTTTAGTTTTCTTTGTTTACAGATACACTTGTGTGGATGTGGACCTGTCAAAAAACTATTCTGCAGATGAAAGGTGTGTATTAAACCAAGTTGCAATGTTAATCGATTTTTCCATGTCACTCTTTCATCTCCTTTGTACAATTTAAGTGCATTTTAAATTAAAAATTCTTTTTAAGTAGGCTCGATGTCTGGGGCAGAGCCCAGTGTGGGTCTTGAACTCACAACCCTGAGCTTAAGATCTGAGCGGAGATCAAGACTCAGACGCTTAACAGACAGATCCACCCAGGTGCCCTAAGTTCTTGTATTTTTAATTGCTCCTGTCAGGCATTTAGTTGTTAATGTTGCTTGAAAACTATTGGCTATTGGAGAGACCTTGTGTCTCTCCATTTGCTGTTTTTAGGGCCATTGACCTTAAACCCTACCTTGCCTGATATGCCTGAGTGGCAGTATTAATATATTCTTGTTCACCTGTCCTCATTCCTGCCCCTTTAAATACCACCTTTTATTCTCTGTTTCATGTGCCTTTCTTATGAACAAGTTAGAGTTTCCTTCATTCCTAACACAGTCTTATCATCTCAGCTTTTAGGAGAATTCAGTTTGTCACATTTGGAATAATGAGCTGGTCACTTCCCATCTACTGTTTCCAAATAGATTCTCTACATCTTCTCTTATCCCAGTAAGATATTTCTAAGTATTTTTTAAAATTTTTTAAGGTTTATTTATTTTGAGAAAGAGAGACAGAGTGTGAGCAGGGGAGGGGAAGAGAGAGAGGGAGACAGAATTCAAAATAGGCTCCAGGCTCTGAGCTGTCAGCACAGAGCCTGATGCGGGGCTCGAACCCACGAGGGAGATCATGACCTGAGCTGAAGTCGGATGCGCAACCGACTGAGCCACCTAGGCGCCCCTATTTCTAAGTATTTTTACGCCCTCCACTTTGTTTTACTCCATACGGTTATTTTTACTGAATTAATTTATCTTCGGTTATAGCCTGGTATCAGGATTTCTCATTCAGCCTGCCTTTCCTAATTCCAGCATCCTTATTTAGAACTTAATACACATTTGCAGAGAGCATTTCCTCATCCATCCTAGTTCCTCCCTGGGTGCATTCTTTACATCAGTCTCCTCCTGATCTTTCTTCATCTGGATGTCTCTGATCTGGTTCGTCTGGTGTTTGTCTGGGATCCTTCCTCAACTCTGTTGCTCAGAGCATCCAAGTGAATGATGCACTCTCTGGATTCGTGCACATACTGTATCTTTCTTTTGTCCTGCCAGGTGTAGGAAGGCTTGGCTGGGAAAAGGATTGCTCTCCACGGACCTCAGCCATGCAGATACCATGGTCCGCCAGCTCCTGTTACAGGTGAGAAATCCAGGGCCAATCTCATATTTTCTCTTTTATACATCACCTCTGAAACCATGCGTTTTTCAACTCCTCTGCCTTGTTAAATTAGGAAGTCATTTTTGGTTTCAGCAAAAAAAGGTTTTGGCAGCCCCTCCCCTTGAATGATCTTGGAGGCTTTCTGGGAGCTGCCAGAAGGAGGGCCAATAAAAATGACAATTGCCCTGGGCTTCTGCTCTGCTCTGAATGACCTTTATTCAGGCTTCGAGGCATGTAATGGATTTTTTGTCAGCTCGCTGGGGCCCAGGTTGATGGCATCCATCAGATGACAAGAGTCTCAATTTATAGGAGATGAAGTCGTGTCTTCCCCCTGGCCCAACTGTGCAGAGGGAGACAGGCAGGTAGTCCCCTGGAGGAAGCCTCTGTACCTAGGTGTCCCTTTGCTCTTACCCGTCTTGAGAACAGGGTGAACTTGACTCTGTCTGTAGCCCTTCTCAGGTGGGGTTCTGAGAGAGAACGACCCCCTCAGGTCCTGAGGCATTCACTGTATGAAACGAATTAACTTCTGTGCATCTAGAATGGTTCTCTGTAGATCTTTGGGATGATTCTGGCATTTAACTCATTTTTTTTTGAGGGCTTAATCCTCTGTTGCACCCCTGGATGAGAACGGCCCAGTCATGTGTACCACAGGGGTGATGTTGACCTCCTCTGGCTGGTGGAGGTGGGCAGGGATCCGCCAGAGCTCCTGTGCCCAAACTCAGCTACTGCATGTACTTCCTCTTGGAGTGCTGAGCCAGGGGCAAGTTAGTGAACTTTCCTGTGTCCTAGCATCCTGTAAGCACTCAGTAAATGCGCTTCCACTTAGGGACATAATTGCTGCTCCTACTTTTCCTTCCTTATGGGCCTGTATCTAGCACTTGCTTTGATCCTGTTTTCCTGGCCAGCCCAAGGAGAAGAAAGTCCTGGATCAGGAGAGGTGGGGCCTGGGAGCCACATTCTGGTTGTCCTGACATCAGAATCTTATCCATCATCAGTATGGATGTCTTTTAAAGGTAGGGGTGGCCAAAGACACCTTGCAAATTGCCTGTGAGGGGCTTTGGCCCAAGGTTGTTTCCTAGTCTCCCCTCAAGCCTTGATGGGTAGATTTTGGATACATGCGATTAGCTACCTAGGGTAGCAAGAGACACTTATTAGACAGGGACAGCGTCCTTTTTTCCTGTGGGTGTCAGTCTCCACGTGTTCAACATACCTGGAGGCTTGGTTGGGACTTGTGCACATCCCCCCAGCTCAGGACCCACACTTGGTCATGAGACTTGTCATAGGACAGCTTAGCTGGCAGAGGGTCCACACCTATGGACTTGAAAAAAAATGGGTACAAGTGAGTCATCATTATCATAAGCTGACATAGTGGTCAGTTCTGGGCTTTGTGTAAATGGTTGTCATGCCCAAGTGAGTGGAAAGCCAACCCTGCAGCTTTGGCGATGAGCCTGCTTGGGAAGCCAGGGCACAAGCCACCTTTCTGGGTTTGTCTCTAGAGGCATAAAACAGTTGTCAGTAGTTCAATCCCCTTTAAAAACGTCTTGTGTGTTTTACTTAAAGGGGACGCAGACCCTCTTGGCAAAAGCCTAAACCCAGAGGCTTTACTATTTCCATTGAAGAATCAGCTGCAGGACTCATGGGTAATCGCTCTTGGAAGCTGTTTGGGCTCCTAGAACCCTCCGTGTCCTTCCGGTGCTGTCTTTGGCTGGGACTCTGGTGAGTTGGCCCTTCCTTCTGTGTCATCTGAGACTGACTTAGTGATCATACATTATCCCCTGCCTCGTCTCTTTTCACGGCCTCTATCTGTACGTTCTGTACATCCTTCACCTGTAGCCTCTGGGACACAGACTGTAGGATCAGGCAGACACCTTTTTTTTTTTTTTAAACTGCTGTAACTGAAACTCTTATCCCAGGATAACAGAGCCTCCCCTGTGGCCCTTTCAAATGGAGACTGTTTTCTCCTTTTCTGTCTACTACTTCTGTCTACTCCTTGTCATTGGTCCACATCTTAGCCACTCCCTTTGTTCACTAAAGATGTCAGACTTTCTGGGGGAGAAACCCACCTCTACCCTCCTTTGACTCCTTGGTCAAAACTTCTCTGAAGAACTGGCCGTGGAGTTCCTGATCCATTTCTCTTTAACATTCTCATCAAGGTTCTGTCTTCATCACTCCTCTGATTTGTTTGAAGATCTTTATGTCAGATTCAGAGAGCACTTGGTGATCCTCCCCTTTATTGACATTTCGGCAAGATTCCACATGGCTAACTATTCCCTTCTAGAAAACTTCTCTTCTGTCAGCTTCCTATCTCCCTAGCTTCCCTTGCTCATTCTGATTTCAAAATGTTGGCATGTCTCAGGTCTTCCTCTTTGACCACCTTCTGTCTGTCTATATCCCTTCTCTGGGTGAGTTCATCTGATTTCATGGCTTCAGATAACCTGCTCTGCTCTGATGACTTTAGAACTCATTCCTCTGTTGACGACCTCAACTTAACAAATACAAAACTGAAGTCTTGACTTTTTGTCAGTCCCTGCTGACCTAAATTCCTTCTCCATTCATTACTACTTGTGGAGTCCCCTTTGACTTTCTTTTTCTTCTTTTTTTTTTGTTGCTCTAATGTAAAGCCCTTGGTCCCTGGAGCCTCTTCCTACATTCACCTACCCCAGCATCTCCCAGCTTCCTGGTTGCTTCTCTTCAGGTGCTAAAGGCTCTTGCATCTGGCATAATCTACTTGTACCCAGAGCTTCTTAACCCACTACCAATAACACCATCTTGATATTGTCTCTAGTTTCTTCACCTCTTTTAAAAACCCACTTGATTATGCATTCTCTTCAAGTTACTTGATTTGTCTCCCTTCTTCACAGCAAAATTCCCCTAGTGTTTGCACTACAGCCTTCTCTCTCCTTTCTATTTACCTTCGCTGATCGCATTTCATATTCTCATTATGAGGTGGTGTGGAGTAGCAGACTGAAGAGCTAAACCAATAATTTCCTAAATTCAGAACAGTGTTCCACAGTCTTAATATGCTGAGGAGCAAGGTATGGAAGGGAAAAGATCCTGAAGAACATACCAGGCTCACAGTTAAAAACCCTGTAGGGCTAACTTCTAGGTCTAGGAATAAATCAGAGGCAGAGTAAGGCTTAAAAAAATTCAGTTAAACCTTGATTCAACTTAGCATTTTATTAGATTAAAATGATTCTTTCTCTACTCTCTCTGCCTAGCGGAGAGGACAGCCATTTCAAGTATTTTTTTAAAATGGAGTATCTGGCATTTAAAACATTAATAGCCACTACAATATAGACTATGAGACCAAAAAACAACATAAAAAAGATACTTACAATTTTATATACCTAGGTAGAATTGAGTAGAAAAATGCAATACCTGAAATTAAGAACTCAATAATTAAGTTCTGTTAAATCGATATTAGACCTAGCAGAAGATAGGACTAGTGAACTTAAAGACAAATTGATAGAACATACTCAAAGTACAAAGAAACAAACAAAAGGATGAAAAAAAAAAGACTAAAACAGATGAGTGGGACACAAAGATCTTTTTTTTTTTTAAACAGAGTTTCTAAAGAAGCCATGAGAGAGAATTCCAAGCCGATGAAAGGTATCAAGCCACACATTCAAGAACCATTAGGACTCCCAAATCAGAATAAGTACAGAGAACACCATACATGGGCACATCATAGTAGAACTGCTAAGGAACAAAGAGAAAATCTGAAGAGTCGTCAGAAAACAAAATGATACACGACCTTCAGAAGAGTGACAATAAGCCTGGCAGGTGACCTATTAACAAAAACAATGGAAGACAAGGGAACAGCGTTTTAAAATGCAGACTATAATTACCAAGGTAGAATTCTATCTCCAGTGAAAATAGGATGTATTGCCAGCAGATCTGCACTAAAAGAACTCTTAAACAATAAAAATGATTCCAGACAAAACTGTGTGCTTCAAGAAGGAATGAAGAGCAGTGAGAAAGTGAATATAGAAGTGAATATAAATGACTATCAACTGCACAAAATAATACTAACTCATGTCTTGTGGGGTTAAATTACATATAGAGTCAAAATTCACTTCCACAATAATGCAAAAGGCAGGAGAGGAGTTAAAGGAGTTGGAGTTAGTGTATGGTTCTATCATTATTAGGGAAGTGAAGTAATAATTTGTTCAGGACTATACTGAGGCAAGGATGCACGTTATAAAGCAGAACAGGTAGATTTAACTATATAATTGCATTAAATATAAATGGATCAAATGGTTCAAGTCAAAGACCAAGATTATTACAGTACACAAAGGCCAAAACCCTAATACATGGAGTTTATAAAAGGCCACGTTAAATATGAGGACATGGGAGTAAAAGGATTGGAAGTTGTACCATGTTAACACTAATCAAAAGAAATCTAGAATTAGACAAAAATGGACCTTCAAGCCAGAAGTATTGCCAGACATAGAGATATTTTGCAAGAATAAAGAAGTCTTTGCCCCAGGAAGTTATTAAAATTTTAAAGCAAAAGTGGATAGAATTTTAGATAAATCTACAATCACAGTGGTAGACTTCAACACACCTCTCAGCAGCTGACAGACTCCGTGGACAAAGAAAAAATCACTTAGAAGATCTGAACAACGCAATGAACAAACGACATAACTGACATACATACAGACTACTCTACCTCCCACTCGAATACACGTTCTTTTAAAGTGCATATGCAACATTTACCACACTGATCATCCACTGGGTCATAAAGCAAGCTTCAACGAATTTTTAAGGATTGAAATGCTTCAGAGTATGTTCTCTGCCCAGAAAAAAACAGTAACAGAAAGTCTTCTGTGGTACTGGCCACAAGAAACCACAACTCTGCTTATATCCAAAGGTCCCCTTACAACGAATCTGTACCTGGACACTGCAGGGAAGAAAACCACAACCTTGCTCACATTTCATCCAGCAGTCCTCTAAGAGTTCCCTGGTCAGTTCAATCTCACATGCAACCTTCACCTCTCTCTCCAGACCTCCGGGATTGGTGATAATTTTCCTTTTTTTTTTTTCACTGAGAAAATAAAAGCAACCAGAAGAGATGTGCATCCAACTACAACCAAATTAATTGTCACCTCTTTGTAAGCATACCTGAGTATTTTCTCCAGTTACATGAAAGAATGTGTTTTATCTAAAGCTAGTATCTCTACTTCTCTGGATTCCATACTCCTGCCTACTTCAGTGATGCAGAAGAAAGGGAAGATGTGTGGGAGGTTTTTTTCTTAGTGTTACTTACATACATATATACATAGATATATACATATGCTGTAATGTCAACTATTCTAAAAAAGTTTCTTTGGCATGTTCTTCAGGCTACTGCCTCATTTGACTCCTTTTACTCATATTTACATGAAAACTCCCCAAAATGGTAGGTTCTATTCACCATCTCTAATACCTCAAGCTTGTATTCCATGATCATTTTATCTGCTCCTGCCAAGGTGATCCACGTGATACCCTATCGAATGGTCAGTGACATGAAAATGTTTTCCACTGTATCTGACACCACTGACCACAAACTCTTCCTTAAAGCATTGTTCTTTTGGGGCGCCTGGGTGGCTGATTGGTTAAGCATTTGACTTTGGCTCAGGTCATAATCTCAGTTTTTAAGTTTGAGCCCCTCATCAGGCTCTCTGCAGAGCTTGCTTTGGATCCTCTCTCTGCCCCTCCCCTGCTTGCACAGCTTTCTATCTCTAGCTCTCTCAAAAATAAATAGTACAAAAATTCTTTTTTTGGTTTCTGGCATCCGCCCCTCCCACCCCCATTCCCCACAGCCCCAAATTTTCTTCCTACCTTTCAGGTTACTCCTGCTTGGTCTCCTTGTTGGCTTATTCTCTCCTTCCTGATCTTTAAGTGTTAGAGTGCTTCAGGGCTCCAACCTTGACCTCCTTTCTATAGATTTAGCAGTTTGTATGGTGATGATACCCACACTGATATCTCTGGCCTAGGCCTCACCTTGGACTCCAGATCGGTTTGTCCAATCGCTTGACATCTCTGCTTACATTTATAATAGCAGTTTAAACTTGACAGACCTAAACCCAAATTCCTCACTTTCCTGTCTACCTGCTCCAGGGCATGCACACCCTACCTTACCCAAAGTATCTATATGGTGTGTTCATTTCCTTTTGCTATGGTAACATGTTACCACAACCTTAGTAGCTTAAACAACACAAATCTGTTCTCTTACAGTTTTGGAGGCTGAAAGTCTAAAATTAAGTTCCCTGGTCTGAACAAGTATGTCAGCAAGGCAGTGCTCCTTCTAGAGGCTCTGGGAGAGCAGTGTTCTGTGGACTTTTCGAGGCTCTAGAGTTGCATTCCTTAGCTCGTGGCCCCTTCTCAATTCTTCAGAGCCAGCAGTGTGCTTTAGCCCTCCCATTGCCTTTCTCTGATAAGGATAATTCCACTTGCATTCAGAACTCATCCAGGTAATAAATTTGCTAAGTCCCATTTGCCCTATAACGTGATGTTCATAGGTTCTGGGGTTTAAGAATTGTACATCTTGGGGCCATTATTCAATCCAATGCCATGGCATCATCATTCTACACTTTTTAAAAAAACTTTTTAAATATTTTTGAGAGACACACACAGTGTGTGAGTGGGGGAGGAGCAGAGAGAGAGAGAAGGAGACACAGAATCCAAAGCAGCCTCCAGACTCTGAGGTGTCAGCCCAGAGCCTGATGCAGGGCTCAAACTCATGAGCCGTGAGATCATCACCTGAGCTGAAGCTGGATGCTTATCGGAGTGAGCCACCCAGGGCCCCTTCTCTAGTTTCTTAAGTTAAAAAAACAAAACCCAAAACAACCTGAGTCCCCTCTCTACATTCAACGCAGCAGAAAATCTTTCCACATTTAAAATCTATCAAGAATCTGATCAGATCTCACCACCTCCACTGCTGTCAGCATTTCTTGCCTGGATTATTTTAGTAGCCACAATCCTGCCTTGCAGTCTGTCCTAACACAGCCCGGTTATTTAAAAATCCAAGTCAGACTAATTCTTTAAAAGATTGACTCTTTAGGGGGGTCTGGGTAGCCCAGTTAGTTAAGCATCTGATTCCTGACTGCAGCTCAGGTCATGATCTCACAGTTCGTGAGGCTGAATCTTGTGTCTGGCTCTGTGCTGACAGCGTGGAGCCTGCTTGGGATTCTCTCTCTCTCTCTCAAAATAAACAAACATTAAAAAAAAAAAAAAAAAGACCGACTCTTTAAAAACATAAGTCAGATTAGGTTACTCCCCAGATGAAAACTCTTCAGTGCCTTAGGGGTAAACCAAGTCCCACCTTCACAGCACCCCACTCTCCCCCTTCTCACTGTACTCTAGCTTCAGTGGCCTTCCCTTTGCTTCCAGAATCAGAGTCCCACTTGGCATTTATATCACAATCTGTTCACCTCCAGTGTGAGCACAAGAGTCTTCCAGGGCACCTGGGTGGCTTAGTCGGTTAAACGACCAACTTCAGCTCAGGTCATGATCTCACGGTTTGTGGGTTCAAGTCCCACATCAGGATCTGTGCCTACAGCTTGGAACCTGCTTCAGATTCTGTGTCTCTGTGTCTGCCTCTCTCTCTCAAAAAATAAACACTAATAACATTTTTAAAAAGTCTACCATTTCCTTTGTTACATTTGACCTGTAAATAATAGCTCTTAGAATTTACAGCTCTCTAAAATTCTGATTTATGGTCTGTCTGCCAGACTAGATTTTAAATTCTAGGACTTCACTTCTCGCTCATGGCTATTTTCCAAGAATCTAGCACAGTGCTTGGCCCATAGTAGGCAATAAATACTGATGACTAACTGCCCAGGAACCTTCTTTGCTGCCCCTTCCCCGGCCCCACCCCTATTCTGACTGTGTGTACTAGGAGCTGGGGAATGTGCAGGAAGCCAAGAGAAATGTGACCGGCTGTGCCCCAGAGCAGGAAGCCCCCTCACTCCTTTAGAGAGACGTACCTGTAGGACTTTCTGGGCCTGCACATCAACCACGAGGACTCTGTTCAGTGCTGGCTGGGCCACGTAGATGTACCGGTGCCTGATGTTCACTGCCGATGCCCAATGGCAGGGCTGGGTGCCATTCCCTTCCCCTTGAGGACAGATTTCTTCCTGTGAAGGAGACAGGCTGCCATATATCTTCTTAATCCCTTGTTCCCCCTACCATGTGTGGGTCCCCTCTCCCCTCGCTTCTGTCCCTCTCTTGGAATCCACAAACATGGCACCTGAATCCTCCCATGTCACCGGCTTTTCTCTTAACCTTCAACTTTCATCCCCTCCCACTTGTGAGGCTGTAAACTCCATTTGGTGGGTTTTTCATCTGAAGCCTCCAGGCCTGTCTTTTCCTCCTCCTGCATGTGAACCTCTCCCTCTCTGCATCCCCTTCATATAGAAAATGTCTTTCAGCGGCCAGGCTTCACGAAGAGCGACCTACCCTTTCTGCTTCCTTAGCACAAAGCCGGCAAGGCTCCCAGAGCTCAGTACTGACTTCCCAGTTATTAAATTAAACCTGCACCATCTTTTTACTTCAACTTGGGACATCATCTGACACTGTGCTATCCCTTGCTTCCTTCTCCTCCATCCCACCCCAGTGCCGGATCCTTCTCTGTTGATCGATCATGCTCAGTTTTCTCATCCTGTATGTCAGAATGCACAGGGGCCACTGGATGACCTTCCCTCTTTCAAGTCCACTCCTTTTGCTAATCTCATCCAAACCTATAGCATCAAATACCATCTACATGCTTACATCTCCCAAATTTCTATCTTTAGTTCAAGCCTCTTCTCTGAACTCCAGAATTACGCAGCCAACCACCTTGCTCTATTTGGCTATTGGATGTATACCTCAAACTCTTGGTCCAAAACCAACTCCCAATTTTACCTCCCAATCCTGCTCATCCCATTAACAAAATGGCAGCCCCGTTGCTTTTCTTGCAGAGACCAAAACCCCTGAGGCGACCTTTGACTCCTCTTTTCCTCCCTATACCCACAGCCCTCATCCAGTGCAAATACATTCAGAATTTCACTTTCCCTCACTGATTCCACATCCATCACCTTGGCTCAAGTGACACTATCTGTTGCCTGAGGAACTGCTACACTGTGTCCAGGTTGTGCTCCTTGATTCCAACCTGTCCCCTTCTCCCCTAACTGTTGTCAATGCCCATGTCCCTCCTTTTTTCAACACCACTTACTCCATTAACATTCCTTTTTGTTCACAATAAGATCCAAGTCTTTCCCGAAGACAGAGCCCTGTCCGCTCTGGCTCCTGCTGCTCTCCGAACTTCAGCTTTTCCCTCTAATACCCACCGTGTCTCATGCACATGGCATGCTTTTCTTCCCTTCGTCACCCTCCTGCCCCAGGCCTTGGGCATGCATTGGCTGTTACCTTTGCTGGGAATGCCCTTCCCCAGATATCTGCACAGTTTACTCCCTCATTCGGGTCTCTGCCTACAGGCCACCTTATGGAGAAGCCCTCTCTGACCCCCAAGCTGGCATCACCAGGTTCCTTGTTGCATCTGTGATTTGCCACCTTCATACGTTGATTTGTCTACGTCTGTTTGGTCTCTCTTTCCCTAGATGGCTCTTTGTCTGCTTGGTTCACTGCTGTATCCTTAGCACCTAGTCACATGCCTGGGACAGAATGGGTGCCTCCAATACATTTGTTGAATGAATATATGAGTGAAAAAGGAGACCTTGTTCTCTCATTTTTTCATCATGACTCTGGTCCTGCTCTGTCTCAGTCTTCCTTGTGGTCCCTCTTGATCTGCCTGTCCCTGAACTATGACCCTCAGGGTTTTGTTCAGGTAACCAACTCACACCACTCACACACACCCTTGGTGGTCTGTCTTGTCTACCGCCCGGGCTTTAGTCAGTACCCATATGCCCATGGCTCCCAGGTCTGTGTGTTTAGCTCAGAGCCACCTTCTCCAGTTCTGGCTTGGTTGTCCCACAGCCCTCTCATACTTGGCAATCCACCCCTGAGCTCTTCCTCTCCTCCACACTTGCTCCTCTGCCGGGTCTTTAGCAGCAGCTCGCCAGCCAAGACCAAGCATGCTTCCTTTTCCTGTGCCGTCAGTCACCAAGGACTATGGGGATGACCTCCAAATTCCTGAGCTTACATACTTTCTGGTTCTTTCATAAGTGACTGCAATAGCTTTGGAGCAGAGCTCTTCTTGCCTTCTACTCTTGCCGCTGTCTGTCATCATGGTCATATTTGAACCTCACAATGATGCCAGTTTATATATGAGAAAACAGAGGCTGGGAAGCATTGGGTAATTTTCCTAAAGCCACCAAGGCCTCCAGTGACAAAAGTGGGATCAGAACCCAGGTGTGCCTGGTTCAGAAGCCTGTGCCCTTACCGAGTCCATGTTACTGCAGCTCACTGGGCAACAGGGAGACCTAATCCAACAGAGGGGCACAAGAGAGGAGGCACCAACCTCCTATTCACGCGGCACTTTTATAAAAGGTTTGCTTTATTGCAACCCTCTTGCGAGGTGTTGGGCATTTTCTAGAAGAGCACACTGTTGTTTCGGACTGTGCCACAGCTTACTGTATGCCCGATCCACTCAAAGACCAATCTCTTACCATGTCTTGTCCTAGGTTTTTGGGAAATTTGAGTTGCAGATGGGATGTGAGCAATTTCCCTCAAGCTACAGGTTACGTTATTGCAAATCTATGAGAAATTAGTGCCAATATGGCAGGGTACAATTATTTAAACCTAACTGCCAGAAGTTAACTAGAACCACTCTTTCTAGTTGGTTTCACGGCTATTACATGGAAGGAAAATTCATCAGGGGTAACACTTTTAAAAATGATTAATTTAAGTGATAAAGCCTGGAAAGCAGCTGTTTCAAAGCTACCAATGTGAGAAATGCAGCTGCAGGAGACCTACTGATGGCCAGCACAACAATGCTGCAAGCTGGTTGTGAGGACTTGCCGGCCCAGCCCACTTGCTCCAGGAGCCCCAGGCCTGGCAGGGTCACCAGTTCATTCACTGTGTGTCTTCAAGGGGATGGCATGGGGGGGCTTGAGAGGACCCTTTCACATTAATGCCATAGTTCTAACCTCAAGTAGCTAGGATTTGGTGGAAGAGGTCATACCTCATGCAAGAAACCATCAACACAATGCCAAGTGGGATATCAGTGGGAGAGGCAGTGAGGTGGGGTGAGGTGAGGTAGGGTAGGGTAGGGTGGGGGTAAGTAGGGGTGGGGTGAGGCAAGGTGAGATGGGGTAGGGTGCCGTGGGGGTACGAAGGGGTTAAGTTGGGGTGGGGTGAGGAAGGGGTAGGGTAGGGTGGGAGTGAGGAAGGGTAAGTTGGAGTGGGGTGAGGGGAGGTGGGGAAACACAGCCTGGGGGACATGTGTGGACAGGGTCTTGAGGGCTAGAAGGGCTTTCTGAGACCTACTACTGGCAATGATCTCTTCTGCCTCTGTCCATGTATTGCCACTTTGCATTTGGCCTCATACTTTGTAGCACCTCTGACCCTTGAGACATGCACATGTTTTATGCTCTCTCCCTTGGTTCCTTGGGAGCCCCTGAGAACCTCCAGGGTCACCTCCTCTACTGACTGGTTAAGGACCTCTTCCTTTTGTCAACTTGGCCTTCCTTAGGTTTTATGACCTGTGTTCTCCAGGCTTCCTTAAAGCAACTTCTTTTGCCTGCCAGAAGCCAAGGGCTCTCCAACTCACCATTGGTATTCCACTCCCTGTCCCTGTCCTTTTGGATGTTTCTATGCTTGTGTCCCGTAGGCACCTGAATTTCAGTGCATCACAGGCCACCGTCATCTGCCTGGCGGGAAGCCTATCTGCCCTGCTTGTGGGGTCCCCGGCACCAGACTGGGAATGGGGCACATGCCTGAGAGAGAGTTAGAGAATGAACTGTATCCCCCCAACCTGCCTCTCCTCCGGAGTGAAGGGCACTCTGCTCCTCCCAGCAAGACCCCAGGTTTCGCTCACCCTCTCTGTTGATCTGACCTGTGACTGCACTACAATCAACTCGATTCTTCCCATTGCCACTGCCACTGGCTTGACAAGGTCACCGCCATCTCTCACCTGGATAATCACAACAGCCTCCTCCCCTGCTTCTGTGCATCTAGTCTAGTCCTTCCGGTCACTACCCTCACTGGGGCTCTGCACCTGTTCTAAACCAACCTGATCAGGGCCATGCTTTATGTCAAGTCCTCCAGAGGTCCCCAGATCTTTAAGAATACCTTTAAAATGCATCAGCTTCGACCCTTGTCTCCTGTCATCCTGATCTTGGGCCTTTCTCACATCCATGCTTCCCTCCAGGCATACAGAGGATTTGCGATTCCCCAGCAGTGACCTGACAGCTTATGCCTCTATGTGCTGGATGCATAACATTTCCTTTAGAAATCATCAGTTTCTGCTTGTTCTTCAAACCTGAGCCCAGGTGTCACCTGCTCGGGAGACTTCTCTAACTTTGCTCTTGCCAGTCAGGAGAGGCCTTGTTCCTCAATGTTCCAGTGCACCAGTTTGGCTGGCTGTTCACACCGCTGTGTCCGTCCTTTCTCTATGAACTTGTGGGGACCAGAAACAAGCCCTGGGTGCCACCTCAGGCTCTGTGCACAGAAGGGGCCGCCTGAGGAAGGAGTGAGAACTTAAACCCTCAGCCAACATGACCCTCCCTGAGCCCTAGTGCGCGTGTGGAGCTGCACCTGATCTAGCAAGTGGAATTTCAGAAGTCAAGGGGCACACCAGTCCAAGCCTGATGTTCAGGATGCTGTTGGCGTGTGAGGGCCCCCAGCACAGAAACTTACATAGCTCATGAAGATCTTCTCAGTGGGTCTGAGGCGCCTCTGGACCTCACAGTCTGCGGGGTGCAGGATGGTAATGCCATCGTCCGAGAACACATAGAACATATTTCCCACACTGAGGCCTGCGAGGAGCGAACACAGCCATGGCTATGCTGCTCCCAGCAGCCGGCCCCTCGGCAGGCTCACATGCCATGACACACACACACACACACACATGAAACCTGCAGTTTGGGTGCTTGCGGTCAAGGTGTAAAATGCAAGTCCAGCTCAAGGTGATGGGAGATGAGCAAGTGGTGTGTGGGGAGCAAGGAGACAAAGTGCCAGAGGGTTCCAAAGCACTACAGCCTATCAAGGACTCCGCAGGCCCCAGGATCTCCTTCCAGACACACCCCTCTGCCCTAGGGCACCTCAGGTTGGACACCAGCACAGCCTTGGCTTTGACATACATGTGCCCTTTCCTATTCTGAAAATCAGAGCGTTCCTTGTTTACTTGTCGTCCGTTAGTCAGATCAGGATGGATCAGATCAGGCCAGAAAAACAAAAGATCTTATTTTAAAACACGTTTACATAGAGCGCTACTGCCTGGAACACCGGGTGCTGAGAGTGCTGTGCCTGGTACTCATTTGTGCTTAGTCCTGCCCTGCCTGTGCCAGAAAACTCCTCCTTCAAGACAGATTGCTCCTACCTCTGCCCTTACTTTTTTTTTTAATGTTTATTTTAGAGAGAGAGACAGAGACAGAGCATGAGCAGGGGAGAGACAGAGACAGAGGGAGACACAGAATCCAAAGCAGGCTCCAGGTTCTGAGCTGTCAGCACAGAGCACAATGCAGGGCTCACACCCACAAACCGTGAGATGATGGCCTGAGCTGTGGCAGTCCCGTGGCAGCCCACAGCCTGATCACACCCACCTGCCTGCTCCCATCACCACCCAGGGCTTTGGTCACATGGGTAGAAATGCCCTCAGACCAGCAGAGAAGGGGTCTTGGGACCAGCTAGTTCAGCCTCCTTACTATAAAGACGAAAAACCCTGCGATTCAAGGAAGGCAAGAGGCTTGGTGGAGGCTGCTTGCATGTATGCCAGAGCTGGGGTTGGACCCTGACCCAGGCTCTGGGCTCTGTCCCCTCGCCTCGCCTCTCCATAAAAGGTAAACATGGCACAAAGACAGGTGAGGTCTGAGTTCCCCTCCCTTTTTCTTTCTCCCTCACTTCATTTCTTGGGAAGGTAGAATATGAAACAGATTTTCGTAAATGCTAAGAATATTAAATCTATATTGGGGCGCCTGGGTGGCTTAGTCGGTTAAGCGTCCGACTTTCGCTTAGGTCATGATCTCGCGGTTCGTGGGTTCGGGCCCGCGTCGGGCTCTGTGCTGACTGCCAGCTCAGAGCCTGGAGCCTGTTTCAGTCTGTGACTCCCTCTCTCTCTCTGACCCTCCCCTGCTCACGCTGTCTCTCTCTCTCTCCTAGAAATAAATAAAACATTAAAAAAAATATTAAATCTATGATAAACATGCTTTTTCCTAGCATGCTGAGAAAACTGGTGTATGGACTTAACTGACTATCTGGGGAAGATTTTTAGTGTGATAAAACCGTAAAACAGGGGCATTGGTTGAACATCTGACTCTTGATTTCCTCTCAGGTTATGGTTTCATGGTTTGTGGGTTCGAGCCCCATGTCAGGCTCTGCACTGACAGTGTGTAGCCTGCTTGGGATCTCTCTCTCTGCCTCTCCCCTGCTTATGCGCACTCTCTCAAAAACAACATCAAAGAATTAAAAACAGAAAGAAAACAATAAAACAGGCACATATGCCACCATGCCACCTGCTTCCAGTAGTTCTGCAGCCAGTTTTCTGAGCCTCAAGGTGCTGGTGACCACGAAAGCAGCCGTGCCTGTGGTGCCCAGTGTGGACAGAGGTCCTTGACTCCATGGGACATTATTAACTGCCTCTGGTTCTGTGCTAAGAGGGGCTCTGGGCAGGAGGGCTCCCGTCACTGGCAACAGCGTTACCCTGGCCTCTCAGATGCTAGTTGTGGCTGGGAGCACCCTGCACAGATCCCAGTGGGGAATCCCAGGGTGAGAGCCAGACCAAACGGCCGCCCAGGAGTGCCCCTTCTCTGCTCTCATGGCATCCCAGCTTTTGGCACATATTTACTCTGTCCCCACCTGTCTTGCCTCAGCAGGGCCTCCTCTTCTGCACATTCTCACCTGGCAAACTTTTCTTGCTCAGACCTAGGGGTCAAAGTCCTTGCAAAAGCACAGACCCCAGAAACAGCCTCCTGGGGCCTCTTGGGAAATTGCCAGCTTCTTGAGGCAGCCTAACACCAAAAGCTCAGTGGGCTCCACGTGGGGTTTGCAGTGGTAGCCACGTGCGAGGCCCAGCACGGCGCCTTGCTCACAGTCCGCAAGGGAGCGTGACGCTCCACAAACACCTGACTTCACAGAAGACCTGGCCTCATGATCCAGGCCCCTGCAAGAATCTGTGTGAGGTTAACTTTGATTATGGGGGCCCCAAGGAGCTTTCTGTGCTTTGGCGTGCCCTCATCATCCCATTTCTCGTGGGGAGACTGGACAGTTCCCTGCGGCCTGTGCCCTATTTGGTTTTCTTTCTGTATGTCCCTGTCTCCAGCTCTGAGTGGTCCAGCCTGGCTGTGCACATGGGGTGGAATGTGTTCAGTGCGGCGCTGCCCATGAGCAGGGCGGCACCTGCCAGCCCGAACCCTGAAGGCAGCATGGGTCTTAAGCTGGCCTCAAGTTGGGGGCCACTAATGGCTGCATTGCACACACCTGAGGGCCTCCTGCATTCTTTGCTGGCCTCCACTTTTGAAACTTGAGCCCCTTCATAATGAAGTCACCTTAGAAAACTACCACCTCTTCAAGACCCACAGCTCTCTGCGTGCATCATGGCCTATGGCCTATGACAAGTGGCCATGATGAGTGGCCGTTGCTATGACTTATTCTTCCAAGGAATCATAAGGCCTATTGGCAGCAATTCCTCATTTCCCAGGTCCCGCTTCTGCTCTCAAGACCCACCATGAGCTGCCATGCCTGATGTTTGGGAAACTTCTGAGCCTGTGTGTGCATGCACATGCTAGACACTACGTAACACTGTGTGATTTCCCGTTCAGACGGGAAATATGCTGGTTTTGCAAGAGGGAGATTTAGTGTTTAGCCCTGAAATCACACGGAACGTTCTGCTGCTTCTCATACTTCTCTCCCCTCCAACCTGGTCCGCTGAAGCAGAGAATAAGTTACCTCCAGGGGATCTCAACTCTGCTCTGGTGGACAGGCTGCGCTGGGCCAAGGTCCACATATGCACATGCACCTCAAGCTGTGACTCAGGCTCTATAGCCCAGCTCTGACATGGGCTTGCTATTTTTTGAACCACATGAAACTGTCAGGGTTAGACTATTTTTGATGCATAAAAATGATTCTTATGGTCCAATATAATACCCAAAGATTGTTTGATCACGATAACATTAAAAAAATCTATTCACTTTGTAAATATACATGTAAACATATGTTTACAGAAATCAGGGTGGCTTTTTTTCTTTGGCATTTCCTCAAGGTGTACACTAAACCCCAACGCCAGTACTTGCTCCTGGAAAAAAGTTGAAAGCCAATTCTGACCAGGAGCCCCCGCCAAGTAGTCTCCTTCAATGAGGAATTTCAAATAGCTTTAGATGGCAGCTTTCCACTTTTAAGTTCTAATGGACTGGGGTCCATTAAAGACAGGTTTTGAATCTCCTTCTGTGCATGTGGCATTTGAGTTTGACATTGACCTCCATCCCTCCCATATGATCTGGCCCATGGACCCCAATTTGTGAGGACTGCTTGGTGTTTACAAAAGCAGAGGGTGGCTCATGGAAAGATGGCCCATCATGGAAGGATGAACATAGGCGATCACAAGCACAAAAGAACAAGTAAGCTTGGTACCTTCCTCTCGCCACAGAATGTTTGCAACTACAGCGTCAGAGAAGAGGAAGGCAGGAACATGATTGAGGGAAGGAAAAAGAACAAAGTAATGTCAGAATCTTGACTATAAGGATCCCATTCTTGGATATACTGCTACCTACTCCATCACGTATAGAGTCTGCACCACTCACCACCCCAGCAACAGTGCTCTGACGGGACTGTGGACATGGACACATGTTTCCAGGTCTCAGGACTCTTGCAATTTCTACTGAATCTTTGAAATCAGGTCCCAGGATCACAGGAACCAATGGGATCCTCCATGTCTGTGGCTGACAGGAATGAACAACCTCTCTGCCAGAGCTTGTGGATTATTTCTAGAAGTCACGTTGAGTTTCAACTAGGATTCTCTTAGGAAGACCATCTGAAACACTTCTGATGATCTCAGTGGATGAGGAAAACTCCGCTTGGGGCCTTTGAACAAGGGAACGAGACCACGTCTATCACCCACATCCATGAAATCGCACCTGCAGAGCCACTTGGTGGCAATGGGTACAAGGGGAACACATGGACATGCTGGGTAGGCACTAATCCCTGAAGTATAAAGGTTATTTGTACATGTGTGCCCAGGCCAGTTCCTGGGCCATGGTGGGATGGCAGCCTTTGATACAATTCATGAACTGGTATCTATCTAGTCTATTGTATATGGAGTCCGCACCAATGGCTGGTGGGTGCATAGTATGAAGAATTCTGTGGGGGCGGGACAGAGGCTCTAGTCATACAGCAAGTGGGAGGCAGAACTGGGGCTAGGTTATATGAGCTTCTTTGTGGTCCTGGGCTCCGTCTGCTGTCCAGGGCGTTTCCTCTGTCTATTTTGTGTAGGTTGCCGGGGAAGGTCTGCTCACCTTTGGGCACTCTCTGCTCCCAGCTTTGAGCACAGAAGCATACGGAGCTGTCTTCAGGGGCTCATGGTTGGTGGCTGTGGCTCTGGTGAGTTGGTACACTTAAACCTGAAACCTCCCAACCAGCTCAATGAGGAGCTCAAAGCAAAGAATGGAACTCACGGGTCTTTCTAGCGGAGTCTTCAATGAAAAGTGAGGAGATATCCTCGTCCACGCCCACTTCATTTTTGGCAATGCAGGTATATGCCCCTGTGTCTTCATACCGGACACTGCCGATGTGGAGTTCGCTTCCATTGGCTGGAGGAAGGACAGTGCTCAATATAGTCTGCTCAGCTGGGGACCTCCACCCCCCAATCCCGTCTCCCTTCTATTCAGTGTTGAAGTTAGAAACACAGCCCCTTGGCTGAGAGCAGCCAACAACTGTGAAACACAGCTGGGAAGGGCTGGAATGACTGAGGCTGGCATGGGACCCGACTGGCAGCTTGTCATCATTGTGCTCAAAAAGCCCGCAAGACCTGCATGAACCCAGAAAGCAGGAAAATTTGGGGATACATTTGTTCACTCCCAGCATGTCTGACTTAGAAACAAATCATGTGTCTCATTTCCATTCCTGGAGAAACTGTCAGCTAGAACTTGACGGGAATAGCACAGAGATATCGAGGGCAGTTCTTACCTAAAAGGGAGAGCTGTTTCGACATCTGGGTTGAGACGTCCATGCCATTTTTCAGCCAAGTGATTCTGGGCATAGGAATGCCCTCTGCATGGCACCTCAGACTGGCTGCCACGCCGGGCTCCTGTGCCTGGGTCTCAGGATACACACGGATGACTGGCGGGACTGTGGATGAAGTTGGCACTGGTCAGAGAGAGCCCCTGCCTAGCCTCAGGCCTGAGCTCTGGCCCTGAGACCTGCTCCAGAGGGGTGAACCGACAGGCAATTCTAGAGTTCTCTTTGTAACCCGCTTACCATCATCCCATTCAGCAACTCAAGCCCTAAAAGAAAGGGCTATAAAATGGATTGTAAGCAATAAACATGTCAGCCTTTGTACCCTGTAATTCATAGCTTTCATCATTATTCTAAACATGATCAGAAAGACATCCAAATATTTAATGCTACTCAGCTGCTACATGTAAAGAGCAACAGCCACCGCAAATTTATTTCTAAATGAATAAAATTCAGATATATTATTTCTGTTATGGGAAAGCCATTGGACAGGGGCTTAATTTTTTGCAGGAAGTGCTTCACAAAGCACTTATGGTCACTGACTGGCAGGGCTGCTAATTACATCACCACTCCGGGGAAGTCCATGGATCATTCTATTGGATCACTGTTATTTCTCCACTTCTTACCCCTCACACCATGGATGAAAGGCAAGTGTGCCTTGAGTAACTCAGCCATGAGTCCTGTCAGTCAAATTTAGGGCCAAGGATGTGATTGTCCCACTCATCAGAAAAACATGGGTGGGCGAAGTGTCAGCACCCACCACAGATCACTGGCCTTTCCTACTTGGGCTGTCTGTGGGGGAAATGCCTGGAGAAAATGAAGACTGTTTAGAGCATCTTCCCTCCTACTCCTAGCTGTGGGCCCAGGAAATAAAATAATTATCATTTTCAGTGGAATTGAGGGCTCTTAGTTATCCATATATTTTACTCAACATACTTCCAAAATGGGTTTCTAAGAGTTTATGTAAAGGCACCTGGATATTAAACTCAACACACACCTTGTGGAAAAGTAGAAGATGGGTTCTTCCCGAAGCAGGCCACTATATTTTCCCAGAGGTATCTGGAAGCCCCTATTGTCTGAGAAAAGAAAGCTTCCCAGTACTTTAGGAGAGAGATTTTTCTTGGGACCAGAGGTAGAACAAACTGATGCTTATGAAGGAGGAGGCCACAGGGGATCCCAGAACGTGAGCAAGATGTCCAGTGATCTGTGCGTGGCTGGGCTGGGGACAAAGGAAAAACTCCAGTGCCCCGTGAGACATGGACTGTGCAGTTCCTCTCAAAACTCCTCGGGAGCCCATTAATAATCTCGTTAACTCATTCTGAGATTCAAGTCTTTTCTCTGGTTCACTGGTGGGGCAAAGCTAGGGGGCTGAGGAGAAAGCCAAATGGACAACCAGCGAAGGGCACGAACCCACCTTCAGAATAGCCCCGAGCTGTTTCCGTAACAAGTGCTCAGAGGCACCCTGTGACAACCACAAAGAGACCTAACAACAATACATCCGAGTCATTTCCCAGTTTTTCTTTGTTGGTGGTTCTGGGGGAGAGTTCCAGGTGTGCAGATCAGGCCACTGGGCTGGAGGAGGCAACCAGGGCTCTAACAAAGGCACATCTGGAGGGCTGCTTAGAATATGAAAGTGGATCTCCCTTCTCTGACTCTTTTTTGTTCAACGAGGAAATAGTAACTTATCTGGATAATTTCCTTACACTGTGAATTTGGTAGAGGGAAGAACAGGGTTCAGGTTGGATAGATCACAGAGTTTTGGTCAGGAGGGTGTAAGTCAAGAGAACAGAGATAGAACTGGGGGGCCGAGGGGCACTGGAATGGTAGGGAGTTGGAGATGGCGATAGAACACCCAGAGTCCTACAGTGTGTGTGGCCATGATGTGGGAGTTAATAAACTTGGGCTCTTGCTAGCTCACCATTTATTTAGACAAGCCTGCCTAGCAGACATAAAGTAAATTTAAAGAAAGTGAGGGAAGAATCAATAGAGAAAGAAGCAGAAATGACTGAATCAATTAGTCAAAAAAGAGTAGAACTGATAAATAAATCTAAGACCTGGATGTCTGTAAAAGCCAGTAAGCCAAATTTCTGGCAAGTTAGATCAATGGAAAAAAAAAAAGTGGAGAAAGAACACAGGGAACTAAAAAATATGAAAATATAGAGGTGCCTGGGTGGCTCAGTCGTTTAAGCATCTTAACTTCAGTTCAGGTCACGATCTTATGGTTTGTGAGTTCGAGCCCTGCACGGGCTCTGTGCTGACAGCTCAGGGCCTGGAGCCTGCCTTGGATTCTGTGTCTCTCTCTCTCTCTTTCTGCCCCCTCCCCTACTTTTGTGCATGTTCTCTCTCTCAAAAATAAACATTAAAAAAATAAAAAATATAAAAATGCTAGAATCAATTATAGGTAATAAATATGAAAATCCTAATGAAATGGATCACTTAAAAGGAAACCTTACTGATTAAAAACTCTGAACAAAGTGGGTATACAAGGAAGGCACCATAACATAATAAAGGGTATATATGACAAATAGTGACAAGCCCACAGCTAGCATCATACTCAGTGGTGCAAAGCTGAGAGCTTTTCCTATAAGATCAAGAAAAAGACAAGTAGGTCCACTCTTCCACTTTTATGTGACATAGTCCTGGAAGTTCTAGCCACAGCAATAGGCAAGACAAAGAAATAAAAAGCAGCCAAATTGGAAAGAAGAAGTAAGCCTGTCACTATTTGCAGATGCCATAATACTAAATATGGAAAACCCTAAAGACTCCATCAAAAACCTGCTAGAACTAATAAATAAACTGAGTAAAATTAAAGGATACAAAATTAACAAACAGAAATTGGTTGTTCTTCTATACACTAATAACCAGTTGTCAGAGATAGAAATTCAGAAAACAATCCCAGAAAGCCTGGGTGGCTCAGTCGGTTAAGTGACTGACTCTTGATTTTGGCTCAGGCCATGATCTCGTGGTCCTGAGATCAAGCCCTGTGTTGGGCACTGCAATGACAGTGTTGAGCCTGCTTGAGATTCTCTCTCTCCCTCTCTCTCTCTCTGCATCTCCTGCTCACACTTTCTCTGTTTCTCAAAAGAAATAAACTTTAGAAAAAACAATCCCATTTACGATTGCTTCAAAAAGAATAAAATACCTAAGAATAAACTTAACCAAGGAGGTAAAAGACTTGTAGTTTGAAAACTATAAGACTTTGAAGAAAGAAACTGAAGAAGACATGAATAAATGAAAAGACATTCCATGGTCATAGATTGAATAAATTTATCATTATTAAAATGTCTATACTACTGAATCTACAGATTCAGTGCAATCCCCATTAAAATGTCAAAGGGGACAATGAATGTCTCTATTCACAGAATTAGAACAGAGTCCTAAAATTATAGGGAGCCACTAAAGACCCAAATAGACAAGGCAATCTTGAGAAAAAAGAAAACCGAAGGTTTCACACTCCCTGATTTCAAACTATATTATAAAACTATAGTAATCCAAATAGTCTGCTACTGGCACGTGGACACACACACACATGCACACACACACACACACACACACACACACAGACACAACCCAAAGATCAAAGGAATAGTTCAGAGAGCCCCATGTACATATGCTCACTATAGCTGTACCAAAGAAGGCAATAATATACAATGGGGAAAAGACAGTGTCTTCAATAAGTGGTGCTGGGAAAACTGGGCAGCTACATACCAAAAAACCAAACAGGACCACTATCTTAGGCCATACACAAAAATAAATTCACAATGTACTACAGACTTCAATGTAAGACCTGAAACCAAAAATCTCCTAGAAGAAAACATAGGTGGTAAGCTCTCTGACATCAGTATTAGCAATCATTTTTGGACCAGTCTCTTCAGGCAAGGGCAATAAAAGTTAAAATAAACAAATGGGATTATATCCAACTAGAAAGCATTTGCACAGCAAAGGAAACCATCAACAAATGAAAAGGCAACCTGCCAAATGGGAGAAGACATTTGCAAATCCCATATCTGATAAGGAGTTAGTATTCAAAATATATAAAGCACCATTACAATTTAATATAAAAAAAATCCACAAATAACCCAATTAAAAAATGGGCAGAGGACTTGATTAGACATTTTTATGAAGAAGACATACAGATGGCTAACAGGTATATGAAAAGATGCTCAGCATCACTCATCATCAGGGAAATGTGAATCAAAGCATCCAGGAGATAACATCTCACACCTGTCAGAATGGCTAAGCTCAAAAACTCAAAAACAAGTGTTGGCGAGGATGTGGAGAAAGAAGAACCACCGTACACAGTTGGTATGAATATAAATTGATGCAGTCACTATGGAAAACAGATTGGAGGTTCATGAAAAAGTTACAAGTTACCCTACGGGCCAGCAATTTCACGTCTGGGTATTTATCTGAACAGAACAAATACACTAATCTGAAGAGATACATGCACACTGATGTTCACTGCAGCGTTATTTACAATAGCCAAGATATGGAAACAACCTAAATGTCCATCAGTAGAGGAACTGATAAGGAAGATTGGGCATATATACAGAACAGTACTTGGCCCTAGAAAAGAATGAAATATTAGGATTTGTGACATCATCGCAGTACCTAAAGGGTATTATATGACGTGAAAGGAGAGTGAAATCTATCAGCAAAAGACACATATCATATGATTTCACTTATACATGGAATCTAAAAAATGAAACAAATGAACATATCAGACAAAGTAGAAACAGATTCATAGAAACAGGAAAAACACTGCTGTTTCCCAGAGAGGAGATGGGTTGGGGAGTTGTCAAAATAGGTGAGGGGGATGAAGAGGTGCAATCTTCCAGTTATAAAATAAGTCAGTCGAGAGGATGTAAGAGACAGCAGAAGGAATATGGTCCATAATATCGTAACCACCATGCCTGGTTAAGTAGATTTCTCATGGGGATCATTTCACAACATACCAAACTATTGAATTACTATGATGTACTACTGAAATGAATAGGGTATTGTATGTCAATGATGCTTCAAGAAAAAAACTTAAATTTATCAACAAGAATTAATCAAGAGGAGAATATTTAAGGAACTTTCAAGTGCTACTTTTCAGTTATGCTGGATGAATGGGTTCTGGAGATATCTAGAGCATATCGCCTACAGTCAACAATATTGTACATTTAAAAATTCATTAAGAAATTGCCAAAACAGGGAAAAAGCCTAAACGTCCATCAACTGACAAATGGATCAAGAAGATGTGGTTTATCTATACAATGGAATACTACATGGCAATGAGAAAGAATTAAATCTGGCCATGTGTAGCAACATGGATGGACCTTGAGGGTGTTATGCTGAGTGAAATAAGTCAGGCAGAGAAGGACAGATACCATACGTTTGCACGTATAGGAGGATTAGGAGGAACTTAATAGAGGACCTTGGGGGAGAAGAAGGCGAAAAATAGTGGGGGAGAGGGAGGGAGGCAAACCATGAGAGACTCTTTAATGCTGACAACAAACTGAGGGCAGATGGGGGGAGGGAAAGGGGGTGACAGGCATGGAGGAGGGCACTTGTGGGGATGAGCACTGGGTGTTATATGGAAACCAACTTGACAATAAATTATTAAAAAAATAAATAAAAAAATAAAAATTCATTAACAGGATAAATCTCATGTTACACATTTTTACCAAAAAATGAAAAATAAAGGGGCGTCTGGGTGGCTTAGTCGGTTAAGCATCCGACTTTCGCTTAGGTCATGATCTCGCGGTTCGTGGGTTCGAGCCCCGCGTTGGGCTCTGTGCTGACTGCCAGCTCAGAGCCTGGAGCCTGTTTCGGTCTGTGACTCCCTCTCTCTCTGACCCTTCCCTGCTCACGCTGTCTCTCTCTCTGTCTCTCCTAGAAATAAATAAACATTTAAAAAAAATAAAAAATAAAAAATAAAGAAAATGAAGATGTGATGTGTATACACACACACACATACAGACACACATACACACACAACATACACACAATGGAGTATTACTGAGCAATCAAGAAGAATGAAATCTTACCATTTACAACTACGTGGATGGAACTAGAGGATATTCTGCTAAGCAAAATTAGAGAAAGACAAATATATGACTTCACTTATATGAGGACTTTAAGATACAAAACAGATGAACAGAAGGGAAGGGAAGCAGAAAGAAGATAAAACCAGAGAGGGGGACAAAAACATAAGAGACTTAAATATGAAGAGCAACAGAGGGTTACTGGAGGGGTTGTGGGAGGGGGGGATGGGCTAAAGGGGTAAGGGGCATTAAGGAATCTACTCTTGAAATCTTTGTTGCACTATAGGCTAACTAACTTGTATGTAAATTAAAAAAAACTATTAAAAATAAAAATAAAAAAAGGGACACATAGAAACGTGTGGAGGTGATGAATATGTATATCACCTGGATCGTGGTGACCCTATTGTGGGTGCACACGTATGTCCAAACTCCACAAACCGTATACATTCAGTATGTATAGTTTTGTGTATCAATTATACCTCAATAACACTGTTGAAAAAAAGTGCTAGTAACCCAAAGTCACTCTGAGTATTTCGTAGGATGATTCTTTTGTATGTTTAAGGAGTGGATAATTCCTAGCGCCTATGACAGAGAAGAGGTTGCAAATTATGTCATGAAGCTAATATAACCTGGACACTAAAACCTGCCAAAGAGAGCACAAAAAGATGACTACAGACCTAACTCACTTAGGATTAGATGTACAAAATCTCAAGTGACATATTAGTAAATCAAGCCTAGCATGCTATTAAAAGAGAATACCGTGACCAAGTATAGTATGTTTCAGTGGCCAACTATCAGGAAATCTATAATTAATCACATCCAAAAATCAAAGGCAGTCAAAAAGGAAAAACAATTTGATTCTCTTGCTAGACACTGTAAGGGCTTTTAAAAAAATTCAAAATCAATTTCTTGGAGGAAAAAAACCTCAATAAAATAGGAACAGAATGATACTTGCTTCCTACAATGAGGAATATCTCTATAAAAAGAAGAAACAGCACCATTCTTTTCAGAATCGTGAAACATTAAGTTGGAAAAAAAAAAAGAAAAAGTGGAAAGCCAGGAAGGCAATATCAGACTCTCAACATTATACTGGCTGTGATTGTCAATTGAAGGCAAGAAATGAGAAGCACAAATATTAAAAGGATGGAGAAAAAAATGTTGTTTTCCCTGGATATGCTCCAGATGATAAACCCAAAGTAGTAAGGTTTAATAAGTGAATGCAGTTAGGGGCCAGTACCAAAACCAAATGAAACTAACAGCTTACTTACTGACTGACAGCAATCAGACAGAAAATACAGTGGACCTGAGTGAAAAAAATGGTGAAATCTCACTAAGGACATAAAAGAAGGCGTGAATAATTGGAGAGCAACATTCTGGGATAGGAAGATTTACTGTGGTTAAGAAAGGACATACCCCAAATTAAGCTACACCTTTAATCTAATTGTAATTAAAAGCAATTGGTGAGGTCTTAACAAAATTCTAAAGCTTACCCAGAAAAAAAAATGTGCAAGAACAGCTGAGGACATTTTGAAAAACAACAGTGATGGCGGGCATTTTTTCATACCAGATATTACCGAGTTGGACAATAGCAAATGCAAGGCAGGGGTCAGGGAGGGAGTGGGGGAGGGGCAGAGGACTGCTGAGGGAATCCCCACCTCTGAGTCAGGCACCACATTAATGGTCTGGATTGGTTTTACAAAGCTCTGTCAATTTATCATGTGCAGCCAACATTTACTAAATACTACCCAAATGGCCAGCATGAGGGACAGAGCAGTGATTAAAGATGGGACCAGTCCATATCCCCATGGAGCTTTCTGTCCCAAGGAAGGTGATTACACAATGAACTACAAATGTGATAAACATTAGGGGTGGGTAGGGGGTAGCTTTTGGGGCATGGGGACAGGGGTCTGGGAACACTTACCGGCTGGAGCTGCTCTCCACCTCACAAAGGAAATACTGACCTTCCTTATACCTGTGGTGCCTGTCCCTTGATTGATGGGAGGTGTGTCTATTGATCTGGGAAATCTAAACTGGTGGTATGTAGACTGGCTTCTTCAGATACATGGCCAGTGGTCAGTACCAGCCTTGAAGACTGTCCTTTGCCTCAGCCCTGACCTTTGATACCATCTACGGACCCATGCAGTTTTCAAACTGAAGCATGCATCTGTATCTCGTGGGGGCCTTGTTAAAAGCACACTATCCCCCACCGTCCCTCTGCCCCAGTGTCTGGTCCCAGAGGTCTGCCATGGGGCTGGAGGATTTGCTTCTACCTATCAGGTTCCAGGTGACATCCTGAGTCACTTCTGACTTGGAAGCCAATTCAGGGCTAACTTTGAACTGAAATCCATGGCACTTTTCTAGAACAAAGTGAAACCTGACTTAAAGTCAAGGGCGTGGAATGAGTCATTCACTTAAAAATACATGACTGTCCACTGGGCAGACACCTGCCCTGGCAGCAATTCCAATCCTGCTCAGATGGTCTCAGAGCAAGAGGTGCCCTCTGCTGGCCATGGGTCTCCACAAGCCCCAATCCTCCTGGGGGCTAAGACCACGCATGCCTCCTGTGGCCTCTACCCTCCCAGCCACAGGACTAAGGAAGGGGTCTCAGAACTCCGCTGCTCCATCTGCCAAGTCCCCCTCTCCTCAGTCTTGCCACAACTCTGCAAATGGAGGTGGTCAGGACCCTCTTCATTCTGCCCGATTCAGGATCACGTCAGAATTCGCAAGAAGTCTGGGCTTCTGGGGCATCCCTCATCCCTATAACCTTTGGGTGTATCTTCTAGAACTCATGTTGAGCCATCAGCAAAATGTCCTACAACCTCAAACTCTTGTGTGAATGTTCCTTCACGTTCTGGCTCAAATGGAAACCTGGTGACATGGCTTCTGCAGCCTCTTGAGGGGATGTGGCTCTCTCTCTCTCTCTCACCTCTTCCTCCTCTGAAGGGGCTGGGATGTGGGGCAGGTCTCCTCCTTGGTTTTCACCATCACTGCCAGCCTTTTCCTTCCCTCCTGTCCTGAGTCTCACGTTCCCAGTCGCCATGAGCCCCCACCCCCTCCAGGACACATTGTCCCAGCACATCCCTCCTACTCTTCCAGTGTTCTCTCCCTTTCTCACGATTCTTCTCCTCAGCCCATGAGAAGCATTTAATTTCCACCTTGGAAAAAATCCTCCAGACCTCTTTCCCCTACCTTCTCTCCCCGATGCTACTTATTTTTTGTCCCTGGAAGCACCCTGAAGAGACGTCCGTATTTGGGGGCTCTAATCTCTCTCCTCCATGGTCTCTTGAGTCAGTTCCCATCAGATTTTCCCCACCACACCACAGAAATGGCTCTTCTCCAGCGACGCCCGCAAACCAGTCCTGCCACAGTGGCCAGTTCTCTGTCCTCATCTGTAGTATTTGGCACAGCTGACAGCACCTCATCGGTCTTGTACGTCCCTTCGCCTTCAAACGCAGAAACCCAACTGGCTGCACCACACCTTAGCATTTATCATGTCTGCCTGAGCTCCTGATCATCCTTCCCCAAACCTGCTCATCCAACCTCCTCTTGTGTCAGAAGATGGTCACTCTACCCTGCGGCTGCTCTGACCAAGACCCTTTGGAGGGACTGGGGACTTTCCCAAGTTGACAGAGATGTCAATTTTTCAGTAAGGCTTTCACTAACCATCCTTTCTACCATTTGTACCTTTTATCTGACTTTCTTTAGCCCTTTCTGTGTTTCCACTCTCCTCCTCAGTAAGGAGCATCCTCTGACTTGCCCCAGGAGGACAGAGATTTTGGTCTGCTCACTGCTCTGTCTGCCACGCGTGGCCCGTGAGTGGCCTGTGAGAGAGACTCAGTACGTACCTGTGGGGTGTGTTTACACAGACACCTGGAGGATCAGGAGGGCTGGCAGCCAAGGGGGGGAGGGATTCTCAATGGAGGGAACAGTCAGTGCAAGTTCATGGGCTGCAGCAGTTGGGGGCCAAGCGATGAGGCCGGCGGGTGGCAGGACCCAGGTGACAGTGAACACAGACTGTGAGCTCTTGGGGTCAGGAAACTGCTGCCACCCTCTGAACCGGTGACTGAGGCCTCCCCTCCTGTGCCTGCTGGACTGGCACGAAGGAGACAACAGCGGCAGAGCCAGGCCAGCAGCCATCGAAGGGACCCTGCACACAGTCCTAGGCCCCCTGCATCTTCCTCACTCGCTGCCTTGCACAAAGGGGGGCTGTGACACAGAGGATGACCCCAAGGCATCAAGGAGCTCCCCTGAGAAGCCCATAGTGCCCTGACCTGACCACGTGCTAACTGGAAAACAGGCACAAGAATGTGTAAGGAAAAAAGAATCATCCCAGCAGTGGCATGGGAGCTTACTCACTGCCCTCTGAACCAAATTGTGCTCTTCGTGAGTGATGACAGTGCCACCAATCCTGCAGCTGCTGCAGAACAGGCCCAGGCTCCGGGTGAACCCCTGCTCACCTTGGGCACAACATGCGAATCCTACCAGTCAGGGCTCTGGATCCAGCCTCCTGCCAGGACAGGAGAGCCCGAGGAGGACACTGGGCATGGAGGTTTCCAAGACCCTGGAGGCCCTGGCCTCCACGTGGATGGGGCCCAGTCAGAAAAGTCCCGCATTTTCACGGTCAGAGACTGAGGGGGTGGCGCGGAGACACAAATTCCTATCGGCAACAAAACCCCACCTGTTTTCTGCTGGCCCCATCTCCCCTCTTCCTTTGAATTAATTCACACACTAAAAAATCATTTCAAATTAATATATTCTAGGTAAACACATTCACTTTCTTTTAAATTTGCAAAACCCTCCACTGAAAACATTTGAATATGTAACACAAAGGCCCATTTTCTTTGGGAAGCATGGATCATTTCCAAGGTGAAAGGCAGCATAAGTATGTCCTAAGTAAGAGGCACGTTCACAAAAGTGCCAAGCTGGAGTAATAAACAAATTTGGGAGATTATTACTGTGTTTTGAGAATGAATCCTGCCTTGTCTGAACTGTGGGGGAAGTCGAGGTTGTTTTAATTTTAATGGATTAATCATTTAAGTCTGAAGGTCTCACGCTTTCCTATGAAGGCAATGCATGTGGGTTACATGAAGTTATAAATCATGTCAGTGTTTGGGCCTCATCTCTAGTAGGCCTGGTCTATGGGAAAGCCATACTAGTAATATGAGAGAGGAAGTCATTACCTGGTTAGCACTCTCTTTCACCACCCAGGTCAAGGCAGAGTTGTGGATGGAGAAGCCCCAGAAGTCCCATGGAGCAGGGCAGCTCCAGAAAGAAGTATTTTATCCCTAGCTTGGCAAGTTTCTCTGGGTCTTGATTTTCCCATCTCTATAATGGATTGGAGGCTCTCTGAGGGGCTACCAGCTCAGACCATCTGTGTCCACAAGCTACAGTTAAATATGGCTTAAGACAATCATCATCTCTCTCCTATCTGTCCCACTCTGGACTGTGAATGGACACTTTCCAAGTATTTTAGACACAGCAGATCTCATCAGGATGATAAGGCAGGAGGTACTACTGTTATTCCCATTTTACAGGTGAGTTTACTTGCCTTCCCTGTATGCCAAAAGCACTTGAATCCAGGTCTCTCTGGCTCAGAGTTCATGTCCTGATTCTGTGGCTGAGTCGTCGCCAGAAGGGATCTGCACCGTGCCTTGGGTGGAAAGCCCTACCCTGTTCCTGCTCCCTGGACTGGGATCTTGGGGTCTTAGGCCCACCAGCCACACATCAACTCCCTAGCACATCTGCCCATTGACTTGGAGTCTTCTGAGCACTGAGAGAAGCAGGTAACTGGAGGCCTTCTGTCCTCCCTTCTTCATTTCCCCAACCCCTTCCCTCTCTGGTTAAAGAGAAGACACCTAGAGGAATGGACACAGAACATCGCTGCCTGTATGCTCCAGGTGATGCCTCAGCTCAGCAAGCCACAGGCCATCCTCCGGGCCAAGTGGGGACCGAACAGACCTCCAATAGCACTGCCAAGCAAAGCACCAAATCCTACCCAGGCAGCTCAGGGTTTTCACAGCTTACAATCATGCTTCAGATGAATGGCGAAAGGGAACAAATCCGAGATGATTTTCCTACTGCCTTGTCTCTCCCTTCCTAAGGAGACTCATTAGCAAGGCAGCATTCCCACCATCCTGAGCGCCAATGGTGCCTTCTCAGCCTTCCCAGGGGTTCTTCCCAGCAACCTCTGGCACAGTGCTGCAGCCTGCCAAGCTCCCTGTGCCCCCTGCCATGGTGAGCCTTGCACAGCACGCCCATCCTCCAGGGACCTGAAGCACATCAGGAGTCTACATGGTGATGGGCTGAGCCCCAACTGAGCTGGACAACTGAGCCACATGGTTTGCCAACCTTGGTCCTGCTGAGGCCTTACATTCCTTGCTGTGGCTCCTTCATCACATGCTCAGGATGCCAGCGGTGTTCGGCCAGGCCTGAGCTCAGCACAAGGTGCAGAGGGAAATGAGCCAAGATGCCTGTCCCCGATCTACCAGAGTGTGTGGCCCACACCTGCATCCTCTATCTGGATTCTTTAATAGCAAGGACATGATGCTCCGGTAAGGAGGGGTAGAGAAGGGCAGGGCAGGCATTAAGAGTCTGGGCTTTGGGGTCAAGATCTGCTTTGTAGTTCCTAACTGCAAGGCTGGGTCTTCACATCACTGAGTCTCTCTGGGCTCCAGTCACCTCATCTGTGAATTAGGGGCGGCGCCCAACAGGTATTCAGCAGATAATTTTAAACTGTCTTTCACACCATTCTATTTTCAACATCTTCCCATCTTTCTAGATGTAACTTTTTTCCCCCCCTCTCAGTCCAACATAGTGAACTTAACTTCCGGAATACTTGGAAAATCTTCCATCTTATTTCCAGGCCAGCAGGCAGTTGACTTATGTCCTTGGAAGGCAACTCCAGGCCTACTTTAGCATGGTGATTCCGTAAGGGAGCTGGTTAGTGGACCCACATGTCATCCCCTCCCCCCAAGAGTCAGGAGTCAGCCCAGCCCAGGAACATCATGGGCTCCTGCAGTGAGGGCCACCAGGGTGGCCTCACCTGGCTGTTATTGGAGCCAAGCACAAGGGGCCAATTTAATGGCAGAAAAAGCTGATCACCAACTACAAGTGGTTCTGGGGAAGAGAAGCCTTAAATCTCTCAGCAGTTAGGAGATAGATCTCAAGTGGCCTCTTCTGGTTCTCAGCAGTAGGTTTTGCTTTACGCAGACTCCTCTGGGCCAAAAGCAGCTTCTTCGGGGGAGACTAGGTAATGGTGGGGTAAGGGGGCAAGCGGGGGAGGTGGTCAGGGAGGGACTGAACAGGTGCACAGCCTCCTTCCCACCTGGAGGGAGAGGCCTATTCTTTACCTCAGGCATAGCGATATCCATGGTGCTTCTGGGTCTGGGCTTTGCTCTTGCCTTCAGCACTGGGAGTGACAAACTGGCTCAGCTGTGTCATGACCCCAGTCTCAGAAGTCTGGGGAGACACGGGGCAGCAGGGCACGGACTTGCCACTTAGCGTGTGAAGTCCTCTAAACCACACAGTGTCTTCCAGACCCGAGGCAAGTACAGGTTCTCACCTGTGAGGCACTCAGGTTCCTTGGCAGGTGGCTCCCCTCTCCCTCCTCAGAGATTTGTTTGCAGGAAATAAAGGAGAAAAGGCTCAAGCTGTCTCCCTAAGCCTCTCGTTCTTGTGAAGTGGGGTCAGGTTGCAAAGGCTAAGAATCTGTCAATCCTGCTTCATTTTCCTCGTCCAGGTTTATCTGAGCACCCAAGGGACCTGGGGCCAACCGTAGGTAGTTTTTTCACAACCAAGCGGTCATGCCAGCACTACTTGCCAGGTTTAGAGGCAAAAGTCCTCTTTCTGCTACAGAGCATGTGTTCTGCCCTTGAAGGAGCTCCTGCCGCCCGAGACCCCAGACACTGCCTGCTGGCTACACTTGACACTGGCCCCTGAACCTATTCTGGGTTAACTCACCCAGGGGCGGTTACCTAGGAGCTCCTGGGTTATTTCTGGAGAAAGCCAGGGACTTCATCGTAGGCCTATATTTAAGCCACCAAGTACAGCTGCAAAACCCCAAAGAATGAAGTATGTCCCAGGTCAAGGGAAACACTAAGATATGGCTTAGGCATGTATGGCTATAAAAATCTGTAAAACGTCCCGCAGGGTAAATGTAGACACCAGCTGAGCTCACCCAGTTGTCCTTAAATGGCTTGTTACCCTGATTCCAGAGGTAAGTGGAATGGAGCCTCATTATGTAATCATTCTTAACACCTTGCTCACTTTCTCTCAGCACAGAGGGCCTGAGCACCAGCTGACACAAATGATCTAGTGCCCCCAGACACTTTGTCGCCCTGCTCAGTGCTAGGAGTGGTGCCCCGCTGGGCTTGGCTGGGTGAATCTAACTTCTGTGGGGTGCTGACCGTGGCACCGTGATGGCCTGTTTATTCTGATGGCTGGTGTGGCCGGGGGGTGGGGGGCAGCCAGTGGTGTGACACAGAGGTCAGAGCACGGTCCTGGATCTAGGAAGATGCCCACCAGCGGTGTGGCTGCAGATAAGTGACCTTATCTAGAGATTCATCCATAACGTGGATTAAAGTGTACTGACTGGGAAAATCCACGTGACGTGTTAGCATGGGGCCTGACCAGCCCAAGTGCTCAGAGAACACTGGCTATTTCAACGGCCAGTGTTGTCATTGGGAGGGTTTATTCTTCCCAGTTTCTAGGAGTCCTGGCAACACAGGGGTCAGAGAGAAGCAATGCAAAGACCCCCAAGCCTGTGTAGGTTCTGCCTTAGCTTGGTGCAGAGTGAGGCTCGTGGAGCCTCTTAGGGAGGGAGATGGGAAGCTGCCCCTGTTGGAGGAGGTGACCCCTCCCCACTGAACAAGTGATACGGGTGAACACCGCCTAGAAGAGAAGTGCCATGTCGTAAACAGTGTCTGCTACTCACTGGACCCAAGAGCACAGCAACCGGCCATCGCTGTGGCACTGGCAGATTCTACAGGGACCCTACTAGGGCCTCGGCTGCCAAGCATGACTTGCCTGAATAGCTCACCCCCTTGTGCTGGGATTATCTGATCAGATGAGGCTTCTGGTGAAGGCAGACAGAGAAGCTAGTTGGCAGACTCTGTCCTTTCTCCACTGCTCCCCTTTACTTATGAGAGAGATGAGATAGAAGGGCTAAGACAATCTTTAAGATAGAGTACAGAGGGGGGAGGCGTGCTGTGAGCAGCATTTTGGAAATGCTTTGAAGGGACGACATGCATGGAGCCATTTACTAACCATTCACCTGCAGGACGTGGGTCTGGAAGAGCTCCTCGTGGCCGGAGGCGTGGCAGGTGTAGTTGCCCATGTGGATGGTGGTCACCTTGGTGATGTATAGGGAGTCATCCTCTCCGAAGTCCTGCACAGGGTGAGGAAGACAACAAGGTTGGCCTCTCTACTGAGCAGGCTGGGAAGGGACAGCCAGGTCTCTGACTTTTCCAAGAACACAGAAACGCTGGTGTGGCAGAGCCCCTCCCTACAGAGTGTCGTGGAGGCCTCCTCGGAACAAAGGAAGGCAACATGGCCCAATCAACACGACTCTGTAACTCGAACTGTGTCCACTAAGACTACGTGTCACCATATATGGGAGACAAACAAGGAGAAATTGCATCAAAGAATATACCCCGCTGCACCTGGGGCTCGGTTTTTTGGGTACGAACCCACTGAGCTCATGCCGGCAGGACGAATAAAGTTGCTTCCTGGACAGAAAAGCCTTGGTGTCCCATCTCTGCGAGAATCCTGCTACACTGTAGCCGAGCCCGCTCACTCGGCCAGAGCTGCCTGTGGGGCTGGGCCGGCGCGGGCAGCAGGAACTCCATCCTCTTCCGTGTTGCTCGCCTCCACCTGGTATGTCCACTTAAGGCCTTATTACCCTTCTCTGTGAGGCCGGGCTTGAACACTTTCCCCACACACTCCCTCAATTTCTAATCACTGGGCTCTCCTGCCCGTCCTACTAATCCGTAGGCTGCTTGGTTGCTTTCCTGGAGCTCTTTTCCACCTGCTGAGAAGCTCTGCTGGGCAGCCTTGTGTAGGGCTGGCAAGTTTTTCATATGAAACTCAACACCCCCAAAACAAACAATCCAATTAAAAATGGGCAGAAGGCATGAACAGACATTTCTCCGAAGAAGACATCCAGATGGCTAACAGACACAGGAAAAGATGCACATCATCACTTATCAGGGAAATATGATCCAAAACGACAATGAGATGCCATCTCACACCTGTGAGAAGAGCTACACTCAACCTAAGAGACAACAGGTGCTGGGGAGGATGTGGAAGAAGAGGAGTCCCCTTGCGCTGCTGGTGGGAACGCAATGGTGCGGCCACTGTGAGCAACATTATGGAGAAGTTCCTCAAAAAGTTAAAAGTAGAACTATTTTATGATCCTGCAATTGCACTGCTAGGCATTCTCCCAAAGAATACAAGAACACCAATTCAAAGGGATCCATGCATTCCGGTATTTAGAGCCGCATTATTTACAACAGCCAAGATATGGACACAGAACCAGTGTTCAGCACCTGATGAGTGGGTAAAGCAATATGTGGTATACGTATACAGGGGAATATTATTCAGTCATAAAGAATGAAATCTTGTCATTAGCAAATAGAGCTAGAGACTATACATACTATATATACTAAGTCATACATATCGGTGAAAGACAAAGACCACATGCTTTCACTCATGTGGAGAATTTAAGAAACAAAATGAATAAACAAAGGGGAAAAAATAAGAAAGCCAAACCAACAGACTCTTAACCATAGAGAACTGTTGATTACCAGAGGGGAGGTGGGTGGGTGGGGGGAATGGGTGAAATTCATGACAGGATTAAGGAGTGCACTTGTGAGGATCCCTGGGTGATGTATGGAAGTGTTGAATCACTATATTGTACACCTGAAATTAATATTACACTGTGTTGGGGCGCCTGGGTGGCTTAGTCGGTTAAACGTCCGACTTTCACTTAGGTCATGATCTCATGGTTCGTGGGTTCGAGCCCTGCGTGGCGCTCTGTGATGACTGCCAGCTCAGAGCCTGGAGCCTGTTTCAGTCTGTGACTCCCTCTCTCTCTGACCCTCCCCTGCTCACGCTGTCTCTCTCTCTCTCTCTCCTAGAAATAAATAAAACATTAAAAAAAATTTTTATAAAAAATATTACACTGTGTTAACTGGAATTAAAATAAAAACAAGAGTTTTTCTTAAAAGGACAGAGAGCAAATCTTTCCAGGCTTGTAGTCCATAGGGTTTCTGTTAACTACTTAACTCTGCCTTGCAGCACAAAGATAATCATGACAATGCATAAATTAATGACCATCACTAAGCTCTAATGAACTTTTATTTAAAAAAGGAGGTGGGAGGGGGCAAGATGGTGGAGAAGTAAGGAGCTCCGTACTTGCACTCGCGCCCATACATCACACAGAAAAGATCTGAAGCCATTGGAAACCTTACAAAACCCGAGAGACTGGGAGAAAAAGGACGCAGAATCCACTGTGAAAGCCTTCTAATGGGAGTGTGAACCGGGGAAGGTAAAATCGGGCCGGATTCGGAGACTCCAGGGTGGGAGGCGATCCCCCTCTACCCTCTACGGGGAGGGAGAGGGGAAAAGGAGAGAGTCTGAGACAGAAAAACCTCCGCTGGGTGCATAGAAAGACCGTACTTGCCAAATACCTGCACACCAGGTCCCCTCGTGCCAACTGGTCCTGGGGGAGGCTGAGCACACAAACTGCTTCTTTGTGCCGCTCCTGGAGGTTGGTTTTTAAAGCGGCGCGGGCGCGCCTGCCGCCATTGTAGCTCCAGGGCGGCTGGGACCCCTGAAGGAGACGCGCAGACACCGGGCGTCCGCGCTCCTGGCTGGCTGGAACTCGAGAGGGAAGGCAAAGAGCTAAAAACTGGGAAATTTGCCTGTGAGTTCGTGTTTCGGGTGACGAGCCATAGAGAGACCCGGTTTTCCTCACTCCAGCGGGCTCAGGCTACGCGGACCCGGCAGGCAAGCCCCCGCGCATGCGCGCCAGCCCGACCCAGAGAAGGAAGCAGCGATCCTGACTCCGCCCCCAGAGCTCAGCAGGGAGCCTGGAATAGCCCGAGGGGGTTGTCTGGGAAGCTGTGTCTAAGGCAACTTCAGCGGGGCGTGTGGACTGGGATTTGGAGATTGGAACTGGCCTGGGTTGAAGAGTGCAACCAACTTCGGCTGCGTCCCCGGAACGGGGAGTTGACACGCCAAAAAAAAAAAAAGCGAGCTGCAGCGCGGGGTTCAAGAAGGGACTGGAGCACCGTCACTCTCCTCCCCACAATCGCCAAGGCAGAACCCCCGCCTGAGGCATCGGATCACGCCACGCCCATCCCTGCCTGAGAGGTGCCCTCCTCCCTTTTTTTTTTCTTTTTCTTTTTTTTTCTTTTTTTTCTTCTTTCTTTTTTTTCCCTTTCTTTTCTCTTTTTTTCTTCTTCTTTCTCTTTTCTCGCTTTTTTCCCCAAAACACTGACCTGATTAACTCTGGTCGCCAGCTTGCTTAAACAATCACAACAAGTCCATTCTGTAAATGTAAATTCTACACCTACCGACTTTTTCAGCTATTTCTCTCAGGAGTAATTAGACTATATAGTTTCTCTGGATAATTCCAGCATCCTTCTCTCACCTATCCAACCATATTCTACCCTTTACCTCTTTGAAAAAAGCTTCTTATCCCTTCTGCCTGTTCATTCTATTTCCAAATCTGCCTCGTCTCGCCCTGCCTTCTCTCTTTTTCTCTATGCTCTTCAACCAGCACTGCATACACACGGCTATTTAACTGTAGCTGGGAAATCCAGGTATACGCTTTAAACCGTTCTTTGTCCATCGGTTTTCTTCTTTTTTCCTTTTCTTTTCCCCTTTTTGACCCTTTTATGTATTTTATGCTCCCTATTATTCGCCCTCCCTCCTCCGTCTTTTCTATTAACTTTTTCGTTTTCCCTCTCGCTTTGCATGTTAGTTGAATCAGCCTGTGCGTTTGTGTACTCCTGCTCCCTGTGTGTTTGTCTGTCTGTTTTCTTTTCCAGGGCTACCTCAAGAAACAAGCTAGAGTACACAAGGTGAAGAGTCCCAAATATCACTACGAATAGGAAAATAAAATAACTAAGGTCCCAACAAGAGAGACCGAGGGATACCATTCAAAAAACAATCTCTGAAAGGATAGGCCCTGGAAAGTCAAAGAGTTTCTTGGATATAGCAGCGCTCATAGAAACAGAGAGCATAACAGGTCTTTAAAACCAACAAGAGCCGGAAAGCTAACTAAAATGACAAAATGAAAGAGCTCTCCTCCAAAGAAACTCCAAGAAGAAATGACAGCTAATGAACTGCTCAAAACAGATATCAGCAGCATAAGTGAACAAGATTTTAGAATAATAATGGTAAAATTAATAGCAGGGCTTGAAAAAAACATAGGGGACATCAAAGAAACTATGGCTACAGACAGAATGGAAAATAAAAATAGGCATGAAGAATTAAAAAATGCGATAAATGAGATACATAATAAATTAGAGGCCTCCAATGCACGGATGGAAGAGGCAGAAAGGAGAATAAGTGATTTAGAAGACACCATTATAGAAAAACAAGAAGCTGACAAAAAAAGAGACAAACTGATCCAGGAACAGGAAAGAAGAATTCGAGAGCTCAGCGATACAGTCAAACGCAACAATATCCATATCATAGGAATCCCAGAAGAGGAAGAGAGAGGGAAAGGTGCTGAAGGAGTCCTGGAACAAATTATAGCAGAGAACTTCCCCGACCTGGGGAAGGAAGTAAATGTGGAAATACAAGAGGCTCAGAGGACTCCCCTCAGACGTAACTTGAATCGATCTTCTGCACGACATATCATCGTAAAAATGGCAAAATACAAGGACAAAGAGAGAATTTTGAAAGCAGCTAGGGAGAAAAGGGCCCTCACATACAAAGGGAAACCTATCAGAGTGGTGACAGACCTATCTACTGAAACGTGGCAGGCCAGAAAGGAATGGCAGGAGATCTTCAATGTGATGAACAGTAAAAATATGCAGCCAAGAATCCTCTATCCAGCAAGCCTGTCATTCAAAATAGAAGGAGAGATAAAAACCTTTCCAAATAAACAGAAATTGAAAGAATTTGTCACCACGAAGCCAGCCCTACAAGAAATCCTGAGGGGGATGCTCTGAAGGAAAGGTTGCAAGGAACAAAGATTCCAGAGACACCACCACAAACATGAACCCTACAAAAGATACAAAGACTCTAAACCCACATATTTCAATAATAACACTGAATGTAAATGGGCTGAATGCTCCAATCAAAAGACATAGGGTAGCAGAATGGATTAAAAAAACAAAATCCATCTATATGCTGTCTACAAGAAACTCATTTTAGATGGGAAGATACCTTCAGATTAAAAGTAAGGGGATGGAGAAATATATATCATGCTACAGGAAATCAAAAGAAAGCCGGAGTAGCGATACTTATATCAGACAAACTGGACTTTAAAATAAAGACAATCACAAGAGATGAAGAAGGGCACTACATAATAATTACAGGGTCCATCCATCAGGAAGAACTAACAATCATAAATGTCTACGCACCAAATATGGGAGCACCTAAATATCTAAAACAATCACAAACAGAAACAAGCTTATAGATAAGAATGTGCTAATAGCAGGGGACTTTAATACTCCACTACAGCAATGGATAGGTCAACCAGACAGAATATCACTAAAGAAATCATGGACTTGAAAGATACATTGGACCAGATGGACCTGACGGATATATTTAGAACTTTACATCCTGAGGCCAGGGAATTTACTTTCTTCTCAAGTGTGCATGGCACATTCTCCAAGATAGATCACATACTGGGACATAAAGCAGCCCTCAATAAATATAAAAGAATAGAGATCATACCATGCACACTGACAGATCACAATGCTTTGAAACTTGAAATCAATTACAGGAAGAAGTCTGGAAAACTTCCAAAAACATGGAGGTTAAAGAACACCCTTCTAAAGAATGAATGGGCCAATCAGGCAATTAGAGATGAAATTAAAAAATATATGGAAACAAATGAAAATGAAAACACAACAATTCAAAATCTATGGGATGCGGCAAAGGCAGTCCTAAGAGGAAAGTACATTGCTCTCCAGGCCTATTTCAAGAGATTAGAAAAAGCGCAAGTCAAAATCTAACAGCTCACCTAAAGGAACTAGAGGCAGAGCAACAAGAACGCCCTAAACCCAGTAGAAGAAGAGAAATAGTAAAAATTAGAGCAGAAATAAACAACATAGAGACCAAAGAAACAATTGAACAGATCCATGAAACCAAGAGTTGGTTTTTTGAAAAAGTAAACAAAATTGACAAACCTCTAGCCAGACTTATCCAAAAGAAAAGAGAGAGCACCCAAATAGACAAAATTATGAATGAAAATGGACTTATTACAACCAACCCCTCAGAAATACAAGCAATTATCAGGGAATACTATGAAAAATTATATGCCAACAAATTGGACAACTTAGAAGAAATGGACAAATTCCTAAACACACACTCACTACAAAAATTCACACGGGAAGAAATAGAAAACCTGAACAGACCCATAACAAGTGAAGAAATTGAATCAGTGATCAAAAATCTCCCAACAAATAAGAGCCCTGGACCTGATGGCTTCCCTGGGGAATTCTACCAGACATTTAAAACAGAATTAATCCCAATTCTTCTCAAGTTATTCCAAAAAATAGAAAGCGAAGGAAAACTCCCGGATTCATTTTATGAAGCCAGCATCACACTGATTCCCAACCAGACAGAGATCCAGCAAAAATAGAGAACTACAGGCCAATATCCTTGATGAATACGGATGCAAAAATTCTCAACAAGATCCTTGCAAATCGAATCCAGCAGCATATCAAAAGAATCATCCACCAAGATCAAGTGGGATTCATTCCTGGGTTACAGGGCTGGTTCAACATTCGCAAATCAATCAATGTGATACATCATATTAATAAAAGAAAAGATAAAAACCATATGATCCTGTCAATAGATGCAGAAAAAGCATTTGACAAAATACAGCATCCCTTCTTAATAAAGACTCTCGAGAAAGTTGGGATAGAAGGAACCTACTTAAACATCATCAAAGCCATCTATGAGAAGCCTTCAGCTAACATCATCCTCAACGGGGAAAAACTCAGAGCTTTCCCCCTGAGATCTGGAACACGACAGGGATGTCCACTTTCACCGCTGTTGTTTAACATAGTGCTGGAAGTCTAGCATCAGCCATCAGACAACAAAAGGAAATCAAAGGCATCAGAATTGGCAAAGAGGAAGTCAAACTTTCCTCTTCGCAGATGACATGATACTCTACATCGAAAACCCGACAGACTCCACCAGAAGCCTACTAGAACTGATCCAAGAATTCAGCCAAGTTGCAGGGTACAAAATCAACGTACAGAAATCGGTTGCATTTTTATACACCAACAATGAAGCAACAGAAAGAGAAATCAAGAAACTGCTCCCATTCACAATTGCACAAAAAACCATAAAATACCTCGGAATAAACCTAACCAAGGATACAAGAGATCTGTATGATGAAAACTATAGAAAACTTATGAAGGAAATTGAAGAAGACACAAAGAAGTGGAAAAACATTCCATGCTCATGGATAGGAAGAATAAATATAGTTAAGATGTCATTACTACCTAAGGCACTCTACACATTCAATGCAATTCCAATCAAAATTGCACCAGCATACTTCTCAAAACTAGAACAAACTATCCAAAAATTTGTATGGAACCACAAAAGACCCCGAATAGCCAAAGTAATCCTGAAAAATAAAACCAAAACGGGAGGGATCACCATCCCAGACTTTAGCCTCTACTACAAAGCTGTCATCATCAAGACAGTATGGTATTGGCACAAAAACAGACACATAGACCAATGGAACAGAATTGAGAACTCAGAAGTGGACCCAAAGTATACAGCCAACTAATCTTTGACAAAGCAGGAAAGAATATCCAATGGAAAAAAGACAGCCTTTTTAACAGATGGTGTTGGGAGAACTGGACAGCAACATGCAGAAGAATGAAACTAGATCATTTTCTCACACCATGCACAAAAATAAACTCAAAATGGATAAAGGACCTGAACGTGAGACAGGAAACTATCAACACCCTAGAGGAGAAAGCAGGAAACAACCTCCTTGACCTCCACCGCAGCAACTTCTTACTTGACACATCCCCAAAAGCAAGGGAATCAAGAGCAAAAATAAATGATTGGGACCTCATCAAGATTAAAAGCTTCTGCACAGCCAAGGAAACAACCCAGAAAATTAATAGGCAACCAATGGAATGGGAAAAGATAGTTGCAAATGACATATCAGATAAAGGGTTGATATCCAGAATCTACAAGGAACTCACCAAACTACACGCCCGAAAAACAAACAACCCAGTGAAGAAATGGGCAGAAGATATGAACAGACACTTCTCCAAAGAGGACATCCAGATGGCCAACAGACACATGAAACGATGCTCAGCATCGCTCCTCATCAGGGAAATACAAATCAAAACCACACTGAGATACCACCTCACGCCAGTCAGAGTGGCTAAAATGAGCCAATCAGAGAACTCTAGATGCTGGCGAGGATGTGGAGAAACGGGCACCCTCCTACACTGTTGGTGGGAATGTAAACAGGTACAGCCCCTCTGGAAAACAGTGTGGAGGTTCCTAAGGAAACTAACAATAGAACTCCCCTATGACCCAGCAATAGCACTGCTAGGAATTTACCCAAGGGATATAGAAATGCTGAGGCATAGGAGCACATGTACCCCAATGTTCATAGCAGCACTCTCCACAATAGCTAAAACATGGAAAGAGCCTAAGTGTCCATCAACAGATGAATGGATCAAGAAGATGTGGTTTATCTATACCATGGAATACTACATGGCAATGAGAAACAATGAAATTTGGCCATGTGTAGCAACATGGATGGACCTTGAGGGTGTTATGCTGAGCGTAATAAGTCAGGCAGAGAAAGACAAATATCATATGTGTGCACGTATAGGAGGATTAGGAGGAACTTAACAGAGGACCAAGGGGGAGAAGAAGGGCGGAAATGGTGGGGGAAAGGGAGAGAGGCAAACCATGAGAGACTCTTGAATGCTGACAAAAACTGAGGACTGATGGATGTGGGGGGAGGAGGGATGGGCATGGAGGAGGACACTTGTGGGGATGAGCACTGGGTGTTATGTGGAAACTAATTTGACAATAAACTATTTGTAAAAAAATAAATAAATAAAAAAGGAGGTGGGAGGGAGGACAGATTCGACTTGCAGGGAGAGTTGGCCTACCGCTGGTTCAAATCCACCTTCCCCCAATACTTCCAGGCAGCTTACAGAGACCTGGATACCCCCAGAAGGGGAATAGAACTTGGAGGAGAATGAGGGTAGACAAAACAGTAAGGAAGGGACATAAAAGAGAACCAGGAGGGGCTGATGCCAGGGGGTTCAGGAAGAGAGAGATAAATAAACCTAGACCCTATGATCTCTGCAGCCGCACTCAGCATCTGCCAGGGATGGAGCTCAGAGCTGACGGGAAGGAGGAGGGCCAGGCTTATTGGTGAGAAAACAGGCTGTGCAGCACCAGGCACGCAGGGTAATGGAAGCCCAGCACTGGGGCTTAGAACACTCTGATTTTAGTTGAATTCTGTTACTGACCAAATGTCCCCTTGTCCCTCTGGGCTCCAGCTTCCCCACCTGCAGTCCCCTGCCCACCTCCTGGGGTGTTGGGGGGATCTATAGCAAGAGAACACACGTGAACACCCTTCCCAGTGTGGGAAGTGTGACATATATGGGTGTGTTACTTTTCTTCTTTATTTTAAAGTTTATTTTGAGAGAGAGTGAGCACACATGGGGGAGGGGCAGAGAGAGAAGGAGAGAGAGAATTCCAAGCAGGCTCTGCGCAGGCAGCACAGAGCCTGATGTGGGGCTCGAACTCACGAACCTGGAGATCATGACCTGAACCGAAATCAAGACTTGAATGCTTAGCCCACTGAGCCACCCAGGCACCCTTCTTCGTCTTATTAACAGGATACGCAAAAGTCCCCTTGACCCCCTAGAGCCAACACCATCCCTCTTGCATCCCCTGTGCCCTTTTCCACAGAAGGAATCTGGTGGCAGGAGGTGGGGGAAGGCCATCCATCACTGTGGTACAAAGGGTTGTTGGAGGCCGCTGCAGAGCAGCTCCCGGAAAAGCTGACCCTCTGTCTTGCTCACAGTCCAGGGGGACCCACCACAACCATCAAGAGACCTATAAGGATGCTTTTTGGCTAAGTAGCCCAGTGAGGGTGTACGGGCCCAGAGAGGGGCTTGGTCTAGGGCACAGCGAGGAAGGTGGATCATGGATGCATGCAGCCTGCTTTCATTTTCAGGAAAAAAAAAAAAGTATACAACAGTACTCCCAATGGAGTAAAATATTGGAGAGGGCTGCCAGAACCCAGTGAGCTTTCTCTGAAGCATTGCTCTGCTTATAAAAGCCCTACTCCTATCACTTCCATAATAAAAATAAAACACCAGATAGCTGATTTGTCCTGTGTCATAACAGAGTCATAAAGGTTCATACCTGAGTTGCTTATGAAAAGTTAATGGTGAGTCAATTCTGGGGCTGACATATTTCTAGTCTAAGCTGTTTGTGTGTCAAAACCTAAGCCTGGAGGAAAATAGATTTTGCTCGGAGGCTCAGTGGCGAGATGGCATCCTGGAAAGGAGGGAAGTTGGGTGTGGCCCCCACCTCAAGAGCCCCTCAATATCTCACTTGCTTGGGTCCAGGGCAGACTCCATCCTGAAGAAAGACATGACAGCTGCTAGCAGGGGCTCTTGTGCTGGGGACCCTGGAACTTTCTGTCCTGCTTTCCTGAGCCTTTGTACCCACAGCCCTTCCTCACTGGAGGGCTCTCGAGCTGAGCTCATGTTCTGATGCCCCCTGTTCTTGTCCCCTTGATGAGGCTGGGTGGTCATGGGGAACCGCACCATTCCTCAGGCTGAGAAGTATGCCAAGGCCAGGGTTCCCACAGATCAACCGCAAAGTAGTGGACTGGTTAGAAAACCAGCTCACAGTCTTCAAGACATAGCTGTGTGCTGGGAAGCTTCATGTACATTGCCTTGTTCAATCCTCAGAAATAAAACCCCCAAACAAGAAAACAAAACAAGGGGCACCTGGGTGGCTCAGTTGGTCCGAAGCATCCGACTTTGGCTCAGGTCATGATCTCGGGGTTTGTGGATTCAAGTCCCGCGTTGGACTCTGTGTTGATAGCTTAGAGCCTGGAGCCTGTTTCAGATCCTCTGTCTCCTTCTCTCTCTGCCCCTCCCCCTCTCATGCTCAGTCTCTGTCTCTCTCAGACAGACCAAAATAAATAAATATTAAAAAATGTTTTTATAGAGAACAGAACAAAAGTCCAGGTGAGGAAACAAGCTCTCCTTCACAAGGTATGCAGAGTCTGACTTTCTCTCACCACCTCCACTACTACCAGTGGGCCAAGGCACCATCTTCTCACCTGGGGGGCAGCAGAGACCCCCACCTGCACCCCTCTGCTCTATTCTCCACACAGCAGCCAGACCTTCCCCTCTGTCTGTGAATCACAGCCCTAGAGGGTCTGCAGCGACAGCCTGCTCTCCCCACCTTCTACTCTCCCTTGCTCATTCCACTCCAGCATTGTGGTCCCTTGCCCACATTCCAGGCATCCTGCCCCGTCCTCCCATAAGCTGTCAGTCTGGTTGGCACTCCCTCCTTGAAGTCTGCTTAAATGTTAACTGCTTGCTCTACGTGTAAGCCTCATCCCCACCCATCACTTCCCTTTCTCTCTCTCTCTGGCACTTACTACCACTTAGCATACCATTTGTATATCTCCCACCTGGAATGTGAGCTCCCTAGGGAGGGCAGTGACTCTGGTGCTGCACAGGGCTCACTGCTGTGTCCCTGGTGCTGGCCACAGGGACTGACATGCAGCAGTTATTCAGTGAATGGATCGCACAAGTTGCTGAGCTAGGCTTTCTGCAGGGACTGTGTTCTGGTTCTTTGGGTTTGCAAACCAGGGCACCCACTTCTTGCCTTCCCATCCACCTGAATGTGGCCAGTGACAGGGGGTCAAAACGAGGCAGCTGGTAGGAAGGCAGAGGACTGATCACAAGCACGGTGCCTCCGCTTTCCTACCCAGTCTCCTCCACACTGCTTTCTTCAGGCCAGCCACAGAGACTGGGATTGACCAGCCTTCTGGGTAGAAGGTTCTACCCAGAGCAGCAGGCAGATACAGAAAAGCCCTTGCATGCCATCTCCCGCTCAGCTGATGGCTTCTGGTGACCTTCTCCCAAAGTCATTTGACCTCTCCATCTGTTTTTCCTTACGTCTGCTGGCAGCAGAGGCAGAACTCCTGAGTGATCACTCAGGTGCCGAGGGGTGTGCGTCATTTCTTCACTGGTTTGATGGGAGGCTGGATACATTACAGCTCTCTTTTGAGCACCTAAGTCATTACCAGCCTGTGACTTAGGCTCTTGGGAGAAGCTGACTGGGTAAGAAATAAAATAATGTCTCAGGGCTAAAACAATAGGCATCATATAATTATAGAACGAAATGCATATTGTTCTCTGGAACATGAATACTGGCTACTGAAATCAAATTTACCTCATTGGATGTGAGGAAATTACTTTAAAAATTGATTTATAACAAGCTACATAATACTAAACCTGCAATCCGTCCTTTCCTGAATGTTCTTTGAGATGTGTCTGAATGCTGCTATCAATGCTTGATTGCATCTCTGTAATTGTCTTTTTATGGATGGCTTTTTTTTTGTTGTTGTTGTTCTGAAGCACAGAAATGTATTAGCAAAATCAAGGTTCCTTCCAGAAATAAACAGATGCCGGATTAGACCATTCTTTGTACTGATGCACATCTGTCTTCGGGAAAGAGACATTTTTACTAAAAGCCATAGTTTTTGTTTTGTAAAAGGTATTTTGTAAGTATCTGCCCTTAATAAAGGAAGTAATTAAATAAGACTTAAGTATTAAACAATATTTAAGCAGAGGGGAGATGGGCCATGTTGTCATAGTGATACATGTGACTCAGGTCTAAGTAATATGAAAATGAGCCATCGATGCTGAATATTTAGCGAGTAGATGTTGAACACAAGGACTCCAGGGTGATTTCAGAGTTTAGGTTAATGGTACTGTCAATGCCACAAGTTAAGACCCAGTTTAGAAACGTTTATTCAGAGCTTTTCCGACTCTGCCTTTCTCAGTAGCAGAGGGTCTCTCGGGGGCCCTCTGCCCTGGCTCTCTTTGGGGAGGATGGAGTCAAGGAGAGGGTCTTCGTCCCATGCTGGTTAGATTTGGCCCCTAGACTCACTCAAACTTGCATCCTGCATCCCTTCTGCATGAACATTTCAACACAAAGGACCCAGCACTGGACAATATGCAGCACCGTGGTGATGAGCAGGCTTCAGAGGTGTCTGCACTCACAAGTCCCATATGCGGACCAAGCAAGGACCAGGTGCATCACAGCTGGGCACTCAGGAACATCCACATGAACACACACAGTACACATGATCATGCACGTGTGGGCTCATGTCCCTCCCACCCCCATGCCTCTAGAGTTGACCACCCTGACTCACACTGGGGCTCCCATGCTGGTCACTTCCTTCCAGACCCTTATAGAGCATACTTGCCACAGCACGACCTGCTTGGAGTCATCTTTAGAAGTCTCTGCAACTTAAAGCAATCCCTAAGTAGCTGCTGAACATCTGGGGAGGTGGTGCAGCTGCTATGGACAGTCACGTTCAGTGTGAGTAACCCACAGCTGCTCAGTTCTCTTGCTTATTCCCAGCAACAGGCCAGGGAGCCACAGGAGTGAGAGAAGTCGCTGCGGGGAGGGCTCCTGGCTTTCCCAGGACTGTAAGGAGTATGTGGTCACTGGCTGACTTGGCTATTTTCAGGTTCCCCCATGATTGGGACTGCCAAAGAGGAGGCCCCTTATCTCTCTGTGTACCACTGTATTGTCCCCAATGTGTGGCTTAGCTGGTGTTTGCCGAATGAATGGAGGGGTGTTAACCCCTTGTGCTGGCTCTCAGGGAGTGCTGAAGGGAAGGGTAGTCAAGAAGTAATATTACCCAGAGAGTAGTCTGGCTTTTGTTTGCTTGGGGGCTTTGGCCACTACACTGCCTAACAATGTGATTTGTGAGGGGGCCTCTGGCTGTGCAGTGCTAGTTCAGTCTCCCAAGGGCTAGACAGTAGAGGTCAGCCATGTGAGCAATACATGGTCAAGCTCTAGCAGAAGCTCGGGCTTGGGTGAGCTTCCCTGGCTGGTAGTACTTGGTGCATGCTGTTACATATCAACGCCGGGAAGGGGACACATCTATGACTGCACCAGAAGAGGACATTGGAAGCACTGCATTTGGACCCTCCTGGATTCTGTCTCATGGGCAGTGTTGGTGGGCGTGGGGATGAGGTGGAGGTGGGGGTGGGTGGGACTGCTTTCCTTGGCTGAAATTAATTAATTAATTCTTTGCTTATAAACCACAGAAATTCATTTCTCATCATTCTGGAGGCTGGAAGTCCAAGACCAAGGTGTTGGGAGATTTGGTGTCTGTTGAGAGCCTGTTTTCTGGCTCTTGGAAGGCTGTTTTTTTGCTATAACCACACATGGTGGAAGAGGCCAGGACTCTCCCTTTTTAGAAGGGCACTAATCCCATTCATGGGAGTCTACTTTCATGAGCTCTTCACCTCTCAAAGGTCCCACCACCAAACACCCTTGCAATGGAGAGTAGTTGTGAACCCATAAATTTTGCGGGGATACAAACATTCAGTCTATGGTCCAGATGGATGCTTCCACACAAGAAATAATAAAGAGGATAAAGGAGTTCAAATTCTGGGTAAAACAGAGAAACAGATATCAGACTTACACCCAACATAATGCTAAAAATAGATTAAATATATGAAGCAACATTTTAAAGCATGATCTCTGATCTTTAAGAAAGGAAAACATGAGATGATGTCCACACTCTCTCCAGTTCTCTGTTCAAGGGCATTTTCCAAACCATAGCATAGACAGCCAGCATCCAGAGAACCACAGCAATGGAAGAAGAGGTCAGAACACAGGTCCCTTGAGATACCTAGAATCTGTGAGCTGGGATGGTGCTTTGAAGGGAATTTCATAGGGATGCCCTTGAATCACTGGCCGGGCACTAACTTATAGCTGCTCAGGGTGAGACTCTCTGCAATGCCTTGCAGAGCATGTACCCTGGGGGTCTGTGGGCGGAGCGGAGACCCCAGCGATGGCACACTGTTGAGAACGGTTGGGGTTCGGACTGTCCAGAATGGAGACACCTTGCTGAACATGCTAGGTATCCCCTTGACTGATTTTAATCTATTCTTTTCCCCTGTAATAAACCATAACTGTGAGTATAATAGCTCTCAATGAGTTCTGTGAGAACTTCTGGAAAATTATTCAACCTGAAGGTAGTTTTGGGTACTTCCCAAACTGGTAACTGGTGTCACAGTGAGGGAGGGCTTGCGGGGACTGCTAGCTGGAACTCTGTAGTCGGCTCCAAAATTCAATCAGGGGGATCCTGACCCAGTTGTGTGGATGCGGAGCATTTGGCCTGGGGGCAAACCTGAATGTCCAAGTGCACACAGGTGCCTAGGCACTTGTGACAGGAAGGTCATGTCAGAGACTCTGCTGTGAGTATATCCAGAGCCCAGACGGCAGACACCTGTTGACTCCTGGACTCCAGGGTATCATGTGGATAAGGGGCGGCTCCTGGGCCCTGTGGTGGGTTGTAGCCTTGGGTCCTCTGCTGATGAGCCTGGTGTGCCCAGCTGGGGCAGGGGCACTCCTGTGATACATCACCTGAAGTCCCAGATGGCCTCGAAACTGCCGCCTGCACCTGGGAAACCTGCAACCCTTCAAGGGAGATGCCTGATCCTGAATCCCCAGTCTGAGAAGATCTTACCAGCTCCTCTGGCCTGAACCACACTCACAGCTGAGACGGCCGATTGCCATTCTTGCTGTCCTTGAAACACTCCAGGGAGTATTTGATTAAATTTCTTTCCATGGTTCATTCCAGGGACCAGGAAGGCCTGCAAGTAGGGATTTTCTCCTGATATACTGGTTTAAACCCGTATGCAGGCATATCTTGTTTTATTAGCCTTCACAGGTATTGTGGTTCTTTACCAATTGAAAGTTGGCGGCAACTCTGTAGAATAGGTCAATTAGCGCCCCTTTTTCAACAGCATTTGCTCATTGCATGTCTCTGTGTCACATCTGGTAATTCGGTCTTTCAAACTTTTTTTATATTTGTTACAGTGATCTGTGATCAGTGATTGCCAGTCACTGAAAGCTCAGATGGTGGTTTGCATTTTTTTTGAGCAATAAAGTAGTTTTTAATTATGCACTTTTTTTTTAGACATATGTTATTGTTTGCTTAATAGACTACGGCATAGTGTAAACATAACTTTTATATGTACCGAGACCAAAAAATTCATTTGACTCACTTTGTTGTCATATCTGCTTTATTGTATATTCTTGTTATTGTAGTGGTTGGAGCCAAACTTGCCATACTCTCAGAGCCACTCTCCCTCTGAGGTGTGCCTGGGAGCTGTTGGATAGAGTATAGACTGGTACAGCTTTTTTGGAGGGAGATTTGGTGAAGTCCGTCAAACTGAAAATGTGCTCACCCTCAGATGGAGCCATTCCACTTCTTTTTATTTATTTATTTATTTATTTATTTATTTATTTATTTATTTATATTTATTATTATTTCTTAAATATAATTTATTGTCAAGATGGCTAACATACAGTGTATACAGTGTGATCTTGGTTTTGGGGGTAGATTCCTGTGATTCATTGCTTCCATACAATACCCAGTGCTCATCCCAACAAGTGCCCTCCTCAGTGCCCATCACCCATTTCCCCCTCTCCCCTGGCCCCCACCTGGACCTCCATCAACCCTCAGTTTGTTCTCTGTATTCAAGAGTCTCTTCTGGGTTTGCCTCCCTCTCTTAAACTATTTTTTCCCATTCCCTTTCCCCATGGTCTTCTGTTAAGTTTCTCAAATTCCACATATGAGTGAAAACACATGGTAGCTGTCCTTCTCTGCCTGACTTATTTCACTCAGCATAATACCCTCCAGTTCCATCCACATTGCTCCAAATGACCAGATTTCATTCTTTCTCATTGCCAAGTAGTATTCCATTGTATAGATGAACCACATCTTCTTGATTCTTTCATCAGTTGATGGACACTTAGGCTCTTTCCATGATTTGGCTATTGTTGAAAGAGCTGCTATAAACATTGGGGTACACGTGCCCCTATGCACTAGCACTCCTGTATCCTTTGGATAAATACCTAGCAGGGTGCTGTTGCTGGGTTGTAGGGTAGTTCTATTTTTTAATTTTTTGAGGAACCTCCACACTGTTTTCTAGAGTGGCTGCATCAGTTTGCATTTCCACCAACAGTGTAGGAGGATAGTCATTCCACTTCTAAGAACTTATCTTACAGACCTATTTACACCACGTGCAAAGAGGTGTGTAGAAGGCTGCTTACTGCAGTACTGCTCGCCCTTAATAAAGCCTGCAAACAGGCTGAACGTGAGCCCCCCTGAGTAGGGCTGGGGAGGAGAGCCCAGACAGGGTAGATGCTCAGGGCACTGTACTCAGGCACCCTGCTACGTGAGAACCTCCCTAAGGGAACCTGTACCTTTGACATGGGACCACGAGCGGTCACTGAGCACAAGGGAAGCTTGGAAGTCAGTATTGTAAGGGAAGAGAGGTGACCCTGAGGAGGCCACTGAGACATCAAAGGCCCAGTAGAGAGAAGCGGTGGGGCAGATGTCCCAGCAAGTTGTACAAGCTGGTGTATCCTGGGTTGGGGCCCATCTCTCGGGGAGCCCTGGCCAATACTCCCGGTGGCTTGAGCTCACCCAAAGCTCAAAAGAGCCAGATGATCATCTGCAACCGGGATTTCTGACACAAGCCAGAAAGAACTGGCCCAAGCCTTCGAGTGCTTCAAGTGTAGTGTTTTCCAAGATTTTAAAACAAAATGTACCCAAGCATTTAATGAGATTATTTTAATGCAGAACCTATAACCGCTGTCTTTCTTGTTGCAAACAGCTCTCCATGCTAATCAAACGCCTCTCATCTTTTTACAATGGATTCATGACTGGTTCATATAAAGACAATAAAAATTAAATGAGTCATGAGCTCCTAAATCATTCTCTTTTGGTCTTTTTAATAACTTACTTCCAAAGCAGAGCTGGCTGAGAGCATATGCTTCATTAGAGTTATTTGTTCCTGGTTTTACACCATTTAGGCATGGGGAAAAAAACCTGAACCTTTTAAACACATCCTTCAAACACTGCCACAAATACTTTCTTCTAATGGGTTTTGTTTTTCTGCTTTTATCACTGTACTCCGCCTACTGACATTTGAAAGCCCCAAATAGCAAGACTTGGTGAAAGAAAAGTGTGGCTCTTTCAAGTTGTGTGAGATATACTGGGTTTGCTATAGGTTTCCTCCCCTACGCCCCCCGCCCCCACCACCACTTTCTAAAAAGCTCAATACAATGGAAACATGTTTCCTCATCCTGAGAATCTCCTGGTCAAGCAGGTCCTGGTGCGGCACTCAGAGCCTTCCAGGCCTTGCTCTTGCTGGGTCCAGAGGCCAGCAGGCTAATGAAACCCTGCAGTGTTGTCCACACGGGCTCACATCTACAACAGACACATGCCACTGGGGCCCCACTGCAGCAGGTACCGCTGGACAGGAGGCAGGGCCCGCCAGCCCCAGAGCGAGGCCTTGGCAAGGCTGGGGGCTGGGTGTTGTGTCTGCAGAGCAAGGCTGACCGCAGGCCCTGAAAGTTCAGAGCCCCGTGAGTTGCTCCACCCCATTCCTTCATGGACTTGGGGTGAAGGGTCAATGAGACCATACTTGTGAAAGGGCCGGCAGGAAACCTGGGGCTTCCCGGAAATGGGTTAGGACCCCAGCACCGGCCCTAGGAAGAATTCAGCAGCTTTGCTGTTTTCTGTGACTTTGCCCATGGCCTCTTCCTGCTTCTGCTCCCCTCATGGGCAGGTCCCAGTCCCTCAGGATCATAAGGGACAGTGAGGAAGACAGTTATGAGGGGAGGGCAGGTGATACTGTTCAGGCAGCACGTGTGCACTAGCTGTGGGGACATTCACTTCACCTCACGGCGAGTGGTCTGCTGCCTAGCCTGGGCAGAGGGCTGAGGCCCGGAACGGCTTTGCCCAGTCAGTTTCTGCAGGAAGTGAGTCAGCCTTTCTCTCTCCACCCCCAGAATACCTAGGATGGAGGTCAGGGTGGGGGAGGGGGTGCATAGATCTGCCTCTGAGATGGGTCCCCAGGGCCTGGCAGTGAGTCCTGAGGAGAGGGGCCTAGGCTCTGTGGCCCAGGTGCAAACGCCAGTGCGGTCAGGGGCGGCCCTGGCTTCTCTGTAGGATCCCATGACCCACAGATCCCTGTCCTATCACTGGACTGTATGACCACCTGGACTTCATCGGTCCCCTGTCTGCTTGGGTAGCTGCCCTGACAAGGCATCTTACTGCCTGGGGACCAGCTTCCCCTGTGGGCTTGGGGTGTGCTCCCAGAGTGAGGGGGTGCCTTTCCCCTATATGACAACGTGTTGCCAGGGCAGAGCAGGGCCACAGGCCAGAGTGGGCTGACCACTATCTCCCCGGGAAGGCCTGCGGGGTGAGGGCTTGCCCCTGTAACCGAAGCACGGGCATGCTCCTGGACAACAGTTTGGAGTTCAAGCGCAGGCCCAGAGCAGGCGGAGCTGCCATGGGGACCCACCCTCCAGCTCCCTGCACTTCTGAGGTGGGGCAGTGGGCCATGGGTCCTTGAGGGTTGGGGGACCCAGGTGGGAGATCACAGGGCCAGGTCTGAAGGCAGGGGACCCACAACTGCCTTACTACAGAAGCCAGCGGTCGGCCAGGAAGTAACTTTCGGGTCATTTTTTGTTAGCTCTGAGGATTGTGCGCTTCAGTAGAAACTATTGATTTCTCATCTGACAAGCAGGAGGAGGCACAAGCCAGAGGCCCCCTTGCCTCAAGGTGAGCAGAATTCCTGCTGCTGCCACCTGTCTCTGGGGGCTTTGAGCCCTTGGTCCCAGAGCTGCTCTCTTCTCGGAGGCAGTGGGTGTGTGTGTGTGTGTCGTTTTTCCAGGGGCAGCTGAGGCAGGGTCCCTGATGCCCTGGGCTGCAGTGAAGCTGAGGCCTCCTACAAAGGGAGGGGAGGGGGGCTCAGACAAGCACGGGGAGCACACCCTCCTTCCTGGCAGCCTTGAGAAATGAGGGACCCTGCATGGCCGGGGGTGGGGTGGGGTGGGGGGTGCCGTGCCAGTTTGAATGCCGCCACTAGGGAAGTTACGGAGGATGAAGACCCCTTCCCAAACCTAGAGAGCTCCTTTTGTTTCTGGGTCTGATGTATTTGGGGTCCTCCTTGGTTGCCTGTGCAGTCTGAGGCCAGAAGGGGTTCAGGACTGCTGCAGGAAGGGTGTCTGACCATTTTCACTCCCCGATTAAAAACCCACGGCTCCCACTGCCTGCCGGGAGTGGCCTTTATGTTAACATTCCAAACCTATTGGGTTCTGGCCCCACCCTGCCGCTCTACACCTCTCTTGCTTATCACTGTCCCTTGAAGCCAGAAATTCTCCTTCCTCTGGCCCCTGGAACTGGCTCCCTCCTCCTAATACAGAGCATGCCATGCTGTGTTGTAATTCTGTGCTTATGGATACGATGTCCCCCTTGAGGCTGGGGAGGGTGTCTTTGCTCTACATCCTGGGACAGGGCTTGAGAGTCACTGGCGCTTAGTGAATCCAGGGGATGATTCCCCACGTACGCCATCTGGAAGGTCATGCCTTTATCCGGGGACTCATGAGTGCTGACAGTGGCATTGCTCACAGGGGAGTCCAAGAGGCTCCTTCTCACTTGGCCCCAGGCTACATTTACTTTCTGGGGTACATTTACTTTCTGATCAAATATTATTCTGATGCTCGAGGCATCCGTGATGTTTGCAAGTCAGAAAAGTTTAATTACATGTGTCATTAGGATGGCATTCTGTAATAGCTCTGTGACTGAATTCATTAACAGAATTCTTAACAGATAAGACAAGACAAATTAATATTTTGTTGCCCATGAAAGGTTCTCATTAAGAGAGTAGTGAAAAAGTGATTAATATTTTGTTGCCAATCAAGATGTCTCGTACAAATGACAAAGAAAGGAGGCCCACACCCCTCGTGCTCTCTCATCTCTCTGCCTTGGGTTTTGCAGGTGCGGTGCTCCGTGCCAGGCGCTTAATTACAGCAGGTGATGGTGTTTCATCTCTGGCTGCAGTGGGCGGGTGTGGGAGTGGGCACGCCACAGGCCGAGGAACTCTAGAACACCTCAGTCCCCAGTCTTTGTTCCAGCGGGACTGCCTGGCACGTCCAGGATGTTCTCCCCTGACCAGTTCTTGCTTCAAAAATGCCCCTTGAATCGCGATGCCCTGGCTCTACCCGTCTCTGGCTTGATTTCCTCTGACAGCTACTGTCATCACTGTCCCTAGGTAGGGCTGCCACTTATGAACACCTGCTGTATGCAGGGCACCGGTTAGGTGCTTCACACATATGTTCAGACTGAAAATGGCCCCATCAGGAGGATATGGCCATCCCCAATTCTCTGCAGGCTTGGAGAAGTTCAACAGCCACCCAGGGCTGCTCTGGAGGTACTAGAGGCAAATGTCACTGTGTCCCACGCTGACGTGGACACCTCAGGGTCATATCTCCCTGCCTGGGGAGATTCACTGGGCTACTGCAGGCTGATGTTGGGGACTCAGGCTGCAAGGTGCTCAGAATGCTGTTTGGCACCAGCAGCAATAATAATAATGATGATAGTAATATCATTAATAGTAAGAATGGTAAGGAGAGTGATTATAGTTATCATTGGACACTGCATACTGAGAACATCACAGGTGTCATTTCATCCTCACTATAACCCTACAAGGCAGGAGCTTTTATTTATTCCCATTTCACAGAGGAAGAAACTGAGGCTTCAAGAAGTCAAGTTCCCTTTCCAAGGTCAGGTCGCTCAACTAGTCAGTGGTGGAGCTGAGGCTTAAACTGGGATCCCTTTGACCTTAGAGCCTGTGTGTTCACTAGCAGGGCATGTTGTCTCTTTTCCCTGCTAAGGCAGAGGGAAGTGTGTGTGTGTGTGTGTGTGTGTGTGTGTGTGGCATGTGTCTGCATGAGTCAGGTGGGCATCCCTATGGGGCTGATGGTGCCCTGCATCCTCCCATGGGGGTTTCTGGGCAGCACAGGGCCTTGCCTGTTTGTGGGCTGCTGACTTGACCACAAGCAGCAAGTGTTTGCAGGGAGGTAATAAGAGGCCATTAATCTCCAGTTGCACCCACAATTAACCCAAATTGCTAACCTCACTGTGAAAAGTAGAAATGCAATTGAGTTGATGCTGGAGGCATGTTTGAGGGAGGGGAAAAACACTCAAAGTAATTTAATTAACCGATGGCAAGTGCATTAAGAGGAGTTCTGCCTCCGCCTTTATTTCTGGTGTCTTTAAATAGAGCATCAAGTAATGCACATGGATGTTCAGACAGACACGGGCAGGCCTGTCCTAGTTTGGAATTAATCACCACTGGCCAAACGCAGTTCAAAGCTGATGCCTCGCCTTGAGTGCTTTTACACACACAGACCTGTGCACCCCAAAACACACACCCCCCACTCTTTGTAAACAGGACAGTACCTCTCCTTGCTGAGATCTCAGACAAGGCCTGGACACCTCAGACTTGGAAGACAAAGGACTCTGCCCACTCAGCCTCTGTCCATCAAGCACCCAGCAGGGTTGTGCTGACACTGACATTCAGAGACGGGTCGCATTCAGGCTGTGCTCAGCACCGCGGGGAAACTGCAAGGAAATAACCCTGCCCCACATGACAAGGGTGGGAGAAGGGTGTTCCTTGCCAGACTGTGCTCAAGATAGCACCTCTATGGTGACCCGCCCTCTGCCCGTCTGCTTCCCCATGATCTTCAGGGTGTAGTTAAAGGGCCTAGTGAGTAGCAGAGTCCCAACTTGGTTTCTACAGAATTTCAGGCGGGCTCTCTCCCCACCAAGTAGTCTCAGAGTTGGAAGGGATCTTCATGGTAATAGTGCTGGGCTGCCTTCTTGTGGCTACTATCATTGCTGACCACGGTCCTGCTTGAGGCTGCATGCCTCTGGGAATGGGGAACTCACTGCTTCCTGTGATGGCTCACTCTGTTTCGGGGCCGCGAGGATGGCTGTAATGGTGTTCATCTCAGCAGTCCAAACTTGTCTCTTTTTTGGGGAGCACACTGGCCCTTTGTGCTTGTTGAATTCACGGGGTCACACCGCCCAGGCGGGCTCCTGCTGCGTTAGCACCTCCCTTACCACCTCAGAGAAGTTAGCCGGAACTGACCACTCAAGACCACAAGGTCTTCCTTCTCTTGGCCAAGCATCCCATCTGGGCCAGCTCGCCTGTCGTGAGCCAAGGAGTCCTGACTGGCCCCTCTTCGGCCTGAAACTTGTATTCCTGTTACTGTAGCTGTCCTGGAAGTGCCCTCCAGGGATGACTTCACCATCTCCTCAATGAATTCCTGGGAAGCCACTTCACTCCTGGGGCCAAACCTGGGCCAATACATATACTTGAACTACTCCCTTTGTTCTTCAAGTCCAATGGAAGGAAGGTGCTGCTAATGCTGTTTTTCTAAGAGATAGGATTGCTGTCAGAAGTTGCTCAAAGTCATGAGGCTGGTTCGGGGTTGACACCCGGATCCCAGCCCAGCTATCCTTGTAGGTCACCATAGGCTGCGTGTGCTCAGCTGCTCGCTCTCTCTCTCTCTCTTTTTTTTTGTTTTTTTTTTAACAAATAGTTTATTGTCAAGTTGGTTTCCATATAACACCCAGTGCTCATCCCCATAAGTGCCCTCCTCTGTGCCCATCTTTCCCCTTCCTCCCCGCCCATCAGTCCTCAGTTTGTTCTCAGAATTCAAGAGTCTCTCATGGTTTCTCTCTCTCCCTCTCCCCCACTATTTCCCCCTTCTGCTCACCTCATCAAATCTACACACCTGCACCCAGCCGACAAGGCCCCCGGGGCAGGCCAGTCCGGCCTGATGGCTCTCCTTTTACCTCCTCACCTGGTCTCTGCCTTCCAGCCAACCCAGCCTGGCGGTTCACCTCTGCCCTCTGGAGGGAACCCCGTTCCCTCCTGCCCCTGCTGTCTGCATCCTGCCCAGCTGTGGGGTCTGGAGTCTTCCCTGGCTCTTCCAGCCAGTTGCCACCCCCGAGCCAGAGACTCCTGCCTTGCCACATGCTCTCTGGGCCTGTGCTCCGTCTGCGCAGTAGGCTCTCTCATGCACCTGCCCCTCTCCCCTCCCAACCCCGTGCCCACAGCACGGATTTCACTGGTGCACCCTGTACCTAGGCCTCCGCCCTGCTCGCCGTACCTCCCCAGTCAGTACACCCTTTCTCCACTGTGGGTCTGACTGGCAGGACTGCAGCTAACATCCAGTCTATTCTCTGCACACGGTGGGACTTGAAATTTTCTGGTATCTCCAGCTATCAGACAACAGGCTTGAAAGGCATCAAACATGGGATGTTAAAATAAAACACCCTGGCCCTGCCACTGCCATGGACGGTTTGCAGTTATGGCCCTGGGGCAGGTCTGCATTCAGGGTCAGAGTCTAGCGACTTACATTGATGTCTTCCAAGGCCATGAAGTTGAGGGTAAGCCCATTGCGCTTCCAGATGATGGGGGGCCGCAGGTCTCCGCGGATGGCACAGGTCAGCACAGTGCTCAGCCCCACGGTCACTGTGGCCACATTGACCCTATCCTCAGGGGCGAGGCTGAGCTGAACCACCTCTGCAGGGGAAAAGGAGAAAGTCATCAGATGCACAGCACTCAAAGGCAAATGGCTACAGGGATTTCCTGCTGGGCAGGGCCTGGAGGCTTTGAGGCTCCCTGAAAACTGTCTATAACATGCTGTCTGAATGTACAGATGGATGCTTCTCGTGGGAGAGAGGCCTTGACTTCTGCGAAATATTCAAAGGGCTCTGTGAATCAGAAGAAGTTAGGAGCCATAGCTAGTTCAGGGAAACCATCTGGGCCATGGATTTGAGTTGAGCCGAGAACGTGGCTGTCACGCAGAGACCAGAGAGCCGGATGTGTGGCGGACACCCCGCTCCATGCTCCTGGGCCTCATGAAGTCTGGGCCTTTGCTAAGTGCAGTCAAGGTCTGCTGGCTGAGCTGACAGGTTTCTCATCCATCTGGGGGCAATTTAAAGGTTGCAGTGTCTGAAGTCTGGGGAATGAACTGGCTGACCTTTGAAGGTTTGTTTCAGTCTGAGGATTCTTTGAACTTGGATTTGGATTTCTGTTCAGCAACCTGCACTGTAGCCTTTCATTTTTCGAGGTGCACTTCAGGCTGTACAAATTATTAATCCTTGCCATTTTATACTTGATGACTGGCATTAAGCCTGATCATTCTTAAGGCAAATGGGAAGGGCCTAAAATATTTGCTTGCAATCATAGGCTTTTAGAAATTTTCAGGATTTATGAGAAAATTAATCAGACTCAGGCTGTTCATCTACCAAAATGGGATCAGGCCTGGAGGGATAGTTAGCAGCCCACTGATGGGTGTGCCTCCTCCCTGCTGCTTCTCCAGATCTATGACTCAGGGTCCTCGGGGCAGCAGTCAGAGGGGACATCAGCTGAAGGAGGCAGGGTGGCTCTGGGTGGGTGGGAGGGGGTCTGTGCTTATTCTGGGATGCCAAAAAAAGTGAGGGCCCTTGCCAGGTGTGGAGCAAGGCACAGAGCTAGGAACTGACCTCTGTGACTCGGCGGGCACCTTTGAGCTGTGACTAGGAAGCATGTCTGTGCTCACGCCCTCTTGCCAGTGTGTGTGGGGAGCAGAAGGTGAGGGTTGCGGGATTGAAACTAGAGACAGACGTGATGTTCTGCAAAGCGGGCGAACTGACAGCAAATGTGGTCAGGTTAGATCGTGAGTAGCAAAGCCCTTTCCCTGCCACAAGAGTGCAGTGGCCCGGCTCTGGGCCCACGAAGATGAACAAGATATACACCAGGTGCTTAATCAGTGCTCGTTGGAAGGATGGATGAAAAATGGAGACAATGGAAATAGGAAGGAAAGGAGCCAGCAGGCCAGCGGAGAGGGGACACACGCACAGGAAAAATGTGACTCCCAGGGAAGGAGCCGCACCGGGAAAGATAAGCACTGAGTGATTGATGTAGATGCAACCAGCATAATATTTTACAAACATTAAAGTGATGCATTTCAAGTTCCCTCTTAAATCACATCCTGTTTGCTGCCCTCCCACCTCAGAGTCATGAGGCTTATTGCTCAGGGCAGGAGAGAGAAGGCATTCATCGTCCATAGCAAGACCCAGGCTTTGGAGATTCCGAGAGGGAGGACTGGTACACTGGTTTGGCTCCTTTTGCGCTGTGCTATCCCTTAGGACTAAGAACCCAGAGTTGCTTCTGAGTGTAGAGCAGGTACCCTTCTTCATCACATGACCCACGAGGCTCCCCGGCCACCAGGCTCTGTGGAAACAGGAAGGGGTATGGAACGCCCCCTCCTTGTCCCAGGGCATTGTGGGAACAGGGAGCCGTGAGAAGGGTGTGCCTGTGGGCATGTAGGTGAGGGGGCTCAGCCCTTCCCCCTTCTCCCCTTCCACCTTGGGGTGAGCATGACGTACAGCACAGAGCCAGAGCCCGGTTTATCTGCCAGAGCCTCTTTGGCTCCCCAGTGGTGTGAAGGGGTCCAAAGGTTCCTGGCCACACGTGGCTGGGCCGTCCTAAGGTGCTGTGTACCTCTGTGCCTGAAGACTGCACCGGATTGCCACACTGAGGCCCTAAGGAAATGTCCCTGGAACATCTTGGGGGCTACTGGAGGCCAAGCTGTGGGGGGACATCAGACCCCAGACCAAGAGCAGCACCTGGGCTGACCTCAGCCAAGACCACCCGAGACAGGGCAATTGGGAGTCTCTGCAGGGAGGACCAAAGATGGCCTAGGGCAGCTGCGTGCTTCCATCCACAGTCAGAAGCCAGCTTGGGGAGCGGCAGGGGATGCCGGGTGGGGATTGGAGGCCAGAAGCATTTTCCTTAGAGCATTACTCAATGTGGACTGTGAGAACGCGGCTCAGACTAAGCTGTACAACACACTGAACATTCAGTTCTATTTCCCTCCCAACTCGGGTGGGTGGGGCTTGCGAAGGAGTCAGGCGTGGTACCAAAGGGACCCACAGCTTCTCTGCGTGTTGGAACTCTAGTCGGATTACAGGGGAGAGGCGAGTGCTCAGGCAGCAGCCCCTGGGGCAGGCTGGGGCCGGCCTGGGCTGCAGACTTCCCCTCCTCCGGGTCTGGCTCCTCCCCACTAGCATCACACCTGCCCCTCCACCAGGGCTCACAAGACTCTCTGCTGGCAGGGGTGGAGGGCGACATCCTGATTTTAGCAAGCATCCCTGGGGCATCTGTGGTACCCTGAAGCCTGACAGCCGCTGTCTTAAAAGATGGGGAGGGACTGTCTGGGTGGATGGAAAGGGAGAGACTGGGGTGGGGATGGGGAGGTGAGGTATTCTGGTTGGCTGGGCTCTCATTCGGAATGTAAGACCTGTGTGCACTGTGGGATCCTCCACGTGGTCCCAAATTCATAGATTTTTTTTTTAAGTTTATTTATTTTGAGAAAGACAGAGACAGCACAAGGGGGGGACAGAGAGAGAGAGAGAGAGAGAGAGAGATTCCCAAACAGGACTTGCGCTGACAGGCAGAGCTGGACGCGGGTCTCAAACCCACGATGCCGCGAGATCATGATCTGAGCAGAAACCAGGAGTAGGATGCTTAACCGGCTAAGCAATCCAGATGCCCCCAAAAGTCATGGACTTCAAACAGTTTGTACAGGGCTAAAACCAAACCAACAAGCGAAACCCCAAGGGGGTCGGCCGCTGGGATGACTGGTGCCAGCACCCTTGCGGACGGCTTTCGCCGATCACCTGTGTGTGTGAAGATGTGCACTCTGCGCAGGAAAGGCTCATGCAAAATTAGAATGCATGAATACTGACAGAACCATCATAATTCTGCTCCTGTCAGCTACACAAATATTAACCAAACAGCAAATATTTGGATCACTTAAAGTTTAATTAAATGAATGTTTTATTGGATTTAATTCATGTCAATATTCCCTGACTGGTTTAAAAATTCTGAAGAGATTTATTGCAATGGAAGCTCTCCTTCTGCCCTTACTCCCAATTATTTACTGTTCAACACACTCTCCCTGGGCAGGTCCCACTTCCCAGGTAAGCGACCTCCCGTGGTCGTGGTCGCTGCCCAGGGTGATACGTGAGGCAGCAATCACAGGCTGGGGCTCGAGTGAGCAGGCGAGGTTCTGGACTGCAGCTCTGGACACTCCAGGTCTGGCTCTGCCGCTGACATGCCAAGTAGCCTTGGGCAGGTCCCTTCCTGTCAGTCGGACTCGGATCATACGTCACTAAAATGAGATTGGGCAGGGAGGGCTCTGGGACGCTGAGTACATGGGTCTAAGCGGATGTCCCCCAGACCCTCTTCCGTTCTGCCAGGCGCTGTCCAGCTGTGTGTTCCTTGCCCCCCAGTGCCATCCGCCTCTGCTCACGGCCTGCTTGCCCGTAGGGGTATGAGTGACACCAACAGTTGCCAAAGCCCAAAGGTGCTTCCCTCAGGATGCCCCCCTCAGTCCTTGCCTTCCTGTCCGCCCCAGGCACCAGCAGCCTCCTGTGTGCTCACCTCTTCCGACGTGCCCTGTTCTCATGAGCACAAGGGAGGTCACAGCGCTGCTCAAAAGCTGCCCAGAGCCTCCACCACCCACGGAATTCAGAAGAGTCCCTGCCCGCCCCTTCCCCCGTTCTCCTCCCACATCACGGGCCACGGTGCCCACTGATGCCCATCCCACTTGTCTATTCTGAGACCCTCGCTCTCTCAGCCCCTAGAGATGACCTCATGGGATGCTTCTGGGATCTTGAAGTTTTAACATAAGGGGACATCTAGATATTCGCTGACGACTGGAAGACACCATCCTGTCGAATTTGTCAGGACATTTTCAGGTTTAAGCAAAAGAAGCTCTCAGAAATGCTGGGCCACCTTACGAAAACAAAGGAGGGCGCTCTTGCTTCTCAGAAGTGGGAAATCTAAGGCGGGTGGAGGAGGCTGTGGACATAGGGGTTCCCAACAAGGGACTCTCTGCTTGGCTGCAAGATGCCCAGCGGTGGCCCCACCCTCACACTGTCCCTGTGCGTGGGATCCCTGAGAAAGGGACCGAGTCCCTCCTGAGAGTCCTGGACACAGGCGTGGGAGAGAACTGTGATCACCAGACTTGCCTCCTGTGTTCTTGCACGAAGCAATCACCGGCACCAGGCGGGTGGGGCACCGTGCAGTCACAGGATGGACCGCCGCGCCAGGCCTGAGTCCCGGGGCCGCCGCAGGACCGGCTGCTGGGTGCGCTGTGGTGGGAACACATGTCCTGACAGAAAGGACATGTGTGTGTTGGGTGGAGCGGCACCCTATGACTGCTACAGAGAGGCCTCTGCCTTGCCTCTGCCCCTTCCCGGTCCCCCTGAAGGCTTGTCATGGTGCACAGTGATGACACTGGGGGACAGAATCAGCAGAGTTCTGCTGCAGCCTGTCCCTGACCCACTCTTCTCTGGAGAGCTATGGGGGACAGGTGGCGGTGGTGCTCTGGCCCAGCAGAGGGGACTCCACGGCCCTTTTGAGCCTTGCATTGTGATGGGGGCCAGAGGAGGGCCAGGTGGCCTGCAATGTGCGCAGCTGGCTCTCGTCTGTGTTCAGTGGCCACACACCCACACACCCACGCCCGGGCACACGTGTAGAGGAGGGACCCACTATACTCAGACCGGCACTCTGCACTGTGGGTCCAAGAGTTAGGCGAGAGGGAAGGGAAGGAGCCACGCTGCAGCTGTCCGGGGCAGCGCCTGTGCGAGGCCACCCAGGGGTCTTCCCCTGGTGTCTGGCTGTAGCTCTGCTGCTCCCACGGTGCCTCACCACCTGCGGACCCATGGGCTACTCTTCGGGAAGGTCGCTGAGGTTTCTGGGGGCCCAGGCAACAAGATCTGCCCTGTGCCCCAGTGCATGGGGGCAGTGAAGGAGGGCTGGGCTGCGGGCCGGAGGGGCCCAGCGGGAGCCTGCTTGGGATTCTCCTTCTCCCTCTCTCTCTGCCTCCCCCCATGCGCAGAGGTGCACATGTGCACTCTTTCTCTCTCAAAATAAATAAATAAACATTAAAAAAAAAGAATTGGCACTGGAAGGCCGCCTGATAGGGAATCAGAGGAAGGGAAGGCAGCTCGGGGTTCCTCACAGCTTAGGACATCTGCCTCCCTGTGGGCCAGGCCTTCTGATATCCGTGGCTTCCCCTTGTTTCCCCATGGGATGAACTGGCACAGGTCACACGGAATCTACTGTCAACATCAGCATGGCTTGGTTAGTATGGGACACACCTTCCTGGTGTACCAACCAGGCTGCGTGTCCAGCAGAGTGAACCTAGGGCTGTTTGGTGCCCTGGTGCCTAGCACGGTGCCTGGCACACAGTAGGTGGGCTCGAGGCCAGGTCTGGATGCCAGTCGTCTCCTGGGAAACACCTGCCTCGCTCTCTAGGCCCTTCCAACCAGAGTAGTAAAACACCCTGTTTTTCCAGACACAACGTGTTGCGAACACCAGCCCTCAGCCTCCCCCCTGCGCACATTCTCTCCCTGTCCCTTGGAGCCTGGAGAGAAGAGGAGGCCGCGGGGGATTAATGGGCTCACCGTAAGCAAGCTAACACCCTTCCCGAAAGCAGGCGGCCATAAAATTTCAGTCTCTGGAGAACTGGGTTTTAGTTCCTATTACAGCTTTTCCTTAATCTCAGGCGCTATTTCTCACACTGACTTGAACTCGATGAGACACTCATAAAACCATCAGCACCCTCTCAAGCAGGATTCTGGTGCTTCACAGCAATAGAAATTAAATGTCTCGAATTATTGTCAAGTTCGCATTCGTTTTCTTATGTTAGAAATGCACTAATGGAACACATTCCTACCTGGACATTTGCCATTTTTCCAATGATGCTCTTGGTGGAAAGACTCTGTCAAAAGCTCAATCAACCTGCCCACATATGAACATGCCCTCGGAGGGCAAACCCCGGCTCAGGAGCCTGCTTGGGAATCAGGACAACCTGGAGAGACCCCCGGCCCGGCGCTCAGACACATCTCTGTAGCTACAGCTTCTGCTCACCCTGTTCTTCCTGTAAATTAACGTGCTTCTGGGAAGGTGACCTGGGAGCCGCCACAGGAGGTGCGTGACCTGCCTGGTCACACCGTGACCTAGGTCACACCATGAAGTTGGTGGGTGGAACGGAAACAAAGGCAAAGGGTGCGCGCCCCAGGCCTCCTGACCGTGTAGGGGACAGGCAACAGCTCAACGCCTCCTGGACCCGACAGCTTCACCAGGATGTACAGAGTCGGGCTGGTTTGGCTTGCCCTGCATGAAGGTGCTCAGGGTGCCCTGTTCTCCTCTGTTCCCTCCACCAGAGCCTGCCACTCAGAGCTCCTTGCACGCATCTGAAACTGCTGAAACTTTGAGGCTGGGGGGCTGGGGACAGGTTGCCTAGTTAGGGCCTTTCTTTCTGATGCACACGTTTTGAGCACCGAGGCGTGTCTGGACTGTACAGGTGTCTCTGGATCAGCCAGATGTGCATGCGTCCAAAATTTCCTGTTTCTTCAGGCATAATCTGATTCAATTTTTCTGTCGTTGTCATATTCCCTCCTGCTTGCTTCATTTTGGGGGATGGCAATAAACTTGTTAATTACTGGCAGATCTGTGGAATAATTTACTTTTTCAACTGACTTACATTGCTTGGTGTTGTCTGCAGTTTAGTTATGAAGCTCTGCTCTTCGGTGTAAACAAACCCCTTTGTAAGGCGCAGACAGAGACCACATCTCTATTATCTCTTTTGGATCCTCAGAGCACCTAATACAATCCCTGGCACAACGAAGGGACCTGATAAGTAGTTTTAAGCAAGGGAACCATTCGGGTGGTGCTCATTCAGTAATTGTTTATTGAGCGCCTACTATGTGCCAGGATATAGTGGGAATATGCTAGCAAGCAGAATGAGCCCAGGGCCTGCTAACCTGGAGCTTGTGGCTTAGCAGGGAGGATAAGTGTTAGGTGCAGGGTGGGGAGAGGGGGCACCTGAAGCCTGTCCACAGACCCCCGTGGAGAGACCTGGGCTCCTGCAGAGCCTGACTGCCCTCTCTTGGTAGAGTCCTTTCTGTGTGCCCAGTGCTAGGTCCTGCAGGGGTGGACGCAGGAGACAGACCCATGACTCACTCCCAAGGAGCCCCTGTCTGATGTGAACTTTACTCTTTTTTTAAAAAAAAATTAATGTTTATTTATTTATGAGAGAGGGAGACAGAGCACGAGTGGGGGAGGAGCAGAGAGAGGGAGACACAGAATCCAAAGCAGGCTCCAGGTGCTGAGCTGTCAGCATAGGTGTGGGGTAGATCGTGATCCAAGCTGAAGTCAGACACCTAGTTGACTGAGCCACGCAGGTGCCCCTGACCTTCTTTTTTTTTTTTTTTTGCAGGAGGGGCCCCTGCAGGGACAGGGTTACCTGGGCATCCTCTTGAGTTCTAGGGCTCTGTTTTGCATCCTCTGGCCAATAAACCCTTCTGGCTTTGGAAAAACTAAACCACAATGTGACTGCTGTGTGTGCAGAGGAGCAGGAAGTCAGAGCTGAGCTCACTGCCCGCGGGCTGTGACATCACGGGGTTCCCTGGACTGCCATGGGGGTGGCACGTTAGCAGTGGCATCAACTGGAAGCATGGGCTCAGTGCTGGGGGAGGTAAGCCCAGGGCCTTCTAGTCAGCAGGGTGCATGGCAGCCAGCTCTCCCTCCTGGGCTGGTTTCTGTGCCTGAGGTGGTCTCAGTCAGGCTGTCTCTATCTCCCCTGTGCCCTGCCAAGTCTATGATGGAAGTGCCTCTGCTCAAGTATTTGTAAAGGCAAACTATCTTAACTGCTAATTCCTCCGGTAACTTTAGGGGAAAGAATGTATAATTATATAGTAGTTACTCAGAATTTGCAAAAATTCATACAGATGTCAAAGGTTGGACCTGGAAATTCCTGGACAAGCTCTTGGTGGAGATGAGCACACAGCTTTTACCCAACCAGCAAGAGGGTGTCACGCAATATGTTCCCAGATGTCGGTTCATTTTCCAATTCCTAAGCACTCATTCAGATGATTTCCCAGCCTGTCTTGGAGTCAGGGTGTGGCCAGGTTCTGACCAGAGGGAAGTGAACATGCCTCACCATGCAACCCCCAAATCACTGTGATGGTTAATTGGTCACATGACTGGGCCATGGGACGCCCAGATAGTTGGCCAAACATTCTGGGCATGTCTGTGAGAATGTTTCTGGATAGAATTAGCATTTGAATCAGTTGACTGACTAAAGCAGATTGCCCTTCCTCATGTCCATGGTCCTCATACAATCAAATGAAGACCTGAGTAGAACAAAAAGGCCGAGTATTCTTATATTCATTTACTGTTACTAGTATTAGTATTTAGCGTTCTGAGTATTAGTATTTTGAGTTCCTTCTCCCTGATTGCCTTCAAGACGGGACATGGGTCTCTTCCTGCCTTTGGACTTGAACTGAAACATCATCTTTTCCTGGGTCTTGAGCCTTCTGGCTTTTAGAATGGACCTTATAGCATGTCTCTCCTGGGTCTCCACCTTACTAACTACAGACGCTGGGATGTTAGTCTCCATGATCCTGTGAGCCGATTCCTTACACTACTCACTCGGTCCATGCATCCATCCATAACTCCTGTTGGTTTCTGGTTCTCTGGAGAGCTCTGACTCATGCAGTCATTACCCACGCTCTCTTCTCTTCTCTCATGGACACCATGTGGTCGTGCATTTTGTGAAAGCAAATAACACAGCCTCTTTGTTGCTGCCTGAGCCTATCAGACCTGACGAGGGTGAGAAATCGGTCTTGGCTGCATCATGCTACTAAGATTTTGGATCTCTACAGCATTGGGTGTTGATGACCTCACATACCCTTTCAGAAGACAAAGAAATGTAGGTTCTCGTATTGCCACAGAAGAAATTGTAATGAGATGTGGAAGGGACCTTGGAGAGGTTGTCATTCAGGTCAGGAACCCTCAGCATCCTCTGACAAGAGGACATCTGACTCCTGTTCCAATCCTCTAAATCCCTTCTGTCCAGAGGCCTTACTCTCTCTTCCCACAGCTGTTTCTACTGCTTTCATTATTAGCGTCCAAGGGAGAGGGGTCTCGCGTATGCTTGGAGAGAATGTGTAAATCGATGACCCGGGGTAATATGTGCTGTGCATGGGAAGGAAAGATGCCAAGGGAGAGAAGAGCAAGGAGGCCTAACGAGATGTGAGTGGGAGCGGTGGTAGAAGTCTCTGAGTAGAAGCCATGGCAGTGGAGATCCGTGAGAGGAGAAGAAACGAGAGAGACCAGGAATAGGAGAAGGGCATCCTAGTCAGAGAAGGAGCTCATGCAAAGGCCCAGAGGTGGGACGGGGGCTTACAGTGCTCTGGGAGCTGCAGAAAGCCAGTGTGCCTGAGGCACGGGGAACAATGTGGGGTGTGGGGGGATGCAACACCCCTGTAGTCAGAGAGGCACTGCGCCGGTGGGCACAACAGGCAGAGCCACTGTTTCTTAATGGGAGACTTGATGATTTTAATTTAAGGCGATGGAAGGCAATTGGAGGATTTTAAGTCAGGGAGGGATGTGATCTGATTTGCATGCTAGAAGGATTACTCCAGGCCACTGTGCGAATAATGGGCCTCTGTGGGGGAGGAGAGGTATCCATTTAGGAGACACCATTTAGGAGGCTGGGGCAGTAGTTCAGGGACAGGCAGGCAGTGAGGTGGGGAAGGAGAGTGGAGGAAGGGACGGGGCTTGGAAATAGTCCCTGTGAAAGTGGTGTCAGGAGTGACCCCCTTCTGTGCTCCGGGCTTGACCTCTTGCATAATACGGTGATATTTCCATGGGGCGCCCGGGTGGCTTAGTCGGTTAAGCGTCCGACTTTTGCTCAGGTCATGATCTCGCGGTTCGTGGGTTCGAGCCCCGCGTCGGGCTCTGTGCTGACTGCCAGCTCAGAGCCTGGAGCCTGTTTCAGTCTGTGACTCCCTCTCTCTCTGACTCTCCCCTGCTCATGCTGTCTCTCTCTCTCTCCTAGAAATAAAATAAAAACATTAAAAAAAAAATACGGTGATATTTCCTGAGGTGGGGCAGGCTGCGAGTCTTGATATGTCGTTTCTGTCTTGAGTGATAACCCTCAAACCCTTCCTTAGGCATTAGATCTGAATTGGAGATTATGATCATATTCATGGACCCTTCAGTGAATAAGACTTGAAGGGCATGTCTAAACGACCACACTCTGGTTACTAAAAAGCCTCAGGAAGAGGGACTGACACGGGTCTCCACTGTCCAGGCTGCTCTCCGTACATCCCTGGGGGCCCAGGAGTGTCCAGCAGGTTGTCCACGCAGCGGAAGCCAGATGGAGTGGGTGGGGTATCCCTGATGACTGCCTTACCCCACCTCCACCCTGTAGCACAACCCACGGCCATTGAGCATAAACCCAGCTGCACACGTGCAACGCAGAGAAGACATCGGGTCTTGCGAGCGCATAAATAAGTATAGCGTGTTTTCTGTTTAATTATCCAGTCTCCTGAGAACGCTAAGTCATGGCTGCGTTTTGTAAACAGGCATCAGCGAGCCATTTTGGAGAACAGCTTACATCAGTATATTTGTTTTGTTTCATTTCCAATCTTCCTGAGTGTGCCGCAGCTCTGATGAATTCCTGATCAGGGATCCCTGAGCCTGGCCAGGGCTCTGACGTTCCTGGCACCCAAGGAGCCCCTGACAGCTTCTGTCTTTAAAGGAAACATGGCTAAGGGCGCCTGGGTGGCTCAGTTGGTTAAATGTCCGACTTTGGCTTGGGTCATGATCTTGCAGTTCATGAGTTCTAGCCCTGTGTCGGGCTCTGTGCTGACAGCTCAGAGCCCGGAGACTGCTTCACATTCTGTGTCTCCCTCTCTCTCTGTCCCTCCCTCACCTGTGTGTACTCTCTCTTAAATATAAATAAAAACATTAAAAAATTTTTTTAAAGGAAACATGGCTCACAGCCTCTGTTCCTGACCAGCGGGGCTCCTAAGGACCTTGGCCCACCACTTCCTGGACGAGGGTGAGCTATATTCAGGCTCTGTCCTCCCCCTGGGGCACCCCTGTGTTCTAGTTTTAAGGTCCATCTGAGAAGCAGCAGCCATAGCTTTGGTCACTGAGTATTAATATGGCAGAGGGCTCAGCAGACTCCATGTGCTAGAAGGAAAGGTCAGTGAGGGGCCCCTGGTTTGGGCCTTGGCAGAGGGTGTTAAGGGTTGGAATCTGCCCCTCACTGGCTGGTAATACTATGGGCACAGGCAGGGAAAAGGAAGCAGAGAGAGAGGAGGCCTCTGGGGGCGGCGATAAGAGGGGAGGCTGAAGGTCAGGAGCCAGGGTGGCAGGACGTAATGGTGATGGTGGGGACTTTGGGTTTTATTGCATGAGAAGCCCTTGGAGCATTAAAAAAAAATTTTTTTTAATGTTTTATTTTTGAGTGACAGGGAGAGTCAGAGCAGGAGTGGGGCAGGGGCAGAGAGAGAGGGAGACACAGAATCCGAAGCAGGCTCCAGGCTCCAAGCTGTCAGCACAGAGACTGATGTGGGGCTTGAACACGTGAACCATGAGATTGTGACCGGAGCCGAAGTCAGATGCTTAACTGACTGAGCCACCCACATACCCTGCCCTTGGAGCATTTTAAACAGGAGACTAAACTGGTCTGATTTATGCTTTTTAAAAAAGTTTATTTATTTATTTAGAGAATGATGGGGGGAAGCGCAGAGAGAGAGAGGGAGAAAGAGGACCTGAAGTAAGCTCTGTGCCCTCAGCACCAAGCCTGATACGAGGTTCGAACTCACCAACTGTGAGATCATGACCTGAGCTTAAATCAGCCGCTCAACCAACCGAGTCACGCAGGTGCCCGATTTATGCATTTAAAAAAAAATTTTTTTTAAAATGTTTTTATTTATTTCTAGGAGAGAGAGAGAGACAGCGTGAGCAGGGGAGGGTCAGAGAGAGAGGGAGTGACAGACTCTGAAACAGGCTCCAGGCTCTGAGCTGGCAGTCAGCGCAGAGCCCGACGCGGGGCTCGAACCCACGAACCGTGAGATCATGACCCAAGCGAAAGTTGGACGCTTAACCGACTAAGCCACCCAGGCGCCCCGCCCAATTTATGCTTTTAAAGACAACCTGTGCATCAGCTGTGACATCTTCAACTACGTTAACCCTGACTGGAAACTGGGCTGACTGAAAAGGAAAAGCTGTCATCTCCCTAAAGGGAAGGCCTGGGTAGGTACATTCGTGTGTCCAGGACATCACCAGACCCTCGCGCTCTCTTCCTTCTGCCCCGCGGCCCACAGTGTGCGGCCATCCTGGACAGTCCTGGGCATTGCAGGCAGGCACTACATCGTGTGGTGGGAGGAGGGCTTCTTCCTGGTGTGTGAGCCGAGAGGACAAGGAAGCCGCCCTGCTGACCTCCCCTCAGGTTTCATTAGCCAGAATGGAGTCTCGTGCTCACCCATAGAGCAAGTACTGGCAAGAACTGCCGTGACTGGCTGGGGGAGGCGTGGCACTGGGGGAGAAAGTGGGCCAGCTGGGGCTCAGGAACGGGTAGAGGCGGGATAGAACAGGCAGCAGAGAAAGCAGGGAGATCTCTTAGGAGCCTGTGGCTTGGGGGTTGGTGGCTTGGGCCACAGTAGTAGACGCAGACGGGCTGAGAGACAGAACGGATTTGAGACACATATTGGGGGCAGGGCCAACAGATCTGCTGACTGGATGGAGGGATTGAGGGAAATGGACAGATCAGGATGAATACTGGGGTTTTGGGCTGAAAAACTGGGTGGCTATTGGTTCCATTTACTGAAAGGCAGAGGGAGAAAGAACAGACCTTTTAGGTAAAACCCGGGTTCTGTTTTATGGCAGTTGGTGGATGGAGGGTTAGGCAGTTGGCTGTATGAGTCTGGGCCTCAGAAGAGCGGTCCAGCCCCGGGATAAGATGTTGGAATCCATCAATGTCGAAATGATATTTAGAACCATGGGACCAAGTGAGATCCCTGGGGACTGTGCAAAGACAGGGAAGAGGCCTGAGAAGTGAGGCTGGGGACCCACCAAGGTTTAATGGAGCAGGATGCGCAGAAGCCACACAGAGCTGAGCAGGAGCATGTGCGGTCCCTGTGCCCAGTGCTGCAGGAGCTCTGGGCTGACCGGGACTCAGGCTTGATCATGGGCTGCGGTAATAGGGAGGACCTTTGGGACCTGGACATTTGGAATCTTTAACATTTCCCGAGAGCAGTGGGGAATGGAGTCATCACTGGAATGGACTGGGAGAGAACAGGAAGGTAGACAGGAGTTCTTTACCAGAGTCCTGTCATGAATGGGAGCAGAGAAATGGGAAGATTTTTTTTCAGGTGTTGTGTTTGCAAGCCCAGGGGAATGCACAAATGGAGAGGGAGAAATTCATGATGTGGAAGAGAGGAGGGGCGCATTTAGAAGAAAATCCTCTGAGTGAGCGAGAGCAGGGAGCCTCCAGAGGGTTCAGTGGAGGCCTGGCTTCTGACAACGCAGAGACTTTGTGCTTCTGAGCAGAAGGTGGCTGCAGATGGAGATGAGAGGAAGCACTCTTCGTGGCAGAAGGACGAGAGAAAGCCCATTTGGCACAGGTTATCAGTTCTCAACCTAAGGCGATTTTGTAAACCCTGCCCCAGGACATTTGTAATGTCTAGAGATGCTTTTGGTTGTCAGGACTGGGGGAGGTGGTGTTTTCTGGAGGGTGTCTAGAGGTCACAAGCCAGGGATAATAATGATACTAAATAAACATCCTACAATGCAGAGAATAGTCCCCAGGATAAAGAATTATCTGGCCCCACATGTCAAAAGTGGCATCACCGAGTGGTGTCATCAGCAATAACGAAGGGATTTGTACAGCTCTCAAATACTTTATCTGTTGACAATGCATGCCCTCCCACTGGCCTCTCCCAGGCAGGGCCTGAAGGCGCGTGAGGATACGGCCCTGTCTGAATCGCATCTGAGTGGTTATACCATGGGGTTAGAGGAAGCCCTTCCTCCTCACCAGGGCCTCAGCCATCATTGCTCTCCTTCCAACTTCAGCTTCGGTGGACGCGCCTGCCGCTCCCGTTGGTGGTGGTGGTGGGGTCTTTATGCAGGCAGGTGACAGGGGAGGGGCAAACCTCAAAAGTTAAGATCATCGTACCTGTGATACAGAAACCAACTCATTTGCCTTTGCTGGAACTTTCCTTGTGTCAGGCAAGATGCATGGCACCAAAATATCTGGATGTGAGAAATCTCTCTTCCTTGCATAGGATATTTATCTCTTTCTTTGTCTTGGGGTAGGTTCTTTAAATTATCTTTCAGAGAGAAACCTATAATATATGCTTTGTCCAAGGACAGATCTTGGTAAGAAAAATGCCTCGGGCTTCCCCTCCAAAGTCCCCCCGCCATCTGTCAATTTGGAAATCTCCACATCTTGACCCACAGCAAATTGCTTCTCGCTGCGCCCGACATCGTGCCAGGCACATGCGGAGGCTGCAGGCTTGCTGAGTGAATGGTCCATTTTAGGGATGAATGAGCCAAAATCTCATCCACTGCTCTTCATCTGTATAGTTGCAGCCACACTGCCCCTGTGCCTGCTCTGAATGCCCTGCTTTCTCCTTGTCTCCTTTAAGACTGCTTGCAGGTAGGACCTCATTATTGGTGGAAGCAGGAGCCTCTTCTCGGGGAATGTCTCCCTGTGCAGACCTCCTTCCCTCCCACCTGCCTGGCATTTAAGCCCCCCCAGCACCTGACTTCCAGCCTTCTCTTCCAGAGTTCACACTTAGCTGGAGCCAAGAGGAACTCTTTCCCATTCTCTACCAGTGTCCTGGCTTTCCCATGCTCCCTGGCCATGTTGGCACCACCTCACGGGGGTGGGGAGATCTCAGCCTTATGCCTCATGGCATCTCTGCTCAAACTGGAGGAAAGGCCCTGTGAAAAATTCTAGGCTTTAGTTACATCTCTGGCGTCTGAGGGTGAAAGGGGTGTGGCCGCTGCCCTGGACCCAGAGGAGGTCCTTGTCTGAGAGCCTCAGAGGCAGAGTTGCCTCAGCATGTAAACCCTTGACAATGGAGAGTTTCCAACAAGGAATCACAAGGAGAGCAAAGAATCTAAAGGTTTAATATATTACCTTCTGCACTTGAGAAAAGCATCTCTGGCTGGGTTGAAATCAGAGGACTGGCCACAGTCCCCCTGCAGGGGAGCCATCCCTGGCAGCAGGTGCCTGGCAGGCAAGCCAACCAGCATTTCTGCAGGGCGGGCAGTCCTGGGTCTCAGGCCCCTGGCGGAGCCATCCTGGTGTAGAGGACAGAGAAACTGAGGCCCAGGACCAACACCCTGCAGTTCAGCACAGTGCTTTTTACTTCCTGGCACCCTGTTTCAGTGCACTGCGGTTGGAGAGAGAGGGGAGCAATCATAAATTCGAGAAGAAAATCTAGATCTCATCTTCTAGTAGCTAACAAGTCAGAGAAAGGTAATTTCAGAGTTAAACGTGGGGCACAAGGGTGGCTCAGTTGGTTAAGCATCTGACATCGGCTCAGGTCATGAAGGCACTCATAGTTCGTGGGTTCGAGCCCTGCTTCAGGCTCTGGGCTGACAGCTCAGAGCCTGCAGCCTGCTTCGGATCCTCTGTGTCCTCTCTCTGCCCCTTCCCCACTTGTGCTCTCTCTCTCTCTCAAAAGTAAATAAACACTAAGAGTTAAACATGGCGTCCCTGCACCCTTCTACAGAGCCCTTCAGCCAGGCTGGGGGAGGTGGGCAAGCGAAGCCCCTGGGACTCAGCATTGGCACCAGTATTCCTAGCAACGGCAGGGACCCCTTGATCTCCATCTCATGTGTGTTCCGATTGTGGCTGGACCTGCGGCAATGGTCCCCGTGTCCCCGGCTCAGGGTGGGGGACACGTACAGCAGAAGCCAGTACCCTGACACAGGGCTCCCCTGTCAGGAGGCCTGCAAGCCCAGCAGGGAGACATGTCGGGCTGCCCCGGGGACGCAGCCCATGTCAGGAACCTGCAGCCAAAGCTGTGCAAGGCCGGGCATGGTTTCTTGTTTGTGCATTGTGAAAACAGGCTCAGGTTCAGGTTCAAAGGTGGGAATCTTTGAGATAAAATGATCATCTGGGTCCCAGGGAGTTGAGACTGTGTCTCTTATGCCAAACACATAACCAAGCCACGCAGATACCCCAGGACTGGCACTGTCCCATGGCCACTTCTCCATTTCCAGACACCCCAGTTTCATCCTCCCTCCCCCCAGTGTCTTGCTTTATGCTGAAACCGGTTATCTGAAGCACCCCTGTGAGGCAGTCCTTCCTGCCCACTGTAATCCCGCCTGGAGCAAGACGACCCTGCACAGCCTCACTTCTCACCTCCCCTTCAGCCCAGCAGGAAGGGGAGGGTTTGGAGAAACCAGTTCGCGCTGAGGAGTGGACAACAGGTGCTGGTCCCTGCTGTTCCTGGTTGCACCCCACATGTCTGCACCAGGGTCCTCATCGTCAGGGGGCTCGGGAAGGTGGAGGTGGGGATGTGACCTGACACCAGGAGGCCTCCCCCTGCCCTCAGGTCCACAGACACTGCACATCACGGTTTCCCTGCAGACCATGGGGACAGCACGCAGTCCCTGAGAAGCACTGGGAGTCATTGGTGGCCATGGGCTCCTTCTGTCAAGCCCACAGTGCTTCCAGAGAGTGGACTTCCTGTCTCGGACCCTAGCCAAGTGCCCCCTAGCTACACTGATACGGTGTGGCTGGAAAGCAAACACAAATATGGAATCGATCCACCTCTTCTTATAGTGGCTCATACTAGCCCACAGCCTCCGTGCCTATGAGCCAGGCCCGTGCAGCCCTGGAAGCGGCCTGACCCCAGGTTTTCCCAGCTAGGGCTAGCCTCAGGTCCTGTGGCCCTGGTACAATGATCACTACGGGACCTCCAGCCTCTACGGCCTGGCCCACCCTTCACCTCACCTTCCCCGGCCAGTCCCCCCTCCTGGGCCCAACCTTCACTGTCCTTTCTCATTCCTTCAGCCTCTTGTCCCCAAGCTCTGGTCACCTCCTTTTTCTCAAGGCTTTCAGCTCCACTGCTCCTCTACTCCCCTAGCCACAAGCCAGAGCCACTCCAGAAGCCTGCTTCAGGCTCATGTTGTGGGCACCCACCCTGACACTAGGTGACAGCCTGGAGCCTCCAAGGGAGCTGAGGCAGAGGCCCTTGCCCTTCCACTTGCCATGCCTGCCTGATGCTTCCCAGGCTGCCCATGCGGCCACACCCTCCTCTTGTAGCTCTCGCTGGAAACCAAGCATGATCAGCGAGCCCTGTGCCACGTTCTGTGGAGACCAGGTGAACGGGCCCCCAAGCGAGTCAATGTCACCTGAGAAAGAGGCACTAATTGGAGTGTGGCGGCGTAGGGGTGAGAGTAGGCAGGTCGAGAGTGGTGGAAAGTCCGTCCGCCTGTTGCACCTGCTCCTCAGCATCCCACATAGACCCTCTGTCAATCCCAACAAACATCAGGTGTGTCAAGAGACAATGAGCTTGCTGGCTGAAGTGGGACAAAGAGGCGGCCTAGATGCAGAGGGACAGGAGAAGGCCATAGATCATGGCTGCCCTTGTTTTCCAAACCCCCGTGTATGGGCACCATGGGAGGGAATCCATCCTCAGCTACGCGCCTTGTAGGATGGGTGCCTGATCCCGTGGCTCAGAGACGTGAAGGGAATGGCTCAGGGCTGCAGAGCAGCTGAGCTCTGGTTTATCCATGCAGGACCATGCTGCCCCCATTGGTGAGGTGGAGACACACCAAGGAATCTCATTTTGCTGTAGTAGCTCCCTCCCCCTTAGGATTATCCCTGCATTGGGGGATTGTTAAATGACTCCAGCCAAAACTTACTCTCGCCAGAGGCTGCCAGCAGCCCTTCCAATCCCGGTCATGCAGCCTCCGCACCCCCAGGTCCCCAATGAGGCATGTGAACTCTTGTTAAGGGACCTGGCCGATGCTGGACGGAACTGTCTGGGTATGTGGCCAGGGGCGGGGGGCTTCTGTGTGCAAACATGGATTTCACAGAGCACAGCACAGGCAGTCAATGCGGCTGCTGAACGTGGTTTCCAGGGTGCTGAGTGTGGGGGCCGGAAATGAGTTTCCTCTGTCAAGGCAGTTCTGCAGAGAGGCTGGGAGTTGTGGGCTGAGCGGCTTTGGGCTCTCCTGAAATAATCTGGGTCTAACAGGCTCCCACACGTGAGGGGCACCAGCCAGTGAAACGTGCCCGTTAAATGTGTGTGGTTCAGGAGGAGGCCTGGCCCTCTCCTGGCCAGGGGCAGCTGAGGCAGCTGCCTGGTGGGCCATGGGCCTGGCTGGCTCAGACAGGGTCCCCTTAGCAGCCTGGCCTCAGCCCGTCCCCCATAGCTCCCCTCCACACTGGCTCCCCTCACAGAGAAGGCTGTGAACTGGCAATGGTGTCGGCAGACCCTGGGAAATTCAGTGTGGCCAGGGCTTCAGGACTCTGTCCTGTGAGAAGGGAGCGGGGCCACTACCTGCTTCTGTCTGGTCCCTCACTGACCAAGAAGTAGGGGGTCCCTGGTGATGGAAAGCAAAGGACACCATCTGTTCCTGCCCTCTGCTTGCCTGGCAGGCAGGGGACGCATGTGTCCTGAGAGGTGGGCATGTCCCCTTCTGGAGCAGGCCCAGGACCCTCCCATGGTCACCCTGCAGCATCTGAAGCAGTGGGGGTGGGGGGGGTGGTCATTGGCCCAGAGTAATGGCCAGAGGAAGGCCATGACCTTGTTAACCCTGTAGGAATGAGAAAGGGGTGGGTTTGTCACCTCCCCCAGTGCCCTCGGAGAGCATGGAGGTTGCTGAAAGTCCCAAATGGTCTGATGAAGGGTCTGATCTGCCGGCTGGGTGGGGTGGCTTCCTGTCCTTGCATTGGCTTTCACCCTGGGGTCTCTGTGACCCCATTGCAGGACCACTCTCCTTAGAGGATGGACAGCAATGGCAGGAAACCCCGTGATTCTAGTTCAACAGGTCCCACTGTAGGGGGGGGTGGGCAGGAAGGGAGTGGAAGGCAAGGGGGCAGGTGCGGAGGGGAACAGACTTAGGTACCCCAGAGCTTAACAGGGTGGTGGACAGGGCCTCTCCCAGGCCAGGCTCCACAGTGCCACAGGCCAGGGACAAAGGCTGCATCACAGAGCATTTCCACAGCCACAGCCACATCAGCCCCATGAGAAGGCTGGGAGGGAGTACATGCCTATGGCACAGGGGAGGTGGCTAAGGCCAAAAGAGGTGAGTTGCTACTTGGAAAAGGTTTTTACAGAGGATCCTCTCCCTGACAAGGGAGGCGGCAGGGCCACAGCGAGGTCCTGCCGACCGACTTCTTAGTCCATCAACTATGAAGTGAGCCTCAGAAAGCAAAGCCTACATAGTTATCCGGCATTAATGCCCAGGATGCTGCTAGATCACTCCTGGCTGGTGGTGGCATGGTTTGCTTGGGGCAGGGGAGGGGGTCCAGAAAACAGAATGGAAACTTCCAGGAAGGAGGTCACTGGACATAGGAGGTGCCTTCCCATTACCTGCAAGTTTCACTGGCGAAGGGCTGGGGCTGCTTCTGGCAAGCACGTGTCAGTGCGACTCCTGAGGAGGGCAGCCCACACCCCCTGCTTCTGCCAATGTGCACCTCAATCCCCGTGAGCCCCAAATGGAGCTCTGAACAGTGTCAGCGATGATGGGTATTTGCTTTTCTAGATTAGGTCCCAGCCTCTTGAAGATTTGCCTGTATTTCTGAAAGCTCTCTTTGTTTGCTGACTGTTGTAAACCACCCGACAGAATGCTCAAATTCAATCAAAACATGCTCTCACCCTCCAGAAAGCCCCTGCGTGCCTCCAGTGGGTGTGTGTGTCTCATGGACTCTCCTTAGGTTGTAAAGGTCACGGCGCACCGCCCTGACTCACTGGCCGGCCCACCTGGCCTCTCCGCAGCCGCCTGCTGCTGATCAAAGGGACGGGTTGCACTGAGAGGCCAGGTGCTCCCGGCGGGAAACGAGGCTGGCTGGGCCCTGTGAGGTCTTTGCCTCCACTAACCAGACCAGCAGAGACGTCAGGCCCAACGGGGGTGGGGTGGGGTGGGGTGGGGTGTGTGTGTGTGTGTGTGTGTGTGTGTGTGTGTGTGTGTGCGCATGTGATGGTCTTGCTGTTATTGTTAGGTTGCTGATAGCTTTTCCGTTAGTCCGAAATTATTTCCTTTCTAATGAAGGCCTTTTTATGAGGTTTTGGTAACAGTAAAAGCTACTAGTCCTTACCTGGCCAAATGAAAAAGCGGCAACCCTAAAGTAGGTCTCTGGGTTATTTTTTAAATTAAGAAATTAAAAAAATTTAATTAAGGAATTGTGAATTTAAATTTTAAATGGCGAAATCTAGACTGCAGGTGTTGGTGTGACATTGGGACACCAGCATTCACCTCTTGGTCAGCTTACTGTGTCCCCGGTGGCAGGGACCGCTGGAAGTTCAACGTGTGCAGCAAATCGCAGTGGTTGTCTCGAGAAGGCATCGGGACCACACCCAGGCCCAGCACAAGAGAACAGGGTCCCCGATGGGCTGTGGCTGCCAGCGATGGGGGGAAGGGCTTGCTTTCACTAGGACCGACTCTCTAGTTGAAAGTGAACAGGTTTGCATTAAAAAAAAAAAGTGAAAATCAGTTTGGTGGACTCAAATAAAATCTTAGCCAGTATGCAGCAGTTTCTGACAAATCCAGTTGGACTTAAGTTTTTTAAAGGGGGTTTCGCTTTGGGAGCGGATGCCAGAGACACTGGTGGTGATAATCAGGTGATCAGAACAGAAGGGTATTCAAAAGCAAGGGAATTAAGAGCAAAAATAAACTGTTGGGACCTCCTCAAGATTAAAAGCTTCTGCACAGCCAGGGAAACAACCCAGAAAATTAATAGGCAACCAACGGAATGGGAAAAGATAGTTGCAAATGACATATCAGATAAAGGGTTGATATCCAGAATCTACAAGGAACTCACCAAACTACACGCCCGAAAAACAAACAACCCAGTGAAGAAATGGGCAGAAGATGTGAACAGACACTTCTCCAAAGAGGACATCCAGATGGCCAACAGACATGAAACGATGCTCAGCATCCCTCCTCATCAGGGAAATACAAATCAAAGCCACACTGAGATACCACCTCACGCCAGTCAGAGTGGCTAAAATGAGCCAATCAGAGAACTCTAGATGCTGGCGAGGATGTGGAGAAACGGGCACCCTCCTACACTGTTGGTGGGAATGTAAACTGGTACAGCCCCTCTGAAAACAGTGTGGAGGTTCCTCAGGAAACTAACACTAGAACTCCCCTATGACCCAGCAATAGCACTGCTAGGAATTTACCCAAGGGATACAGAAATGCTGATGTATAGGAGCACATGTACCCCAATGTTCATAGCAGCACTCTCCACAATAGCTAAAGCATGGAAAGAGCCTAAGTGTCCATCAACAGATGAATGGATCAAGAAGATGTGGTTTATCTATACCATGGAATACTACATGGCAATGAGAAACAATGAAATCTGGCCATGTGTAGCCACATGAATGGACCTTGAGGGTGTTATGCTGAGCGAAATAAATCAGGCAGAGAAGGACAAATATCATATGTTTGCACGTATAGGAGGATTAGGAGGAACTTAACAGGGGACCAATGGGGAGAAGAAGGGGGGAAATGGTGGGGAAAGGGAGAGAGGCAAACCATGAGAGACTCTTGAATGCTGACAAAAACTGAGGACTGGTGGATGTGGGGGAGGAGGGGTGGGCATGGAGGAGGGCACTTGTGGGGATGAGCACTGGGTGTTATGTGGAAACTAATTTGACAATAAACTATTTGTAAAAAAAAAAAAAAAAAGAACAGAAGGGTATTTCGGGAAAAATCCACTCAGTGGGTCTTGGGATGTGCACGGTTCACCAAGAGTGGAGGCTGGATTCACTGTCCCTGGGAGTCGCATTTGCTGTGTCCTGAGCTCTGAGCTGGGAGGCCAGCAGGCTACAGGGCAGAAAACTGGGCTTGGAACACAGAGCTGGTCAAAGCTGTGCCTTCCCTATGCCATATGAGGGTTTATAGTCAGCTAGATGCCCTGGGCCAAGCCGTCCCTAGAGGCCAGGCCTTTGCCCTGCTGGACCTCATAATACCATGTGCCTCTGAGCTGACTGTGGGGTCTGGAGAATTCTAGAGAGCACGGTGCTATGTCCTTTCCCATCTTGCTGGGCTGCTGGCTGCACTGGGGGAGTGCAGCTTGGATGCTTATAAATAGTGGTTTACAAGCACTAGTGAACACTGTGCTTGTAAAGCTGAGGGAGAAAGGAGGTTGCCTTTGATGCCTTCAGTCACTCACTAGCGACTTCGGGGTGGAAATCTCACTGCCCACACACCTGGTCTTCTCTCTTTCCTTCCCTCTCCAAGTCTTTAAATCAGGTCAACCTTCCTTGGTGGTGCCCAACTCACCAGAGCGTGCATACCTCACATGGCCCTTGCTGCGGGGTTCTACTTCATTATCTCCATGATCCAACATGGATGTGGGGAGGAAGAGTGTGGACACTCTCTGAGTGATTTAACAGGATGCTTTAATGATGTATTGAAAATGAACACTGACCCCAGGTAAGAGGTGCTAAACGGATACTTTAAAAGCACACCATCCATTTCACTCTGATGGACTCTCCTCCTTAAATCACCGTGTTGTCATTTTTATGACACAAATCTAGCTGTTGAGGCTACAGGACTGTGAAATGTCATATAAAAAGCCAATAAGAAAAAAATAAAATTAAGTTGCGGGGAACGTGCATTAGCATTTCAAAAATGTTCTGTTGCATTACGCTATTCTTCTCTCTCTGTCAAGGGGCACCGGGATCCCGTCCTCCCCGTAAAGAGACTGTGCTGCAGAATGTATTAGCGCTCCCTTCCTGAAACTGCGTGGCAGCTGAAGGGCATAGTTACGATAATGGTAAAATACATTCTGGACTAAATTTGATAGGACACTCAGGCCGTCTGCCTCCTCTGATGACAAAGTCTTGATTGCTTCTCTCCTTGTTGGCTCAGGCCTATGGCTTTCAAGAGTTTTGACAAATTAATTTTTTTCAGCATTTCTGCCCTGGAGAAATGTAAGGAATGATATTGGTTGAGGTGAGGGTGTGACTCTTGCACTTGAGGTGACGATGTGGGGGGGGAGCTTGGCATTCTGTGAGGCACAGGACACCAGCACCCCAAATTCTCCTGCCTGGCAGCCTGTAAAATATGCCAAATTACCCAACACCTAGATCCCTTGAATGGCTGGATCTAGGATTGAGTAGGTGTGGCCCACTGTGTCACTTTGGAAAGTACAAGTTGAATAATGCACAACGGACCTGGGTCTTCAGGGAGGCTCTGGAGAAATTCAAACACTTAGTGCTCTGAGTAGGGGTCTTAAATTCTAACGTGGAGTCCCGGTGGCTCTGCTTCATTAACTGGGCTTTGAGACCTGAGCTGGGCCAGATGGAGGGATGGTGGCCACCGAGGAAGGGAGCTGTGCCAGTATTCGCCTTGAAGAGCCCCCCAGTCTCCCGGGTCATTATGGGAACACGATTCCTGTCTATGGCTTGGAATTTGCCAAATTGGGGAAAATAAATCCAGAGCCCTTAATAGTCGATTACACTAAACCATTGAAACAATTGCAGTGCTTTGTCTGGAACTTTTCAGAAAGCTGACTTGTTCTTTAGAAGCCATCCGCTTAATGGAATTCCACTGTATTATTTTCCAACGTGACGTGCTGCAAAACAGGTTTGGTCAGCATTTTGGTTTGGGGAATATATTTTCATTTGAGAAGATGCTTCTGCTGGGCCTCTTGCAACATTGTTAGGAAGCAGTGAGCTCTGAGCCCTGCTGAGGGAAGGAGCCTGGGGGAGGCCTCCATGGCATTGCAGTGTGTGGGCCAGCAGAGTGGTGTGGGTTTTTTTTTTTCTTTCTTCTTCTTCTTCTTTTTTTTTTTTTAAATATATTCAGCATCAAGTCCAGCCCATGAGAACCTGCTCTGAATCGAATTTTCCCCTTAATGAGATGCCATTAAATGCCATGTCCTTTCTGTTCTCTGAAGAAGAGACCCTGAGAGTTTGCATTTAGAGAGCGAAACAAAACTTTTCACTGTTTTCATGTTTCCTAATAACAGCCCAAGTCATAACCTGAATTTTTATGCAACTAATTATGAGTGTGACTCGGGCATGAAAGATTTATATGATCAGGAAAGAAATTACCTGCGTTATCTCTGGGCAGGTGGGGGATGAGCCAAGGAGGTAAGTTAATCAGTTTTCTAGGTCATGCTGAAGGCACCTGCACCGTGCTGGCTGGCCAGTCTGTCCTGTCACCAAGCTAAGCGAGGTAAGGACTGGGAGACATCCTTGTGGGACACTCCCAGAGCTGCCAGGCCCCCCTCCAGCCCGGGAACAGCCAGCTTTGGTCATGGGGCTTCCAGAATCAGCACTTTCTCCCAACTTGACATTTCTATCCTCCGCTTCCTAAGACCAATGTGCCCAACTGACATAACAGTTCTGGGGAAACGAAATCAAAGCCTGAGAGGTGACTGGGTTAATGGGCAATGAGAGCCACGTCTAAGAGGGAAAGGGTCAGGCTAGTTGATCCCTATGACTGGAATGGACGCTGGCATTCTAGCCCTTGTTTGCCCCTTAAAGTTTCATTTCAGTTACAGAGACTGAAAATTAATTACAGGTCCGTACTTTGAAGCATGCGACCGAAGGAATGAGTGTTTGCCAAGAAGCAATAGCTCTTACGGCCATCACACTCGCTAAATTACCCGTGTGTTGTTTATCTGTGAAAGGAGCGGCCGGCCCAGCGTGGCGGTAAGGAGCACATGATGGAGAGCCAGCGCGGGGCGAGCGGGAAGTCATGCCTGTTTAAGGCTGTAATGCGCATTTAGTTACATGGCCGTGTGCTGGGGCCCGCAACTGATTGATATACACAGGCTTGTTCATTTACTCAGCATTACATTTAATCATTTAATTTTCACGAGAGTTTTCAGATCTTTTAATCATCCTAATATTCTTCTTATTGCAACATATTACTAAGCTGTTAGTTCAATTCAATTAAAAAGTGTCATCTCTGAAAGTAATTTATTCCATGTGCGTCGTTAAGCGGATACCCCAGATATGTCTGCGTTTTAAAGGAATAATAACTCTTCCGATTTATTAGTCTGCAAACCACTGGGCTGCGTTAGCACTGAAGACGAGACCGCGAGTGGTAAATATGTGTGGGCGCTGGTGTGGCGGCACATCACTGACTGTTGCTCCAGATCTTGTCTGAGGCTCAGAAGAGAATATGAAAATGTGGGCCATCTGTTAGTAGTCAGGGGGCCCCAGAAAACCCAGTCTGACTTTCTGATCCTGATAATATTTGTAATAGCATGGCCTCAGAGTTCCCTCTTTGGGGGTCCCTTAGTGGGAGTTTCTATCTCCACCGCCTCTTACTTCAAGCAGGTGCTAGAGGCGTCTGCGGGTCCAGGTTCGGGGAAGTACCTGCTGCGGATCTGCTAGGGGAGAGTTGGGTCTCTTCTCCCCTTATCAGGATGCTGACCCTTCTTGGTTGACTTTTGAATTACTTCTCTGTTCTCTCTGGAGCAGCGCCATCCAGGAGAAACGTAAGGCAAGGCAATGCAGTGCGATACAGTGTAATACTAGCCACCTACCTGACTTAAATTTCCTAATAGTCACAGAAAGTAAAAAGAAACAGGTGATACTGATCCTAATAATATACTTTAACTCAATAGATCCAAAATATCATTTCAACATGTAATCGACATAAAAGTTAGTCAATGAGATATTTTACCTTCTTTTTTCCCCCTTCCATATAAGGTGTCCAAATCTAGTGTGCACATTTCACTCCAGAGTAGCCTCATTTCAAGGGCTCCATAAGCCACATACAGCTACTGGCTACTACTGCCTTGGATGGGGCAGCTCCAGAACCCTGAGCCTGGGCCTTGTGCAACCAGGGTGTGGCTTGTCTGCCCCTGTGGTTCCCCTGAACTGAGGACAGAACTGCCTGGGGTCAGGATTAGCTGGGGGTCTGTCTGTAGAAGTTGGTGATGCTCTCACAGGGGACAGATGCTCTCACAGGGAACAGTGGTCATGAATGACCTCTGAGGCTCATTTTACCATGAGGTTACAGGAACCCAGCAGGGCCAGGAAGGGGTGACTGGTGGGTAGAAACAGCTGCGAAGATGCTCTTGACCACATGTCTTTGTCCCCAGGTCTTTGTGTGGTTAAAGGGAAACCCAGGTTTGTGTGTGGAAGGAAGAACACCACTTTAAGGCTTGTGGACAGAGAAGGGCTCACATCTACTTTGTAGCCCTGTGACCGGCCAAGCATGAGCCCATCTGCATACAAAGGGAGCCCCTGCGGGTGTCCCTCTGCCTAAGGAGCAAGACTTGTCCTCAGGCTGCTATGTCCCACAGGAGAGATTTACTTTCCTGGGGAGCGAAGTCCTCCATGATGATGACACTTAGGATAGGAATGTCTGCACTTCGAAGCCTAAGTATTCCTCTTTATTTGGCAGACTCCTCACAGCCAGGGCGGTGAATAGGTGCTGATAGAGTGTTGCTTGCAGAGATGTGCTCTGGACAGGCGGGATGTTCCTTGAGTCTGGTGACAGCAATCAAGTGCCATTTCCACATGCTAGAGCCTTGAGCACTTAATCCCCTGGGTCTGCCCCTTATATGAGCCAGCCGAGGAGCCTTGAGAAGTCAGGGACAAATAGAGAGATGGTGCAAAATCTTAATGCCCTTTCCTGTTCTTGCAGAATGCTATGGTTATTAATATCTCTCTTGCAGAAAAGGGCTATGTGTGCTGTTTTTTAGGAGAACAGCAATAAAAAAGGGAAATTAAATTAGCAACTCGGTGTGAACCTCTAATCCATTAAAGTGTCTTCAGCTCCATAACCTGTTACCTTAAACTCTGGCCACCTCCTTAAGTGGTTGCAGGAAAATAGCAGGGTGCCGCCTGGCCCCATTTTGTACCAGCAATGACAGAAGTGACGGAACGTCAGCAAAGCCTGGGCTTTTGTTCCTGAGTGAGAGGGCTCTGCACGGGTTTGGTGGGCTCAGCCTGCCCACGTGACCAAAGATGTCACTCCCCCCATTGAGACCCCTGCGTCCTCACCCCAGAGTGCACACGGAAATGCAAGAATGAGCCAAACACCCCTCCCTCTCCATCTCCAATCTGTACTAAATAATGTGATGAGAAAACTGGCTTTATAGGAAAATGTTGTGAAGAAACTGAACACAGGAGCAAGGACAGGGTACCCGTAAGAGCAGCTGACGGTCACTGAGTGCCAACGGCGGGCCTGGTTCTATGCCATGATGTGGTCCTGCCACATGATGTGGGGGCCCAGTGTGAAATAAAGATGCAGACACACTAAGGATTCCAAGATGGTGATGCCAGGGCATTAAACGAATGCGGCCCTTCTGAGCACGGAGGCCTGCCTAGGTGGTCTGCCCCTGCGGCTGGCCCTGGCCATGTCCTGTCTGGATGCCAACTGGCATTATCTTCTCAATCACCGTTACTCTCTCCCTGCCTCAGATGAGCAGACAGAGGCTCAAAGAGGCTCAGAGACCACCAGGACTGACTCACTCAAGGTGGTCTGGATGGAGGGCTCAGTCTTCACCCAGCATATGGCAAAGCTGCAGAAAACACCAGACAAAGCAAGCAGGCTGCCCCAGAAGCATGCTGTGAACGCGGATGTGATTGCAGGAAAACAGTATCATCTGTGCCATTAAATTAATGTAGTTAATTTGAAGTGTATTGGTTTTGCAGTTTGTCTTTATTTCATTTATAAATTTGTTTTAGCTTTAGGGTTGTAAAAGAGCCCTCCCCATAAGGAACGTGTACCTAGGTTTATGTTTATACATATTCGGCGAACATCATACTAAATGTAATTTAAGTCAACAGAGAGAAACCACAACATTTCCCCTTTAAAGTGGCGTCTGTGCGTTCCTCCAGGAGGGAAATGCATCTCTTGTCCTCCGTGGTAGGAGGCACAGAAGGTGTTCCCAGCCCTGCCCATTCGCTGCTGCCAACAAAACCCCTCCAGGATGGATGCTGGACCCCAGGGGATGGGAGGGGAGGGAAGGTGGGGACAGGGGACAGGGAGGGCAGGTGGCTCCCACAAGCAGGAAGCTGACGGCCCTGGAAGCTCAGTCTAGGTCTGGCTCCCCTCCTGGCTACTGCTTCACATCCCTTTGCCTTGTTCCCAGGGAAGTGTCAGATTTACAAGATTCCAGGAGAGTGGCCATGGCCCCAAGGCAGGGAGGGGCCGTAGGAACACCCAGGATCTCCTGGTGGGGGGGCACTGTGTGGGAGCATGGGAACAGATACGACCTCTGCAGGCTGTGTCCTTGCCAACCCCAAACAGGTGCCTTGGGCGAAGGCCAGCCTCCCCCATGTCTAAGTCCCTAATGTCACAGCAGGAAGACGTTTCAAACTAGCAGGTCCTTTTAGTTTATGCAACCAGTAACTTCATACCAAGATGTATTTCCAACAGACCACATGCCAAAGAATGTTCACAGATGCACTCTTCCTAATTATCTCAACCTGGAAATAGCCCAGGTATGTCAAGTGTGGCACAGTCTTACGATGGAATACGATACACCATTGTAAAAGGTGAAAGGTGTAAAAGGTGTGAAAGGGTAAGATCTCTGTTGTAGATGAAATGACAATGGAAGACTCTCACCAACATAGTTTTGAGGAAGTAGACCATTACAAAAGGGTCATTCTAGATGCTTCTATTGATAAAAAGTTCAAAAGCAGGCAAAATGGCTGTATGGTATTGGACAGACAGGATAATAGTTATATGGTGGGGGGTGAAGGATGTTCAGGTGCTGTGATGCCCCCTTTGTTCCTGGGAATAGTAGTCAACAGAGGTGGCCGTGGCTACTGCATTGAACTTGTGCACTTAGGATGTGTGCACGTTCTGTGTGTAGTGTGCCAATTACAATGAAAAAACAACAATCCAACAGAAACGTTAACACATGAAATAGGAAAGATAATATATAAAGAGAAAAAAACATACTCTCACTCTCTGCCTGTTGCCACCTACCTTCTCACGGGACAGCCCTGAGAGGAGTCTGCATGGAGGTGAGGACCCTCCTGTGCCTGACGTGTGCCTTGGGGTGAACTCCCACATTCTGGGTAAAGCAGCCCATGAACGCGGCTGAGTCCCTGGAGGGTTCTAGGGACCATGACTGGAGGGGAGCCCTGCTCTGAACTGTTACTAGCGGTTTATGCCAAGGATGCCTGGTGCTGCTGTAAAGCAAAAGATGACCAGGCAGCCTGGGGAAGGCAGGGCCCCCTTTGCGAAGGTGCCAATGTGACCAGATGCCATCCCCATGACCAGAGCTGTGCACCCTCTGCACTCAGTCCTGTGGCCTAGACCATGTGGCCCTCCACTACAGTGGGAAGGTGTGTCTATTTTACAGATGGGAAAACTCTTTCCAGGGACCTTAAGAGATTGGTGTGTCTCTCCCAGGACCTCCCCAGCATATGGATGGAGACCGGGTCCCACAGCCCGTCCAAAGTGACACTGGGCTGATGCCATTAGTGCAGTGACGTCCAGAAGCACCGAGAGGTCTCCATCTGCTGGCTACAAATGCCGGTCCCCCAGAGCATTGGATGCACACACCCTGTGCAAAGGTCTGCCCCTCCAGAGCTCCGGGGTCTGACATGTCATGCGTGTTTGGAGCAGACGGGATGGTGTAGCTCTGTAACTCTTGCGCTGGTTCCCATGCTCTCTGGCTCACCAGGACTTCTACGATGCCCAGGCTGTAATCTTGGCTCTAGTTCCCACCGCCACCTGCCTGCCAGCCGCATGGGCGGTCCTTCAGTTCGCAGGTGCTCCAGAAGGGCTCTGGCGTGAGCTGGCACAAGCTTATCCCCCCTGCTCTGTCACAACCCACATGTGTTTCAATGACACCTTGCCTCCAATACAGTTTAAGGAAGCCCAGACCTGTTCTCCTGCCTGTCCTAGGAGGCCATCCAGCAGAGGTGGCATCAGGAGCTGCTCGGAGAACATCAGAAATATGGGATGTTCTTAGCAAAAGACCGGGCTCTAGGTACGGGGCTCAGAGGGGCATGCTGCAGAGGAGTGGCCCTCCCTGGAGGGTGGCTCTGACAGGTCTGACCTTGCAAACTCCAATGATTTCCTGACAGCTGGGCAAGGGTGCTGCTACGCTTCAGACCCAGGACAGGAGGGAGGGAAGTGCCCTTGAACATCACCTGGCCCCCTGCTTTCCTGATGAATAAGTAAAACAAAGGAGCCTCAGGTATACAGGGCACCAACAGCCTTGTTGAGGTGGAGACTAGGGTCTCTGGGCTCCCAGACCAGGGTGGAGGTGCCGGGCACTGTCTCCTGAAGATGTAGCCATACAAGGGTCTGGCCCCTCAGCAGCCCTGGCCAACTCGCTTATGTTGTGTAGGTGTAATTCAAGTGCTCCTGTGATGCCGGGGGGTTTGTGCAGTATGGTGCCAACTTCCATAGAGATGTTCTCTAGAGCTGTGTGTTCTCTGGACTTCCAGTATCCTAAACTGTAACCACCACTTGGCTTCCCAGGAGGGTGGTGAGGAGGTATAGGCTGAATGGGGGTAAGTGGCCCCATCACACATCTCCTCGGAAGTCTGGGGGCCCCCTGAATGGACCCAAGGGAATGTGAGAACATGGCAGCAGAGTGGGAGCCACAGGGCAGAGGAGTGGTTGGCGGTGAGGCTGCCACATAGCTAGCAAGTATCTGTGAGGGCCAAGCTGGCCCACGGCAGGCATTCTGTACCAGCTATCTGCCAGGGCCATCTTCCTTGGGGCCAGAGTGGGATGAGTGGTGTCCTCCCCAAATTCACATCCACTGAAACATGAGAAGATGACCTTATTTGAAGACTGGATCTTTGGAGACATAATTACTTAATGAGCTTGGGATAACATCATCCTGGATTGAGGGTGGGCTCTAAATCCAGGGACTGGTGTTCTTAGAAGAAGAGGATGTGGAGAAACTAGGAAAAAGGCCGTGTGAAGACAGAGGCACAGACTGGAGTTCTACTGCTATGATGCAAGGAGCGGCAGGAGGCACCAGAAGCTGTAAGAGGCAAGAGAGGGTCCTGTCTTTGAGCTTTTACAGGGAGCACGGACCTCCAGACCCCTTGAATGCTGACTTTGGGCCTCTTGGATTATGTGAAAGTGATTTTATATCATCTCGAGCCACCTTACAGGAGGCTGTTACCGGAGTCCCACGAGACTTCTAGAGGGCCTGTGATGAGTTCTGGCGGCAAATCAAGCTGCGACCCCTTCCGGGCCTGCATAGAGCCACCGGCTCTGAGCCCCGGCCAGTCATTTCCTTGCCCTCCACCTCCAGCGGCCACATTACCTACAGTCACAGGTGGGAAGTGGCAAGTGTGCCTGCAGAGAGCGCATAGGAAGGAGACCTTGAACTCTCAAGCCATTGGCTCAGTCCAGCCACTCGGTGCAGATGCAGTTAGCTCACAGGTCTCTACGTTGGAGGCCAAGTATGAATATTCATGAGCCATGTTCCTGAAAGCACCCCACACTCAGAAGGTGGACTGGGCCCGGTGGTACAACCAAGACATGAAAGTCATTTTCCACCTGTGTGAAAACTCCAAAAGTGTGACTACACCCAGCCCCCAGCCCCTAAGGAGGACTCCAAGACAGTCCCCGCTAGCTGGGAGGCTCCCCAGGGCAGGAACCTCAGCTGCCTGGTCTCACAGGGCCTGGCACAGAGCCTGCTACCTTACGCTCCCAAATCAGGGCACTTCACAAGCAGCTGACCACTGCAGGCAGAGTAAAATTGACCCTCCTCGCTTCCTGGCTGACACAGCTCTCCTCAGCACTGTGTTCTAGCAAGCTCATCCTGCCTCTGGGGGACTCACAGCTGGCTCCTTCCTTCAGTTCTCGTCCCTTACATTCTGCCTCACTGGGCGCGCCCTCTCCCCCCAGAGCTGCGCCACTTTGAGAGGATTGCCACTGTTTTTCTGTTTCTCTCCTTAAAGACTGTACATACACTGAGGGCAGGAATCATATATGGTTTTGCTCACACTGGATCCATGCAGCCTGCCCTGTGTGTGGTACACGGAGCATGGTGGGTAAATACTTGGTGGATGAGCAGACAGGCCTGCATACCAGATACTTCAGGGATGCTCTGATGGGGGGGGGGGGTTCATCGCTTGTATCCTGCTTCTTCCACCAGCCCTCCCCCCCACCCATCTAGAGCCTTGAGCCAGCCAGTGGGCTCCCATGTGCCTGGTGTTTGTGAGCTGTTAATGGCCCTGAGGGCCACTGAAGGCCATGAGTTCAATATCCCCAAAAACCTCCTGTTGATCCAGGAAAACACTCCCAAAGAGGTTGGATTCAGGAGGTTAATAGTAGTAGTGATAAAAGCTAGTATCTCTGAGCATCTATCTTGTACTCAGCTAAGCCCTTTGCACACAATTCCCTGAGCCCCCAGAACAACCCTACCAAGCAGGTGCTCTTATGACTCCCATTGTACAGATAAGAAAACCAAGGCTCAGAGGGGACAGCCAAACCAACTGTGTAGGACCCCCACTCGGAGCTCCCAAGAGACTGCTGCAGACCTGCTCTAGGACTCTCCCGAAGCTTGAGCCAAATGACTGGGACAAGACAATAAAATTGGAGGAGGATGATGGGCCTGAAGACTGAGGGTAAAATGGCCAGGGTGGAGTTTTCTTTCCTCATGAGAGACTAAGGGCAGTGAGGAAATGCTGGCATCTGTTCTTTGTACTCGGAGGCTACTTTGAGCAGGGGACAACCCAGCTGAGTCTTAAAGGAGTTTGGCCAGAGGGTGGGGCAGAGTGGAGCTGGGGAGGGGTTCTAAGCAGAGGAAACAGTATGTGCAAAGGCCCAGTGCTTTGCTGTGAGTGTAGATGAGCAGTGGCAGGAGCACCAAGCCAGAACTGAGGGCAAGGCGGACATTCCTGAAGCATCTGGGGCCCTAGAGGGGTTGCCTGATGTATCTGTGTGTGTCCCAGCGCAGGGAGCCTGTAGCCACTGGGAGAGAAGCTGCCGTTTCTGATTTCCTGCCAGCTCACAGTTGCATTGTCAAGTTCCAATTAACATTCATGGAATAACTGAAATATGTAATTGGAAAACTCATAATGCATTTTAACCCCATTAGCAGCAGGTGGACTCCTCTTGTGAGAGAAGATTGGAGGCTCAGCAGTGGTTCTCAAGGGGCAAAGGCAGAGCCTTCGAACCCAGGTGACATCCCCTCTTCATGCCCCAGGGCTAGGGCAGCCCTGCAGTCCCCCAAGCAGACACCTGGGTCACTTGGCTCATGGGTGCGGCCAGCTGATTCTGCTGGGTCAGCAGGGCCAGCCCTGAACCCTCACCTGGGCTCAGCCTACTAAACCAGACATTTGTCACACTCACTCAGATCCTCTGGGGCCCTGAATCCTGCTCTGGAAGGCTCCATACTGATCTAGTTACCACACTGAACAAATAGCCCCTTTGCCAGGAAGCTAATTTTCTCTAAATAAACACCACGGTCTTGCAAGGCTCATCTGACATTGGCCTCTTCTCAAGGAGACAGCCGTTGACACTCATCAAGTTCTGAGAAGCAATTAGGGAGCAGAGGGGCATGGAATGCCTGTTAGCACAAGCTTGGGGCCCTGCGTGGGCGAGGGGTACCCCATCAAAGCAAAGGCATCATGTTTTCACCTGCAGCCTGCCTCCGAGGACCGCCCACCATCGACAGATGTCATCCCAAACCATTTGTTCCCTAAAGGCGTGTTCCAGTTGCCCTTCCTGGAGGCCTGTGGACCCTGAGCCCAGCTTGTGGGACAGTGTGTGTGCATGAGGGAGTTCTTTAAGTCTCTAACAGGGCCATGCTGTGCCTTGGAGATCCAGCTCTGCCTTGGCTGTCCTGATGGTGGACAGTGGTGGAGGCTCTGTCTTGGAAAGCTGTGTCCTGTGGGAAGGGAGGGATATGACAGACAAGCCACCACAGCACCACGTGTGCAAACCCCACTGTAAACTCCAGATCCAGGCAGGCAGCCTGCCTCCAACTTCCCTCTCTCCTCCTCCCTCAGAGAAAATGGTGTCAGATGTCAGGTGCCCCATACAGACCCTGGGTGGCAAATGACCAGGCAAGCAAATTCTAGGTGTTGCTGGGAAGGAAATGAGAGCAGCTCTTTGAGGTGTTTGGCCAGAGGGTGCAGAGTGGAGCTGGTGGACACTCGTGTAGACCACTGCAGAGACTGTGCATGGATGGGGGGGCGGGGGTGCTGGCTCACAGAGCTACATGAGCATGTGTGTGTCAGGTCCCATCTGCACGGCAGTGGCAGAGGCCACTGGTGATGGCCTGTGTCCTGCCCTGATCCACTCGCACCCTGGGGGAGACCATCTGCGGCGCATGCTGAACTTCAAGCACACTTCGAGTCCATGCCCCCAGGTCACACTGCTAATAATCAGAGTGTTGTTTCCTTTAATTAGAACAGACTCAAGTAATTAAAAATACATTCTTCTATTGGAGTGTGCCATTTGTTTTTGATCCTAAGAGTTGTCTCTCTTGGGGCAGAAGCGGGGAAAGGATGTGGGCAGTGGGCGCCATGAGATGAGCAGACTTGCATTTGGTGGGTGTAGCTGAAGTCCCCGCAGAGCTGCGCACCTGTTCAGCCTCTCCCTGCCACTCTGCCTGGGCTGTGCAGACACAACACTGGGCGCAGCTCTGCCTGGCATGGACGGCTCTATAACCACTCAGGGTCCTGACTCTGGTTTGGGCACAAAATCTATTTCTTAATCCTTGGTCAGTGCTCTTGGAAAAGACTCAGGTACCGAACACCTGGATGAGACCCCCACCCACCAATTTCCTTCTCACTGTTGTGAAATGGTTAATAAAGTTAACACTTAAAATCTGAGAGGCTGTCCAGTGTCAGGTGCTAGGGAAACAACGAAATCAGACACAGTTCCTTCCCCCCTTGAACAAATAAGCTTTTCTTGGGCGCGTGCCAGAGGGGATGCAAATAGACTCACGGGAAGACACAGGCTGGGTAGAGTCAGGGCACTGTGGCCAGAGCTGTGTGGGCCATGAGACCCAAGTAGCAGGCAGAGGCAGTCAGGCTCAGTGAGACAGGAAATAGGGATCCACTGAAGGCTCTGGAGTAGGTGAGTACAAGGTGATGGGTGATACTTGGGGAGCTCTGCCAGGTAGCCCTGGGAATGTTCAGAACATGGCACTTTGATGCTGCCCCGACCATGCCAACCAGCCACAGAGGGACAGGGAGGTCTACATGGGTTCTTGTGCCCATGTTCTGTTCTTATTATAAACAGGCAGAGCTCTGAGAGAAGAGAGAGAAGCCAAGAAACTTTTATGAAAGAAAGAAATGGGAAAACAGGGGCACCTGGGTGGCTCAGTCAGTTAAGCATCTGACTTTGGCTCAGGTTATGATCTCGCAGTTTGTGGGCTTGAGCCCCACGTCCAGCTCTGTGCTGACAGCTTAGAGCCTGGAGCCTGCTTCGGATTCTGTGTCTCCTTCTCTCTCTGCTCCTCCTCCCCCCGCCCCCCATCTTGTGTTCTATCTCTGTCTCTGTCTCTCTCAAAAATAAACATTAAAAATTAAAAATAAAATTAAAAATCAACTCAGAGAAACTGCTTTTTGTGAGGAAAGAGAGGCATAGCCTGGTGAGTTACGGCTGCAGGAGGTGGAGCCGTGTGGCTGCTCTTGGGCCTGGAGACCGTGTCCCAGCTCAAGGCTGTGTCATGGTGTCAGGGATACTCCACTGCACACCAAAGCAAGCAAGGATGAGAGGGAGGGCACCGAGGACATCTCCTTGGAGGGTAGGACATTTGAGCTAGCCCACGGTGACTGGGAGGATCCTGATGAGCAGGTGGGCCTTCCAAGCTGCTTTGTGGAAGCAATTTTGATTCTCTTTGCTTTCACTCAAAGTGTCTGTGTGCGTCTGCAAGTTATAAGACACACCAATCAACTCGATGCTGCCCATAGACCACATTCCTCCTCGGGGCTTCAGGGGAGCATTTTTAATCCTATAAAAGGAAAACCTAATTCAGGAAGTATTGATTTTAAATTTCTTTCCATCTCTTTCATTTAAAAACAATCCCCTGACTCTGGGCGGCTCCTGCTTTTCCAGGTCGTGTGGCCTGGCATTCACATCCTCATATACACAAGGCCAAACACCAGGGCTCCTCAGCCAGAAATGCTCAGCTTCAAGTGTACTGAGGCGTTACAGAGCAACTGTGTCGCAGAGGAAGGGATAAGGGCTGCAGAGATTGGAGACTTACAGCCACAACCACCTTCCTTAAGTCAGTGTTGGCTGGGAGAAGCGGCCTGGGCCCCCACCTATGACAGGGGAGGCCGTGTGGCTCCTTTCCTGCTCTCAGACAAGGCACAGGAGGCCACCCAGCTCAGCCCTCGTCCCGCTTCTCTTCTGCCCAGAGCTTTGGATGGCTGTCCCTGGGCTGGTGCTCGAGACCTGTATGCTCTGGCTGACCTCACCCCAACAGCTCCCGCTGCCCCCTATGGCCTGCACCCTGCACTCAGCATACAGCAGGGAATGCGTTCTATGCCTGCTAGCCTCCATATCTTTGCTCACACTGTTCTGTTTGCCATTTACTTCGACCACACGTATCTTCTAGAGCCATTCAAATGCCAGATGCCACCTCTTTCAAGGAGCCTTCCGTGACTGCCACACCACAAGCACTCTGGGTCTCTCCCTGGGAAGCAGAACAGTAGAGTGTAAAGCCATGTGTTCTGGAGCTGGAGTGGCTTGGTTTTAATGCCACCTCTGCTACTGCCTGACCGCAGTTGCCTCATCTGTAAAATGGGGTTAACAACAGTACCTGTCTGAGGCATGAACAACATAAAACATATAGACTATTTAGTGTAGTGCCTGGTGCAGAGGAATGGTTTAGTGAAGAATAGTTATTACCCTTTTCAAAAATTGCTGACTTATGTTTGGTACCCCAGTTCCATCTCTCACTGGGTGGGTAGCCTTGAGAAGTGACTTCACTTCTCTGAGGCTGGAACCTTGTGGAGTCTGTGGACCCTAAATGAGAATATTAGGGCCAGGCACATCTGGGCCCATCTGCCTGGGCCCCACTCTGGCCTTCACCCTATACCGAGCTGTCCCTGGCATTGCTCCTGCTTCTCTGGAAATTGTCCCATTTGGTATTCACATGACCAAACGCAGAACCTTCCCAGCCAGGAGTGGCTTAAAACCTGGCTCAGAGCCCTGCAGCAAGAGACTTAAAACAAAGCAGGCTTTTGGGGCACCTGGGTGGCTCAGTCAGTAGGGCATCCAACTTCAGCTCAGGTCATGATCTCGCAGTCTGTGAGTCAGAGACCTTCACTGGGCTCTGTGCTGCCTGCTCAGTGCCTGAAACCAGTTTTAGATTCTGTATTTCCTTCTCTCTCTTTGCCCCTCCCCAGCTCATGCTCTGTCTGCCTGTCTCTCTCTCTCAAAAATAAACATTAAAAAAAACAAAACAAAGCAGGCTTTTGACAAGCTCCAATCCTGTACCCTATGGCCCTGGATACTGGGACCGAAGCTTCTTGGAGAGTCCTTTGTTTCTGAGGAGCTGAAGTGCACCCAAGGTCTGGTGGTATTTGTGGGAAGGACTATGGCCCAGCTCTGCTGACTTAGCCAACCAGCAGCCCTGTCAGGACAGCCAGACAGCACAGAAGGAGGCATCAGAGGACTGAGGGGCACCCGGCCTCTCCACATCTCACTGCCAACTTGCTAAGAGCACCCTGCCCTCCCTCCAAAGGCAGATGTGAGGTCTTGCTGCGGCTGCTCTCCATATCTGAGAGGTGGTGCTTTGCCCTCCCCTTCTGTCCTGGAAGCCTGGGTGCCAAGTGCACCAAGGCCCAAGGAGGCCCTTTGCTCAAGGGAGCTCCAGGTACTGCCCCTCTTCGAGGGCACGACAAGGGCAGCTCAAGGGCACCCGCCTTCCTGCTATTCTGCCAACAAGTTGATGGTCCCAGAGGGCCCAGTGCAGCCAGGCATGGTCCCTCTCTGCCCATGGGGTGAGCACAGCCTCTGCCACTGTGGGGGCCCTGGAGGCTGCCAGGTCCGGAGCCACAGGGCAGAGGAGGCCAGAGATGGAGGCTGCATGTCCGAGGCCCAACTCTGACTGTCCCACCAATGAGCCACCCAACTTCAGTCCTGCACCACACAGGCCAGGACTGAGGCGCACGGTAAGCACTTAATTAACATTCAATATATATTCCTCAACACTGTCTCCTAATGCCTCCTCTGAGCCTTTCTCTCACCTCAAGGTAGAGCCCTTTCCTTCTCTCTCTATTCACATCTACTTCATCCGCATTCATCAAGCCCATCCTCTTTTAGGAAGTTTGCAGATCTACAAGATATTCCCAAAGAACCCAGCTTTCAGACCCCGTGGTTTTGCATTCTGTACCCCTGCACTTCTTCTGCCCATGGGCCTCATAGGTGGGGTGGGAGCTCCAGGGTGCAAGGCCCTAGGCCTTCTCCACTCCCAAATGAATGACAGGGCATGGCTCCCTTCCCCAGAATCTCTGCTGAAGGAAAAGCCTTCTAAGACTGTGTTTTAGACTCTAGAAATGAGTGAGAGACCACAGGGCAGTGGGGCAGGTGTGCTACAGCTGGGGGCACCTGCCCCTGGGCTTTCCCAACTCCTGGGCCGTTGAAAAGCCTGTCCTGGTGCAGATATAGGCCAACTCTGTGGTTCCGCCTCCAGAGCTGCTCTAGGCCCAGCACTGGCCACTGGCTGGTAACGCAGCATGTCCGCCAGGCATCCCAGTATGGGGTGGGGGACTTAGTTTGCCCGCACAGCCGGACACAGGTCTGTTTATTCCTACATTCCTTGGGCGTCAGTTCAGTTGATGAGAAATACAAAGGGAGCAAGGGCTTCTGAAACAAGAGTTTTATCTCCATTGCATTTATATTCAAACAGGCAAAATAAATTTCAGTGTTTTCTGAGGGGCCTGTGTACGTACCTAGGGGTGCTGATGGCGTTCCTTCCCCGAGAGAGCAGTCAGGATGAAAAACGAGGCCCAGAGCAAACCATCGCCATCGATCTGTTAGTGGCAGCACAGGCGTGGCTCTGGGGGGACCTGTCCTCTGGGCCAGGTGTGCCCCCTCGCAAAGGCAGCTCAGTGATTAATTATCACATACCCGGCCCGGGATTGTGAGGAGCAGGGTGAATGAGTAAGACAGAATTTTATCTCTGCATGCACTGGGAGGGAAGCTGGTCAAACTATTCATTGCTCTAAATGAACCAAATGTTTAGAGCTACATCAATGAGGGGACACCTTCTCTGCCCACACCTGCCACTTAACTCCTCCTGCACCAGCATCAGGCCGAGCTCAGACAATTGAGCTGGAGGGCAGAGCTCCTGCAAAGCCATTGGGAAGCCTGCTGGCTTCCTCCATGTGGAAGCGGAAAAAAGCCTCGAGCCTGAATCTTTCTGAGCCCAGTATCTCAGTTTCCTGGTAAGTCGGGAGAGGAGGGCCCTCAAGGGGTCATAACGTGGATGTCTGAATTTTAGCTGCAGGCATTATGGCTAGGCCCTGGTCACATCGGCTCACTGGGGCTAGGCAGGGCACAGACCACAGGAAGGGTGGCCTGTGGCTATAAATAGTCCTCTCTGGAGGACTCCCAGATGGCTCAGAGAAGCAGGGACCATCAAACCTGGAGACGGGCAGGCTGTGAGAGGCACCGTTCACCTGTCTTGCTTGCACCTGGCAAATGCATCCCTGTGGAACCCTGCTGAGATGCCAAGACCCTGGCTTGCGGGTCGGCTCCAGGAGCCACCAGGCAGCAGCCAGGCCCAGCAAATCCTGCTTCTCATTCTAGAGCCATGTGTCCCTGCACGACAGTCCCTCCACTGGGTGCTTGGTCTCCCCTCCACCTCCAAACCTTCTCCTACTGACTAACACTGCGGCTTCTCAAAGACCTGGCCACCCACTCCGCAGCACTTAGCAATCATGTTACAGATGAAGTGGGTTTAAGGGAGAAGGTGGGTGTGCATTAGTGAGAGAGGTGATGTCAGGCGGGGTGGGCCTGGGGGAGGACAGAGAGTTTGGGCACACTCAGAGTGTGGCGTTCACAAGTGGCGACCACGAGGACACCAGGGCTGCTGAAATGGGGTCTGGAGGCATGGCTGGAACAAGACCCAATGAGGGGCATGTGACTGAAGAGAGAAGCCCGGGTTAAGTGTTTGTGCAGTTTTGCTGCAACAGGGCCACACTCCTTGGTCTATGGCTGCTTCTATGCCACCGTGTCCGCATTCGGCAGTTGGGGGAGAGACTGTAGCTATTGCATGGCCTACAATACCTGCTACCTGGCCCTCTACCGAAAAGGTGCAAGGGGCTAGTTGAGGACAGGAGCGCATGAGGGAGATGGTGAAGAGGAGGTTGAAGAGGGGGAAGGCAAATGAATGTGTCAAGAAGAGTTCAGCAGGGCCTGATGCTGCAGAGAGGCCAAATCTGCTGAAAACGGAGGCACATCCATTGCATACATGATGGTGGCCTGTGGTGTCCTCAGTTTCCTCATCTGTACATGTGTGTGGTGGAGGTGCTGAGGGAACCAGAAAGGCTGTTGGAGGAGAGTTGGGTGAGGCTGGAGCGCTGATGAGAGAGAGAAGGCCCCTTTAAGGAGCTTGGCTATTTCAGGGAGGAGGGGGCCCGCAGGTGGTAGGGTGCAGGGGGCCACCAGCAGACCCTTGTATCTCAGACCCAAGCCTTGAAAACTCCTCTGAAACATGGAGTCTGCTTTCCTACTTCGGTTACAACCTCCCAGCCCCCTTCCTGGCCTTGTAGTCTCCGCCCAGGCCGGTGGCAATGAGAGCTGGAGGGCAGAGGGAGGAGAGAAGCAGATCTGGGGCTGAACCTTGCAGGTTCTGCCATCCTGGCTCTTGCTTGGGTCAACCCGACGCTTCTTTCCCCATCGCTCACCCCTTTTCCACACCAGAACTCAGAAGACAAGTGTATTCAGTGGAGGCTTTGCATGCAGCGTTTTCTACCTATGGCTCCCATCCTTCCCTCTCGGGGCTGTGCTGGCTTCTGGGGTTTCTGTGTGACCCAGGAGCTCAGCCTGTAGTGCCTGAGCCCAGATTCCCCACCTCTAGCTCTTTCCTCAGAAGACTGTGCCTGTCTACACCACCGGGGAGGCCCCTGGAACAGCGAGCCCTGCAGCGGCTCCAGGAGGGGTCGAGCTGCCTGCCGGCAGTCTAGAACATACCATCATGCCATTATGATTCATCACAGCGGTGCCACAGCCAGGCCTGGGGGCCAGCCTGTGAATCCAAAAAAAAAAAAAAAAAAGAGTGTGAAGTTAAGTAGCAAACTCATCATTGAACCTCTCACGGTTCCTGAGATGAGATGATTCCCATTAACAAAACACCTTCATTTTCAGAGTCCATGTTCACAGCTTGCTCTGTAGAGCCTGCCCCCACAAGTTATGATTTATATTTTATTACAAGGTGAAAAGAGACAAAAAAAAAAAATCCTCACAGGGTGGGGAAAAGCCCTCTGACTCTTTATAGCAACTCCCAGGGCATTTGATTTAAAGGGACATTGTCATCTTTAATGTTTTCATCCAGAGGAATTAGAGAGCGCCACCACGATAATTTAGAAGCTCCTGATTTAAGGGGCAGCCACCGTGGTCTGGCTTCACTGTATTTCCCGTTTTATGGTTCCAGAGAGTATTTTCTGAGAGATAATAATGTTGGGTGATATTTCTCCTTTGTCATGTGGAGGCCCAAGAAGAAAATTAAAATAGGTTCTTTTGTCCCCTCTCTCTGAGGCCAGGCTGTGGATCCAGGAGGACTGTCACAGGCCACCTGCAGCCACTTCATCTTCCCAAGGCTGGGGCCTGCCTTTCAGTGCCCCCGTTGTGGTGACAGGGAAGCGGGCGGCTGTACTGGCCCCACTGGGAGGCATCTGAGCGAGCTTTCACGGGTCAGCCCCTCTGCGCCCGGACACCCTCCGCAGCCAGCGGTCCCAGGAGCCTCTCAGCAGCATCCCTTCCTGCTCCCAGTCCTGCCTCCCTGTACACCTATTGCCTCGAGAGTTCTCCAGTCTCCCTCGTGGGCGTCCTTCTCAAGCCGGCTTTGATCATGGCTCTCCCTGCCTCCCCAGTTTCCATGACTTCTGTGACAAGCCCAAACCCTGGGGTGTGGATCCAGGGGCCCGTGGCAGGAACTGCTATGTGTTCACTGAACTCGTTTCCTTTCCCTGCTGCAGACGCAGCTACACTACGTTTCCCAGCCGGCCCTGCCTTCAGGGGTGGCCTGTGACTGAGTTCTGGCCCACGCAATATGGCAGAAGGAACACACACGAGTCCTGGCTGGGCCTCCCCCCAAAATTCCTACATAATTTGTACTCTACTCTCTCTGTCCCTCTATGTTGGTCAGGTACAGGGCATCCAGTAAAGGAATGTGGGGCCCTGTGAGATGGTAGAACCAGAGAACTGAAGATGCCTGGGGCCCTGGGTCACCGTGTGACCTGTGGCCACAGACTGAGCCCCAGCACTGCACTGTTACATGCAGGGGGAATACATCTGGATCATGTTAAGGCCCTGAGATCTGGGGTTTGTCTGTGACTGCATTCAGCCTCCCTGACCAAAACACACCTTTGCTCCTCTGCTTCTAATCTTCCCCTCCGGCATCATCTTCTGCTTCTCTCTTGCTCGTCTGTGACACAAGGGAGAAACTGGCCATGCTAGGTGGCCTGGCGCCTTCCCATGTCTGGCTAGGATGTCTTTCCCTACTCCCACATCTGCCTATGACAGCCCAGCCAGCTTTCTCAGAAGACTTCTGACATTTTTGTGATTAGAGGTGTTAACACCCTTCTCACTTTCTAAGATAGCTTTTCGGCCTGCCTTTGCACATGTATTCATTTCCCATAGGAGAGTGAACCCTCCACCCCGCCCCGGGGCAGAGGCCACATCTCACTCATATTCAACCTGCTGACGTGGGAGGGTATGCTGTGTGGTGACCAGTGTGCCGACTCTGTAACCCATCCCCTGATTTGAGTTTCATCTCTAGCACCATTTATAGCCTCTTTGGTGCCTCAGCTCCTCTTCTGTAAAATGGGAATAAAGAGAGGACCGCACCTCAAAGAACCTGCTTCCAGGGAGAGGTGGAAACACCCTCCCATGCTCTGTGGACTGCCCTCTACCGCTCTGCTGCAGTCATGACTGACCATATCTGAGGGCTGTGGCCCCGGGGTGGAAAATAGCCATCTGATGCTCCTGCTGTGTTAATATCGGGGTTGTAAACATCCGAGCTGATTACACCACCAACTTTCCATCTCACCTGCCCTCATTCCCATGACTGTGTCCTGGAATCTAGACACTGTCATTATAATAACAGCAGCCTGGAACAGCCTGTCTTCAGGCACCCTACACTCTGATTACTTCCCGCCTCTTCCAGTTTATTCCTCTGGTATCCAGCCTCCAACAAGTCTTCAGCTCCATTGGGACCTATAATCTACTGACCAACCATTGAACTGGCCATCACCCCCTTCCTAATGTCACTCTCTTCTCACCAGCTTTAATTCCATGGGATATAAAACCACTGGAACCATACATTGCACGCACCCTCAATTCCCTGCCCGCTCTTGGCACTACCCTGGCCCTGGTTAAACCTGCCTGCCTACTCTGTGCTTGCATCCGTGTGGGTGAACATGGCTGGGGAAAGCACGTGCTCTGCTGACTGGTTTCCCTTTAATTCATGACCGTGAGCCATAAAGGGGCCTTTCACATTGCCAGTGGCCATACTACCTCCTCTCCATCTGTTCACCCTTCCGCTGTCCTTGACAATTGTTCCACACTTTCTTTCTCCTCAAACCTTCACATCTTTTCTCCCAATCCTCACTCTCAGCCATTACACTGCTTCCCAATGCACTGAGAAAACAGACATCTACAACATTCCCATCACATACAGCCACCCAACTGTACCTGTGCTCCCATGCCCAGGCTTTTCTCCTATTAATGTGGACCTACCAGCCACTCGCTGAGGCTGCGCTCCACCTGGGCACTAGATTGCACCTGCCCTGCTCACTCAAGGAACCCGATCCAGGCATATCACCTCTTCCTTCCGCAGCATCAATTTCTCCCTTTCTACCTGATTATTTCCATCAACACACAAATATGCAAGGTGTCCCTACCTTACTTTCTCTCTATCTACCGCCCTATTCTTCTGTTCTTTGTCACAGCAAAACCCCTCAGAAGAGTGCTCTGTACCTCATTTCTCCAGTTCCTCTCTTCCCACATGCTCTTAAACCCATTCCCAATGAGACTTTCAGAGCCTTCCCATGTCACCCCATGGAAACTGCACGTTTCCCACAGACCTCCAAACTAATACGTGCACGCCTCATTTTTTTGTGTTTCGCTTTATTGTGTTTTGCAGATACTGTATTTTTTTGGTACAAACTGAGGATCCGTGGAAACCCTGTGTTGAGCAAGTCTACTGGCACCATTTTTCCAAATGCATTTGCTCACTTTGTGTCTCTGTATCACATGTTGGTAATTCTTGTAATATTTCAAGCTTTTTCATTATTGTATTTGCTCTGGTGAGCTCTGGGAAGTGATTATGTCTTGCTGAAAGCTCAGATGATGGTTGTCATTTTTTTTTTTTTTTTTTTTTAGCAATACAGTATTTTTAAATTAACGTAGCTCCCTTTTTCTTGGGACACAATGCTATGGCACATTTAATAGACTATAGTATAGTGTGAACATAACTTTTATGTATACTGGGAAACCAAAAAATTCCTTTGATTCACTTTTATTGTGATAAGTGCCTTCATGTGGTAGTCTGGAACCAAATCCTCAGTGTCTCCAAGGTATGCCTGTTGTCCAGCAAGTTCCCTCCCCACCTTTTAAAAAAAGTTTATTTATTTTGAGACAGATAGGGACAGTGTAAGTAGGGGAGGGACAGAGATAGAGGGAGAGAAAGGCCCAAGCAGGCTCTGTACTATGAGAATACAGCCCAATGCGGGGCTCAAACCCATGAAGCTGTGAGATCATGACCTGAACTGAAACCAAGAGTCAGATGCTTAACCAACTGAGCCGCCCAGGGACCCCCAGCAAGCTCATCTTTGTCCTCATCTCAATTGACCTCTCAGATACATTTGGCACGCCCCACCGCTTCCTGACTCTTTCTTCTCTTGTCTCTTAGGACATCACACTTCCCTGGTTTCCCTCCCACCTCTCTGGCATCATCTTCTTCTCTTTGGCTACCTCCCGTGGTCTCCTGACCTCCTCACACTGGAGACTCTTGAGGCTTAGTCTTGGAAATCCTTCTCCTCCTCTCCTCACCCACTCACTGACCTCATCCAACCTCATGGCCTCAAACACTGTTAACACGCCGAGGACTTCTATGTTTCCATCTGCAGCCTGAACCTCTCCCCTGAACTCAGTCTTTATGTCCAAATGCCTAGTCAACAAGGCTACTTGGATGACTGACAGGCACCCCAAACTTGGTATGCTCCCCCGTGAACTGCTGCTCTTCCCTGCCTAATCCTATGTTACCCACAGTTAGCAGCAACCCTAGTCTTCCAGTCCTCATGCCAACTCCCCACCTCTTTCTCATAAACACATCCAGCCTATCGGCAAATCTCTTTGGCACTGCCCTTCAAAATATCCCTATAATGTGACTATTCTCACCACTGTCCTGCCTGTCACCTCCACCCCAGCCACCGTATCTCCTGCCCGGTTGTTGCAACAGCCTCCCTAACCTGTCTGCTTGCTTCTACCCTTGTCCTGCCAGCCTTTTCTCAGAACAGCAGCCAGAATGATTCTTTTTAAATATATAGTCACTCCTCAACTTGAACTGCCCGCCCTCTGGCAAAAGACTTTCCAATTCAGCCAGGTAAAAACAAGTCCTTATCCTGGCTTCTGGGGTCCCCCCAGGATCTCTGGCCTTACTTCCTCCTTCCCATGCCACCCGGGCTTCCAGACCTGTTCTTACCTGAGGGTCTAGGATGTGTCTTCTGCAGGTGACCTCCTGGCTACTGCCCCTCCCCCCTCAATGTCTGGATCAGCATGGCCTTTCCCTGCGGAGCTTTCCCTGAACTCCTGTAAGACCCTTCCCCACCCTTTGTCTTCCTCTGGTTGTTCTCAACACACTTCTCATGTTCTAATATAGGCTCCTATTGCTGTTTATCTGTGTCTCTTCCCTGGAATGCAAGTTTCAGAGAGTGAGGAATTTTGTCTATTTGAAACCTGTTGACCCTGTACAGCCTAGAAGGGCCTGCCGGGAAGTATCTGTCTGTTGTGTGAATGCGTTCTGCTTCCAGGCTGATCATTCTTCACCTTCAGGCCAACCCTGGGGGCTAGGGGTGGCAGGGGTGGGGGTGGGGTGTCATGCTTGCTCAGCTGAAGGTCCCTTGGGGGCACGTCTGAGGTCACATGGGTGGGATGAACCTGCCTGTCTCCACCATGGCAGGCTGCCCTCCTGAGTCAGTAACTGCACCCTTTGGTGGAAAACATTTTGGGAAAAAAAAGGCTCTATATAAGAGACAAGAGTCCAAGTTTTCATGCCAAACAGCATCACCAAAGAACTGTTTTGCACTAACGTGTCCTATTCCACATGCCAGATCTCAAAAGCATCATGCAAAATGTCTTCATTGATTTTTATAACATCTCTGCCAGAAGAGGAGAAACTGGTCCTCTAATCAAAGAAAGAAAACTCAGTTTTTGTGGTTAAATTGGGCACAAAGATGGGGCGGGGGAGTCTCGGGTTGCCAGGAGTGGAGTTGGGGACTCAAATCTGTCCTCAAGCCAAAGCTTCGAGTTGGGTACATGTGGCTTTGTCAGAGATGTGCTGGGGGGGAGGGGGAGGGATGGAGCCAGAGTGCCTGCTTTTCAATTCCTGACTTCCAGGTGGGTGACTCAAGCTTTCTGTGCCTCAGTTTCCTCAGCTCTAAAATGGGGCTGAATGGTATTCTTTTCATTAGAACCACTGTCACTAGATACTGATGAACTGGTTAATAATAAATGTTATTAGTAATAACAAACGTCACAGCAGAGCCGCTGGCCACAGTTTCCAACTGCCTGCCTCCCACGTGTGACTACCGTGTGCCCCACTGGCCCCAGCTCCTTTCCATTCAGACCCAAACAAGCCTGAGGCTGGACACATGGAGCCTCAGAAAGTCCTTTCCAAACCAGTTCTGGCCCCCTGGGGTTTGGGTCCCCGAGGTCGTACTGCAGTGCCGTGTAGACTCTGCTGGGTAGGACAGACTCTACAAATAGACCTGAAAGATGACGGAGAAATCAGGGGATCTGTGCTTCCCATCTGCATCTCTCAAACAAAGAAGGGCTGAAGCCAAAGGACTTTGAATCTCAAGAGTCTGGGAGGAAAGGAGATGGAGTCTACTAGGAACACAGCCTCATAGGAACAAACCAAAGTACACATGGTGGAGAGTCCAAAACATCACTATGAGTAGGGAAATAAAATAAAGCCACAACAAGAGGGACCAAGGGACACCCTTAAAAGAACACTTCCTGAATGGCCAGGCCCTGGACAGCGTATGAGCCTCCTTTAATATAGGACAGACTCTATAAACAAGGGTGCTTCTCATGAGCTGGACTTAGTGGGCCGCAGTGTCCCCTTCTCTGGATACCCTCCCCCTCTAACCACCAGTACATGGAAGGCCAACACTGGCCCAATTTGGGGTGGCGTGGGGGCCCGCTGAAGCATACGCTGGGGACCACAAATTTCCCCACAAATGAGTGCCAGTATAGCTTAGCTTGGGCCCAAAAGCCAGACTCCCAGATTCATACCCTGGACCGCAACTCTCTAGCTCTGACATGCAAGTTACTCCAGCGCTTGGTGCCTTTGGGTTTTTTCTGCAAAAAGGGGCTAATGACAGTTCCTCCCTCACAGTCTGTTGTAAGGATTAATGAATTCACTTAGACGGTACCACAGCACATAGTAAGCACTCAACACGTATCAGCTATTAATGCTCCCATTGGCCAAGATGAGTTATGGCTTTAAAAGCATTTTTGCCCCACTCGTGGGCCCTGCGATGCCCTGCTTCGAAGCCCTGGTGCCTCTGCACCACATGCTGGCTGCCATATCCCGCCACATCACGGGATGGCTTCCTGTCGTGAGGCCTCAACCACTTCCTCAGTAAGCAACTTACAGACAAAGTAGCAGGGCCAGGCCTGGCAGGGCCGCCCCTGTGGTCCCCAGGTCCAGCCCAGAACTCTCCCAGAGCAGGCACCAGGCAGGAGTAGAGACCTGAAAGCAAGCGTTTGCTTGTTGCTTTCATGGGCGGCATTTCCTTAAACTCACATTTCCCAGGAGCTTCCTAACCTGTTGGTTTCGAGACTTCAAACATCGCGGCTGTCACATCTGAAAGCTGCCTCCGGTGAACTAAGCCGCAGTGCTTATGCATGTGACACTCGCTGGGGTATCTCACTCCTCTCTGGAAGGCGACTGTCCTCAGCAGGGACAGCTGCTGGCCAGGTCGCCCACTCTGGAGGTGCTCAGGCATCTGAGCATCTCTGACTCGGTATTAGGAACGTGCCCGCAAGGCCATCCCTGTATGGTCGGTGAGGCTGAGGCCTCGGCCAAGGCCCTTGTGGCATTACTGTTGTAAGGACCACGCCGCTCTCCTGTGATAAAGGTCACCTCCCACACCCCAGGCATGCTGGCAGACATTCTGTTTGCAGACATCACAGAGCCTCTGCTCTTCAAAGGCCCAGGCTTGGTGCAGCCAGTCTGGTCCAACACAGGCCTTTAAAAGTTGAGCCGTCTAGGCTCCGGGCTCGTGAATATTTCATTTATCCTGCTGCCCAGCCAGGGCTGCCCACAGAGGAGCTGGGGCCTATCTTCTGGAGGCCAGGAATCATGGGCTGGTCTGGGTCTGTGCCCTTCACCCCAAGCAAGATCAATACCCTTTCCTGACTTCAAAGCGAAACAGGCAGAGCGGCCCAGAGAGTTGGGTGGGTCTACATGATTAGATAAGCTCCACCCTCCTCCTATGTCCCTTTAACCCTGGCTTCTTCCTCTTCTCTAAAACTACCACCACCCAGAGCCATGAATCCGCAGCACACCCAGCTGTTGTGAAGGTTCCTTCCTCCCGTCCCTGCTTCCCTTCTCAAGGGCTGCTTTGGAACTCTAACCAGAATGTGGCTGGCAGGCGGGGAGGCAGGGAGGCTGCTGGGAGTCTGGGCGTGAAGAATCCAAAGTGGACAATCAGCTTCCGAATGATGGAGAGCTGACTCCAGGGGCCTTTGAGACCTGCTCAGCCTGTACCTCCACTGTTAACCTAAAGTACATAAGAAACACATCCAAAGTGGACGCACGCTCACATGCCCCTCCAATTAGGTACAAGTGACAACCACTTCTCCATCCAGCAGAAGCTGCTGCTGCTTTGAAAGCTATGCCACCATTGCTATGCCACTTGGACAGTCTCCCTCTTCACTCCTCTCCCTGCAACCCCTCCTGGCAAGGAAGGTGTATGCACATCCTTGACTGGCAGTCAGGGGAGGGAGGTGCTTGGTGGTGGTGGGGCTGGGAGGTTGAGGCCCCAGGAAACACGAACAGAACTCTGAACCGTGTAGGGCACAATCTGAACGGGTGGGCCTTTGCATAGGTTAGGGCACAGGTAAGGGCACAGGTTAGGGCATACTGGTTGCCACCAAGGCTCCTTTTAGGTGTGACCTCTACTGCTCTCTTTCCAAACCCCTACCTTCCTTGCAGCCAACCCCCACCCCACCCCCCCAGGCTGGGGAACATTCCCAGTTTCTGCCTCCTTCATCTGAGCTTCATCAGGAAGTGCTGGCCATCAGCTGTGCACTGTTCTGCAGGACAGGATTCCGTACATGTCCCATACCCTCCGTCATCCAGGGTCCCTGGGAGGATAGCTGCAGGCATGGCCACAATATGGCAGGATGCTCGATTCCACTCACATGTCACCTGCACCCCATTCTCTGCAGGCGGGGACATGGCCCAGGAGATGTGATGACCACTGTCTCCATGGAGATCTCTGAGTGTCACCTGGTCCACTTGTCCACTCAGCATGCCCAGGTGTCAGGGGTTAGCTTGGGAACTTTTCTGATGCCCTTGTTGATCTCTGGTTCTTCTGGTCCCAGCTTTCAATCCACTCCCATTTGTCATGTCCGAGCTGGCCGTGGGCGGCCTCCATGGACCCGTTCAGTTCCCCACTGTGCTCCAGGTGCTGAGGGATGGCGCCCCCACAGGAGGACTGATGCGCCACTGCCTGAAGAGTGCTCAGCCTGGAGCTTCCTGTCAGCGTGCCCTTCGCTATCAGCCTTCCGCGGCTTGTCAGCTGGCTTCCCCGAGCAAGAGGAGGTCTGAACACACACACACACACACACACACACACACACACACACACACACACACAAACACACACACGAAAGGCGCCATGTGACTCCTGTTTCCAAGCCATCCTCTCCCTGACTTTGAACCTGCTGTCAAGCGCCAGCACGTTTCTAAGCACTGTTGCACAGAGGCAGACTTTTGAAGTTGGGACCAACACTAGGGCTGGTCCTGGAAGCTTTGGAAGTGCATTTATTTGCGAGCTGCGACAGGATGGGTGTTTGACGGGCTCTGTGTTTAAGAGGGAAGTATCCCTCCACGGGGGGACCCGATCACTCAGGGAGCATGGGGACGCCTGTTCTGTGTGATGGGGGGCTCCTCGGGGCCCTGCTTCCCTGTAGAGCTGCAGCTCACTAGTCCTAAGGGACCAGGGTCAATGTGTCTGAAACATCTGCGGCACACAGGCTCGGAGGGGAACCACGCAGAGGACGCAGGTGCAGAGACCCTGGCCTCTGTAACAGCACAAGGTGAAGGCCTTCAGAGAGGGTTCTGCCTCACTGGTCCCACATCTGCCCTCCCCCTCAGTCACAGATCACGGTGTTCTCTTCGGAGCTGGGTCTCTAGGGGAAGAAATGGAGACTCCAAACGGTCCTGGCTTGTAGCCAGCACCCTGGAATCAGGACGCTTCAGTCCCTCGGGGCCTCAGTTTCCTTACCTTTAGGACTCAGGGAACGAGGAGGGAGATCTGCCAGGCGCCTGGTGTGGCATGTGGCATGTGGTGGGCACTCAGCTCAGGAGTGGCCCTGTCTGGAGGCCTTGAGAGCTTGTCGGAAGACAAGAGAACCTGGAATAGCTGCTCACAGGAGCCACCTGCCGGCCTGCACCATCCTTTCTGCCACCTGTGGAGGGGGCCAACTCCTTTGGGCCCCATTTCTGTCCCACCTGGATGCGATTTGCAGTTCCAACAAGTGTACAAACAGCTGTTGTGCCTGAAGCACCTGTCTGCAGACAAAACGCCGTGCCATCTGGAGAAGAATAGCTCTCCAAGGGCCCAGCTTGCGGGCTGCCTGGGGCAGCTCACCCTCCAGGCTCCCACCCAAGTATGCGTGGAGTGGGATGAGGAAGGGACCGTGCCAAGTGGCTGGAATTCTGGCCGAAGCTGGACGTGGGAAACCACGGCCAAGTAGCTCCATGTTTTAAAGGGCTACAGTAAGTCCACTTTGTGTGGCAGCCACTCATGGGGGTGGTCCTCAGCTCATCCTCTGCCTCAGCCCCCAGGCAACAGAAGCTTCAGGATTCACGGGAGAGTCTACAGGGGCAAGAACTAAACTGATTTTTCTTCATGTGCCCCTGCTGCGTCCAGCCCAAGTTTATCAAACCAGTTATGAATGTTTGCTCGTCCCAGCACCAACTGGGATCCCACTGGGCCAAGGGCGGCAGCAGCCTTCCTAAGCAGAGGCCCGCGTCTGCAGCCCCTGGCACCCTACGGAACCCTGTGAGAGCTAGAACAGGACCTCGGGGCTCCGAGCAGACCCAGAACGGGAACGTGTGCTCCTCCATCAGTGGGCAACACCTCCCACGTCCCCGATTTACTGCAAAGAACATTTCAATCTCAGGCCCCCTGTTGGCCCTAGGACTCCTAACAGTGAGTGTCTAGCCTGGGAGCCTCCGGGAGGCATGTGGTGAGGGTTTGTCAGATGGCAGAGTTATAAGGGGATCTAGGGTGGCTTTGCACAGGCAAGGGGGAAGGCTAGCTTTTGGGGAGAGACAAGTTTCATCAGGACAGCAGTGAGTGGAAGGGAGCACGGGTGGGGACCTTCCAGGCTGAGGGAATGACTGCAGATTACAGGGCATCTCTTTTCTCAGACAGCCCAACATCACTGTGGAGTTACGGTGGCAGCCAACTAGGTGTGGTTGATGGGATGTCCTCCACCACCTGTCTGGGAACAAACACTCTAAACCTGTTCTCTTTATGAGCAGTAACAAAAATAAATAAATGAATCCATCCATCCATCCATCCATCCATCCATCCATCCATCATGGTCTTTAATCCTTTTAGCAAATGTTTATCAAGCACCTACTATATACCAGGCTGAGCATCCACCTTCTGGAAAGCTCCAGGCTTCTCTCTCTCTTGCTCCTGTCTTGCTCTCCAGCTGGAACAAAATGCCTCAGGCAACAAGGCCTGTTCTCAGAGGCAGCCCTTCCTCTCCTTCCCACTCTTCTGCCTCCTGGGTCTATTGCTGCCCTGAGCCTTCTGCTGCCATCTTTGTCCAGGAACTTTCGGTCCTTTGGCCTCTGCCCATATCTCACCCGTCGACCATCTTTCCTGCCCAGAGGGAGAGTCTGGGAGGGGCTGGGCCCGGGGCCAGGAGAGGCACATTCAGCCTTTGGGGCTGGAGGGTTGATGAGTAACAGTCACCATAAGGTAGGGACCGACAAGCCAGTGAGTGTTGCTGACTCAGAGACCCAAGGTGGGGCCCTGGCTGTGGTCTGAGGTCTCCAATTGGCTTCTCAGGCACCACCTGAAGGCCCACTTCCAGCAGTTGGCAGCAGCTTGGGCATTCCCTGCCCTGCCCTCTTCTCCCGCGAGAAAACACGTCTCTCTGTCTCTCCAGGTCCTGCCTGCCACCAGAGTCTAGCTCTCCAGCTACGTCCTGCCAGGAGCCACCCTGGTACTGGGGATTGTGAGCAATCCCAGGCTCAAGTGTGGGCCACATGCTGCTCAGTCCCTATGCACATGTGAGCAGAGCCCTCATGCACCCCTCTGCTCCCCAACACGGCCCATGGGCTGGGCCTGTCTAGTGGTGTGATCAAGGATTTTGAGGGGCATCATTAGAGAGTCTGAAAACAGGTGGCTGGAGAAAAGGAGAAGCCAGAGGCCAAAGCCAAGTGAGTTGTGCTCCAAGTATACAGCTTTGGGAAGGGCTCTTTTTTACAGAAACATACCAGGTGAGCCTTTTCCACACCTCAGAGCACTAAGGGTCTCCAAGTGCTTAGAGAGCTTACACCTGCCACCCAGGCCACCCCCACATTGAGATCCCGGCGTGGCTGGCAGCCTCAGGAGGCAGCGGGCTGAGATGCACCCCTGCACTGCCCTCAGCTTGCTTCCTGGGCTCTTGTCTGGAGCCTGGGAAGAGGCCTGGGCATCGGAGGAGCCCCTTCGAGATCTGGGCTCTGGGCAGCTCAGTCATTCCATCCCCAGGCTTCTCAACACTCCATGGAGCAAGCCTGGAAATCAGTAGTGTGACCTTGAGTGCTTAATTGCATGTTGAAGTCCTTTGAAGTCCCCACAAATGCTTTGCAGAAACCCTGAGACTTATGAGGACAGTAGGGTACTGTCCTGGTAAGAAGCTGCCATTAAAATTGTTCTCATTTTATATCTTTTTAATGAAATTCTTTGTTTCCTCTGCAGCCATTTCTGAGTATTTACTAACATTCAAAGAGCTCTCTGTCCCATGCAAAATTCCAAGTCTCTCTGTAGCGCCTAATGTCAGGCTGGGCTGTGTGACAGGGAGGCCAGAGCCTGACCTGCAGACCTGCTGGGAATCCTGACCCTGGGACACAAGGAACAGGGCTCCAGCCATCTTTTGCCCCTGCCTCCTCCTCCAAGAGGAGGCGGTGTTTTTTTTTTTTTTTTTTTTAAGCACTGAAGTATCATATTTTAATGAGTTTTCTTTGCAATTTGTATATAATGGATTTTCAATAACCTGTAATTAGTTCATTTTCTACCATTCAATTGCTCTGCACTGAGGCCATTGACAGCTTCCAGCTGGGATCTTTAAAAATGGAAAGTGCTTGAAGACTCAGCTCCAGACCATGCTGGAAACTTCAGGCCATGATGCAGCTGGTAGGAGCAAACCTGGACAAGAGGCATCTGGGTTCGAAACCCCCAAGAGGCAGAAACTGGCAGAGGGCAAGACTGGCCAGCAAACAGCAGTCCTGGCTCAGAGACGACCCTTCCACGGCACGATAAGGTTGAGACGGCCCTAGAGCCCTGGTAATGTGCACAGCGGTCCTCAGTCCCCCAGCCCTGCTCCCCAGGGAGGGGGTGCTCACTGAGCATCACCCTCACCCCAGCAGCTGCCGATGGCTTTTCTGGCACAGCTGGGGCGGAGGGAGGGCGAGTGTGCCTCAGGTGCGCATGTGCTCATTGTGAAGAGGCATCCGGAAAGATGGAGCTCAGGCACTGGGGCGGCTCCTTACACAGTGGTCCTGCTTGCTTTTCTGTCCTGGCCATCATCAGTGGAGACGGGGAGGCTCTAGTGGTGAGAGGGGGTTTCCAGGGCTGAGTGCAGCCCTCTGGCTGATACTCAGGGCCCTCCCCAGGGACTTGCTGGGCCGGCACACCTGCAGGCTCCTGACAAGCTGGGCGCCGGCTTGAGAGGCCTGCGCAGGTGCAAGCCGGGTGGGCTCTGTCCTGTCCCACTTCTACTTTGTTTATTTGCTGTCTGTGTGCCAGCCTGCAAAGTCTCTGCGGGCATGGCCTGCAGGCCTTGCTCACAGCTGTGTCGCCTGCCAGAGAGTAGGCTCTGTGTGTGTTTGCTGACCTAATGCTTCCCTTCTCCTTACCCTTCCCTGTCTCTGCTTCGGAACCGACTCCCACGCGTGGTCTTCCTGCCCTGGCCGGGTGCCTCTGAAATGTTCTGGTCAGCTGGCCTGCTTCTTAAGTGGATACTGCCCTTCAACTGTGCCTAGGTGGAGAGAGTAGGCCTGTATCCCTGCCCAGGTGCTGTCCCTCCTTTCCTGGAGCCTGGCCCACACTAGCTTCAGGGCAGACATGTCCTATCTTCCCACAGTGATTCAGTCCTAGTACTGCTTCCTTTGATATATCTGGCAGCGACCTGAGTCAGGGAGCTTGGGTGTCTATGCTCAGTGGTTTTGCTCGAGAGGCCTGCCCTCCTATCCTGCCAGGGCCCAGCTTTGGTGGGGGGGGGGGGTCCTAGAGAAGCCAGGGTCACCAATTTTCAGGAGGACATGCTGTGTGGGTGTAGCCTTTACCCTTGTGATGTGGCCTCAGGTGGGAGGGAGGTGGCCCTGGGGACCAGCCGGGGCTGTGCTGGTGGGTGTGTTTCAGGTTCCCAGGAGCTATACTCAGAGGAAATACAACCTCTCATTGTGTGCTGATGAATGATGTCCCAAGACACATGGATCTGCACAGAAATGGAAGGTCAATCTTCTGGTGGGATGGCAGGAGCCAGAGGGTCTGTGCCTGGTCCTTGCATAGCCGGGGTGTGACGGGGTGGGAGTGGGGACTGGCCATGGCAGCACGGAGCGGGAGCCCTTATCTCCACACACAGTTCTCAGACCTAGAGGTAATTAAGCAGCAGGCAGTAGCCTAACAGCCTCATAGAACACTTATCCTGAGGAGGGCTGAATGGCCAATTAGTGGCCCTGGGAGCAGGATGAGAGCTTTATGGGACAAGTGGCTTTTGTCTTCATTAAGAAAGCATTAGGCCCATGTGGGCATCAGGGCTCACCTCAAACCCCGGTCCCTCATCCAGGTGATCACAGATGTCTGTGGCTCCTAGGGAAGCTACAGGGGTGCCCCTGCTGGCCGGGTCCAACCTGACTGGTGCCATGCCCCCACCCCCTCTACACCCCCCGCTGGAGGGGTCCGGGCTCTGGGGCTCCAACGAGGTGCTTCCCTCTGGGACCTTTAGTGACAGGTACATTGTGTTTGGACCTTTGGCAAACAGAAGGGTCTGCTTCTTCCCCTCACTAAAGTAACATGGGCCAAAGGTTTCCTGGGTGCCAAACCCCATGCTAGGCATGGTCAGTAAAACAGTGGCTGGCATCCTGGGGCCTCTGCACTAATTTGGGGCAGGATAATATTGACATGGCACAGGGTGACTGGGCTGGGAGTGGTGGGGGCTGTGGGAAAACATGCAAAAATTTTCACATCTGTCCCTGACCTACCTGGTTCATTACTACGAATCACTTAGCACTTACTAGTCCTGAGTACACCTCTATGGTGGTTACTATGCCATTTTACAGATGAAGAACTTGACACTTAGCTTTAGTTGGGGTAAAGAACTGTTCAAGGTCATGTATCTAGTAAGTGGTGGAATGAGGATTTGAACCAGGTTTGACACGGAACCATCAGGCCATAGCCTTATTACTGTGTAGAGGTGAACTCACGGTTGTGAGCACACAGAGGAAGATGGGTGGGGCTCTGTGGAAGGAAGAGAAATCGAGGAAGACTTCTTAGAGGAGGAGAGCATTGAGCTGGGACTTGAAATTTAGGGACTTGAAACACGCTGTGGGAGCAGTGAGACTCTCCTTAATGGAGAATGCCGATGAGTTGTAAAGTGTGTTGAAATGCATGAGAAGTTTCTGGAACTAGGCATTTGGGTTCAATCATGGTTCTGCTGTGTGACTGGGGGTTAGCCACATAACTTCTCTGAGTTTTTGTCTCTTCATCTATAAAACTGGGTCATGATACACAGCGCTGACACATGATTAATGTGAGGTATCGTTTTATAGGAGTTTTAAGAGTCCACTGTTAACTCAAGTGCTATTAACAAGCAGAATCATTCAGATGGCACACTGACTTTGCCTTCAGGGGCACAGAGCAAGGCTCCTTGGAGGCCTCTCTCTAAGCCTGAGGGGAGGAGAAAGCACCCTCACCTCTGCCTCTCAGCACCTCCTGTCTCCCAATTTTCAATTCCTCCTTTGGCTGCTCCAGTTTAGCTGTTTTATGAGGGAACAAGGGCAGTGAAGCAGATTTTGTGGACACGTGATCTACATATCTTCCATGAGGCAACCAGTTTCTCCCTTTGGGGTTAAGGTTGTCATGACAGCAATGGTCGTGGCCTCCACCAGGTGTTGTACAGGTGTTGTACAGGTGTTGCTTGCTCTCCAAAGTCAAGAATGAAAGAGATAATGTTTTGCTCTCTGGAATTTTGGTACTCACTATTGAAAACTCAGGAACCAAATGGAGGGGGATAAAGCATCATTCTCGCCCTCTGAACCGAGGCTGAACTCACCTTACACAGATAAGGAGTCCGATAGATTTGGGCGTTTCATTTTAGCATTGTCCCCAGCACAGGGTGGCGGGAGGGCTGCCCAAGGTGGTGTGTCTGGTGGGGTGTTTGGCCTGTGTGGGGCATCCCTCTTCCCAGAGGATAAGGGTGTGGAAGGTGAAGCTGCACCTTCCTTCCGTTTTGCAGCAGTGACAGCTGTAAATTCGCCAGGTGGCCGTCTCCTCTGTTTCACAGAGTTGCCCTGGATACAGAGGTAGTGCGATAATAGGATGAAACCAGTTTTCTGTCTTGCCTGCCTGGAGCAGAGGGAGGATGTCCTGCTTGCACACAGAACTGCCCTGCAGTTCTCCTCTGTGACATGGGGCATCTGTGACCCCAGAACATTAGCATGTGAAGCCCCGTGTCCTGCCCAGCTCGCAACTCAAACCCTTCATTCCCATCCGATACTTTGCCCTCACAGGATCAATTAAAAGGACGAGTATCTTTCTAAAAATCAGAAGATGCTTGGAAGGAATTGAAAATGAGAGAAAAATCCCCATTTAAGCAATATGTTTTCCCCATGATCCCAACCCAAACGTTCAGACAAGTGCAGCAACATGCATTATTGGAAAGCTTTTGAAATGAGCAACTTTGAGATTAATTTATTGTGATGCATGCACAGGGCCCGAGCACATCTTGCTCACCAAGGACCCTGGGGCCTGGGCCTCTGCCTCATAGCGAGGAGCGATGGCTCTGTGGCTGGTGTGGGCCGGGGCTGGGGGCGGTGCTGCTGGGAAGGGTGGAGGGCACGTGCCGAGAGAACACTGTGCCCTTAGTTCTGAGATCAGCTCATGATCTGGAAAGCCAAAAGCCACTTGAAGACAATGTCCAGGTGATAGATGGAGGGAGAGAGGGAAGCCACCCTTATATTTCACTCCCATCAGTGTACAGAGATGGGCAACTGGGGAGATTTAGCTCCATGTGACAGTCAGACACAGGAGTGACTTGCATGGCCGAGGTACCTGGCCTCTGCCCTCCTCTGCAGGGAAAGGAAGATGGTGCAACCCTACCATGAACCAGCTCAGTTGAGCATGGTAGCCACCAGCCTTGGGGCTCCTGGCAGTGCCCTCAGCCAGCTACAGACAGTGGCACACACTAGCCCAGCCTGAGCTAAGCCAGCTGCATGAGAAAACATGATTTAGAAGACTGCTCCCCCCCAACCCACTGCCCAACACCAAAAACTTAACACAACCCACTTCTCAGGCAAAAGTCCTCTAGACCCATCCTTTAACAGAGCGACCAAGTCTTGCCAGGAAGCACTCCACAGACCCCGTCCTACCTAGTACACAAGGACCCTGGCAAAAAAAGAAAATATAATTTCAAAAAGTTTCAACCCATGCCAGTCCATCAGCTCCAGTTTTTAAATTAAATCCAAAACGTTGTTGCTGAAATGTTTTGAGATATTGCTTTCTGAGTTTTAGTGAGGTTTCTTTAATGTCCATTGATTTCTAGGTAATAAGTTGTACCTATACATGTCATTTCAATTACCTATTTAACATTCACTGGACCATAAATTCATTCCCACAGCTCCAGGAATTTCATGTTGAGTCCCCATGACTTTGAAAAACCATTGGATGCTGCATGCTCCGAGTGGCCGCGTGTCAGCCCTTTATGGCTGGGTTAACTCATTTTGTGGCTTCCTTAATGGCTGTGAGTTTACATTTTATTGCATATCTATTTTTTGGGCTGGGCTGTGATGAATGGTTTGGCTGCCTGGTTCAAAACAAGTCCAAGGCAACAGCAGAATCTAATTTGCTTTAAAAATGATGATTATAAAGCTTTTCAAATAATAATCCAGGAATGAAGGAAACACACACCACATTGCTCTGCATGAGACATATGTCTGAAGGTGAAGTGATGAGGTCCCTCCTTTTCTACAGGTAGCTCATGTTTATAATGACCTTCATTAGGGAGGCCAGGGAGGCCTTCTTTTTCATCGTGGGCAACTGGGATGCTTGCATTTCCTCAAGAGTAAACCCAATAGTTTGCTCTTGGGCCCCGACTGATTCGCAGAAACAGAACTCATGGAGAATAGGCTTCTGTGGCACCAGGTACCAGGACGGTCCAAAGCAGAACCATCCTCGGCTTCATGATATCATCATGGGACACCTCAGTAGTGATGCCTGGTGCATCCTCCAAGTCTTTGAAGTCCAGCCTTGGTCCCTGGCTCTATGCACTGAATTCTTCTTTCACAGTATCTTCTGCAAATGGGCCCAAGTGCAGAAAGCACTGCTGGGAATGTCTCAGAGCCACACCTAGGACACTGGTGGGTGCCTTCCTGACATGCAGGGCTACTTTCCCTGTCATCTGCCCTGACATTGCCTCTTTTCCTGTTCATGTTCTATGGGATGAGAAGCACCAGGAGTCCCTATGTGAGGGAGGTGGAAAAGATATTGCAGGAGGGGGTGCTGAGGACAGGAGGAAGGCTCTTGTCCAGTGATGTGCAGGTCAGTGCCTAACAGTTGGCTCTCCAGAGGAAAAAAGTGCCACCACTTTTGTAGCATTTGTGTGGTATGAATTTCTGTGGTGTAAATCTTCCCTACATTTGGGATTAGCTGACTTAAAGCTACCAACTGGTTAACTGCAAGACTCCTGAAAATCTAGTCATTGGCTCTCACGAGCTAGGTCTAGGGACTTGCTGATATTGCTACACATTCTAAAATGTAGAGATTTGTTTAAGGCATAAATTACTCTATCCACAGGGCGAACGCCTCCCACAGCGGGTTAAGCCTACCAGTCATTCACACCTTATTATGAACGCCTGTATGTCGATAGGAGTTTCAGGAGTGGGCGGGGAGAAGAAGGATGGGTACGTAGTCACAGTACATCAGGCAGAGCCCTGTCGCTGGGGGTTTGACTTTGAGCGTCAGCAACAGGGAAGCAGTGAACTGGAAAGGCACCCCTCCTCTCTGCCCCCACCGCCAAGTCAAGCTCATGGACTTTCCACAGGAAAGAGTCTCCCTTGTTTCTCTCCTCATGCCATATGAGTACCTCCTCTCTCTGCCACAAGAGCCCCTTTTGCCAGTGATTCACCAGGACTACTTCTCAGGCCTTGTGAATGTTTGCACTAACAGCACCAAATGTCAACACGAAGCAGGCATATTTTTCTCAAAAGTGGAACTCCAAGTAGAGGGTGAGGTTCGGGGGGAGAGGACTTGAGGATCTGTGGTTGCAAGTACTCAGTGCACCCCGGGGGATCTCATACCTATTCCCCAAATTCCAGAGTGTACTGGTAGGAGCAGTGAGCTTACAGGTCATCTCCAAGGGTGCCTCACACAGGATGCACATATCACCTGCTTTAAGCAGAGGCTGACTGTTATCTGCTGTAAAGAGGCTTCGTCTCTTTGGGGCCAAGAGTGTTCTCTCCTGTCTCAAGTTTGGGGTCAGCACCGCCCTCCCCTCTCCTCCCTGCTGAACTCTGTGAGCTCACTACTGAAGGCTCTTCGTCCTGCTGGCCAAGCTTCCAGAACCCTCCTGCAGGATCTGCAGCTGGGAGAAATCCCGAAAAGCTGCGCCCTCCATGCATGTCATAGACTCCCTCAGGTGTCTGGCAGTGCCCTCCCAGCCACACTTAAATCATAGTCCTCGATTCCTTCAATGACACCATTAAGGGCCTTTATCCAAAATGAGCAGAGCAAGTGCTCCGTCTTCCCACCCACGTTCCTTTACCCTTTTCTTAAAGCTCAGGCTCACTGTAAAACAAATTCAGCTGATTTCATGTATGAAAGAAACCACCGATGGATACAACCGACGATAGACTCCAGAGCCCTGCAACCCGGAGACACAGGCCCGCCTGTGGACGACACAAGCCCGTGCGTGCACACGCCCTGCATTGGGGCTGACTTACGGAAAGCTGTGTAGAGCTCGTGGAGGGTCAGGGAGCCATCACTGTTGTAGTCATCAAATCGGAGGAGGTCGCCCGGCGAGCACCCCAGGAAGCCCTCCTCCAGGTCCTGCTCCTTCAGCACGTGCTGTGGGTGAGGAAAGGGATGAGGCCAGAGCAGGGAGTGAGTGTAGGGCTGTGGGCATGGCTGGAGAATGGCTCCTGCCAAGAGGGACTGCGGTCACTGCCCGAGGGAGGGGTAAGGACTCCAGTGCCAGCTCAGTGGGCCATGGGGGGCACCCAAAGCTCTGTGGTTTTGTCTTCCCTGACCCTCTCATTCTATAGATGAGAAAGCTGAGGCTCAGAGAGGGCAGGGACTTTCCCAGGGTCACAGAGTGGTTGGGGCAGGGTTGGGATGAGCATTCAGGTGTGTTTTTTCCTGATCTGGGCAGACAGATCCCAGACGGTCTCAGTTGGGAAGGGTCTTTGAGGGTCCTGGTCTACCCCTTCATGCTACAGATAGGGAAACAGGGAAGAGAAGGCGCCTGATCAGAGAACCTCAGCAAAGGAACAGTGGCTGAGCTCAGCTGAGGTCCTCCTGGCTCCTAGTTTCATAGAGCTAGAAGGTTACTGCTCCATCAGTGTGTGCCTGCCTAATCCTGCACCCCAAAAGCCCTCACCGATCTCAGGGCAGCACCTCTAGTCACAGCACCAGTCCCCCCAGAAAAGGGCAGGTGCCATTCTGCTGACTTTGCCTAAGCTCCATGCCTCTGCTTGCCTCATTCTGCCAGGGGAACAAACGTCTGCCTTGGGATTCTCACATGGTGCTACCACGGATGGGCCTTTATTAACTATTCTCTGGACATGGCCTCACCAGCAAGACCAGCCAGATGCCGAAAGGTGACTAAGGGTGGAAATTCCAGGCACCCTCGCTCAGCTAGACCCAGAGGCTGGGGTTTCTGGGACTAAAAGTCCTGCAAGGAAAATGCTGAGAACGAAATCTCAGAAGAAAGGAAATGATCTCATTTTATTTTGTGGGGAGAGGGGGACAGAGACATTTTCTCTTTATTTAACAGTTTCAGCTTGGCCTGCTGTGTTAAAGGCAATTTAATGTGATAACGTTAAAAAAAAAAAAAAATGACCCTTCACCTAGCAAGTAAGTGTTCAATAAAAGGGAGATCAACCATAACGCCAGAAATCAATCTTCCAAAGATGGAAATTTCCCCTTGTCTATTTCTGCATTGGAAATTGATTAACTTTCCATGGGACTGACAGGTTTTTCCCTGACACATTTGATTTAGTGTCAAGGAAAGGCCGCGATTAGCTGGGCTCTGCTTGGCAGTTTTATGAAATGGACTTTAAATACATTACGTTTTAAAGAGGAAATCATAGTCCAATTACCATGCTTGTTAATGGCTTCAGGTGCCTTGGAGCACGTGCCTGCCAGGTTAGAGCAACAAGCCCAGGATGGTTCTGTTTGCTTGTCAGCACCGGGGAGCCATGTGGGGCTGGGGCGGCGAGAGCTCACAGCTGCTTCCGTCTAAGACAAGCCAAATCCACCTGTTCTCGGTGATCCCCGAACAGCCTGTAGCACTGGGACCTGCCAGATGGTTGTTCTTGCAAGGTACCTGTAACTGACAGGACCTGGGCTTTTCCCAGAGAGGCTGGGTCATCTGCCAGTGGCTGGCCCTGCTCTTTGGGATCTTAGTCATAGCTGGGAGCCGAGTATGCCTGGAGGTGGTCATGTGATGGCTGCCAGGGCTGGGACGGTGTGTGCCCAGGAGGCAGTGGGCAGCAACCCTCCTGGCAGGCTCCAGATGGACTGGCACATGCTGCCCAGGGCTAGATGGGCACAGCAGGGTGCCTTCATCTCTATGCTTCCCAGCGACCTCTCTGCAAGCAGCCTCGGGACCGGCTGGAGTAGAGGGGCTTTGAGAGGGGACCCTGCGTGGCAAAGCCTCCAGGTGACTGCTATGTACTTGGGTTTTGTGGGCACTTGCTGGCCTCACAGACCTTAGGAGGACAAGGTGGAGCCCTCTTGTGTGAGCCATTCTCCCCCAGGAAGACCCTTGTGCTGTGAGATGAGCAGGTGTGCAAGTAACAGCCCACCCGTGTTTGTTTGTTTGTTTGTTTTGGGGAGAGAGGGCACAAGTGAAGGAACAGGGACAGGGAGAGACAATCCCATAAGGGGCAGAGAGAGAATGAGAGAGAGAGAGAGAGAGAGAGAAGCAGGGCTCTTGCTCACCTGATGAGGGACTAAAACTCATGAACCGTGAGATGATGACCTGAGGTGAAGTCAGATGCTTAACTGACTGGACCGCCCAGTCGCCCCAGCCCACCTGGGTTTGCCTGAGCTCCATTGTGTTCTCAACAGTGAACACAACTCAGGCAAGTTGCTTCATTTCTTGAAGCCTTGGTTTTCTCATCTAAAAATATCTGAAGTAGGGATAACAGGAGTACCTCCTACAGCAGAGGGTGGCCAAAATGTTTAAGGGGGACACAATAATAGCAAAGACAGTGATGATGGCATGGACGTTGATCACCACTGGGATGGTAGCATGTGCCGGGCACCATGCTGAACACTTCACATGCCCTAGCTCCTTTCATCTACCTGCTGACCCTGTGATGGTCACAGACAAGAAACGGAAGCCCAGAGAGGTGAGCTTTTCTCCTAAGACCCACTGGCTAGTAGATACTGGAGGTGGTGCTTCAACTCAGGAAGCTTGACCAGCATGTCTGAATTCCTAGCTACTACATGACACAGTAAGGGACTCTCTTGTGTTTCTTATGTCATTAGTCAAGGGCCTTGCTTAGTGCCATGCACACAGCAGATGCTCAGTAAACGTAGGGCACTCTTCAGCCCAGCCCTTCCTAGTGACCTGGCCACAGATTTGATAAGGCCACTGTGCCATGTGAAGGATGTCTTCAAAGTGGCATCGAAGGTGGGGACTCATCTATATTGTCTCTCCTCTGGGTGGGCACTCTGTGGGCTCTGAGGAAGAGCTCCCCTGCCCCACCAGCTCTCATGGGGCGACCAACCTCACCCTCCTTGCATATCTCTGCACCTGCCCAGGGAGGCTCCAGGCCCTTTGAGGGAGACCAGCAGAGCGGGAGCAGGAATGCAGGTCTTTCTGGCCTACTTGGCCCGCCCGGCCGCCACCAGCATCCTAGAGGCCTTCTCTGCAGCTCTCAGGGGCTTCACTTTCTGCTGCAGACAATAACTGCCTGGCACCACCTCAGACCTGGAGAAAGGGACACGTGTGCTGGGCTTGTGGAGGTAGGGCAAACCACAGGGTCCAATCTGAGTGTCTGCTCAAGTGGAAGAGCACAGCTTACAGGTGGACACAGGGCTTCCTGCAAAGCAAAGCAGGCTGGGCCCTAAAGAATGGCACAGGTCCTCGGGGCGCCCCAGTGGCCCAGCCGGTTAAGCACCTGACTCTCGATTTCAGCTCTGGTCATGGTCTCACAGTTCTGGGGATCAAACCTTGTGTCAGACTTCACAGTGACGGTGTGGAGCCTGTTTCGGATTCTCTCCCTCCCTTTCTCTTTGCCCCTCTCCCATTCTCTCTCTTTCTCAAAATGAATTAATAAACTAAAAAATAAAAGCCACTGTTACCTTGTTTAAAAAAAAAAAAAAAGAGCTCCCAAGGTGCTTGGTGGAAGTGAGAGCTACTTCCCTTCAACGTTCCCGCTAAGCAGAGGAGAGGGTTCCAGGAAGAGAAGAGTTACTTCCTGATGAAAATGTCTGAGACTAGCCCCTCTGAAGTGTGTGTTTGCCAGCTAGCTGACAGTGCTTCAAAGCTTGCTGGCGAATAGTGGCTGAAGGTGGCGGGTGGGAAGAAGACACTGAGATCCTCTCAGAGGCATTGAACACAAGCTCTCTGACTCCCGGGGGAAAGGCTGCTTCTTGCAGGAGAGAGACCTCTCCAGTTAGAGTGACAGTTACAAACGCCTGTGCTTGTGTGGATCTTCTGGTTGTCTTTATCTACACACTGCAGAGGAACCTGGACTCCTCCGTGATTCGGTGTTCCGCGTTTGCGGTACCCACCTGAGCCAGCTCCGAGCTGCTGAGGTGGCCGTCACCATCTGCATCCAAGTCTGTAAATAGAGATTCCACTAGGAGGCGCTTCTGGGAGGCAGGGTCTTGTCGGCTGCCCCCTTCTGGGACTGGCCGCCGGCGGGTCTGGAGCGCCAGGAGGACATTCTTCAGGCGGGCATAGTCGGCCATGGTGCACCGGTCATCTGGAAGAGAGCGTGAGGTCAATGCAGCCAGACTCCTCCCTTGGTCTTGAGAGAATGGTGTGTCTCCTGTTTACAAGGAGGCCTTGAGCATCTAGCACAGGCAGTGCAGGCTGTACCAGGAGTAGATGGGGTCTGTCTGTCCATCCGCCTGCTAACCCATCCCATTGATATGTGGGCTCAGGAAAACTCTGAATATATGTTTCACAGGATACACATGCTAGGAGGGGCCAGTCTGCTCACCCCACGAATATTTACTGAACACATACTATAGGCCAGACATGGAGCAACTCTGCCAGATACAATGGGGAAGTTCGTCCAGGCCAATTCACAGCGGCAGCCCCACAGCAGATTTAGGAAAACTGGCCCCAATTCTATTTTGTAATAGCTCGTCTTTGCCTTAATCCTGCCTTAAAGGCTGCTTTTGAAAACTTGGCCTCATAGATTAGGGAATTTTAGTTAACAGGACTAATAAGCCCTGCTTAAGTTAATTAGGTACGTCCCCAGAGCTGGATTACTTCAAAACAAACATGTACACAAGTCTATGACCAAGAAACAAAAGGGAGCTTTAAGAAATTAAAACCGAAGCACACAGCCCCTGACTCTTAGGTCCTTTATCTCAGACATGCTTGCGGAACAAACTCAGAACCGCGCGGTGTTTTGGCAAATGAGGCCTGTGATGGGCTGTGACATGATGTAGTTTATCGTGTTGGGGACGGGCCCACTGGGGCGAACACCACACAGGGCTCAGCCCAGAGCTGAGGCTCTGGGGCTGTTAGCAGAGCAGCATAGCTCTTCTAGCTCCACCTCCCAGGTGGTAAAGGGGAGAAGGATTTTGGCCCTTGGCTTTGCTAAGTCCCGGGGAAGCAGCGTGGGCACCTCACTGTCAACCCCATCGAAGGCCAATGTGTGCTGCTTGGAAGGGACCCTTGGGTCTCTGGCTCTTCCCCTCAATTCCAAGGCCAGGGGAGGGCCCAGGTAATAGCTCAGGGTTGGAGAGTCAATATCAAGCCGTGCTTGGGAGCACTTGGCTCTGGATTCCACTGACTTTGAGTCCTGGGTTTGCTGTCGCCTGAACATGTGCCTTGTGATTTCATCTGTGAGGTGGGGAGAGGAGTGCCTTCCACATGGGGCTGTTACATAGATAAGATACGCACATAAAGGGCTCAGAACTGGCGTGACACGGAGCAGGCACTCATAAAATGATAGCTACTGTCCCTTCCTCGTTACTAAAGGCACATTTGCTAAAGAGCAACAAACAAGGAAGCTACCTGGTGGAGAAAGGCTCACGGGGAAGCCTGTCTGTCTGTCTGTCTCCCTCCCTCCCTCACTAGACAAGCCTGGATCACCCAGCCACTTTTTCTTGTGCTTGTTTATGTTTCTAGATTTTCTTCTAATTTGGGGTCAATGGATTCTCGTCAGAAACAGATGCCTGTTACCATTTTCTCCCACATGTTTATTTAGAAAAAAATCAATTTCTGTGTTCAATATAATCAAATTTATTTGCTCCCTGGGAGTCTCCATGCTCTGATGAGAAAGTCTCTCCCATCTCCCTAACCTGGCCAGTACCTCTCTCTGGTCTGGGAGGATATCCATTCCCAGGAGCTTTCAGGGCTCCCACCTGGCAAACCAGAGACTCTCCAGGCCTCAGAAGTACACAGCATTGGAATCAGGGGCTTTGTCCCACTACAGCATCTCTCCTGCCCAGGAGAAGCTGTGGTAGTCTGCTGGGTTCTTCTTCCTGGGCCTAGATAAAAGTTTATTTTGGGCAAGAAGAAGAGTTTTGTCCCAATCTTCACCCCTCAGCCCCCAGCAGGGTGGGATGGAGCAGAAGTCAGGACACGGGACACAAGTAGTATGGATGGGAAGGAGGTTGCTGTGTGGACAGTCTGCAGGGACCATGCACAGCACGGCCACCTGAGGGATGGGCCAGGCTAAGCAGGATGGGTGTGTGTAGGGGGTGTCTTATCCTTCCTGGTCCCTCCAACCTTCCTCACAGGAAGGTAGTTACATGTCTAGAAATGAACCTGGGGGGAAAGGGGTGGGGGAAGGGTCTACTCCTTGAGCCCCTGGTCTTGCCCCCTGCTAGGGCTCACACAGGCCATTTCCCTCCCACCCTTTGTCAGCATTTATTCACAAAGCATGTCTCAGATGCCGCTGGCATGCTGGGACACAACGGACTTCTAGTCCTGGGCATCAGAGGTGCCTGCAGAGGGGGTGCTCACAGGGCTGGGGTGAAGATGGCCTCCCTTGGGAAGGGACATCTAGGATGAGCCCTGAAGGATGAGGGACAGAAGGGAAGACCATGCTGGGCAGCAGGGCACACAGGGCAGGAGCAAGGGGCAGAGTGTCTGGAGGAAGCTGGTGTGGGGGCCGAGGGAGCAGCAAGGAGGGAGGGTAGAGTGGGGTTGAGGCAGGATGCCAGGCAATCAAGATGAAGTGGGGTGCTGCTGGGAGACAATCTTAAATCCTTCTTTACTCCAGAAGCAGTTGCCCTTGACATGAGTCTTAGCCTCAGATAATGAAACCATTGGGCCAGTGTCCTCGAGCTCCTCTAGTGTTCCCAGCATGTCGGGGAGTTGTGAGAACCAGAGGAAAGACGCCCAATGGTGCCATTTCTGCACCCATGGAGATGGCCATTTTAGCTGAAGTCCAAGCCCTCTCACTGGGACGTCCTCACTGCCCTCTGATTCTACATTTCTAGCAAGGACAGCCCCTTGGCAAGCCCCAGTTGTATTTTTTCCTTCCGGCCCCCTGGTGACCCCATGGGAGCAGAGAGGAGCAGCTCACAGGGGGAGCCCTGGGTGTTTGTGGATCTGCCAGACCCAGCCTTTAGCTAAAGGCTCCTCACCCTGCTGCTGGGTTTGAACAATTGTCTTATTAGAAAAGAAATACATGTCCATCAAAGAATGCATGGAAAGTGCAGATGAATATAAAGAAAGGGAAGACATCTTCTAAATCTCCCTCCTGGGAGTTGGCAGGAGGTTAAGCAGGGCCCTCTGCACAGGGGATCTGAGCCCCTGGCTGGCCCGCATCTACCTCATGGGACCCCCCAAGGCCTGGCCCACACAGCCTTTGTTTTTTGATCTTCCTCTTTCTCTTAATCAATTTGGACAAGAGAGGGTCAGTACTCAAGGGCTGGGTTCTTCTTATCTTCAGATGGGTCACCCCTGAGCCTGCCCTGCAAGCCCACACAGGGTACATTAAGTAGTGGGAGTGTGGAGGGAAAGACTGGGCCCTAGAATGGTCTCATGCCCAGGGCTCAGTATTCACTGCCCCTTCCATCTGGATGCTCTTTACTCAAATCTTCACATGGCTTATTCTTCACTTCATTCTGGGCCCTGCTGAGACATCACTGCATCTTAACTAACATTCCTGTCCCCATTTGGGGTGGGCCTGGGTCCCAGGGGGCAAGAGGGATCACCTCCCCACATTTTACCTTTGGCACTTTTGACCCTAGACACTTTGGAGAGAAGGTCCCTGGAAGGGGCATGGCAGAGGTCTGGGAGCCACGACCCTTCTCCCTGAGTCCCTATGGGTGCTGGCCATGATGATGGTGAAAATGGCAATGGTCAGCCCTTCCTGGGAGCCTCAGACCAGGGCCTGCGTGACTCAGCCCCGAGTAAAGTGAAGCTTCCCCACTAATGGATTGACAGCTGGTGGGATTTCCACCGAGAACTCTGGAGGTAGGACGCTTGCATGGGATGTTGAGGTCTGTTCCTGAGGCAGCTCACTAGGGGCTGCCAGAGGGTATGGATGCGATCTATTGTATGTGTGAGGGAGATAGACATGACCCACCCTAGTACCCATGTGCTAGGAAAGTCATTTTAATGTTTCCTCTGAGTCTTGGCGGTTTCCAGATAACGAGAGATTTGTGTCCTAAATAAGGGTGGCCTGGGCTAGGTCAAAGCTTAAGGGTGCTCTGGGGCCCTTCCTGAAGGTGTTCCCTCCCCCTCTCCTTTCCCCTTTCTGCAGAGCCCAGCTCGGCCTCCTCTGCGGGGAAGCCTTGTTCCTCTGGCCTGCACACACAGAGCCACCTTCCTGCATCCGGCTTCCTACTCCCTGCCCAGTTCCGATTGCCCTGTCCTATTAGTTTGGGCCCTGTGCTCCTGCACAGCGGCCCCTGAGACAAGGATCTAGGGTGAGAAGCATGTTTGGAGATGACCCCAAGAACTGAGTAGAAGGTAGAGGGATGTGAGCCTGGGGAGCAGGAAAGCCAATAAAGGGTGGATGGGCGATCAGTCCCACGGAACCTTGGAGAGGGTACGTCCAGCAGGCCTCAGGGTTGCTCCGCTCAGACGGGAGGGTGCAGGGCACGCCTCCTCCAACTTCTGTCCCTTGTTGGCTGAGGGTGCTTCTGGGGGCATTAACCACTGCCCCGCCTGGCACTTCCATGCAGTCCCGAGGCTGGAAAGTGCCCTCCAGCTGAAGATGCCGGTACCTGCAGCTGGATGCTATCAGCCAGTGTTATGGGCAATGGTCCACCTCTGGGGTTGAATGAGGGGATCTGGATGGGTATTAAGCATCTGCCGTACCCCCTCCATAGGATGGCAAGTTCCTGGCAGGTGGGACGGGACTGGACAGTTACACAGGCAGCACTACAATGTGAAATGCTGGGGGATGAGTCAATTAGGGAATATGGCTGAGAACCGAGTCTTGTGGCTCAGGGAAGACTGTCTCATAAAGAAGCTGGGCAAGGGGGCAACTCTGTAACAACTTTGCCTATGACTTCATCTTAGGCTGCTGTGTCAGCCTGACCCCAGCCTGTTAATGACAATCATCACAAGGCTGGACAGAGCACTGGACAGGGAGTTGGGAGATCCTGGGAAAGGCATTCATTCCCCTGTCCTTCCTGCCTCCACTTCCTATCTTATGGAGGGGGCAATGATACTCTCTCACTAGCTTCCATGGTCATAACAGAAAAGGAAATATAAAAGGACACTAAGAAGTCCCAAGGAGTCAGCAAGGCCTGAGGACTTCTCTGATGCCTCAAGCAGCCCAGGGCATGGCTCAGTTGTTATTATTCCCTTTGCCGCCGCCCAGTGCCTGGCGCAAGTGGCCACGGACTTGGTATTTGTGGATAAACAGATTTCTCCCTCTCTTTCCACTGCCCACAGACACTCCCACTCTGGGGCCTCTTAGGGAGGGAGGCTCATGTCCTGGTCAGCCTGACACAGACGAACATCCTGAGAGGCCATTGGAAGGACCCCACTACCCTCCTGCTAGCCTGGGTGCCCTCTGTGCACAGTGGCTGCTTGGGCACTGACCTCAGGCTCCCTGCCAGCACATGTGTATGGGGCTCCTCGTGTTCCTGGACCAGGGCTGCTTTGGCAGATAAAATATTGATCAGCCTGCTGAGGAGCCCAGAGTGTGATCCTATTTTCATGTCAGAACTTGGTAATGAACTACATTTATCAAGCCCATTCTCCATGAGAAAGGTCAGCCACAGATCTAGCTAAGTTGTTATGACACCTCATTAATCTAGTTCCCTCAATAATTGTCCCTCTGTGAAGATTCTAATGTTCTCCCATCCCAGCCGCGCTCCCTCCACGCTGAGGGAGATTATTATAGCAGGGGCATGGGCACATCCGCATTTAATTTTTTGAGCAAAGAGAGATAGGAAGCAGGTAGCAGCCTCTGGAATTAAATGTCCATCAAAGGAACACTTTCTAGTGCAAAACAAAAGGAAGCAAGGGAGACATTGTGAATATTCCATTAGGCACACGTGCCCCTGACGGGCTGGGCCTCGAAGGGTCCGTCTTCACTCTGAGGCAGGTGAAGCTTCCCGTTCTAGGTGTGGGTAGGGCTGGAGGCTCCCAAGATGCAAGGGGAGGGGGATTGTACGAGCTGTGCAGGGTGGAAGAGGCCATCCAGGCCGTGGGAAGCTCAGATTCTAATGGAGAGTGAGGCCGTGTGGTCAAGGCCCCTGTTGGAGGCTCGGATAGAGGAGCACCTGGAAGTGGGGGAGGGATGGGCTGGAGACACCAGGCACCAGGAAGGGTGGGTGGCAAGGAGCCATCCCTGGCTGCCTCTCCTTCTCCCTCACCCTCAGCCATTTCTTCACGGAGTCCTTTGCTCTGTCTTCCCACCATGCCGCTCCAGGTAAAGAGGCGCCCCGCATGCTGCCCCCATTTCTCTCCTGCTACGTTTTGCCAGCCTCATCCCCTGATCCTATTCACTCACTGCTGACTGCCAGGCAGCTCTGTGAGACTGAAAGCCCCTCAAGGCCATGGCCAGGCCTTCGTGCAGGTGCACGGCCAGCATGCAGAAGGTACTCGCTGAATGTCTGCTGACTGGACAGCTGTGGAATCCTAGGTGGAGGGGACGGCACATGGGCTCAGATCAAGGCTGCATCCCTGCCCAGACGAGGGGACAAATCTCAGCCTTCTCGAGCCACAGTGGCCAAGGTCTGGAACTCTGGAGGGGGCCAGGAGGCTGTGTCATGTCTCATGCCAGCTCCTGTGGAAGGGTTGTGTGGAAGGTGATGTGGGTGTGGTGGGGGCAGCTCCAGCGTGTGGTACGTGTGCTCACCGGGGGCCTGGACCCTATCTCATCCACTGGGGTCCCCCAAAACCTGCAATGGTGGTTCCACAGAAGGGACTCTGGCATGGCCAGCCTTGGGGTGGGTGGTAAGGTGGTGAGCCACAGGAGGACTGTTGCCCTGCTGGATGCTAGGAGTCCCCTCTGAGTCCCCTCTGTTGGGCACACACAGCTCCCTGGATACTGCCTCTGGAGAGGAGGGAAATGGGAGTTTCTGCCCTCTTGTTTTGCCCCTGCTGGTCAGGATGGGCCTGAACAGCCCTGAGAAGAGGCCAGCAGGGCTGGGGGTGGGGGCTACAATTTGGAGCAGCAGCTCAGTTGGGGAGGCCTGTGGGCAAATTCAGCCACAGCACAGCTTTGGGAAAGATACAATTCCACACTTGGGTTTTGATCAGCATGTGAGCATGAAGCTGACCCTGGGGAGCCTCTGTGCTTTATATACAGGTGGCTTGGTGGGCTGCGGTGGGGGGCGGAATCATGGCTGCTGTGAAGACCCCAACCCCAGATGGCCATCCCTCACTGGGGCAACCCTGCACTTTGGGAGTCTCCTACGAAGCCCACGTTTACTGGACAGGGGAATGCAGGACACAGATTACCCGACATGAAGTCCACTGCTCTGTCACTGGCGGAAGCAATCCCTTTGGGGACGGGTGTGGGGTAAGGGATAAGGAGATGGGAAGGAAACACTGGGGAGGGGCCTGGATGGGTTGCACTCAGAGATGCCAGCACATGGGCTGTGACATCTCTCTTCTAAAACCATATCCAGGCCATCCCTTCAGAAACTGCATGGCAGTCAGCCATGCCCTTGAGCCATACCCACTGGACACCAGCCCTTGCCTGACCTGGCAGGGTGTCCTAGACCCTAGGCTCAGATCCTGACACCTTCACCCAGGAACCCTCCTATCCCCTGATGGGCCTCCGGGAGAGACTGGATGTGCCCACAACCTCTTGGCTGCTGTTGGGTCTGCTCATGGACAGACTGTCCCTGGCCCCCCATGCAAACACTGGCAGCCCTAGTTCTCACCCTGTCCCCATCCCGCCTGATAAGTAATGTCACCACCGCCCAACAAAGCTGTGATCTTTACCACCAAAGCAAAAACTTGGCTTAATCGTTTGGCACCGACATCACGGCTGAACATGGTTGTGTGACACGGGCCTGAGTTGCAATGTGTCATTCTGAGGTCTATTTGGAAACCACTAAGCTGTGCAAAGAGCAAGAAGCATTTTACTCCTAGATCTAATTTATGAGCTGCCATAACTTTACTGGAGTTTAGCTTAAGAGGAACAGATGTTTAACTTGCTGTAAATTCATGAACATTAACAATCTTTCGGCTGCCATTTCTGAGAAAATTCAATGAACAATAAATGCCAAAATCAATGGGTTTATCTTCAGCACATTCTTTTGCTACCACGATGTAGTTCTGCTTTGACCAAGTCACAAAGTTCTGGGAATTCTAGCAGACCATGAAGCACACATGATACAGTCTCCTCACAATCCCCGACGGGAACAGGTGTGCCTAGGTCATACCACCTGCTGACCCCTCCTAGCTGTGGCTACTAACATATGGATCACTGTCATCCGCACTCTAGCACCCTGAGGAGGTCCTTCGCTGTGACCTAAGCTGCAGCTACCCGCCACTCCCCTACCTTCCAAAAGCAGGCCCACAGACTTTGCTCCCACATGTCCCGTTCCTGAAAAGCCCCTTCTCTAAATATGGCTTTTCTGCCAAAGCCCACCTCTAAGGGGCTGTCTTGTCTGCTCCAAGCCACACACCCTCGCCTAGTCTTCGTCCCTAGTCTGCCTCCTCCTCAGACCATGTTCCAATGCCTCTGAATGTCTTCGCTGTCTTAGAGAACTTGGCCATGGTGCCCCGTGGTGGGCATGGTCACCAGCCACTAGGGCACAGGCTCTCTGTTGGCCTCCTGTCCCCTCCATCACTCCTAACTCCACCTGTGTCTTCTCCTCAGACACTAGTCCCAACTACAGAACCAGCAACGGGCTCATCACACTCATCAGCAACCCCTCATCCTTCCAGACCCCAAAGGGGGCCTAGCATCACACTGGCCAACTGTCCTTGGTCAATGTCCTCTCTTCTTTGCTCCGGGGTGCCTATTAGTCATCCCAACTGCCTTTGAATGTCCTGGGTTGAAGGTATGGGACCCACTTTGGGTCCACAAACAGAATCTGCAGGTCTAAGACTTCACATGGCCTTTGGTCCTGCTTGAGCCCGACCTCCACACCATGCACACCATGTGGCTCCTTCCCAGCCACTTCAGCAGCGCGGAGCAAGCCCGCCCTGGCGCTGGGGAAGCACCCACGGCCACGCGTGCCTGAATCGGTGGACGAAGCCTCCTCTCAATTTTTGCCCCAGTACCAGGTAATTTAAATTAACAAAACTACCTGGACCTTTGTTAGATAAATGGTACATTTGCTCATGAATGCCTGGTTCAATTGATGTTGCCACACAATCTGCTGTTTGACATTTATAATCCTCTCTTCTATTCCTATTAGAGAAAGCAAAATTGGTTGGATTCCTGGGAGAGGGATCCAGAGACACTTTTTATGGCTGACTGGCACATCTATCAGGTGGCCTGGGAGTGAAAGAGTAATGTTTGAAAACTTAAATAAATGCTAAAGCCCTTCTGGCATGAAGAGCTTGAGTTTTTACTCTCATGTTAGCAGGAAACCCACACACAACTAGGATCCTTGACAAGTCATGATTCCTTCTGGAAGGACACTCACTCCCAACAGGCTCCAGCACCCCCACGGCCCTGTCCAGAGCTCGGCCCCTGCGCACTCCTGCCCCACCCCTCACACGCATCCAGAGGAGAAGCAGGAGGGCTGAATGAGGGGACGGCCACCAGACTGTAAAGCTAGAGTGGACGAGGAGGAAGAGAGCAGGCATCACCTCTACACTCGCACAATTCCATTTATTTGTTCCTGAGACATCATCCCCCCAAACCCTAACCAAAGGCAAGGGCCCTGCAGTTGGGAGGGTGGAAATGTAGCTTCTCTGGAGTCAGTAATGTCCAGGAATGTCGCTGCTTTGAGCTTTGAGATGCTGTGGTCTTTGAGTGCGGGGGACCTCAGCCCGGGACACGGCAGGGCCTGAGGCTGTCGCTGGCTCACTTCCTGGCTAGAAGGAGTACTTTGCTCTCATGTGGACTCACGATGCATGCAGTGGGGCCCTATAAGACATCTCAAGAGGGGCAGTGCTGCCCCTAGGAGCTGTGCTGGCCTCTTGTAGGGACTGTCTTTGTTTTCACAATGACTGGGGGGCCTAAGTGGCCCTTAATGGGGGGGGGCAGGGATCCTAGGGATCCTACCATTTGGAGCAGAGTCCTGTACAACAAACTTCTGTGGGCCTGGCATCTCCCACAAGCTTTCAAATGTCTCAGCAGGCAGTCACTGAAGTGAGACATCCTGCTACTATTCTCTGAGCCTAGAGTCTAACCCGATGTTATGTATACGAACATTGTATATATGTATTACATACAAAGTGTTGTGTGCCCAGGGTTTGGCAAGGATTTTCCAAGAGGCACCTGTGCTGGGTATTGTAAACCATGTTTACAACTTTATCAAGAATTATTCACTGGTTTGGAGAATCACACCCCCAAAAGCAATGTTACTTAAGTACTCAAAGTGTTGACATAGCATGGCCCTCAGAGGGTCTGGCTGCAGCTGTTGTGTTCGCAGGATCCGTGGGTGGGTGCTCACATCTGACCACAGGACTCAGCATACGCAGCTGGTGTCCACACATTTGCATACTGAAAGGCAGACTTTATTGCTACTACGTTTCTTATATTTCTCCTTTGCATCCCACTTTGAATAAGACACACATTCATTTCAAAATGATACAGGGGTTCTACAAAATATTTGCTAAGAAAAGGTGGCTTTGGGTCTGACAGGATTATAATGGAGTGATCTACGGGACAATGAGAATCTGTGGCCTTCTTTTACACCCATTTTTTGCTCTTTTTTTTTATCGTGGTGAAATACACATAGTGTAAAATTTACTATCTTAACCATTAAAAAATTTTTTTAAATGTTTGTTTATTTTTGAGAGAGAGTACATGAGCAGGGGAGGGGCAGAGAGAGAGAGGGAGACACAGAATGTGAAGCAGGCTCCCAGCTCTGAGCTCTGAGCACAGAGCCCGACACAGGGCTTGAACCCACGAATGGTGAGATTATGACCTGAGCCAAAGTCGGCCACTTAACCCACTGAACCACTCAGGCGCCCCTCCATCTTAACCATTTTTTAAGTACAGACTTCAGCGGCATTAAATATATTCATAATTTGGTGCAACTATCACCACTGTTCACCTCCATAACTCCTTCCATCTTGGAAAACTTCAACTTCATACCCACTAAACTACAGCCCCTCTTCCCTCCACCCCCCAGCTGCTGGCTGCCACCACAGTGGCACTTTCGGTCTCTATAAATTTGACTACTCTAAGTATCTTATGCAAGGGAAATCCTGCAGGATCTTTTCGTGAGTGGCTTATTTCACTTTGCAGGGTGTGTTCCAAGTTCAACCATGTTGTTGCATGTTGGAATTTCCTTCTTCCATGACCTAAATAATATCTTCAGTATGCACACATCACAGTTTGCTTATCCATCCATTGGTCAACAGACACTAGCTGCTTCCGGGTTTTAGCTATGGCGGAGAACACTGCTACAAACAGGCAGGTGCAAACCTCTCTTCAAGATTCACCTTTCAGTTCTTTTGGGCCTATATCTAGAAGTAGAATTGCTGGCTCATATGGTGATTCTATTTTTAATTTTTTTTTTTTGAGGTACCACCAAACCATTTGCCAAAGTGGCCTGTACCATTTTACATGTGCACCAACAGTGCACAGAGGTTTGAAATTTTTCCATATCTTTGTCGACCTTTATTGTTTTGTGACAGGGTCCACCTGGTGGGTGTAAAGTAGTGGTCTTACTTCTTTTGACTGTTCTCAGTCCTGAGAGATTTAAAACACTGGGGATAGTATGGGGGTGCACCTGGGCACGTGTGGCCCTGTGGATTTGCCGTGTACACGTGCATACCTGTGTGCAAGTCCAGCCTTTAAAGGCTGAGCATGGGGAGGCAGAAGGCACAGAAAGACACCGTTGGGCCCAAGAGCCCACCTGGTCCCAGGGAGGCAGCTGGTGACAGCCCCTGAAGAAGATGGTGGATGCCCCACTGAGGGGGGCAGAGTCCAGGACCTACATCCTTTCCCTTTTCTGCAGAACTGGGCTTTTTTTCTGTATCTGTTCTTCCAGGACACCCCTGGGCAGGGCATGAGAACTCTGGGCCTGCAGAAGAGGAGACTGAGGCACGGGAGCTTTCCGATCCCGTTTCACATGCCTGGCGAGGTCTATGATGTTTTTCTCACCATTGTGTTGTCTCATGGGTATTTGCTCAGCCCCTGAGCTGAGCCAAAGAGCCCACTCTCAGGGTTTTAGAGGCAGCAAGCGCAGATGGTCCTCTTCTGGAAGAGGGGCGTGTGGACTGCAAATCAAAGCCACTGAGCTATGGTCTCCAGGAAAGAACTGCTCAAATGTTAACAGGCTCCACATCTCTGCCTGTAGAAGCTTCGCTAGGCTCGAGGGGACATTTACTTTAGAAGGAAAGGTATTATAGGAAAACTGCCTGAGAACGGTCTCAGAAAACAGGGTCTACTCTAAGCCGGGGATTCATGCCTTTACGTGGGTTTGGCAGGAAATGGCATTTCAGAGAAGAATTACCTGATCAGAGATTTTTGAGACCTGAGATGACTCAGAGAAGTTTCCTGACGTTTGAAGATTTATCTGAACCCCTCTGATTTGTATGATTGGTAGTAAATTCCAGGTCAACAGAAAACAAAAGTCCACAAACAATTCTAAAGGAAAAGCACAGTCCTTGGTGGTGGTGGGGGTGTGTGTGGGGGGAGCATTTTGGATTATTTCTAGCTCTTGAGCTGCTGGGAGGAGAATGGAAAGGCTCTTCCCTGCATCTGCACCACTGTTTGGGGGATTAACCACACTGGAAACTTATCAAAATTCGGGCACTCCCTGTGGAGGGAACAGCAGAAACTCATCTCCATGAAAGCTGGCCCCAGGCTGGCCGAGTCTGATCCGATGTGCGGGCCGTGGCGGCCCTGGATCCGTGTCCGGAATCCAGAGCCTGACAATGAGAGAAGCCAGGGGCCGACGGGCAAGGGTAGGCAATGGGGACTGAAGGGAAGACTGGGGTGTGGCTCCTTTTGACGGCTCAGAAGGCCCCTCTGCCCGCAGCCAACTGACTTAATGCAGACACAGCAGAGCCTCATGGCTGGTGGCTGAGCTCAGTCTCCAGCACACTGAGAGATGGGAATCTTTGGAGGTGCTGCATCTCATTAGATACCCACACTGAAAGATAGCTCCTTATTCTTATGTTCTCGGATCCCAGGAATGGCTTTGGCATTGCCTTGTCTGTCATGAAAATGGATTCAGGCGTTTTAAGAGGGTTTAGGACCCACAGGGTACAGGAGTAACAAGAACCTCCCAAGGAGAATTGTAGACAGCTCAAAGCACACCTGGGGGCGGGCAGGTGGGGCCAAGGGCCCACAGCTTAAGGCTCTCAGTCCTGAGACCTGAGCTGGGCTGTCACCTGCCTAGAACATTGTGTTCGTACTCTTTGGGTGCCTTTGTTGCTCCTCCCCGGTTCCCTTCTCTTCCAATTCTAGCCTTCCACTCCTGCAGAGTCCCCACAAGCCATATTCATGGACATAATAGGCTGTTCTATGGCGTGAGGTGGAGGGAAAGACTCTGCCCAGACGTGAGGGCTTCTTCCTACCAGAAGCCTTGGCTCAGAGACCGAGGGTCTGAGTTCACCCTCTCACCCAGTGCCAGGAAAAATAGGTGAACCACAGAGATGGAGATTTCTGGGGACTCCAGCTGAGAGGGGTGACTGGCAGCCACTTCCCAGGGCCAGTGTCCCTTCAGAGGGACCAGAGTCACACTCAGTAAGGGCATTTCCATGTGACCCAGAGGTGACTGGGTCAGGTGGGAGCTGATATCTACGAGTGATAGGAAAGAAAATCTAGAAAGATCTCATTGCAAGATGGTCTTCAGGGCCCTTAGACACAGAGCTACCAGAGCCCAGCCACTCTCAGGGAGGGCAGAGTGGCTGTACCCCGGCCTGAGGCAGCTCCAAGTCTGACCTTTGGGGCAGAAAGAAGCCTGAAGGCCAAGAGATCCCTATTTTCTACTCCACTAATAATTTCTACTGCTCCCATTCAAAAGCCTCTTCTCCTTTTGATGCAGAGTCTAGAAATGGTCCAAGTTCCAAGCTGACATCACAACCAGACCTGCCAGTTCTTAGAGACTGTTTTGTGCTCCAAGTGCTGGGGCCACATGCCAGTGGTCTGTGTCTGCCACACCGACAAGGTCATTTCCTTCTACACTCACGTGGAGCTGGTCTCAACCTGCTGGTCTCCTACTCTTCCAAAGTGTCCTCCCTCCTCTTGGGGCCTCCTCTGAGTGACAGTGTTGGCTTTCACTGCCCCTCTGGTTTGCCACAGGCTCTCCTCTTCCAAACGGCAATCTGAACAGCAGTTACGCTTGCGTGGGAACTTGAGTGGGGCCGAGTGCGTGACACTTCTGGGTGCTGGTAAGATTCTCTTTCTTGGCCTGGGAGCTGGTCACGGAATATGTTCTCTCTGGAAATGCGCTGAGCTATGTGGTTAGGATTTATTCATTTTCTGTGTGTGTTACACTTCAGTAATATGCTCATTTAAAAGAGGCAACCTGGTGTTTCTCAGCATCTGAAAGAATGTCAGTTGCTTTGGGTAGGAGCTTCGCCCTTAGCCAGGGCGAAGGAGGGACTGGCGGGGCTGGCAGTTCATAGGCAGGCATCACTGATGTGGAGCTGCAGCAGCTTGTCTGGTCCTTCTGGTCACCTCACCCTGGACTGGGCACCCCTTGGCCAGGTGCCAAGTTGTCTATTCCCTGGACATGCTGCTTACTGGCTCAGACCTGGGTTTCTGGGGAGGACGATGGGTGTAGGGTGGGCTTTGCTGAGCAGCTTGAAGAGAAAAAATGGAAGAGGCTGAGGGTCAGGGGTCCTCATAGGCCTGAGATGTCCTGCCTCACCTTCACCCTCAGCTCCTGACAGGTATGTGACGGGTGTTCACTCCAGAGCTAAGGTGCCCTCCTAGGCCCTGTGAGCAAGGCTCTGAAATGCCCTCCCATGGAGCACTGTCCCAGGATGCAGGCCTGGCTGACAGGTGGGTGGTGACTCTTGGCGAAGAGGTATTGGTGTGGAGGTAGCTGCCCAGTCGGTCTGTTCTCGGTGACAGTTTGCCACGGGCCCTGGCACCAAGGGGGCCTCTGTGGAGCCCCAGGGATCAGCGCCAGGGAGTAAGGCCCTAGGAGCTTCTCATGGACCATGTCAAGGCCTGTTTTGCCCCAGTTTTCTCCTCCTGCTCTCCCAACGTGGTGGGGACTGAAATGAGGGCTCAGGCCCAGTTGGAATTCAATCTCCATGGTCCTGGCTACTTAGCTTGTGTGGCCCAGAAATGAGCATCAAGGGTCACCTGCTCAGAGGAGACAAGATGGACCCTTCTGCAGCCGCACTTCACATTCCAGTGATGCCTGACTGGCCTGCCAGAACAGATGGCAGGGTTGTACCCACAGGCCTTGTGGCCGGTAACTCCAATCTGAAGCAGCGTCCTGGCCTATATTAGTGGGCACAGCTCAATTCTGCACTCCTGGAAAGCCATCCGCTTTTCTGTGGCAATCATGGACCAGACCCTGCACTTGATTTTCAACATTAACTGGCTGTGGTGCTAACTTGCTTTCCAACATGTGGTACATGCCAGCCAAACAGAGGGGGCCTGATGTGCCGATAGCAGGAGCCTCAGGGATGGGAAGTGTGTGGACCTTTCTTGTGGTTACTGTACCCACCATACCCACACTTTTACTGCACTTGGTGCCTGGGGACGGACTCCTTGATCCCAGGCAACAGGACTTTTGGATAACACGCTGAAGGAGCAGAGGGCACTTTACTCCACAGCAGGAGATCATTTACCACCAGTCTGAACACCTGGCTCGGCAGAGATGGGTGACTCTAAAGCTCACCCCTGCTCTGTGAGTTCACGAGCGCATGAATTACTGCCAGGCTTACCGTAATCGTAGCTCACAGGATGAACACATGCCAAAGAGGCAGGGGGTGAAGAACTCCATCATCTGGAGGCTCCAGAAAACAAGCTTACATCCTCCCCAGCAAAGCTGGTCTGTCCAGCTAGGGGAGGAGGTGGGGGTGGTCGGGGGAGTGGGGAATGAGCACAGCCAGCCCTGAACGGTGCCTAGGTGCCGTCCGCATTCACTCAGCAGAGGTGTGCTGACATCTGACGTACTTGGGGTGCAGATGCAACAAGCCCCAGGCCAGGCACTGGGGCAGAGAGTGGACAAGAGGCCAGCTCCCCCCTGGACATGAAAATGTGGGCACTGCTAGGCCATGTCCTTCCCTCTCACAGCTGGAGCAGGCTTACACTCAGGGAGGTGGGAGTGCTCAGGCCCACATTTCTCAGCTTCAGGAAGCGTCCTTCCCAGTAAGTCCCAGAACCACCAGCCCACCCTTACTCAGTGTGACACTGGGATGGGCACAGTGGGCCCTATCTCTGGACATGCTGTGTATGCTTATCAAGCAGACCATCGGGGGAAGTCCAGCTTGCATCCCTTGGGTGGGGGCTTCTGTCCCTGTGTGCCAAACAACACATCCAAAGCTACATTTGCCAGCTAAGAAGCAGGCTGTCAAGAATCCTCTGCAACTAATGTGTGTACACTCTACACTTGTTTTTAAAAGGAGAAGGCAAAACTGGCAGCAGGCAGCTTTGCTGGTTTGGCTGGGGGGCATTCACGCTGAATCAGAGCCCGAGGCGAATTCAAGGAGTGGGTCTGGGTCCACTTCTCCAGATCAAATCCCCCGGAGCAAATGGCCGTGATTATGGCTTTCAAATAATGCGGAAGAGCTAAGGGATCACAGAAAAGAGTGCGGGACTGAAAGTCAATATACAAGGAGGGAGTGTGCGGCTTGGAAGTGGGGCTGCTGCGTGGGAACACCGGCAGCAATTACACTCAGACGCCACTTGCGTCCTCGGAGACACGATTCTTCTCCCAGCTCACGTCTTCAGGTTTCAGACTGCCTGTTACACAGTGGAGACCGTACACCTCTCAGAGCTTTAAATACCCACCAGCCCGCGATGAGCCATCATCCCATTCATCAGAAAGCAAATGTAAGAGCTGGAGAAGAGTCCTTTTCAAGATCACCTAGCTCAGTGGAGTTGATTTAACTTCTAAGCGACATGTGCTGAGCATCCTGGGGGACACTGGTTGAAAAAAACGGAGATTAGTGAAAACCGTCATGGTGCTTGGCTAGGAGTCACTCATAGCTGTATGGCCCTAGAGAGTGCTTGGGTGGGGAGAGCACCCATGAAGGGTGTCCGGCAGGGGTGGGTGTTGGTGCATCACAGGTTGTGTATGACGGCGAGACTGAATCCCTGGTGTTTCTGCCTCGTGGGAGAAACATCTGGTTGGCAGGTGAGCTCCGAGGAGGTCTGGGTTGAATGGAGCCGGTGACCTCTGGTGCCCCTGCCTGCCTTGGCTGTGGCATGAGTGAGTGCCGGGTGAGCCACAGGGATCTGGGTTACCCTTTCTGCCTCTGTTACCCCAGCTCACCCCACCCCACCATGTACATTCTGAAAAGTGCTAACTGCCCAGGGATGGGGCAATTCACTGGCCCTGCCCATGAGCAGCCTCCAGGTGGGTGCCCCCGTCACATGGCTCCTAGAGTCCCAGGTGCCCTCTAGGGAGCATCTCCTGTGGGTGAGACAGAATTGGGACCCCCGAGATGGCCTCTTTGCCACGCTCCATCTGTCTGCCCTGGTATCCACAGGCACTGTCACATCTCATCATTGACGAGGGTGTCTGGCTGTTCCTCCTGCCGTGCCTTCCTGGCTTTCTAGAGCCTCTGGTTCTTTGGTTAAAGGGGAGATATAGGCTGGATAGAGCTTTGGGCTGCTCCCCAGTAGCGTCTCCCCTCCATCAAGGGCTGGGGCAGGGGAAGCCTGGAGAGGTGTCCATGCACTGCCCAGTTCTGACCCTCTCCTAAGCTCCAGACCTCATACCCCACTGCTGGCCTGGCATCTCCCCACATTGTCCTGCAGGAACCCTAGACTCAGTGTGGCACATGCTGAACCTGCCCGCGAGACTGCCTCTTCTTTTACATCCCCACTCAGCCAGTGGCCCTCCACCAAAGCCCCCTGCTGGCCAAACTGCACAGCAGACACTGCCCCTGAGATCCTAGCTGTCACTGGCCAGTCGGTCCTGGCTCTGGCCATTTCTGCCTCTTGACCGTTTCTCAATGGCACCAGGTTCCCTCACTCCTACCGACTCTATTCCAGTTCAAGGAAACCATTAGCACTACTTGGACAACTACTTCACCCTGGTTAGCCCTGACTCCAATCTTGTCCCAACCCTCTACTCAGCAGCTGGAGGAATCTTTGGGGGACTCCCAACTGCCCCAGGGGAGAGCCAAGCTGCTCCCTTTGGCCAGCAGCTGTCTAGCCTCACCTGGCCTCTCCCCACTCATAAACCTGAACCACTTTCATCATCTCGAACTGGTCCTGCATCACTTCTAGGCCTTGGCACCACAGTCCCACCTCTTGGCAAATTCCTTATCATCTCTGTGTCTTAGATGGCACACCACTTCCCTGTACCCCCCTTCTCTACAGCTCCTGGCTGGGCTCACACACCAATGTGTCCCCACAGTGCCCTGGGCACCCCCTTCCTGACATCTATCATCTTTGCTTTGTCTACCTGCCCACCATGACCTTCCTGTCATGGCCCAAGTACCAAAGGGCACTGTGGCAGGCGATTAGCACACAGTCAGCATATGACCAACAAAGGAATGACTGAATGGATGGACATGAGGCTTTTGTCCGCAATCGCTTCTACTGAGACATACATACATTTCCTTCTGACACCGGGTCCAAGATGCTGTAGAACAACCATTGGGTTAAATGAATATAGATATTCCATACTCACAGTACTTCCTTCTGCCTCTACCTAGAACCTTCTCTAGTCAAACCCAACTTATTGCATAAGTGGGGGCAGAAGAAGAGAAACAGTACAATGAATGAGGCACATGCAGAAGATGCTCAGCCCTTCTCCTCCTGGGCCCCACCTCTTCATTTGTGCAAAGGGGATCTCTGCTTAGGGCTGTTGTAGGAGTCAGTGGCCCAGGATGGCATCTCCCCTGACATAGAGGAGGAGTGCCCTGGATGACAGGGAAATCTTCTGTGCATTTTTCATGGGAAGAGTCCCGACACCTGTGCAGCGTGGGGTGAGTCTGGGGTCCATGGAAGATTCTGGAAATCCAACCTCTTTCCAAAGAAAACACCTCCAGGGCAACATCCCTTTCCCTTATGGCACTGAGAAGGGTCCCTGTGAAATGACTATAATGGAAATATAAATTGTCCTACTTCAAAGCACTTTGATATTTATAATGACCATTATAAACCTGTTCTCTGGGTATCACATAAATACCTCGGCCCTCGGCCCACACCACATTTCCCGGTATCTCTAAACATACCAGGAGAAAAGCAGGGGAGCCATAAAAGAAATTGCAAACACAGTTGCAGATGAGCCTAAAATCCATTTCTTTGAAGCCTAATTGATGGGAAAAGCTTCTGGCCCCAGAGAACTTCAAGGCCCATCACGCAGATATGTGATTAAGCGTCCCCGTATCGCGGACCACGCTAAACTGGAAGTCATTACCCAGTAATTGCTAATACATTAATAAAATGATGATGTGGGTTTGCTCAGGACATAAAGAAAGAATGAAATAATTCACTCAGGTAACTCGAGAAAAATGTAGGGTCAGCACCTGAGATGGCTGGAAGCAAGGGCTGTTTGGGTCTCAGGCTGAGTGGCCTTCTGGAGAGGGGGCCCGGGCCTCTGTTTAGGGGAGCTCTTGGGCTGAAGGGAACACGGTCAGGCTTTGGAATGGCTGTGAGGCTTCCTGAAGGCTCACATGCAACATGTGAAGATCCTCTGAAGTTACTGTCCAGGGGACCTCCAGCCACTGATGTCACACAGCCAGGGAGGGAGGCCCAGGGATCTTGTAACAGGGCTCCCTGGGCGGCTCCAGCCATTGTCTGTCCTAAACAACTAGAGGAGAAAAAAGTACATGGGCAGGAATTCAGACGCATTTGCTTTAACTGCCCATTGTCCGAGACGATGCCCAGATGACCACGCTGCACTGAGAGCTAGCTTCCCAGAGGACACAAGCCGGCGTCAGCCTCTGGCTTTCAGACCTCAGAGCACAGCCAGAGCTAACCGGCCTCTTCCCGCACTCCACATGCATGTGGTCCTGGACTCCCTGCCAAGCCCCATGCGGGGGTGTATGTGAATACAGGAGGAGAAGAGGAGACGGGGGTGAGACAAACGTCATGCGGGCCTTTCAGGAGGGAACCTCCTTCCTCTCTGCCCTGTTCTCTGCAGGTGGAGCATGCCACCTCCTAACACCTTTGCACCAACTTCAGATGCCATTACCTCCCAGGCCCTGCTCTCTGCTCATCTGTGACACCTGTGTCCTTCCAGCCTCCACCGTGAAGCATTCTTCCTCTAGGAAACCCTAGCTACGAACCCTGGATATGCCACCTACAAGCTGTGTGACCTCAGGTTAAGTTGCTTAACCTCTCTGAAGGCCATCCATGATGCGAGAACAGTAAGAGTACCTATCTGACATATCAGACGCCTTTCGTGTATTGTAGTCAACCCCCGCCCCCAGGCCTACCAAAGTGCAGGTCCCTGAACCAGGTACATGAGAGCACCCAGGAGCTGCTCCAGCACTGTCTGCCACGCGCCCATGGCTTCCTGTGTGGCATCGCCAGCACTTGAGCTGCCTGTCCACAGCGCCTGTCCCAGAGGGGACCCACCAGATCCCAGGAAGTGACGAGGAGCTGGGACCAGACAGTGAGCAGACCGGAAGGACTACTGGCCCAAGGGAGGCGGGTCTGGAGAGCCTGAGGCAGGATTGCTCGGAGCTCAGGGAACAGCAGGCTTAGAACCAGGAGGGAAGAAGGTACCAGGCCCTCATGTGACCAGAGAGACTGGCAGGAGTGGGAATGTGAGGGACGGCCTGTGAAGGTCAGAGAGTGCAGGGAAGGGGATGGGGCGAAGACAGCCTGGAACCAGAGGACCTTACAGTGCCGTCGCCGAGCAAAGCACACTGGCAGGGAAAGCATGGCATCTTGCATACTCATCCCTGGGCGAGCAGCATCCTTCGTCTTTCACTTACATTATAGGAAGGAGGCAAGCTGTTGACTTGCTCATTTGCTACATTACCACTCCACACACCCAAGGAAGGAAAAACACTTGGCGTTGGCTCCTGCCTGTGGGCCCTGGCAGGGGCTGTGTCTGTGGGTCCAGGCACAGGGAGAACCTGATGGGGAGCTGCCTGTGACTGGCTCTGGAAGCCTTTCCGGGCAGGTCCAGCTCAACCAGACGCTGCTGGAGGGCTGGGGCACCGTGGGGCCTCTGGGCTTCCATAGCACGCATGTACACACACACACATGCAAGCACATGCACACACATACATGTAAGCATACACATGCATGCACACACATGTGCAGACACCACATACACACCCATGCACACACATACACAAGCACACAGACATATATACACACAGAACAAGAGGTCTGCAATACAAGGATAACACGTGAGCATGGGCTGGTGGGGATAGGCAGGAGTGGGATGGTTCTGTGGCCTTGACACTGGCAGCTGCTCAGAGCCTTGAATGGTGTGGTCAATGGGGCCCCAGGGAGACCTGTACCTTCAAGGATGCCTGCCTTCCAGGCTTGTGTGCTTGTGTCTGCTGACAGCCCCCTGCTGAACTGAAAGGGACCCTGGGGTGCCTGGGTGGCTCAGTCAGTTAGGTAACCGACTCCTGATTTCAGCACAGGTCGTAATCTCATGGTTTATGAGTTCGAGCCCTGTGTCGGTCTCTGCTCTGACCATGTGAAGCCTACTTGGGACTCTCTCTCTCCCTCTCTCTCTGCCCCTCGTACACGCTCTCTCTCTCAAAAATAATAAATTAAAAACAAAGAAATTCAAGTGTCCCTGGGATAGTTCACTGTTGGAGACAAAAGGTGAAAGTGTCTTTTTTGCTGAGACTGTTGGTAGTGGAGGCGTTTTCCCCTCACAGAGAAGAGAAGACGAGAGAAGCGAAGTGAAGAAGGGTTCAAACCCAGGCAGAGGGGCTGAGTTTCATCCCTATGCTGCCCTATCACTCAGTGAGTCATAGAATTAGAAAGAGCCCAAGGTGCCGGGCAAACCTCTATTAAATTTGAACAACTAAAATGCAGCCCTCAAAGTTGTTCCTTCATGAGAATCATGAGATAATGTGGAAAAAGGGAAAAATAATCATCAGTAATTCTCAAACCTCAAACCACAAGGCCATCTCTATCCCTTCAATCATTTACTTTCAAGCCGTACATTTTTGTGTTCCAGCAATCACATCGGGCAGTGCACCCCAAATTCTGCCTTTGAACCATCTCCCAGAAGACTCTTGTTAATGGGTGCTCACAGATCCTGACCCTCCAAAGGGAGCTGCCTCACAACACTCTTGGAAAAGCCCAGTGGCTGTCATCATCCTAGTGACCCGTGAGGGTTGGGGCCTTTCCTTCCTTTGGAGGAGAAACAGACCGGGAAGCACCCTGGCAGCCCTTCAGGATGAAGGATGCTCCCGTCACGTGATAGATGCATTATAACGAAGGCTCTGACCACAGAGTCCCTGAAAAGTCTGTTTTGTTTCAATTAGTAAGAAGTAAAGCAGAAGGCACAGATTTTCCTAGCAAGTCTAGAAAAACACAGAAGGTTTATGGATTTATGCTCTGGGTCCTCTGTGAGGACAGAGAGATGGTTGAAGCTGGCTCTGATGTGGAACGTCTTCTCTGGGCCACAAGCTGTGCCAGAAGAGGGCTGGATGCTGAGCAGAGACGAGCAGGCTGCCTGAGGCTGACCGGCATCTGGGCTCTCTGGGAGGTTGGCCCAGAGCCACCTGTCTGTCCGAGGAACATGTGAGCAGGCCTGGGGCATCCCAGGGAATATAGAATACAGAGAACTTTTCCAATATCTTGTCATCTTTCTGAATCCTGGGGTCTGAGAATCTCTGATCTTCTAAAGCCACGTGTGTCAAAAATACACATTTTGGTCAAACTGCTTAGCACAATTGAGGGACAAACTCTGACCCTATAGTTGAAATATAAAGTGTTTATAACTGGGGGCTGCAGTTCGGTGGTATTTGTTTTGATGTGCTCAAGGCAGTAAGAGATATTTTTATTAGGGGTACAGTTTCCATTTACTGGGCTTCTATTTACTCTGTGAGACTTAATTCTGTATTGTTATTCTGAGAGCAACACCACTTGAATTCAATCGCTAGGTTGTGAATTTCCTCCAGCAATTTCTATTTAGTCAAGGCCAGGATCTAAGTGGGTGGTGATAAATATCAAAGTACAAGATGGTTGAAGGAAGCAAAGTAAAAAACCCAAATCAAATATGATTATTGATCAACACTGGATGGCCTTAATCATCTTGATGCTAATTCCAGATATACACATACATATTGGCATTTTTACTACAGAAATACATTGACATTTTCAGCTGAGAAACTATATCGAGCCATTCAAAATTATAATCTTTGGAGAATAGCAAATAAATAAAAATACAGCAAAAGGCATAGAACAGAAAATGCACAGGCATGAGATAGCCTGTGAAAATTAGCTGGAAAGAAACTTTTCAGATGTGTAATGTGTCATGACTTTTCAAAAAGTTTTGAGAGCACATATGCATATCATAAAAACAAGATGCCCAAATTTAAAAAAAATTTTTCTTAAAAAATTTTTTGAACGTTTATTTATTTTAGAGAGAAATAGAGTGTGAGCAGGGGAGGGGCAGAGAAAGGGAGACAGAATCTGAAGCAGGTTTCAGGCTCTGAGCTGTCAGCACAGAGCCCGATATGGGGCTCGAACTCACAAACTATTAGATCATGACCTGAGCTGAAGTTGTGACTGAGCCACCTTGGTACCCCAAGATGCCCAAACTTTCTTACCCCTTTCCTGAGGGAGAAATCCAATCCCAGATCCCTCCCTGTTATTTCTGACTTAAATGATCTATAACATTAATTTTTATTGTGCTGCATTCTGTAACTATAGGTAATAAGTCTAAGTTTCTATTAACTAACACTAAAAGTGCAAAAGAATAAAGAAATTTCTAACACTCTGATGATGTAACAATCCTCCACAGGAAGACACGGCAAACCATGCCTCAGGGAGGGGAGGGAGGCCCAGGGGCCCACCTTGTGCTGCCTGAAGGAGACTGTGCCAGGCTTCATGGGCATAGTTCTCTTGTTTCCCCTTTCTCCGATGACTCCACATTGTGACACATTTTAGTTTGCCAAATATTTATCCAGGTCTGTCTTCCTTCCTTCCTTCCTTCCTTCCTTCCTTCCTTCCTTCCTTCCTTCCTCCCTCCCTCCCTTCCTTTCTTTTTTTAAATTTTTTAGTGTTTATTTAGTTTTGAGAGAGAGAGAGAGAAAGAGAGAGAGAGAGTGCAAGCAGGGGAGGAGCAGAGAGAGAGAGAGAGAGAGAGAGAGAGAGAGAGAGAGAGAAACAGAATCCGAAGCAGGCTCCAGGCTCTGAGCTGTCAGCACAGAGCCCAACGCGGGGCTCGAACTCATGAACAGTGAGATCATGACTTGAGCTGAAGATGGACATTTAACCGACTGAGCCACCCAGGCTCCCCTATCCAGATTTTTCTTATCGGCAATTTGATTTTCCCAGAATGTTGAACTTCCTTAAAAAATGTATTAAGACTCCTTTTTTCCTTTACTACATCACTAAGATCTTTTAGAGCTACTTAATCTTATGTCTGTGAAATAGAATCCATTTCTTCATTGAGGACTGTGTCCTCAGAACCTAGTGCCTTCGTCTTCTTACGTGGTGATGTGCCTCCCAGGTCTCCTAGATGGTCGGCCCAGTGGTCCTGCCGGGATTTCCTTTCAGGACACACGTGATTTAATTCTGTGGTTTCTTGGACCAGCTCTTCTTTGTAGATTACTTTTCTGCTTTATTACATGTGCCCCCTCCCACTTTTTCTCAGTCAAAAGGAAGGTAATTTTTGATGCTTTCACTGTCTGAAAATGTCTTCATGTGGTATAGGATTCCAGGGAAAAACTCTTTTCCCTCAGAAATTGGAAGGCCTTCTAGCATCGACAGTGCTTTTATGATAACAATGGTTCTTGAGTCTTTGTGGATGACATGTTTTTTCTCTCTGGAGGCTTTTAGAATCTTCTCTCGATCCTTGATGTTCTGAAATTTCAAGGGGATATTCAGCTGTGGATCTTCTTTTTTTAAAAGTTTATGTTTGAGGTGGGGGAGGGGCAAGGGAGAGGGAGAGAGAGAATCCTAGGCAGACTCCATGCTTAGCTTGGAGTCCCATGTGGGGCTCGATCCCACAACCACGAGATCATGACCTGAGCTGATATCAAGAGTTAGATGCTTCAGTGACTGGGCCACCCAGGTGCCCCTGGAACTTCTTTCATTCCCTCTGCTCAGTTCTCAGTGGGTCTTTCCATCTGAGGGTCTATGTTAGTTCAGCTCTTAGGACTTTTCTTCTGTTATTCTGCTAATTTCCCCCCTCAAGTCTCTCTGTGAATAGGCTGACTGATTAGGTGGATACTGGGGCTCTCGGCTTGACTGTCCATACTGCTCAGTTTTTGTTTCTTTCTCTTTTAAAATCTATATTATGTGATACTTCCTTTGACTTTTTCTTTGACTCCTTCTGCTGAATTTTAGATTTTAGCAATTATATTTTTAATTTCCAAAAATTATTTCTTGCTCCAGTCTTCTTTTTCCTAGCAGCCTTTTCTTATTTTATAGAAGCATTATCTTCTAAAGTCTAAGGATTTATTAGATTAACCTATTTTGCTGTTGTTCCATATCCCCCATTTTTTTTAAAGTTTATTTATTTATTTTGAGAGAGAGAGAAAGAGAGAGAGAGAGAGAGAGAGAGAGAGAGAGAGAGAGAGAGAGAGAGACTCTCAAGCAGGCTCTGCACGCTCAACGTGGAGCCTGATACACAGCTCGAACTCATTAACCTCAAGATCATGACCTGAGCTGAAATTAAGAGTCAGACGATTAACTGAGCCACCCAGGTGTCCTGCCCCAAAGTTAGTTCTTTCATTCACCTTGGCTCTTCTATGTTTTTGGTTTCCCCCAAATGTCTTACGATCCCTGTTGGCCCGTTCATTCTGCATGCCACCAGGGTGGTGGGCACAGTCGGCTGGTACTGATTTTCCTGCGGTGGTGCAGGCCCCTTTCCTGAGGAGGGCTGGCCGTGAACTCCGTGTGTGTGGCCAGGGCTCACAGGGATGCACAGGGAGGGAGTAGGCGGCATGGGCTACCCGGCACAGCCCTCCTAGACTCTCACTTCCTGGAGGCCAGGATAGCACCATGCAGTCTCCTCTCCTTGGTCCTCAAGAGGACCTTGAACATGACAATGACTAGCTGATAAAAGTGGAACCACCTTTACTGTTCATTGAGGGCCTACTCTGAGCCAGGTATTTAATGCTGTTTTATTTCCATTTATTATCTTAATTCCCCAAACAGCCCTATTTTCCATTTTAGAGATGAGGAAACAGACTCCTAATGTAGGACACTTGCCCCAATTAATATATGTGGGATGTGGCAGAGAGAGAAGAGGCCCATTCTTGGCAGCCCCAGACCCTCGTTCCTTCTAGCACGCTGAACCCTTGTCTGAGGCCACACAGGCCAACTATGGTAACTTCCAGGATCTATAGTCACACAAACCGGCCCTTCACAATATCGCTTCCAAGCTGGTCATTTTATCCATTCAGAGCATAGAGAATTGCGGTATAATCACCAGGTCTGATCTTGAGCAGAAAGAGCCTCCTTTTCAGAAGTGTGGCCCTGCGGCAAAGCCTCCCTACATCATGGCCAGGGGAGGGTGTTCTGATTAACCCCTATTCTTCTGGACAGTCAAGAACTCCCAAGGTAGACCTTACTAGAAAGAGTGAGACTCCATAAACAGGACTCAAGGCTTCAGAGCCAGGACTTGCCTGCAGACATGCTGACTCAGAGAGGCTGGTCATAGGCGGGCCGGCCAGCCAGCCTCCCAGAGCACCGAGCCTGATTCTGCCCTTTGGTCAAAGGCCCTGGAGCTCCTCAAACCAGCCATTTGAGGCTGAAATGCACCCAGTGTGGTTGGCCCCCACCTTTACCGAGGACAAAGCCTGCACACTCCATCTCTGTTCTGAAACTTCCAGGACATGGTTCCAGACACTTCCTCCTGTTCAGCAACAAACAGCATCATGTAGACCAAGGAATGAATGCAGAAAGCAAAGGAAGGCTTAGTGGGCTTTCTCATGGATACAGAGCTGTCAACATAGAGAGAGCTGTATGTTAGTTGGTTCCTGGATTTACTGAGAATCACAGCAGCCTTGGGAGGCAAGGAGAGCAGGGGGCATTACCCCCATCTTACAGGTAAGCAAACCGAGGCTTAGAAGTGAGTGTATTAGTCAATTTCTTCCAAGGGCATTAAAGAGTCGCTTAGGAAACTAATTTCCTTTACTAATTCAGTTTTTACATTTAAATTACACTTTGATCCAGAAAGTTGCCCTAGGCGGCATCGGAAGTGTAATGGCTGTTTGAGAGAAAAAAACCTTGTTTCAGAAAAGATCTGAGATGCCTTCGGCTCCCTTAAAATGTGCTGTGACTTGAGTTGAACCTGGTCAAACCTTCTAGCTCCTCTTAGCCGGTCCCAACCCTTCCCTACCACTGCCCCCAGGGCTCCAGGCCTCCTCCCAGCACCGTGTGCTCACAGCGCTTGAGATCCCTTCAGAAGGCCTCCCCCTGATCAGTCCTAGAAACTGAGGATACACTGAGGTAGGCAGACGAGGGCAGAGATGCAGACCACGGTTCAGGTAAAGAATTCCCTTTGCTTTTAAAACTCTATGAATGGGGACCCTCCTCCCCCTTCCCCACTAGCTCTGAGGAAAGTCCCTCTGAGGGTTTTCTGGGGAGAAAGCAGGTGAGAGTAGACCCTGGTGTGAGGCAGTAGGAGGTGAACGGCAAGTTCCCAGCGTGGTGCCCGTGGTTCTGCCCTGCGGCCTTCTCCCCATGCCCACCCCATCATCCTGCCCCACCCCCCATCACATACTCTGCTCCCTCGTCCACTGTATTTTACGAATGCATGGGATGTGAAATCCCTCATTCTGAGGAGATGGAAGATGGAATGTGTTAGTTGCAGCCAGAGACAGCAATGAATTTCACAAATAGCTTTCTAGAAGCTCTCATTCAAGTTCACAAATCAGGCCCCAAACAACCCCAATTCTACATCTTCGCAGATGGAGACGGCCGGCTTCTCATTCCAGGCAAAACCATTTGTCTTGGGTCCAATCTCGTTCGTGAGTGTGGAAGCCTCAGAATGATCCTGGATTTCCCAAATTGCCTCAAACTGTAGGACAGACAGACCCTTCCTCACAAATGTCCATTTTGGACGGACTGCCAATATCCTGCTGCAATGCCAGAGTCACGGGTCGTCACAGCTGGTAAGGACCGAGAGACGGCGGAATCAGCTCATGACTAAAGAGATAAGAACTCAGGCCCAGTCTTATCCGAAGCCATTGCTAGGGGTACAGGAGAGTATTTCAAAAATGACAGCCAATGGTTTTTCATTCTCAGCAAATTATTTTTTTTCCTCCTAAGTTCTTCCGCCATTAAAACCAGACGTGAGGCTAAGCATTAGGGCCTCAAGGGAGAGTATGGTGCACAGAACACAGAGGGGTAAAATTCTTGGCTTTTAAAACTCACAGCAGAGACAATTTTCTGGAGACGGAGGCTTTCAATTTGCAGAAGACAGGCTTTTTGAAAAATAATTTATTTCTAAAGCTCTGAAATCTGGGTTTTAATAGCAAGAAAAAAAAGCCATGGAATCTATAAACTTTAGGGCATCAGCGGTGGAGCTGGGGAGAAGGATGGGATTTAAGAGCTTGCTCCCCCACCCCCCACCCCCTGCCCTCAGCCCTCAGGCCCCCTAGTAGGAGATTAAGTCACTTGGCTGGGAGGGGAGAAGAGAGAACAGTGGAGGCAATCACTAGTGCTCTCTTCCAGAGGGAGTCCTATGGCCACTTTTATCAAAGGAGGCGATCAAAGCCCCAGAAAAGTTGGTGGGGTCCCCAGAAAAGAGGAGACATGTGCTATAGGAGAGGGGCTGTAAGCCTGTAGCTTAGGGGGGCCCTAAGTCTATGTGTGGGAGCCAGAGGGCAGAAAGGGCTGTGAGGTCTCCCTGAGGGTCTGCAGGAGGAAGCAGGACAGCCATGGCCATGTGTCCTCGCCTGGCATCCCAGGACTTGGAGTCCCAGAGGTCAGAACTCACCCATGATCTGCCTCCTCCACTGCCTTGTGGAGGGACTGTGGACTAGTTACATGTCAGTGCCTCAGTGTCCCCATCTGTAAAATGAGGATCATAGGAGAGCTCGCCTCATGGAGCAATCATGAGAACTCAGTAGGATGACGCATAGGAAGTCCTGAGCATGGAGCCTGCCATAGGTTAAGTGTCTGAATGATGCAGCTCCTATCATCACAGCTAATGATGACATGCTGGCTTTGAAATCAACTCACTCAAATGAGCAGAACCACAGTACTCCTACACGCTGGCTAATTAAAACATTTAAGTCATCATCATCTTTTCAATAACTGCCAGTTAGAGTTAGGACATGAGGGCTTGTGGGGTTTGTAATTGTATTCAGTGAAATTTTAGAAGACTTCTCTCAAGTCCAGAGGCCAAAAAAATGAAACGCGTCCTGGGAAAATTTCACTGTTTGTGGAGGGGAGGCTGGGGTGCAGGCCCCTCTGAGACTCACACACCCAGGGGGGAAAAGCGGGGGCGGGGTGTGGTCCTGAAGGGAAAGAAACACAGTGCTCTTCTAATTGCTACAAAATCAAGTGCAAGGCTGCTCCCCTTCTTGGGAGCCTTTGCGTGGTTGCGTGTGTGTGTGTGTGTGTGTGTGTGTGTCTCCTCTTCCCTGGAAGAGGAGCAGCCCCCACTCTCTGAGCAGCTTCAAACAATGCAAGAACTACTGACCTGTAGGGACACAACCCCATGGAGCCAAAGATGCTAAGAGCACAGCCAGTCACCTCAGCTCTTTGCCAACTCTGAGTTTTCATGGGGTAAAGGACCCAAAGGGTGGACTCTATTTTTGTTGGCTTCTGGAGAGGGTGTCATGCAGCTACCAAGGGTGACGGTTATTAGAGACTTTGAGGAAGGACCCTCGGTGGAGGGTGTCTCCCATTGCGCCCTGCTCTCTGACGACTCGCTGTAGCAGGAAGTTTCCATGCTCGGCACACAGAGAGGTCCTCCCTTCAGCCCAGGCGCTCAGGCCTGAGCCCCTGCCATTGTTCTTCCCTCTCTCCTCCTTCTCAAGGTCTCTCCTAGGGTTTGGGTTCCTGTTTTGTTTCTGCAGTTAAAAGTTCTTCTGCATCAGTTAAGACTAAATTTGTTCTAACAGGCAGTCCCCAAAGGGTGACTTAAACAAATTCTTAATTTTTGCTATCTCTTCATGTAAAAGAATCCAGAGGGAAGAAATTCAGAGCTGGCATGGTGTCTCTCCCAACTCATCACAGACCTGGGGTCAACCCAGTTCTCCATTCTGCCATTCCCTGGACCCAAGATGGAGCTACAACACCAGCCAAAATATCTCCCTTTCAGGCAGCGATATGGAAAAAGGGATGAAGTAGGGCATGTCCTCTCTTCAGTAAGATGGCTTCCTGGAAATTTCACGTAATAGTTGTGTTTCATCTCATTGGCCAGAATTTACCTGCAAGGCCAACTTAATAATACTGAAGTCCGGGGAATGCGGTCTTTTGTCAGAATGGCAATGTGTCCAGATAACTTTGAAATTTATTACCTAAGGTGGTGGGGAGATGGATATTGGAGGCAACTACCGGTACCCGCCCTATGTCAATCTTTTATTGAGTACAGTTCTTTCTTCTGCCCCCACCCCCTACCCCCCGCATATCTACTCCCTACATCTGAGGCCACCTGAAGTTTCCAGTATTATTCCACGGTGTTCTAGAATTGGCTGGTTGGCCATTGACTTCTGGCAGTCTAACTATTGTCCCTTTGTAGGTAATATGTCTTTTTCCCTCTGGTTGCTTTCAAAATTTCTCCTTGTCTTTGATGTTCGATAGTTTTGCTATCGTTTTAATCGATTTGCTTTGTTTAATCTTGGATCTATTTATATTGGTTTTCCTGGAACTTACTGTACTTGCTCAATCTGAAGACTAATGTATTTCTTTAGTCCTGGAAAATTCCCAGCCGTTGTTTTCAAACACTGCCCTCTTGCATTCTTGTGACTGTCAGCTTCTTTAACTCCTACTGGGTATAGGATCCTCTTCTGTCATCCATATTTCAGCTGCTGTTCCCCATCTTCCTTTTCTTTATCTCTCTATGCTTCTCTCTGCATTAGTTCTTTTGCTGTCTTCCAAATCATAGATTCTCTCTTCAGCTAATCTGTATTTTGAATTCTTATAATGGCAATTATTTTTTTTTAAGTCCCATTTTTCTTTTTTTAAAAAAGAGTATTTAGCTCTTTCAGGCAGTTTTTACTCTTAAATCTTTAAATTTTTAAGATATTTTAAAAAGTGATGTTTTATTGGAATTTTTAAATTTAAATTTTATTAAAATTTTGAGATAGAGAAAAAGAACACAGGAAGGGGAAGAACAGAGAAAAAGGGAGAGAGAATCCCAAGCAGGGTCTGCCCTGTCTGCACGGAGCCTGATGCAGGGCTCGAATTCACAAACCAAGAGATCATGGCCTGAGCCAAAATCAAGAGTCGGATGCTTAACCCACTGAGATACCCAGGTACCCCTTAAAAGGTTATATTTTAAACAAAGCTACATAAGCTCAGAATTTAAGTTTGTTTGCTTGTTTATTCTGAGAGAGAGCGAGCAGGGGAGAGGCAGAGAGGGAGGGAGACAGAAAATCCCAGCAGGAGAAACCCACAAACCACGAGGTCATGACCTGAGCTGAAATCAAGAGTGGGATGCTTAACCAACTGAGCCACCCAGGTGTCCCCATAAGCTCATAATTTAAGGAGTCTAACAGTTAAGACTTCTTATAAAAAATGGCAAGACTTTGCTCCCTTACTCTCATTTCTGTTTCCTGGAAGCAATCTACTTCTACTTGATTATTTCTGAATTTACTTAAAAGCCATTCTACTTCCTGTTTCTTTGGAGTGAGGCTTTATCTATGACCTTTATCTATGACCACCTTCCTGGTGGATGGAAGATTTCAGCTCTCTCTCACACAATGCCTCCCCACCTCCACACTGCAAATAGGCACCTTTCTGTCCACTGCAGTGGAAATAGAATGCATTTCGGTTAGCTCAGTGTTTGGGGTTTATGTTTCTAGGCTTCGTAAATGCTATTCACAGCCAAGCCAGGGAGTGCAGAATGCTTGCACTCTAGTCTGTGGGAGGAAGCAGAGGGAACTCTGCTGGGACTTCTTTTGTTCAGTCTGGAGGTAGTTTTTGGGATAAACAACCCCTCTGCAGAAGAGAAAGCAAATGTCTGCAGATGAGGTCGTGCCAGACTATCTCCCCAGTCTGGGGAGGGTGGACAATTGGTCCCTTCCATCCCCAGAAGGGGGCAATGCTCTGCCCCACCCTCTCCGGGGTCTGGCAGGAGGTGTAGGGGACATCACTCCTTAAGTGGTGACAGGCTGGAGTGCACTGGGGGCAGCCAAAGCCACAAAATGACATATTGAGCCTTTCTGGAAGGTTTCCTTTAACAGTTTGCCACCTGACAGGGTTACAGTGGAGGCTGTGAGGAACTGTGCTCACAAACACTCACACATGCAGGTGCGCACACACACGCACTCATGCATACACACACCTGAAATAACAATTTCAGACACAGGAAGGGAGCCTGCTGTTTACACAGACTTTGCTCACCACAGGGCCTCAGATTTTACACTGTATTCCCAGAGTTCACCTCTTTTGAGCAGTGGCAGGAAACCCAAACATGCTGGGAAGCACAGAGGACACGATCCTTCTTGGCTGTCCCCCTGCTGAGGATCAGCCAGGACCCGAGCTACTAAGCAACAGGGGTGGAGGCCAAGGAGTAGACTTTGGAGAACAGGGAGTCAATGCTATTATGTGCTGTAGGCAGGCTCAGGAGGCTGGATCTGGTCTGGGCTCCACTCCTGCTGGGTACCCTCGTGCCGGTCCCTGGTCCTTTCAGAGCCAGGCTTTACTGGGCCATCTGTAAATGACCCCAATGATGTAGGGCTGTCCTAATGAATGAGAAAAGTGATACTGAGGCATGGCAGGGTATGGGGTGGGGGAACATGGCAAATCCCTGGACTGGGTGGGCAGCTGTTAGGGTAGAAAGAAAGGAGATAGAACATCACATCCATAAGTGACCTTACCTGGCCCTGGAACAAAGAAGAGCAAAACCCCTGTTGCTGAAACTGAAACATGATCAACTGTTGCTGAAAAGGGTTCCCATGAATGTTTTCAGATTAGGATGGATTCTGTAGAACAGACTTGGGAGTTCCCCACCTTAGCCCTCCTGGCTGAGGGTGTCAATGTTTTGAAATGGAGAGAACATCATGGAGAGCCTTAGTGACCTGGGCAGGGGTCTCTGTGTCTTCTGCCCCTGGCAGCTCTGTGGTTGCTTAGCAATGGGCCCTCCAGGGTACCAGTGGGTGTGGATCTGCTTTCCCTTCCCCCTGAGACCACACAAATCCCCTGTGCACAGAGGCTGGACTCATCCCTCCTGTGGTCCAGGACGGAGCCCCGGAGAGTGGGCCAGCCAAGGGCTGGGCACCAGGCAGGTAATCAAAGGGACCACTTACAGACAGTGCTATAACATAAGTGGGGATGGTGCCAGCCCTCTAGCTGATGGCTTTGTGACACTCCAAATGCCCTGGCTGTGCCCGTGCAGGCCTCCTGTCTCTGCAGCCCCAGGAGCGCTGTTTTTCCACTCCACAGTGAACAGATTGATGGCAGCCGAGTGATGGTAGCGATGTGCGTGCCTGCGCAGGTGTGGGAAATGTCACTGCTCGTGATGGCACAGGCTTCGTGACTGCCCGGTGCCTGCTGGCTCCTGTCAGGCTGATGTGGGCTCTGTCGGCTGCTAATTGAATTTAGGAAGCCCCAAATGCCAGCAGCAGACCCTGGTCCCGAGCAGCTGTGAATGAGAGTCCAAATACGAGAAGACTAGAAACACGGAATGCACAGTGGCAGGTGGCAACAGCCTGCTCTAGATGTGGATCCAGAACAGTGCACAGAGCAGTGCTCCAGATGCCCAAGCATTCCAGTTAACAGAGGACTTCCCAAATTTTGAAGAGAGAAAACAAATAAGCAATACTTAGCATGGAACAAAATTGACTATGACCGAATTTGCCTCAGGAGGCACGCCAAGCTCTCATGGAAACTTAGAACCAGCACTGCCAATGCCACCTTTCATTGTAAAGAAGGTCACAGAGAAACCCTCTAGCTCTTTGGGCTTTAATGGCCAAGAAAGGGTTTCTGGTCCTTTATGTTAGACTCAGCAATTCCTTTTCTGTGCTGGCCTGAGATCCCCTTTGCATTCCTGAGACCCTAAAACCAACACGCGTGGCTATGCCCTGGTCTGTGGGAGGAAGCGACGGGAGCCTCAGATACTCAGTGAGGGCAGATGACCGGGCCTTTTCAGCAACCCTAGTGTGGGTGGCATTTTATCTTTTAAGAAGAGGGATTTCAAGGCCTTTCACAGAGGTATAGGGACTTGCGTCTCAGGGTGACTTCAGGTCATGGAAGGCAGTTAAGACTCACTGTCTAACTTCTCTGTGGCCAAGAAGTGAGGCGGCCCTACTAAGAGTGGTCTTCACAATTCAAAGGTAGTCTTGTGAAGCAGACATGTGGGGGAGGGCTATTTGCCTTGCAAAATAATTCTTACTGACCCCAGATTCAATCGCAAACACACACTGAGGGTCTACTCTGGGCCAGGCCCCAGGGACGCAGCTGGGTCTTCACCAGCCATAGCCCCGCTGGGCACGGTGGGAATGCCCAGGTGGGGAATGGAACCTGGACTGGGGATGGGGTTACGATTGAGAGCAAGGAGTGTGTTGTGGGGAGTCCTGGTGACCAAGGCCAGACCCCTGACCTGAGGTCCAGCCACTTCTGGTGGGGAGAGACTCGGCCAGAGAGGACAGGTGGGAGGCCCCTCAGCAATTTCAGGAGACTTCCCAATCATCTCTGGTGGGGACAGGTGCCAGACAGGCCAATGGGGGCACCTGTTGATGGGTCAGTGGTGGTGATTAGGCAGCAGGAGACCAGAAAACACTGTGAGCAGCTGGTGTAGGGCAGCCGTGGCTCTGGCTTCCATGCTGCCTTACAGGGGTCCTTGGGCTTATGCAGCCTTTCTACACGTCCTTCTACGATGCTGGGCATGCAAATGACATGATGTGGGCCCATCACAGAGCCCCCTGTCTCTAACGGTCCATCCTCAAGTGCACTCACAGCTGTGTGCATAAAGGAGCACTCGGTCCCCTTTTCAATTTCAGGCCAGCTTTATGGCCCAGGGCAAGGCTGGAGCTGTGTTAGCCCTGCAGTCTGGGAAGCCCACCAGGCCAGAGTGTGGAGCTGGGGTGCACCAGGAACTGGCCAGACCTCAGGCAGGGACCTGCCAGCTTCTGGTCGGTGTGGCCAGATCAGATCACTGGCGAGTCAGGGAAGAAAGAGAGCATATCTGACATTGGCATCCTTAGCCTCGGAACAGGGCAAAGCAGAGCAAACGTGATGGTTTGGCAGGTTCTTGCTTCCTTCCAGTTTGTACTCTTGGCCCCTCCAGGCTGGGCACCCCTGGGGCAGGGCAGTCTGTCCTCCCCTCTCCTGGCTGGATCCTCAGTGACTGTTCCCAAGACAAAGCAATGAGTAATTATACAAATGACAAACCGACAGTAAATAAAAAAGGCACATGGACCTGGTTGGGAGCCAGGAAATGGATTTCTTTCTGTGTTTGGCCTTGTGCTTTTTTACAGAATGCAGTTTAGAAGGTGCTGATTTCAGCTACGGCTCAAGGTCTGACATCACCCTCTGTTAAGCAAAAAGGAATTCTTCCTTTGGACTTGCCTTCCCAAGCAATCAACCAGTAAGAAATGCTCCTGCCTCTCCTTGCAACTCGGTGCCTTCACATCGACTCGTCCAGGATTCACAGACTCAGCTGCCATCCCAGGGCTTCCTGCTGGGCTTATTTCAGAAGACTGAAAACCGGTCTCCTCTGGCCTCACTCACTCGCACTCTGCTTCCCAGGACATGGCAGAGGGGGTGACTTGGGCACTGAGACATTCACACTGAGGTCCCCAAAGAAGAAGTGTGCCGGGATCACGCTTTGCCCCTGGGCCTTACGGAGGATGCTTTTACTTCCACTGTCGGCACACTCCCTGCAGCTGGCCGTGTGTGGGTGAAGGTAGCACACCCAGGGCCAGCTCCCGTCCAGGGAGACCGGTGAGTCCTCCCTCAGGGTAACATGGCCACCTGTAATAGTTTCCTGCAGCTGCCTAGAGACTGCCATACAATAAGAGACTTAAAATAATGCAGACTTATCATCTTACAGACCTGGAGGTCAGAAGTCCAAAAGGGGTCTTACTGGGCTACAGTTAAGGCATAGGTATTTCTCTCTTCCCTTTGACTTGTAAGGACACTTGTGAGGAGACTGGGCCCACCTGGAGAGTCTCCCCATCTCACAAGGCTGAACTTAATCACAATGACAAAGTTCCCTTTGACATGTAAAGTGACAGAGTCACAGGTTTTGGTGAGGGGACTCATTCTACCTACCACACGGCCCAATGCATCAGCTCCCACATTAACCAGTGAAGGCCGATTACAGTAGTCATTCTGCACGTCTCCCCAAAGGATCACAAGGCAGGGGCTGGACTCTGACAGCAAGGAGGTCGCACAACGCAGGGGCTATGTTGGGAGGTGAGGGGGCCCCAGGTTGGCTGTGCCGAGGGCCCTGTACCCGGCCCTCACCTTTGTCCTCCACCCCCTCCAGACACCTTGGGCTCACTCTGGTGACAGTGCCTGTTCAGCTGGGGTTTCATCCCTTGTCAGGCCTTGGCCGGACCTGGTTCGTCTTCTCTAAGGACAAGCCTGCAGCAGGGGATGGATTTGCAAACACTCCCAAGGCCTTTTCTTTCTTCTTTTTTTTTTCAGAGGAGAGATTTTTCTAATGAGATGTTACAAAATAACACACCCCCTGAAGACAAGTTGGGATGTAGAGAAAAGCACCAAAAAGGATATACATCTCTTGTGCTTCAACACCCAGAGCGAGTGTCCGGCTCTGGGTTACATACTGGAAATTCTTTTGGACGGAGGAGGGGCGGGCATCCTACTCGCGCTGTTCTGTAACCTTTGTGCTCTTAACCTGCTGTCAACATTTCCTTGTGTGACCAGGTGCTCTTCTGTACAGAACATGGTCTGTAACAATGCACCACGATTTTGTCCTTTCTTTTCCTGCCGAATACTTAGTCCGTGGTTCTGTTCTATAAGCTTTTATCACCGATATAAGCAGCACTACCAGCTGAGCCTTTTAACAGTGCTGTGATGGTTTGGAACAGATTTCTGGCTGTGGAAAAGCCGGGTCAGAAGGTGCATAGTAAACTCCAAGGAGACAGGAACATGTCTATCTGTTTCATGTGAAATACTATGAATATCTGATGACTGACAGACCAGGGCACTGATGAATAAATGTTCTGATGAATCTTACAAATATTCAGCTGAGTATAAGAGGCCAGCTAGGTGAGAGGACCTAGTATGTGATTATGGTTAGGAGTTTTATTTAAAAATTTTTTTACGGTTTTTATTTAGTTTGAAAGAGAGAGGGAGGGAGAGAGAGAGAGAGAGAGCGAGCAGAGGAAGGGCAGAGAGGGTGGGAGACACAGAATTCGAAGCAGGCTCCAGGCTCTGAGCTGCCAGCATAGAGCCTGACATGGGGCGCAAACTCAGGAACCACGAGATCATGACCTGAGCCGATGGTGGACACTTAACTGACTGAGCCACCCAGGTGCCCCAGAAGGAGTTTTATTTATTTATTTATTTATTTATTTTTAAATTTTTTTTTACAAATAGTTTATTGTCAAATTAGTTTCCACATAACACCCAGTGCTCATCCCCACAAGTGTCCTCCTCCATGCCCATCCCTCCTCCCCCCCATATCCATCAGTCCTCAGTTTTTGTCAGCATTCAAGAGTCTCTCATGGTTTGCCTCTCTCCCTTTCCCCCACCATTTTCCCCCTTCTTCTCCCCCTTGTTCCTCCGTCAAGTTCCTCCTAATCCTCCTATACGTGCAAACATATGGTATTTGTCCTTTTCTGCCTGACTTATTTCGCTCAGCATAATACCCTCAAGGTCCATCCACGTTGCTACACATGGCCAGATTTCATTGTTTCTCATTGCCATGTAGTATTCCATGGTATAGATAAACCACATCTCCAGAAGGAGTTTTAGAATAGGCAAAACTAAACTATGAAATTATATTGGCAATTGGCCTGGTGGGTAAGGCGACAGACTCAGGATCCTGGGGGTGGTGGCAATGTTCTCTGTCTTGACTGGTGTAGTAGCTTCTTAGCTGTGATGCATTTGTGAAAATCCCCTGAATTTAGCCACTTACTAACAGCAATATTCATGTTTTAATTTTTAGAGATTCGGAGTACATTTCAATTAGCCATCCCCTGCTCTGTCCCCTATTTGGCTTTTTCCAGTATCTTTACTGTTCTTTCGCTTGATTAAACCTCTTTTTCTACCCATGGGGGAGAAGAAGGGGAGAAATGGTGGGGGAAAGGGAGAGAGGCAAACTATGAGAGACTCTTGAATGCTGAGAACAAACTGAGGACTCATGGGTCTGGGGGGGGAGGGGGGAGATGGGCATGGAGGAGGGCACTTGTGGGGATGAGCACCGGGTGTTATATGGAAACCAACTTGACAATAAACTATCTCTAAAAAAAATAAAATAAAAAAAATAAAATTTGTATTTATTTAATTTTGATACAGAGAGAAAACATGCACATGTGAGAGGGCAAGGGGTAGAGAGAGAGGGAGAGAGAGAATCTCAAGCAAGCTCCCTGCGTGAGCACAGATCCCAATGTGGGGCCCTATCTCCCTAACCGCACTGTGAGATCATGATAGGAGCCGAAATCAAGAGGTGGATGTTTAATGGATAGAGCCACCCAGGCACCTGGCTTGATCAAAACGCTTTTCTGGAACCCTTTTCCTTTCTGCTCCTCTGCTGGCTGTGGCCTCAGTATTGGTCACAGAAGCACTTTTGAAGAACTAGAGAGGGCAGGAACCCTCCCACCCCTTCCGGCCCCTCCCAGCCCCTGGGTCTTACATTCAGAGCTGCTCCCAACAGACAGAGAGCCAGGGGTCTAGAGCTCCAGCTGGAGTCCTGTGCTCTCTAAACCCCAGGAGGCAGGTTCCAAGATCAGATTTCCTGCAGTGCTCATAGGAAACCACCAGTCCTAATGGCAGATGAAGGTTCTGGGGCTTCTTCTACTATGTCTAGGGGATTAGGGCACCACATACTCTCCCCTTCTTTTTATCCCCAGTCACTTGCCTACATCACACTCTCCAAGCAAAATGGTCTCTTAACTCTTTTTTCCAAAATATGCAGGAGAGCTTTGGGTGATTTTCCCACTATGAACAACTAGCTGTTCCCTGACCTTTGAAAACTGGTTTTATGGTGAGAAAGAAAGACTCTATTGTTTAATTCAAAGCCGGCTCCAATACCTGACCTTAACGCATGGAAATGGGTTTTGGTCCAGTGATCATTTTGCAGAATCTGAATCTGAAAATATTCTCGCTTCTACTCTCAAGTTAAAAAGCATAAACATTACTATTACTGCCTCTTAGAGTTTGTTTTTCGGGCAATAAAAACTTCTTGCAATAAAGCAGCTTTCATTCTTTGTGAACAATCTTTAAACTCAGTAAGTTTGATAGGTTGGAAAAGGAAACCAGACAAGGCAATAAAATCCCAATAGGAAAGTCCCCGTTGATGTGATTACAGCTTGAGGGAAATAAGAGATGACATATTTAAAAAGTAAACTTCTCTTTACATCATCCAATTATGCTCAGTAAAAATGAAAATAAGCTCAAAGAAGAGGGCATGTTTTCGAAACCTGCTCTAATTTCAGGCAGTTAAGAGCAGCAATGCATTTACCCTTCAAAGCTAATAAATAAAGTTCCAGAGTAATTGAAAAGACCCTTCATCTCTTGTGGGATGGGCATGTCCCATTCTCTGTCACGTTTCCCAATTATTACCATGAGTAATACTCCCTAATCAGGAGATTTAATTGCCATTTTACCTTGTGTAGCATTTTTTTTTCCTAAAGCAAAATTTGGGGAATTAAATCTTTGAGAATAAAACTGTTCCATCACAATAACACAATTGGGTATTAACTTTTTTCTCTCCTTGGAGTTTATAAACCTCAAAATTCTGCTCTGAACAAGAAACCAATTTTAGAAATGAGTTAAATGACTCTGAGTAAGAAGAACATCAGATTAACTTTTCCTGCGCCCTTCCAACTGAGATGGAGTCTGAAACAAAACTCCTGACCTCTTCCTGCTCTAACAAATTTTCTAAGAGGTTCAGATTCCAACCGTGCGGTGCTGACTTCCTTCCAGAACTTTCCACTAACGAGATGAAAGCCATTATGCCTAGACGAAAACCATGCTGGGGGTGGGGGCCCCTTACCTCCAATGCTTTATCTGTCAGCTCAGATTTTACGGTTGATTACAGTAATTTTTGCTATTTATGTGCAGCCCTCATGGAGAAGTATCCTGTCTTCTGTCATCCGCTCTTCCTGTCTACAACAGCGGCAGGCTCTCTCAGTGAGTCCTTTGCTCCTGCTTGAGCTCAACTTATTTTCCCTGTCCTCCAGCCTGTCTTCCGCTCCACAAGATTCATTTCACTGTCCTCTGCCCAGCAACCTACACAGCACCCCAGAGCGTGAGACCCATTCACCTTGACTCAAACCCCGAGGTCTCTCTTGCAGGATTCCTGGCTCTTGCCCCTACATGTCCTTCTCCACCACAGAAATGCTCCCTGCAATTTCTGTACGCTGGGACGTGTACCCAGATGGTCAAATGCCTTCTTGTTCCCCCAAGTTTCCCCACGACAATGGCTCCAGGTCGGGCAGAACTGCCTCCTAGTGGTTGTCCTGGAAATTACTGGACTATTTTGGGCTTTCTTCATGCCTGGGGGTGTGGTGGGTGGGGAGGGTTGCTGTGAGTACTGCCCAGGAGGGCAAGGACCAGGGATGCCAAATATTTTGTATTGTGTAGGATAGTTTTTTTTTTTTTTTTAAACAATGATGAATTATCATAAGTTCCTATTTTGGGGGAATGTCTTATTAGATAATCATGTAGGTAAAATTTTATTATGTGAGCCTCGATTCACACTCTGGTTATGCACAAATGCAAGGAACCTTGTGCGTGGTTTTAACATATTTGGGATTTTCCTGGATAGGACTACTATGAAAACCAAAGGGAGGGTATGCATTGTTTTCTTCAAAACTTTATTGAGAGCTGTTCGCTGTGATCTCATTGCCAATGGCAACACATTGTATATGGTATGAGTCGCCAGTTCGGCACACCTGCATCAGCTGCGATTGTGAGGGTTGCTTTTGAGCCAGCATCTGGTTACCTCATTATGAATTCTGTTGTGGTCCTGCATGAGCACCCACATGGTGAAATACACAGTATTTGACTACAAATTACTTGCTTTGTATTTTGTTTATATTTCAATTAGGGCATCCTACTTTGAAATTATATGTGTAAGTAGATGATATTATCTATAATTTCCAGTTCAGGGCAATTAAAGGGGGTATTACAAATAGTTTGCTATAAAAAGTGGGCACTGGATCTGAAAGAGTTGAGAACAGTGCATGGGGAAGCCTTTGTTTGTTCATTTGCTGTGTATTTGTTTCCTGGTTCTCACTCACCCAGCACACCCTGCTCATGCTCTCCCACCCGGATATCTCCAGCAGCCTCCCCATCATTCTCTTAGCAGCTATTTCTTAACCCTTTTTACTTTATCTCGTATTGTATTATGTTGTAAAACCCGTATTTCATATTTTTAACTTCACTAATTTCTATGTTTTTAACCTAACTGCTTTTTTAATACCATTTAAAAAATTTTTTTGAACATTTATTCATCTTTGAGAAACAGAGAGACAGAGTGTGAATGGGGGAAGGAAGAGACAGAGGGAGACACAGAATCCAAAGCAGGCTCTAGGCTCTGAGATGTCAGCACAGAGCTGGCTGTGGGGCTCAAAACCACGGACCACAAGATCGTGACTTGCACTGAAGTTGGAGGTTTAACCGACTGAGCCATCTAGGTACCCCTTAATACCTATTTTGACATAGGGTGGGGGTGGTGTGGGAAGCCCTAAACCTCCAGCTACAGCTCTGCTTCTCCTTTGGGGCATATAAAGCAGTGGGGGTCAGGATCCATTGCAGCCCCTCTAAATCCTTGCTTTCTTTCCCCCGGCACTCTTCCTCCACACTGCAGCCAGCCATGGGGGGTGCCCAGTCCTCTATTCTTACAGCCAGCCACAACTGAGGCCTTCAACTACATTCTCTCTTCTTATGTTTTGCCTCCCTCGTGGTTTCTTTTAAAGCAGCAGCATTTAGCAACCACGGAAGAGGCCAAGCAAGGCAGACCCTGGACCTCCAGCCAGCATGCGTGGTGTTAGGGTCGGCATGATGGCTGTGGGCTGGGGCATCTGAGCAGGGGTCGTGGATCATGGGGGTGAGCTCCCATCACTAGCTTGGCCCACCCACAATTTCACACACCGAGGTGGCCTGAAATGAAGGCTGCCCACACCCTGCTCTGCACCTCACTCTTGCATCACCGTTAATAGCTCTGTGAGGGCTTCTCAGCGATGAGGCCATCGCACACTGAGCTGACTGCAGTTTACTCAGGGCAGGGTCAATCCATAGACAGTGGTACACAGGGCATTAAATTAATGCTCACCACCAGGCAAGAACTCATCTACCTTCCTGCTGATTTTAGCCCACCTCTGGGCTTTACAGGTACTGTTAGAAACAGACCTTTTTTAAATTTATTTTTTTAAATGTTTATTTTGAGAGACAGAGAGACCATGCAAGCAGGGGAGGGGCAGAGAGACAGAGGGAGATAGAGAATCCCAAGCAGGCCTTGTGCTATCAGCACCTAGCCTGATGTGGGGCTTGATCCCATGAACTGTGAGATCATGACCTGAGCTGAAATCAAGAGTTGGTAGCTTAACCAACTGAACCACCCATGCGCCCTTTAAATAACTTCTTCTGACTGACCAGGGCACCCTGGCTAAGGCCACACACACCACATTCCAGCACCAGCAGGCAGAGCGGCAGCTCAGGAATAGGGAACCAGTGTACCTATGGGGTGGATGACTCCATCACTGCCCAGCAGTGACATGGTCCAAGTACATCTTGAGCTAGGCTCTGTCTCTGAGAGCTCAAGTGCATGCACTGCTGTTAACCTCTAAAGCCAGGTAGGTTCTTTTGGAAGGGTGGGTGGCCGGTGGTCACCAGTGATATCTGCTGTCTCAAGGCCTGGGACCCCAGAGGGAATACCACGTGTGGTCCAAGTGGTCAGGGAACCTGAGCATTTAGGTGGCAGAAGGGTGACAAAGGGAAGAATCGGCAGGGATTGCCCAGCGCCGGTGGGGGCGGGGGCCTCCAGCTCCTGTTGAGTCCTGATTTAAGGTCCTATAATCAAGACTCCACGGCTCTCCTGCACGAGCCCCTCCTGACACACATTAGCAAACAGCGTTTGGGAAATTGTGTGGTTATGAGCTTAACCACACAGGCGCTTAATGAATCCTGAAGGAGATGGTACCTTTTTTTTTTAGCCACTTAATTGAATCTGTGGCAGTAAATCTTTTAGTCTCTCTTAGCATTTACAATTTCAATTTACTCCATGGATTTTTGTGCTCAACTCCCAGTGAAAATGAGCATTTGTGCCAAAAAGCTTTTAATCAACCGTTCTCAAAATGTCAGTCCCCCTTATCTCCAAAGCCCAATGAAATCTTTGTGTCTATGGTTTTAAAAATATATTCTGTGTATCCTGTTTCTCCTTTTAATTTCTAGCATCCTTTATCATGGTCTAATCAGAGTCATTTTTGATGTTCATCCCTTTCTTAATCTTCTTAGATTTCTTTTTAAGGTGAGCTTTCCACTTTAGTCTGACCTCCCTGGTCTATTAAGATTCTCCGCGGCCACTGCCTCCGAGATGAAGATACGCTTCTGTGGAAAGCCCTCTCAAAGCCCTCTATTTGAGCAACCGGAAGGTTAATTGCCCGGTCTTTAATTAAGTCAGTCATTTTTCTTTAACGCTGTTTGTGGAACTTCATAATAAATGATACTGTAAACCTGTCCTCATTTTATGAGGAGTTTGAGTTTTGAGTATTCTTGCTTACTCTTTTTCACAGGCTGCTCCTGGGAAAAGTTAATTTCTACAAAAATCCTTAATGGAAAAAAAAAAAAATAAGAACTTTAGGGATTTTAATGGCAAGTATCCTATTTTGTGTGGTTTAGGGAAAGATACTCCTTAATACTTTTGTGACAAAGTAGAAAAGGTCAATCTGGAGCCCCCCCCAAGACAGGACCTCCCTCCCTGAAGGCAGGATAGGTACCAGTCTCTTCTGGGCCTTCCAGCCCAGCTCCGGACACTGCTGTCATTTGAGTGGCCACCAGGGGGCACCATGCCCCCCCCACTGATTCGCTAATCAGCGCCCCTGCTGCCCTGACCCCCAGCACAGGACAGTGATGTTCTCCCATTGATTTCTCCCTGGCCCTCTGATTTCCGATGAGCCTAATCAGCTGTGCAGTCTTCAGCCCTTGCTCCTTGATTTGTCAGGAGGATGAGTTATCTGAGCGGATGCTCTCTGTGATCTGTAGGTTGGAGGACTCAGCTGTACTGCTGTGACCTTTTCAATATTCTGTTATTAGATGGGCTGGCCATTTCAACTTCCTCCTGAACAAAGTGTCTTCTGCATGTGCTGAAGAGGGAGAATGGCCAGTTAATCACAGCACCCAATGCTGAAAAGGTCGAACCAGGGCTGTGGGTATTAACATCCACTGTCTGCATTAGCAGCCTGCAGCCTGCAGGGTCCAATGGCACCAGATATGTGGATGATGTTTAGACCTCAGACCCTAGCACAAAAGAACTCCTCCTTCCACTCTTAACCCATGTTCATGGGCAACCCAGAGTCTTTACCATGGTCTACAAGGCACCATCCATCTGGGCTCCTGGTGCCTTCCTGCCATTATCTCCTGCCTCCCCTTACTTCAGTTCCAATGCTCCAGCCATGGTAGCCTTTCTATTCTGGAGTATGCCAAGCTCCTGCCAGTCTCAGGACTTTTGCACATGCTGAGCGTTGGCTTGGATTTCTCCTTCCACAGATTTTTGTATGACTGCCTTCTTGTCAGCATTCAGCTCTCAACTCAAATGGCATCTCCTCAGGGAGGTCTTTCCCGGGGTATCTGAGCCATGAAACTCCTCAATGGAACATTGTCCTATCTGTGTTTCTTAAGAATCTTTATCATTTGCCTTTTTTGTCCATTCATGTCTCTCATTCTACTCGAATATAAACAACTCAAGGTCAAGGACACTATCTATCATGGTCACCACTGTATCCCCTGAGCTCAGCAGTTACAGGTACACAGCAGGTCCTCAATAACTGTTCAGTGGCTATGACAGACTGAATGTTCGTGACCACCTGATATTCCTATGCTGAAGTCCTAACCCCCCAGTGTGATGGGATTTGGAAGGGAGAGCTTTGGTGAGGCCAGTTAGGTCATGAGGGTGCAGGCCTCATGAATGAGTTGCTGCCCTTCTAAGAAGAGGCACAAAAGCTTGCTTCCTCTCTCTGTTTGTCACCGGTTGAGGACACAATGAGAAGATGGCCATGTGTAAACCGGGAAGCACGCCCTCACAGACACAGGATCTGCTGACACTTAGGTCCGGTACTTCTCAGCCTCTAGAACCCTGAGAAATAAATACCTGTTGTTTAAGCTACTTAGTCTCTGGTAATTTGTTACAGTTGCCTGAGCTAAAACAGAATGAAAGTAACAGCACAATTTATTAAAAACAATAATCCCAGGGGCACCTGGGTGGCTCAGTAGGTTAAGCATCCAAATTCGCCTCAGGTCATCATCTCACGGTTCATGTGGTCAAGCTGCATGTGAGGTTCTGTGTTGACAGCTCAAAGCCTGAAGCCTGCTTCGGATTCTGTGTCTGTCTCCCTCTCTCTCTGTCCTCACCCCATTCATGCTTTCTCTCTCTCTCTCTCTCTCTTAAAAATAAATAAACATTAAAAAAATTTTAAAGAAATCCCAGAATTTAGACTCCTCACTGGTCACTGAAAAATTTTTCCTCCTGCTTCCCCAAGCTACCTGGCTCACCCTTTCTTGGCAAGTCACACAGCACATGCTCTTGTGACACAGAGGCCCAGTGAGTCCCCGCACCCAGAAATTTAACTCACCACAGCTGTTCATTCAAAGTAACAGCAAGTGACTGATCTAAAATAGAAGTTTCTTAAACAAGCACAAGGCAGTAGCAGCATCTGTACCAATGAAACCATTTTCAAGATCCAAGTTTTGAACTCAGGCCTACTTGAAGGACACATTGTAGCGTCAAACCTCCCTCCCACCACAAAAAAAATCCTACAAGTTCCCTTTGCTTAATTTTTTGGTGGAAGGCCTTCCAATGCTGTTAGGTGATACATTTAACATTATTCATTTATAATTAAATGTCCAAACCAAACAGTACCAGGATGAGAGGGAACCACTCTGGCTCTGGAAGGTGTGTCCTGAAGGTGACTCTGTTTGATTCTTTGGGCAGAGTCTGGTAGAGCAGAGACATCCCTCTTTTCTGGGAGAGCTCAGCTCAGGGCTGGTGATGCACGAGCGAACCTCCTTGCACACCTGTGTAAAGCAGCACGGGAAGAGCAGACGCCAAGATGCCCAGAATCAGGGCCCCTACGGCGAGTGTAGACTCAATCCAGCACACAACGCCAGTGCCAACAGCCTGAGATGGGTGTCTCTATCCCCCCAGGGTGCAGTGTGACTGTTTTTAATACCACCTCGAGATGTGTGAGGTTGGAAGTGTTGTCTCTGAAACAATGTGGAAGCTTTTGGCCCGGAATGTGTCCCATCAGCCCTTGGGTAAACAAAGCAACAGTCACACGGCATGTTTTATTCTTAGAAGTTTGTTGTTTTTTTTAGGAATTCAACCAAAGCATCTCAGAAAGGCTGGTGGTGTCTTAATTCCACTGAAACCAGACGTGGGTTTTCAGGAGTGCGCTGTGAAAGGGCTAGGCCGCCCTGCACAGTGCATCTCTCTGTGAGCACCACGCACCGATCTCCGTATGAGGTGTGTGGAAACATCCAAACTGCCACAGCGCGGCCATCATTCCCCTCCCAGCTCCCCCTTTGCTATAGGATGAAAGATGCCACCAAGAGCATGGAATCAGGTTTCCCTGCCACTGCGGGGTTTTCTGCACTGGGCCACACCAGGGGTTTAGAATCTAATATCAGGAGAGTAGAAAAGGAAATTAAAGTTAATGGCTTTAAAGGGCCCACCAGCTCTGATCTATGGGAGAGAACAAATCAAACACAATTCCACAGGTGCCATAGGAGGAACCTGAACAGAAACCTAACACAATCTCACATTGCAGTCAGCTGGTTGGCTGGACTTTGTTCTCTGTGATCTGTTGTAGATAAATTTGGGCCCACAGGCAGGATCAAGACCCCAAATCCAAGACCCCAAAGGAGCCAAGAAACCCCTCATTGAGCAGAAAGAAACTGCAATCAAGGATTAACTTTGTCCAAGGGGTGTCTAGCCTTTGGCTCCTGGCTTCTCGGAGGTGAGCTCTAAAGCCCTTGCAACGTCCTGCCTGATAAGTTTCTTTGTGGACCTGAGAGCTTTGGGCCACATCAGATAGTCTACACTGGTAATGCGATTCAAAGTGAGGCAGGAAGAGGGAGGGGCCACGAGCTAAGCGCCTATCAGTTCAACCTCTGAAAAGGCTGGAGACCGAGGTCGGCCATGTGGGCAGTCAACCATGCCTCTGTGACTGAGCCCCAGCAAAACTGTTGGGTACCAAGGCTCAGGTGTGCTTTCCTGGTGGCACTATCCCATGTGCATCAGCACACAGCATGGCAGGGAGAAGCAAGCACCGTGTGCACAAGTCCCCTGCAAGAGGGCAGTCAGGAGCTCTGCAGCCGGAGCTCTCCTGTGCCCCTGCCCTACGCACCCCTTACGTTTGCTGATTTCAGTCAGTATCTTTCTGTTGTAATAAACCACAACTGGGAGCATAACGTTTTTTTTCTGAGTTCTGGGAGCCCTTGCAGCAAACAAGAGGGTGGTCTTGGAGACTCTAAGTCTCCAAGTTGGTATCAGAAGTTAGGGAGGCCTCGAGGACTACCTAACTGTAGAAATTGGGGTCCAGGGAAAAGGAGGGAGTGTGAAGGGAGAGCAAAGACCTCCCGATGCCCAGCCCAGTTCCCTAGCTAGCCCCAGGGTGTGGGTCGCACGCGGATACCTCAGCTAGAAAGCAAACACACAGCACAACAGAGTTGTGGGCGGGAGTCCCTATAATCTGGCCCTGGGGCTGGCATAATCTGGCCCTATGCCTTGGCCTTGCCATCAGAGGTAACTGGACCCTCCAAGCCAAAGTCCCCTAGATCCATTCCTGTGCCCCAACTGTGGTTGCATGGTTGGGGCTTGTCACCTGGCCCAGTGTAATCGTTTTATTTCGCTGAGTGAAGATCAGTTGGCAGGACAGGATTTTTCCTGGTGCCAACTGGCTTTTTCTGTAAAAGGGGATTTTCTGGCAGACCATACTTCAGCAATTGAGTTGTTCTCATAGTAGGAAAAGCAATCTTGAACCAAATAAAGGCAATCATCCCAGTAGATGGAGAAGCTACAGACACCGGCTTCCAGGCTGAGGTCGGCTCCACCCGGGCACTTGCCAGGCACCAGCAGTCCCCACACTCCCCAAGTCTGCCCTTTCCCTGTCAATGCTAAACTCATACTTTCCCCAGCTCAGGGCTCACCTGGCATTTGAGATTTGGCTCAAGAGAACCATGCCTCTTCATAACACAACAAGCCAAATATGCAAGTTGTTGCATACGGCACTGGTGTCTTGCTCATGCAGAGCGAGAACCAGCTCCCTGTCAGCCACCTCCCTGGGGCTCATGGCCCCTGGGGTTCCTCAGCAGGACCTGGCTGAGACCCACAGGGAGGTTTTGAATGCCACTAGCAGCAGAGCCACAGAATGTCACAGAGGGAAGAAGATGTGCAAAACAGGCCAATCTCTCATTGCACAGAATGAGAAAATAACACCACAGGCTTGTGGGTCACCTGGTGGGTGACCAGGTTTGTTTGCAATCATGACCCTGTGAGGTTAGAATGCCAAGCACCAGTATCTAGCCTAGCTCACCACTTCCCACCATCCCACAGCCTGATTTCTTATTCTCCACAAAAACCTTAGCTTAGGTGGGTCCCATTCTGACAGGTCGGTACCTCCTACATAAGATTTTGGAGATTCACATCAACACACTGGGCCTGAAATGGTACATGAAAGGGGCTCACGCCATGAGATTTCCTCTCAGTCACCGGGTCAGTTGACATCAGCAGGGCTTTATGAACCCCTTAGATACATGCCAGTGACTGCCCCCTACCACCCTCTGATCCCCAGAGAGTCTCCGAGCTGAGGGCAGAACTGCAGGGGTGAGGACACAGGACACCTGACTTTTGAGACATAGAAGAGTACCACTTCTATTTCCAGGTGACAGTGAGGCCCTGCTGGTCGGTCCCCTTTGTTGAGGCTGGTCCTGCCAAGACCATCCTGCTGGGTTCCAACCCCACCTCCTCCAGGAAGATTCCCTGGACCTCCCAGGGCTCACTGTCCCATATCCTTTGAACGCTCGTTGTGTGTATGGTCAGTGCCCTGCAACCCCCTCTTGGCAAGTATCATCTTGAATCATGCCTTAATTATTTTCTGTCTGCCCCAGTGAGACTCCAGGCCCTTCATGCAGAGGAGGAAATTGGTTTCTGCCAAAAGTTCTCAGCTTGAGGCCAAGGGAATGGCAAGATAACTTGGCCAATGCAGCTGTGGTTGGCAGTGAGGGCAGTGGGCAGCCACACAGGGCCGAGGCTGACTTTCCCAGCCCAGCTGCTTTGCCAGAGACTGCCCCATCACTTGGCATTGACCCCCAGGCCAGTCCCATGAGACTGAACCATCCAGATAATTTAAGGAGCTTATCCCTGGGATGGAGTTTTCATTTTTTGGAACATTATCCATGGGCCTGGAGGACATCAAAGGAAAAGAGGGCCTGTCCTAGCCCTGAAGAGAGATAGGGGATGTCTGTGTCTTAAGCAAGCTGGGGTGGTCATGGCCTTTCCTGGTACGGCTTCCCAGGCAGGGGTGAGTGAAGGTGGGCTGGGGAGAGAGCCTTACGGGCCCAGGAAAACTGGTCTGTAGGCAGCATAGGCTTTGGACTGTTTCACCAGCTCCAGATGGGGGAATGTGAAACAAGGGGTGCCGGGGGAGGCTGGGGAGACTGGAGGCGGGCATGTGCTGAGGCAGGAAGCTGGAGAGGAGCTCCAAGCTAGCCTCAGTCTTCAGAGATGGAGGGGGTGGCTCTCGGAAAAAGCAGAGGGAAAATGCCAGAGGGTTCAAAGGAGGACCCATCAAAGTCCTAAGTGGCTCTACACAGTGACAGGGAGGGACACGTGAGGAGTGGCTGAGGGGAGGCTAAGTCAACCAAGCAGTAAGAGGCTGCTATCTCAGCTGACATGACTGGTTGCAAACTGGGAGCCCAGCATGGAGAATGCGTCCCTGGCCCAGCACGACACTGGCCCCTCAGGATTCCTGGGGAGCCTCAGGTAACGTGAGCAAGCTGTCCCCTTGGAGGGATGGGGCACGGTGGCTTGCATGTCCTGAGGCACTCAGAAGAGTGGCTCTCCCCAAGTCATCAATATGGGCCAGTGCTGGGGGGCCTAGTGAGTGCGGTGAGCCCACCAGGCCCGGGCCTTTGCACCTACTGACCAGGTAAGCCCTGATCATTTCAGGGCTCCCCACAAGCTGGCTATGCTTTCCCTCTGCCCTCACAGCAAGTAGCACTCTTGGAATTGAACACATCTGCTCTGAGAAACCCACCCCTGTAGTTGCCGTGGAATTTAAAGCCAGGGCTGGTTAGTGTCCTGAAAGCCCCATGATCAAAAAAGCAGCTCAACTGAACAGGACTTCAGATCTGGGGAGGGAATAGGACTCTGGGTGGCAGGGTCACCCTCCCAGGGTGAGGCCTGCCTGGGAGGTGAGAGGCTGCCCAGGGGTCCCCATGGCCCTAGGGGAGGGGACAAGCCTCCTGTCCATTGGAGAATAGTACAGAACGTTGAAGCTGATTCATGTGAATAAAGGGCAGTGGAAGACAAGGGGATGCCCTCTTCTTCTTTGTTCTCAGACCCCTTTGAAGTGCAAGGGGAAAAGATGGTCACACCGGACACAAGGTTTTTGTTTTGTTTTGTTGGACACAGTTCAATAGACTCACTTGGGCTTGAGGAACACTGAGGTCCAGCACTGCCGGGGCTGGGGGTGGGGGAGACCCCTGTGCACCAGGTTGGTGGCCCCTCCAGGTGACACTGGCAGCCCTTCTTGTGGGGCCAGAATCCTTCCCCTCCTCCCTGATAGGTGCAGCCTCATAGCCTCCACTGGAGCCTTCCCAGGGATAGGAGGCCCATTCCTGTCGCACAGGGGGCCCCAGCTGTTGGAAGGCTCACCATTTCATGGTGTAAACTGCTTCCAGGAAGTAGGAGATGAGATTCACGATACTGACAAGCAGGACATTTGAAATGTGCGTCCCTGCCACCCACAGGCCCAAGGTCTGCCTGCTGGGGCCCCAACACCCTGCATCAAACTTCCAGGTGAAGGCCCTTCACACTTGGAGACAGTTTTCTTGTTTTTCCTACCAGGGAGACTGTGCTTCCTGTTAAGGTTCTGGGGACTATTGGGGAAAATCTACAGTGCTGCTTTTACCATCCCGTGGGATGAAGTTTCCAGATTGCATGCTACCCTAGACTCCCTCTCTGGAGGGCATCTGCTTGGCAGAATCCCCCTAGACATGGCTCTGCCTGGCTCGGCTGGCTCTCAGTAGCATGTCCCCTCCCTCCCTCGCAGTCCCCATGAGGAGCGAGTCATTGTCAGGCTTCCTAGTCACCATCGGCCAGGTGTTCCTACAACCTCTCCTGGAGCCATCAGGAACCTAACTAACCTCCAGGCTTTCATGGAGGGACTCTGAGAGGTGGGAAAAAGCCACAGCCAATTATAGAAATGCCACTTTACTTTGGATCTGCTCCAAGTAACACAGTGGGAACAATAAACTAGCCAAAATGAAAGTCAGGTGTTGCAGCATTAACATCACTTACACTAATGGACAGGCAGCCTCCCTAGACCTCTGGAGGGTTCCAGGAATCTGCACTTCAAATGTGATGTGTTATGGTGGAAAGTGAGCTTCTAGTGGGGAGAAATGAAAATGCATGACAATGACAAGCAGGGCATTGTCTCTAATTTGTCTAATGTTTCTGAGAGACAGAGAGAGAATGCAAGCACAGGAGGGGCAGAGAGAGGGGGAGACACAAAATCAGAAGCAGGCTCCAGGCTCTGAGCTCTCAGCACAGAGCCCGATGTGGGGCTCGAACTCACAAACCTTGAGATCATGAGCTGAGTCAAAGTCAGACACTTAACTGATGGAGCCACCCAAGCACCCCTTAAAAATTTTTTTTAAACTAAATGTTTATATGAAGCAGAACTTCAGGGCTGTTTTGATTTCGCATCTCTGCCTCTCCTGAATGAATTCTCTGCTGACTTAACTTGCAGGGAACTTCTCCATATCAGCCCTGCCCTGCCTGGGTGCCAAACCCTTTCCCAAGAAAGTGATGGCTTGACTTACTGTTGAGTGAAGAGATCCAGTTACAACATGCTGTTCTGGAAAGAAAAAGTGTGTGCATATACACACATACAGAAAGAAAAAGCTGTAAAGTTAAATACCAAAATAGTATCCATGACTCTCTCTTCTGGTAAATACATTTTGTTTTTCTCTTTTGTGCTTTTCTTTATTTCTTAAATTTTCTGCGAATAATACATAATACCTTTGTAATCAGAAAAACAATGATAAAAAGAAAGCAACAGTGGTTACTTAGCAAAACAAAACAAAACCCAATCAAGGTTTTCCTGCCTTGATTGGATGAGCAAAGCCTCATGCTATTTCCCTACTGTCAGAAATAGCTGGATTGTTGGTGAAAGCGTGAAAGGAAACAAACTGGTTAATAAAAAGTGGTGGAGGAACTTCAAAGTAGGTGCTCCTTTGTGGCAAAAATGTACCTTCATCTATTCTTCCACCTGTTGGGTAGCGTTGATCCACAAGAAACAACTACCAAAAACATCTAGCTGTCTGGAAATGTGGCTTGCTGTCACTTCTGGATCAGTACTAGATTCTAAGTTTAATTTCTTTCTTTCACATTCACACAATTTAAAGTTGAGATCAATCCTGGTGAGAAGGGAGTAGAGACAGGAGAAAAGCTACAAGTTTCTGAGAGATCCACGGCCTGGGGAATAGAGTACTGCTTGCAACAGTTGATATTCAGACCTGAACAACTGCAGAGAGATATGATTTGGGCTATCTCAAATACAAATTGTGTAGAGATACCAGTTCATCCCAAACTGACCCAAGGATTTAAGGCAGTGCAAATCAAATTTCCAGCAGAGTGTGTGCACACATTTGTGTGCATGCACACGGCAGGCACATGCTTGAGCAGCCGATTCCACAATTTACATATAGGTGCAAAGGGCCAAGGACACCCAAAGCACTCTCGAAGAGGAAGAACAGGGGCTTTCCCTATGAGACATCAAAACTTATTATAAAGTCCTAGTAGTTAAGGCAGGCGAGTATTGGTTTAGGAAGAGCAAAGCTGAACACAAGAAAGGGCTCCACAATAGGCCCCTGAAAGTATGAGCATTTGCCATAGGACAGAAATGTTATTGTAGATCCCTGGGGGGAACAGATCGATCTTTTAATAAATGATACTAGCACAGGTTGGGATCCATGTGGGGAAAGAAAAAAGGCTTGTGCTTTACACCATTCAGCAAAGCATGACCTCCAGGTAGGCTAAAAAAAAAAAATAAACAGAATTCTACTTCTGGAATGATAGCATAAGGAGATGTGCAGACACGCTTCCTAGAGAAACAGCCATAACTGGTAAAGTGATTCAAAAACCCAAACATCAACCATTTAGAGTGCCTGGAAACTGCCCTAAAGGCATGCAACACATGAAGAAGCTTTTTTTTCAAGACTATCTACTAAATCTCAGGGAGAACAGTGAGAATTTTACTTGAGCCACAACTTGTGTACCCTGTCTTCCCCCCTGGGGATGGGACGCAGAGCTCCTGTGCTCCTAACTCTCAGTGATGGTCTAGACTATGTAGGACGCGAGCATTGCTCATTCTTCCTGGGTTCATGTTGCACAGGCTATGTTCCAAGCAATGGCAGCTAAAGAATCTGAGGGGTCTCCCAGATTTATATCCAGCCCTGACTCTGAGGATAGAAGCTTGACTGCTGGCAAGGAAGAGGCTGGAGGTACCGGGGCCTCAGTTAACCTTCACTCCAGCTCACTTATAGGACAGAGGTTTCAGTCCAGGAGAGGCCAGCTGAGAAGATCAGAAGCTGTCATCCCCACCTAGCACTCTGCTCATAAGCCAGGGGTGTCACTCTGAGACAACTGGGTCATGATCTCTGCCCCAAGCTCTGGAACAGTGGTTCAAAGATTTTGTGCAGGGGAGAGGCAAGCCATAAAGATGGAGAGCTCTGATTGTGAGGCACTGACTTTATTTGGAACAGAATATGGAGCAGTTCAAGCCTATGATAACAATGGAGACTGCGGAGGCTCATAGCTCTACGAAGGGGACAAGCTAGGCTGTAGGCCTGCTAGCTTACCAGGGAAGAGAATAAAAAAAAAAAAAAAAAAAACACAGCCTCAGAGAAATATGGAATAGCACTAAGAATATGTATAACGGGAATACCCAGAAGCAAGAAAAAGAGAGGGAATAGACAATATTTAAAGAACTAATGACTGAAAACTTCCCAAAGTGGATGAAAAACATCCATCTACACATCCAAGAAACTCAACAAACTTCAAATAAGATAAATACAAAGAGATCCACAGTCAGACATCATCAGAGTAAAAATGATGAAGACAGAAAAATCTGAAAGCATCAAGAAAATAACTCATCAGTCACAACAGAACTCTCAATAGGATAAACAGCTGACTTGTCATCAGAAGCAATGGAGGCCAGAAGGTAGTGGGGTGACATATCCAAATGGTAAAAAAGAAAAAAAACTGTCAACAAAGAATGTTAAAGCCAACAAAATTATTTTCCAAAAATGAAGGGACAGAAAGGACATTCCCAGAGAAACAAAAATTAAGGTAACTTGTTGCTAGCATATTCACCTTACAACCGTACTAAAGCGAACTCTTCAGGCTAAATGCCAAAATGACCCTAGATGGTAATCTGAATGCACACAAAAAGCAAAAGCACTGATGGGAGTAATCATATAATTATACAAGACAGCATAAATGTATATTGCCTCTCTTTCTTGTCTCACCCGATTTAATAAGCAACTGTATGAAACAATATGTATATAATAGTATTGTTTGGGTCTATAACACATAGAAATTTAATATATTTGACAGTAATAGCACAAGGGAGGTGGGTGGGTACAAAACTTTTGGAGTTAGAAAAGGATACTAAAGGGGCACCTGGGTGGCTCAGTGGGTTAAGCGTTTGACTTCAGCTCAGGTCATGATCTCATGGTTCATGGGTTCGAGCCCCGCATCGGGTTCTGTGCTGACAGCTAGGAGCCTGGAGCCTACTTTGGATTCTGTGTCTGCTTCTCTCTGCCCCTCTGCGGCTCCATGCTCTGTCCCTTTCTCTCCTTCAAAAAAAACTTAAAAGAAAAGAAAAGAAAAGGATACTAAAAGGTAAATTGAATTCATAGAAACAATGAAAAGACCCAGAAATGACAAATAAAAGGTTCATGTAACAAGGTCAGCGGGTATGTACCTGCTCTCCTTTTTTCCTCACAGCTTATTTAAATGAAAAAATTATATAAAGTAATACTATGATGATGTGTTACTGGGTTTGTACCATACATAGATGTAATATGTACAACAATAACAGAAAAACTGGAAGAGGAAATGGAGGTATACAGGAGTAATGTTTCTGTATCTTACTGGATTTTAGTATGATTCTGAGGTATATTCAGATAAATTAAGATATATACAGTTAACCCTAGAACAATGAGTAAGACAGTAAGGACGGAAAATAGTAACATTTCATTAAAAACCTTAAAATATTACACTAGAATATTCACTTAATGGAAAAGAAAGCAATAAGAGAGGAAGAGAGGAGCAAAATGACATGAGACATATAGAAAACAAAGTAAAATGGCAGATGTATATGTATCAGTGATAATATTAGATGTGATGGATTAAACAATCCTATCAAAAGGCAGCACTTGTTAGAATGTATTAAAAAACAAGATACAAGTATATGCTGCCTACAGGAGACATACTTTAAAGATGTTACTAGAGATAAAGAGGGATATATATATATATATTTTTTAATTTCTAGGGGGGAGAGAGAGACAGTGTGAGCAGGGGAGGGTCAGAGAGAGAGGGAGATACAGCCTCTGAAATAGGCCCCAGGCTCTGAGCTGGCAGTCAGCACAGAGCCCGACGCGGGGCTCGAACCCACGAACCGCAAGATCATGACCTAAGCGAAAGTCAGACGCTTAACTGACTAAGCCACCCAGGCGCCCCAAGAGGGATATTTTATGATAAAAGGATTAATTCATCTGTAAACTTTAATAGTTATAAACATATGCACCTAACAACAGAGACCCAAAATACAAGAAGCAAAAACTGACAGAATTGAGGGAGAATTCACCAATAACAGCTGGGAGCTTCAAAATCCACTTTTAATAATGGAGCCACAAGGCAAAGACACATGAAGAAATGGAACACTTGGAGAACACTGTAAACCAATTAGACCCAGGAGAGCTCTATAAAACATTCCATCCCAAACCAGCAGAATACATATTTTTCTCAAGTGCATATGGACATCCTCTAGGGGAAACCATATTATAGACTATAAAAGAGGCTTAATAAATTTAAAAGGACTGAAATAATATATGTTCTCCCTTCACAACAGAATGTAATTACAAATTGATATAAAAAATGAAATTTGGGAAAGCAGATACGTGAAAATTAAATAACACACTCATACATAACCAATAGGTCACAGAAGAAATCACAGAGGAGACTAAAAAATACTCTGAGATGAATGAAAATGAAGATGGAACATAACAAAACTTGTGGAAGCAGTGAAGAGAAAGCTTAGAGGGGAAACACTTCACAGTGGTGAGTGCCTACGGTGGCAGAGAAATGAATCTCAAATTAACAGCCTAACCTTCTACCACAGCACACTGGAAGAAGAAGAGTGAACGAAACCTAAAGCAAGATGAGAGTAGAAATTAGTGGAGGGGCGCCTGGGTGGCTTAGTCGGTTAAGCGTCCGACTTTTGCTCAGGTCATGATCTCGCGGTTCGTGGGTTCAAGCCCCGCGTCGGGCTCTGTGCTGACAGTCAGCTCAGAGCCTGGAGCCTGTTTCAGTCTGTGACTCCCTCTCTCTCTGACCCTCCCCTGCTCATGCTGTCTCTCTCTCTCTCTCTCTCTTTCCTAGAAATAAAAAAAAATATTAAAAAAAAGAAATTAGTGGAAAAGAGAAGAGAAATAGAGAAAATCAATAAACCCAAAAGTTGTTTCCTAGAAAACAATCAACAAAACTGACAAAACTTTTAGCTAGACTGGTGAGAAATAATATTACTCCAATTACTCCAATTACTAAAAACAGGAGGAAAAAAAAAGAGGATATTTCTATGGATTCTACTGAATACAAAGGATGATGAGGTAATAATATGAACTTCTATAGGCCAACAAACTAGGTAACTCTGAGGAACTGGATAAATTTGTACCAAAACACAAACTACTAAAACTGGCTTAAGAAGAAATAGAAAATCTATGCAAGTTATTTGATTAATTAGTTTAAAAAGTACCACAAAGCAATGCCCAGGGTCATGTGGATTCACTGGTGAAGTCTATCAACATTTAAGAAGAACTGATACCAATTCTTCATAAACTTATTCACACAAAAGAAGAGGAGAAGACACTTTCCAACTCATTGTGTGAAATGAGTATCACCCTGACACCTATATCAGACATCATAAGAAAATAAAATTACTGACTGATATCTCTTATAATTAATAGATACAAAAAATCTTCAACAAAATATTAATAGACCAAATCCAGCAACATGTGGGATTATACACCATGACCACATACATACCAAGGAATTTAACAGTGGTTTAATATATGAAAACCCATTAACGTAATATACAATATCAGTAGATAAAAGAACAAAAACAGGGGTGTCTGGGTGGCTCAGCCAGTTAGGCTTCTGACTCTTGATTTCAGGTCAGGTCATGATCTCACGGTGGTGAGACTGAGCCCTGCGTAGGGGGATGCCTACTCAAGAGTCTCTCTCTGGCCCTCCCCAGCACGAGCATTCTCTTTCTCCTGCTTGCTCTCTCTCTCTGTCTCTCTCTTTCTCTCTCTCAAAAAAGACCCTCAAACCTTATGATCATCTCAACAGTTGCATAAAAAGTATTTGATAAAATTTAACACTCTTTTTTGATAAAAACACAAAGTAGGAGTAAAAGGGAGCTTCTCAACCTGATAAAGGGCCTTTATGGGTAACTCAGGGCTAACATCATACTTGTGGTAGAAGACTGACTTCTTTCCCCTGAGATCAGGAACAAGACAAGTATGTCTGTTTTTACCGCTGTACTGGAGGTTCTGGCCAGGGTAGTTAGGTAAGAAAATGAAATAGAAAGCATCCAGCTTAGAAAGGAAGAGGTAAAACTATCTCTACTTATACCTGTATTATCTTTATATAGATAATCGTAAATTATCCAATACCAAAACCTACATTAGAACTAATATGTGAATGGGTAAAGGGTGAAAGGTGCAAGTTCAAGATATAAACGTTAACTGTACTTCCATACTTTGGCAATAAGCATCCTGAAAATGAAAAGACGAAAACAACTCCATTTACAACAAATTCAAAATAAATAAAATATTTAGGGATAAATTCAACAAAAGAAGTGTAAAAGTTATACTGCCATAACTACAAAAAATGTTCAAAGAGATGAAAGAAGGCCAAAATAAATGGAAGGACATCCCAGGGTCATGGATCAGGGGACTTAATACTGTTAAGATGGCAACACTTTCCAAAGTAATCTATTTAGTCAATGAAATACCTATCAGAATCTCAGCTGGCTTCTTTGCAGAAATTAACAAGCTGATCCAAAAATCCATATGGAAACATAAAGGACACAGAAGAGTCAAAATAGTGTCGCAGAGGAACCACAAAGTTGAAGGGCACACATTTCCTGAGTCCAAAACTTGTTACAATGCTACGCTAATCAAGAAAGTGTGGTACTGGCATATGGACAGACATATAGATCAATGGAATAGAATTGAGAGTTTAGCAATAAACCTTTAAAATAATGGTTACTTCATTTTCAACAGGTGGGCCAAAACAGTTCAAAGGGGGGAGGAATAGTCTTTAAAATAAATGGTGCTGGGACAACTGGATAGCCACATGTAAAAGCAGGACACTGGAGCCCTCTCTCACAACATATGCAAAAATTAACTAACAATGATTTAAGTGTATGTAAGGTCTAAATGTAAATGCTAAAACTATAAGCCTCTTAGAAAAAAAATAGGAGTAATCTGTGTGACCTCAGGTTAGGTAAAGCCTTCTTAAATATGTCACCAAAAACACAAGTGACAAATGAAAAAAACAGATACATTGTACTTCATCGAAATTAAAACTTTTGTGTTTTTTAAAGAATAACATAAAGTGAAAAGAGAAGCCACAGAATGGGAGAAAATATCTGCAAAGCGTATATATGATAAGAGACTTGTATTCAGAATATATAATGCTCTCTTACAACTCAATGAGAAAAAGACAAATTGTCCAATTAAAAAATGGGGAAAGGTGACAAATAGTTTTCAGAAGAAGATATACAAATGACCAGAAATCACATGAAAAGATGCCCTCTCAACATCATTACCCACCTAGGAAATGTAAATCAAAACCATATGAGATGCCTCTTCACATCTGCTTGGATGACTAATTAAAAAGACAGATAATAACAACTGCTGGCAAAGACATGGAGAAGTTGAACCTCATACACTGCTAGTAGGAACATAAAATGGTATAGCTGCTTTAGAAAACCATCTGGGAGCTCCTCAAAAGATTGAACACAGAGTTAACATATGACTCAGCAATACTATTCCTATATAAATAGCCAAAAGAAATGATATTTTTCCACCCAAAAACTGTATACAAATGTTTACAGCACCATATATATCTCAGCTCAAAGTGGAAATTTCGGCTGAAATCTCCCTCAACTGATGAATGGATAAAATCTGGTATGTCCATGCAAGAGAGTCTTATTTGGCAATAAATAAGAAGGAGGTACTGATACATGCTAAACATGGACGAATCTTGAAAACATTATGCTAAGTGAAAGCATAATGAAAGTGAAAGACTCCATGTTGCCTGAAATGTCTAGTATAGGCTAATATATAGGAAGAGAAAGGAGATTAGTGTTTGCTAGGGCTGCGTGGCTGTGGTTAAGGATGGCGAATGAATGAGGAGTTGTCTGTTAATGTGTGCAGGGTTTCTTTTTGGAGGTAATGAAGAGGTTTTAAAATTGTGTATAGTGATGTTGGCACAAATCTTTGAAAGTATTAAAAAAACCTTGAATTGTACATTTTAGATGGGTGAATTGAACAGTATGTGAGTGATATCTCAATAAAGCTATTCAGTTAAAGAAAACCTAAATGTGAAAAGCAACCCGGTAGAGTAGAAGATGATGTAGAATAATGTCAGGCTTTGGGAGCAGGAAGGATTTCTTTAAAAGGTGGAAAAATCTGGGTGCCTGGGTGGCTCAGTTGGTTAAGCCTCCAACTCTTGACTTTGGCTAAGGTCATGATCTTGTGGTTCAGGGGTTCAAGCCCCTCACTGGGCTGTGTACCAGCAATGTGGAGCCTGCTTGGGATTCTCTCTCTCTCTCTCTCTCTCTCTCTCTCTCTTCCCCTCCCCAGCTTGTGTGCTCGCTCACTCTCAAAATAAATAAACTTAAAAATAAATAAATAAAAGGGGCAAAATCCACTACCCATAAGAACTTTTTAAATTGAGATATACATGACATCAAACACTGTATAAGTTCAAGGTATATGACATCTTGATTTTATATTTATGTATTATAATATAAAGGAAAATTTTGATAAAGCCAACTATATTAAAATTAAGAACTTCCATCCTTAAAAAGAAACCAAGACAGAGTGAGAAGTCAAGCCACCATCAGAAAATGATGTCTGTAATAAATATAATCAACAAGGAATAAGTATCCTGAATATATAAAGAACTCCTACAAATGAAGACAAAAAAGACAAACAATTAAATAGAAAAATGTGCAAAAAACCTGGGAAGGTACTTCAGCAAAGGGGAAATCAAAATGGTCAATAAACCAGTGAAGTAATGCTTAGTCTCAGTAAGCAGGAAAATATCAATTAAAACCACAATAAGATACCATATTGTTTTCTAATCGACTAGCAAAAATTAAAAATGTTTAGCTGTCACAAGGGTTACTAATGTGAACTGCAGGAGCTCTAATACACTGCTGCTTTCAGGGTAAACAGGCCGGCAGTTTTGGAAAACAGTATGATGGTATGGACTAAGGCTAGAGCAGCACTCTGCCCAGGGACATATACCAGAGAAACAGTTGCTCTTGCAGAGCAGAAGGCATCTAGGAGAAGGATTCTAGTGGCATCACTTGTAAGAGCACCAAATGGAAACATGCTGGCTGTCAGAAGAATGGATACAGTGTGGTATATTCACACAAGGGGATTTTCAGCAACACAAACCAAGGAGCTCCAGCTATACTCTCTATGGATGAGTCTCCCAAATAGGAAAGCAACGAATCAGAAAAGAACACCTACCAGCACAACTCTGTTTTATATGAGTTTCAAAACTAGGAAAAAGTAAACCATGTTTCAAGTTGTATTTAGGTGAGACAACTATCAAGAAAGGCCAGAACACAATGATCATGGAAGTCAGAGAAGGCAGTGGTCACCTCGAGGGGGAGGGAGAAGGGTATGTGGGGGAAGGGCAGGAGGGAGGGAGTGTTTCTGAAGCACAGCCTAAATTCCGGAAACATGGCTCTTAATGGTTATCCTTCTCACTGCACATACACATTTTGTATCTCCTTCTGTCGGTACATCATCTTCTCTAACTAAAACAAATGAAGAAAAAGACGGTTTTCAACTGGTGGCTTCTCTTCCCTGGAATGTGCTTGTTGGGTCAGCCCTGCCTGTGGGCACTCCTCTGTGCCTGCGATCACGGGGACTCACAGAGCCCGATTTTGGAGGAAGAGGTAAACACAGACGGGGGAACACTTCCATGACACCGGGGCACATCCTGTGGAGGGGACGCTGGCATGTAAGCACCGCTCTTTAGGGTCTTCTCAGCCCCTTCTGGGCTTTGCGTCATCAACTGCTTCCTGTTATGCGGACCCAGGTGACGATCAGGCTTGCTTTCCTCCAGTCCTTCCTGCTCGCCCTCCCTCTCCTAAGTAAGTGTTTATTGCATCAAGCCCAGGTCTACTGCAGTGAGCAAGGCAGCCCCCGTCCCTACAGTTCACTTCAGGGGTGATGTTACCTATCATCTCCCAATTAATGGATTACTGCTGTGCCAAGGGAACAACATAGGCTTCTGGACACTCACACTTGTGGAACCAGGCCCAGCACAGAAACCTTGGAAAGCAATGCAAAGTCTTTTAGTCTCGTCTATAAAATATTAACTTTGTGGATATCCTTAAACACTTGGAGGCCTCAGGATGTAAAATTTGGTCCTTAGGAAGCAATCTGTGTATGACTGACTTAACTGCTTTTGTTAGGCTAAAAATTTCAAATTGCTCTGATGGAAACCTTAAAAGAACAGCTTCTTTTTGTGGCTTCTTCATTCCTGTTTGCACATACAGGATACCTGGTGGGCAGAAAGTTAAATCTAGATACAATAGCCAAGAGGTACTGAAACAATATGAGAAGAGATTGTTTTCTTCTGAGGAGTTTTAGCCTTAAGCTCATTAGCTCTTATATTCTGTTTTCAGGACTTCCAGTCTCCATAGGAATTTTTCTTTTCTTTTTGTAGTTTACTTATTAATTTTGAGAGACAGAGTAAGCAGGGGAGAGGCAGCAGGGGGGGGGGGATGGGGAGAATCCCAAGCTGACCCCATATACTCAGTGCTGAGCCTGATGAGGGACTTGAATTTGACAAACTGTGAGATCATGACCTGAGCTGAAATCAAGAGTTCGATGCCCAGCTAGGCCATCCAGGGGCCCCCAGAGGAATTTTCTTGCCCTAGAGAGGGACTGTGATGGGAAACGTGTTCTGATGGAAGCACATATGTCTGTTTGCACATGGGCCCTTAGGTGTGACTTTGGTGGGCGTGTGAGTGGGAACCCCAGAGTGCAGAACAGCACAGCACAGGGATGCTCACTTGCCACCCTTTCCCTGTCAGTGATGGTGGTGAAAAGTGGTGTCCAGGTGGCAAAGTGGGTGTGTGTGAGCCCGAGCTGAGGGGCTGCAGCCCCACGCTGGACGGTAGCGTGAGGGAGAAGTCCACCCGTAGGGAGTTACCGACAGTCTGTAACCACTGCACAAGCAAGGTGCCTCTGAGGAGGAGGTCCCTTTTCCTGCCCGCGGGACTGTTAGATCTCATCACCCCTCCTCCTCCCACTTTAAATGAGAGGCAAGAACACAGAGAACTAGCTCTTTGTGAGTCAGTCACTGAATTCAAGATCCAGACTTGTGAGTGAAACAGCAGCGAGAGCGAGTCCCGTAACCCAGGACAAACTCTCGAGCTCAGAGAGTGAACATGGTTCATGCAGCCTTGAAGAGTCAGAGGGGAGGGGGTTCCATCCTCTGCCTCACAAGGGGACGATGCCCAGGGCAGCAGGGACAATCACTATTTCAACCGAGTCTGACATCAGAGAAACCCATTATGTCGTTAGAAAATCAAACCTAGGGGTACCTGGGTGGCTCAGTCTGTTGTTACGCATCTGACATTTGGTTTAGGCTCAGGTCATAATCTCACAGTTCCTGAGTTCGAGACCCATGACAGGCTCTGTGCTAACAGCACAAAGCCTACTTGGGATCCTCTGTCTCTGTCTCTTTCTGCCTCTCCCCCACTGGTGCTGTCTCTGTCTCTCTCAAAATAAATAAATAAACTTAAAAAAAAAAGTCAAACCTAGTTGGGTGTGCCATGCAGCCAATACTTCCAGCTCACTGAGAAACATGTTACTTTTCAGCCACTTGTTTCAGATGTGTGAGGGCACACTGACGAAGGCCTCCTGGGGAAAGCAGACTGGGAAGGGGATAGGGGAGGAGAGCAGCAAGGAGTGGGAAGCAGGAAGGGGGGAGATTGGGGGGTATGCAGTCAGCTTCCCCCACTCTTACCTGGCTCCTACTTCTGCTATGTGAGGCCGGTGGCGCCCACATGGGCTGCACTGACACATTACCCTCTGGCCCCTCAGGAATGAACCTATTAGTACCACCACCTCTTCCCACAGGAGCAAGCCCAGCTCTCCATGACTCTGTCCTACCCTGGGCTTCTCATGGTCTCCAGTCACAGCCTCTCTTGTGGCCCCCATCCTGTATTCCTTCCTGGTCAGCCCTGGATTCCGGGCCCCACAGGCTCCTAGCAGGGCTCAGCAGACACCGTGGGGATGGGAAAAAGCCCCACCTTCTTCTGGACCTTGGACGAGGCTTGCCCAACACAGCCCCTCCTGCCAAAATTCTCCTGGGTCCTCAGATTCCCAGCCTTGCCCTCCGGCTCTGAAGTACCCTGTGGAAAACCCCACCTGCAGAGAGGTAGGGGCCAGAGGGGATATGTCCTTTCTTGGGTCAGACAGATACTTGTCAAAAGCAAAGCTTGGTCCCTTTAAATGACAAGCCAGCGTCCACTTTCCTGGAAGGAGCTTTTCTGCAATTAACTTAAGTCATGTACCTGCCTGTCTGACTGGCCAGCGTCTAGGGGCTCTGGGAGAAGGCCAGACATCACCTCCTTGGCGGGGACACCTCAAACATTTGCTCTGTTCATTGGCCGTTGCCTTATTAGGAGGCGGGTCTCCTGCTGAAGCCTGTTACCAATTTCCAGGAGGAACTACACGTCTCCTGTTCCCTCTCCCCCACACTCCAGTCAGCCAGGGCTGCTGATCAAATACTCTGATTCCTGTCTCTCTGAACCGCTGGAAGCATGCAGCTCCCAGACAAAGGTTTCCTAGGAACGGAGCTGCCTTAGGATCTGATCAGCAGCCTCTGTTTCTTGCCACCATCTCCTGCCATTTGTGTATCTTTCTTGTGTCCTGAGTAATCTGATGTCTTGATTCTGCTTTGATCTTTTCCCCCTCCAGTTTGCATCTGCTATCATTTGAATGTTTAAGTATAATTTCAAGCAGCTACTGTTTAAACTATTAGGCTTGAGGAAGAAAACACCTTTACTGGGAAAACAGCCATTGGCAGAAAGCCACTTACTTCTAAGGCTGCTGGGTGAGGCAGGTGGGGATTTCTGGGGTCAGGAGTTGTTCCCCCACCCTCCTGTGGGACTCCTGGGGACTAGGTAGGGGGTAGGGTGTGGTGGCTTGCAATTCAGGGGAGGCAGGTGTAATGACCTCAAGAGCTCCCCTCTTGACTGAGCCCCAGCGTGAAGGACGCACGCCTCCATCCAACTGGACATCCAAGTACTTTCCTTCTGAGTCAGCATCCTGCCCTCTAGATGGGGTAGCAGTGGGAGCACCCTGACAAAACAGTTAGATGGGGCCTGGCCAAGAACTAAGCAAGGCATTTAGAACAATTCTGGGGTAAGTAGGTGTCAACATGCTAGGCCACAAGTGCCCAGATATGTGATCAAATATATTTTGGGGTGTTTTATGTGATACTGTTTGGTATGCAACTAACATTTATGTTGCTGACCTCTGAATAAAGCCGACTGCCTTCCAGAATGTGAGTGGGTCTCATATGGGCAGTTGCAAGTCTGAATAGAACAAAAAAACCAATCCTCCCTCAACTAAGAATTCTCTAGTAGATGGCCTCCAGACTCAGATAGGAACACTGGTCCCTTCTGAATCTCCAGCCTCCTGGCCTACCTGCAGATTTAGGACTTCCTAGCTAAGATTATCATGTGAGTCAATCCTTATAATAAGTCTCTACACAGAATACACACACACACACACACACACACACACACACACACACACACACACACACTACTGGTTCTCTTTCTCTGGAGAACCCTTACTCATGCAGCAGTGGTAGTTGGCAGGGCTGACTTTGAAAACCAAACACTTTGAAAACCTCTTTAGGTAGGAACGGTACAGTCTAGAGGTACAGGCTCTTTAGACAAACATAACTCCTCTCCCCGAGATGTCCCAGAGCGCCTCGGACTCTCACCTCTAAAACTGAGGGTAAATCTTAACTTTCCACACGAACCTCTAGGTTCTTACTTCTGGGTCTCCATCTCACTGCAAAAGGCACCCAAAGCCATCCAGACCAGGAGCCTGGACATCCCCCGACCCCAAGCTCCTTCTCCCTCTCCTCCCTCCCAGTCAGTGCCTCATCCTGTCAAATTTACTCTTCCTAAATAGCTCTCAAGTTTGTCCACACCCCTCATGCTGGCTTCCACATCTCTCTGCTGAACGCAGGGAACACCTCCTCGAGGGTTGGTCACACCACCACCAGCCACCCCCACTTTGGCGACACTGTGTGATCTTTCTAAACATGAGTCAGACTATTGCAAACCCTAGATTCCTCCCCATGGGGGAGAGCCTGTGCTCCCAAACCTGACTTTCGAGGTCTAGCCCTGGTTTGGCCAGAGCCCCTTCTCAAACTCAGATCTTGGTACATTTCTCTGCCTCAACCTCCATGCTGGGCGAAGCATCGGTCGGCTTGGGGCTCCACCATTTTGGATTCACACATTACCCTTGGCCCAGAAGACCCTTCCCTTACTCTTTGCCTAACTCATTTCTACTCATCATTTAATACTCAGCCAGGATGGAACCTCCTCCAGGAGGCCTACCAGGTTCCTTCTGTAACAGACTCATCAGCCTGGTTTACGTGTTTCTCCATTATGAGCACCCCAACGGCAAGGACCACATGACACTCTTCTTGAGTCCCCAGCCTCTAAAGTAAACCTGGCACACAGTAGGTGCTCAGCAGTATTTCTCAAATAAATGAAAGGCTCTGTTGTTAACACTGGCCAAGTTAAGAATAGCCCAGACACAAGAATCCCAGGTTTTCCTATCAAATCCTGAAACATAACCTTGACCCAGAAAATGCTGAGGGAAGGACCACCACTTTACTTGCCCTGGGAATGTGAACAAACAGGTGGGGTGAAGTTTAGGGCATACCCTGGTGTTGCTCACGGGTTCCTGAGTGAGAGGCCCTTTCCCTGATCACGCCACTCTGAGCCCCTTCTCCAAGACTGCCATCTTGGGCTGTCCAACTGGTTCCTGGACCCCCAGAACCCAACTGGTCAGGGGCTCAACCTTTCTGTCCACTCGCTCCTCTGAGGTGAGCTACACATGGCTCCCAGCTGGGCCGGACCAAGGCAGTGACTAGGTGTTGCTTACTGTGAAGTCTTTCGCATTTTTTACTTATAAAAATGATTACATCTACAGAAGGCATGGCTTAGAGTGAGCCAAGATAACACAAGAACAAAGGTTTTCAAAAAACATCACCATTCTTTTGTTGAGGCAAGAGTGGCCAACAGCAAGGTGGCCAACAGCAAGGTGACATACAAAAAAGTTGCCTTCGGAAGAGAAATGTGAACAAAGACACAATCTGCCAGGCTGCTGAACAAGAGTCATGGGGGGCTTTCACAATCAGATGATTTTCAAGGCTTGCTTTCTTCTATTAATTACACAAATCATTATACACATAAGAGGTATAGCAGAGCAGGAGAAGCAAAGAGCATGTGTTAAATGAGACAGGCGCAAGTGTGAGTGACAGCTCTCCCCTCCTTGTTCTTGGGCAAGTCACTAAACCTCTCTGACCTTGGGGTCCGCCTCTGACAAGCTGGCATAATAAAACTCCTTGTCCTGAAGGGCTTTTGTACAACTGAATGCAATCTGGTCTATATAGTACCCAGCACTGGGCCTGGCAGATAGCATGGGCTTTTAACGTGAGTTCTTACCCTGTTCTCTGTTCCCAGCTGATTTCTGGTCTCTGAAAAAGGGTGGGATGTGTAACATCACAATAAATGCTGCAAATACTGAATTGTAATCATAGCCAACTGAGACCCTGTGAAACTCTACCCAAAGGAAGCCTGGAGGTGTCTCTCCCCAACCTTCTAGTCAGACATGTTCAAGGGTGCACCTTGCTTCCTGCTAACTGTCTCTCTAAATTAGCGTGTGCTCTCCTGCTGGCATTTCTCATAGGAGACAAACCCCATTTCCCAGCAGTGGGCCTTGTTTGCCTTTTCTAGAGATTCTTCTCTTCATTAGGTCTTCCTGAGACCCACAAGGGTTTGCCCTGAGATCCTCAAGACTTTTTAAAATGGAACATTTGTTCCTTTAAAATTGTGAGGAGTGCTTCTTGAGACAAGCCTGGCATGTAAATAAGGTCTTCATGCAGCTAATGCAGCAGGGAATGGGGAGGGGATATTGGTAAGAAAGAACAGAGACTGAGGTAGAGACAGAGAAAGGAGCAATCAGGAAGCGCAGCAGGTTGTCTGTACCCTGGTGGAGAGTGGGCACTCCCCTTGTGGGGCGGTCACCTCCCATATTCACATGGTGCCGGTCACTAAGGTTTAAAGAGTGAATGTGTGTGAATATGATTCACTTCACTGAAAGAACCAGCCGTGACAGTCTTTGATGTCCGTGGGAAAGCGACATTCTATCCTTTTCCTTTTAGGGGAAGATCACTTTTATGCACACATTTTCTGGTAAGTTGCATGTGGTGAGTCTTAAGAGTCTCTAACAGTGAAGCCGAATTAAGTATTTCCACCTGCTGCTGCCCTCCCCTACATCTTGTTGGCTGAGTCTGGGGCATTCTGCTACGTTCACATCAAGCCCCCTGGCCCCTCCTCCCCTGCCCCGAGAGAGGCCCCTCCATCTGCGGGAGGGGTGGCTGGCACACAGTGACAGAGGAAGTCAGCTCACAGGTCTCACTTAGCAGCTCCGTAACTGGGCAAGTTATTTAGCCTCTCTTTGCCCCTAAAGTGAAATGCCAGTTGGGAGAATTATAGGAATTAATGCCCATAAAGCATCCAGTATGGGCTAGGAGCCTGGCAGGCACTCAATGAATGGTGGCCACCCTAATGGCGAGCCTACCCTGATGGCTACTGGCTCCCTTTTCTCCTGTGCATGGCTACATCATGATGGCCCCACCTGTCTTCAGGGTCTAATCTCTACCTCTACCTCCCAAGATAGGTCAGACCTTTTGCCTTCTTAGCTTTTTTCTGTCAACACAGCTCAACTCTTACTCATTCCTTGCTTGTCAATCAACAACATATTTTGATCAGGACATCAGAATCAAGAGTCCAGGCCACATCACTGTCACACTGACATGTTTCATTCATAAGAGCTTGTTGCTCGAGGAGGATACCCTGTAACATGTTGGAGTATTCTTCTATTCCAGTTACAAACCCAAGCAAGCTTCCTGGAAGGGGGGGCACACTTCACCCACCATGATGAAGGCACGGGAGGGAGGCCCAATCTTAGGGTAGGTCACCTCACTCAAGGGCTGATCCCACCTGCAGTCTCTGGCCTCAATAGCAAAGGCAGGAGAAAGCCGCCCAGGTGTGGCTGGGAACAACCTGGAACACTTGTTTGGGGGCCAGGATTGGGTTCCTTCTGGACAAGAAGGATGGATTTACTGGAAAATTGCTTAGTTGAGCTGATGTATGCTTTTTAACACACTATAGGCAAGAATTATGGAGGATGTGTTGAAATCTCCAGAAGGGAGTCAAAGAGATTAGCTGCATTTAACTTCTTCATTCAGTCTTTGCCATTGTGGGCAACTATGTTTAAAACAATCATTTAGACTTTTCATGTAAGGAGTCCCTAGCTCACCTCTAGGCTGTGAGTACCATGACCTTCCTCTTCCCCAAATTTGACTTGTCCCTAGATTGATGGGGACATCTTTCAGTATGTTTTTTTTTCCAGCCAAGAATACATGGGTGGTATGTTATGTGAGCCTCTGCCCATCACAGAATCCTTTCTGTTACTTCCACACAGGGATCATTATTTGAAGAATGTAGAATTATCACCTCAAAACTCTACAGATGTTCTCCATTTCCGTCTTGATTCTTAATTCTGCAGGAAGTCTAAGACCAGTTGTTTTTCTTTCTTCCTTTATAGAAGACCACATTTTTCTCTCTGCCTGGTCACTGCAAATGTATGTGAAAAAATTTTTTTGAAATCCTGAAATTTTAGCAGTTTCATTTGGACTTATTTTAGGAATCTTTCAGCTCAGGGCAATTTAAAAAACAATCTTTCATCACTTACTGTGTCCCTTTGATTTGCTCTGGGGTCTTTAAGAAGACCGATGACCAAAAGCTAAACTTTTATCCCTGTACTACCTACCTATCATCTTTTCTCACATTATTATTCTTTACTTTTTTATTTCCTTTTTCTATGCATTCTGACAGACATTTTCAGGTTTTTCCTCTCCCTGTGGGGGAACAACTGTTTGATTTCTGCATTGTTAATCTTCCCCTTCACTGCTTGAAGCAAAGGGGCACTTTGGCTCCAGTATTCCAGATTCTATATAGTCTTTCTTTATCTCCTTCAGCTTCCATTTCATTTTTGGCTGTGGCTCAGCCAATTTATAATCCCATTTCAGGGTTCATGTTTTCTTGAATTGAGAGAACACAGTTGCTGTCTACTGGGCTTCTGGTTTTTTGTTTTTTTGTAATAATTTCCCCCTTTCTTTACATCCTGAGAGAGCTATGCCTCTCCTGTGCAGCTGAAGTCAATTTCTCTTTCATTCTTGTTCAGGCAGGTCTGTCCATCTTCACCTCCATTCCCTCTTGTCCCAGCCTTGGCAAGACTGTCCAGATTGTTCACGGTCATCGACACAAAGTGTCAGCACTCGGGGTCTAGGGGCTGGTCATGGCTTCCCTGTGACCATTACTTGTTGCTGAACAGTTGAGAGATTCCCTTGAAAGTCTGGAGTTCTGGGCAGAAACGACAACTAACAAACTCTGCATGTAACTGGGATGATGTGTTGCTGATCCTTTCTGCTACTGTGCCCCCTGCTACCCTGTGTCCTGGGATGTCCCCTTTCAAATCTTCTCCTCACTCTGGGCTATTCCTCCTTCCACAGCTCTGCATACACCTCTTCCTCAGTCCTATGTTCCTGATAACCACCACTCATCAGGAAAGATTCGGCTACCAGGCACACCATATCCTCCTTCATGTGTCTCTCATCTAGGGTTCCTGAAATCACTGAACAGGCTTGGATGGGGATAGGCCTACAAGAGTGCACACAGAACTGGGTATAAGTGAAGTGCTTTGTAAAACCCCACAAAAAAGACCTTGGGTTTGTTACATTTGAATGGAAATAGGAGTCACTGGGTGAACCACAGAGCATGGTGGGGAGGAGAAGGAAAAAGCAAAGGGAGAAGGGAGGAAGAGAGAGGCAAGGAGGTAGAGAGAGAGAGAGAGAGAGGGAGGGAGGGAGGGAATGAGGTATGGATGGAGACATCATAGAAAGCCCATCAGAATGAGTGGGGCAGGCTTGGGCTCACAGAGGTACCTGCAGGACCACTGGGGACCAGGTCTGCAGGTCACAGCTTTGTAATCAAAATGGGTGGAGATGGGGCGCCTGGGTGGCTCATTCAGTTGAGCGTCTGACTTTGGCTCAGATCATTATCTCATGGTTCATGGGTTGGAGCCCCATATCAGGCTCTGTGCTGACAGCTCAGAGGCTGGAGCCTGCTTTGCATTCTGTCTTTCTCTCTCTCTCTCTGCCCCTCCCTCACTTGTGCTCTGTCTCTCTTCCTCAAAAATAAACAATGAAAAACTTTTTAAAGATAGGTGGGAATGGGCTACAAGACAATCAGTAGAGAAGATCCCTAAGGAAGACAAGTGGACAGATATGCCTGTCCAGAGGTCACTGGATGTACCCCTACTTCAGCTACAAAGAGAAAGGAATCTTTCTGACCCCCTGCTTCTAATAAGTGGGCAGAGTTCATTGTATCTGATGATTTTAATTTCCTGCAAGCAAAGCAATTTTACTAGTTTCATTTAGAGGAGCTTTTCCAAAGTAGTTTCATTCTGATTACCTTCATTAATGAGCGATCAAAATGCATCAAAGCAGAAGAGAACACGAGAAGAAGAAAGGCACAGGACAGCACTTACCAGGACAAGGTGCCCACATGCTGTCACTGTGAAGCTGTGACTTCCCTCACTAGCCACCCTCATTAGTGTTCTAGGCACCGCTCTCCTGTGGCATCTGGCAAAGGGTTGGGCACCAGTTCACCCATGATAGGAACCATGGGCAGTTCCTCGGGCTCCAGATGTGACAGAGAGCTGGGCTTTGGCTTTCTATAGCTCCATCCCTTGGCTCTCCAGATTGAGGACTCAACTCCACAGGCTGAGTGTTGGATGTGGGCATGCATTCAATGATGTAATTCCCATTTTTTCACTTGGGGACCTCAAAGCGATTGCATTTATGCACATACTCTCTGCTGGTGGAGATGGGCAGTCACCTTCCCGTTCCTGGGCTACTGCGTCCACCTGCCCCCCAACTCCCTTGATTTACTTCAGTTAATGTGATACAAGGGTAAATGCTCCTCCCAAATTGGGCCGATGCTTCCCTATTCAGAAGAGTAGGCAGGGAACCTGGGCATCCATGATAGCTGCAGGGGTGAGGGGTGAGACAGGGAGGGTCAACCACTGAGAAGTAGTGACTCCAGACCCCTGCTTACCTCCTGCACCATTCTCCCCGCCACTGGCCCCCTCAGCAACTTCCATCATCAGGTAAGAGAAGAACCCAAAAAGGGTTCCATGTGCACCGAAGAGCACATAAGCTCTTCCCCTCAGCCTGTTAGTAAGCAGAAAACACTTGCAGCCGGGGGCCCCGAGTCAACATATTTGAGTTGTGGTTGATCTGACAGCTGCTGAGTTTGTCACACAGATAATTAGATAAACTGTTTGAGCACATAGATTCAATATGCAGTGTTGTTTAGCGGCTGCTACCCAGGGCCTTGATCTTAATTGAAGGCGCAATAGGTGAGAGCCTGAAAGAAGTCCCAAATCAACTTCTTCTCGCTCCAGTAATTAAACATTTGACTCCTGATCATCACCCAGAGCCTCCTCAGGGTTGGCCAGTGGCTCCACGATGTGGTTCTAAGTGGCTGGAGAGACAATGGCACCTCTTCTCTCTAGGCAGGGCCTTCCTCAAGCAGCCTGCTGGAGAGAAGCTTGGGGAAGAGGAAGATCCATGATGCCCTCTCCTCTGCCTCCTTCTCCCTCCTTTCCTTGTGTTCCCTCAACCCCCTGATGCTCCCCCACCACAGAGAACCCAACACATCTTTGGGCATGTCAATAAATCCAGCCTTTCCTTTGCTGGGACCCTCTGATGTGTACGGCATGAAACGCCTCTAACTGGGGCTTCCCATTCTCTCACTTGGGGACCTTTCAGGGATTGCATATATCCTATTTAACATATAATCATCAATTTGTGTGTTCATCAAAAAAAAAAAATGAATGGAACATCTCTGAGTGCTAGAAAGGTAAATCATATTTCCTCACATGTAAGGATACCCAGGAGAGTGGGAAGATAAGCAGGCTGACAAGAAGCTATAAAAGAAGGAGGCCCCTACTTTTGGAAGAAGTTCTGATGGCACCTTGGTCAGCCTGGGGCTCACAGGAAATCCCTGGGATCATGGGTTTTATTCAGGTGAAGGAGGAACTTAGAGATGTTTGGCAGCCCCTGGGCAGGTCGTCTCTTCCAGCCACAGTACAACCCACACAGCTTTCAGTGGTGGCAGTGAATAGGATGGTGCCCTCGAGGCCACTCACTGGTGGGCATGGCCGAATAATTAGAAAGGCAATAGAGAATAGTGGTTAAGAGCTTGGGCTTCCAGCGGCCAATGAGGCTCCTGTGACTTCCACTCGGATATCTCTTGCCTTCCTCAGCCCGTTCCCTCCTTGCTGATCCCCAGATATGCCGGGTAGGCTCTCACCTCAGGATCCTTGCATTGGCCGCTCCTTCTTCCAGATTTTCAAATAGCTCACTCCCTAGTCTCCCAACCTCCTTCAGGTATTGGCTTAGATGTCTCTTCTCATATTAGAAGCTCTCACCAACTCCTGTGCCTCCTTTTCTCCTCCATGGCACTTGTCACCATCTGAAACACTTCATCTCTTACTTAGGATAAGAGACCACATGTGCCACAATGGCAGGAATCACTTCTGTTTTGTGTTCTGCTGTGTCCCCAGTGCTTGGAATACACCTGACTCACAGGGGGCGCATGGTTGCTGAATGAATGGATGGAAAGGTGAAGGCAGGGGAGGGCCATGGTCAAAGTCACCTCTTGGAAAGCTCGCTCTTAAAGCCATATAGAAGGTGGGGATGAAGAAATATCTGGCCAGGAAGTGGGAGAGCAGATAGGGGATCACAGAGGTTGTGCAGGTGAGGATGGATGTGAGTGGTAACAGAAGATGTAGAGAAGAAGGGGCAGAGCTAAGAAGTTAGTTATAAAGAAGTTGGGGCGCCTGGGTGGCTCAGTTGGTTAAGTGTCGGACTCTTGATCTCAGCTCAGGTCATGATCTCACAGTATGTGGGATCAAGCCCCACATCGGGCTCTGTGTTGATAGTGTAGAGCCTGCTTGGGATTCTCTCTCTGCATCTCCCTCTCTCTCAAAATAAATAAACTTAAAAAAAGAAATCATAAAGAAGTAACTTTGGTGGGGTTTTATGGGGTGGGGATTCAGCTGCAAGGAGGCAGCAGTCTCTTGGGGTCCAGTCCTCTGGAAGATGAAGAGGTTGTCGCTATCATTGAGAGAGATGCTGTGCCAGGTATGGGGATGTTAGGGACAGAGGGAGCGAAGAGGTTGGGAGTTTATTCAGTAAGCACTGAACTTGAGGTGGCTGTGGGCCTTTGGGGAGGAATCCCTGCAAATGAAATGTGGAGGAGAGGTCAGGGGTGAAGATACAGTCGGGTCTTACTTGCATAGGAGGCAGGGCAAGAATAGTGAGGGGGTGCAAAGGAAAGAGAAGAGGGCTGAGGGGGGCTCAGAGAGAACCACGTGTGAAAGCCAGTGGGGAGGCAGGAGCCTGTTGGGAATGGCAGGAGAAAGAACATGATGCCACCGTGGGACGGATGCGCTGACAGCAGGCCTGGACGGTGCCATCTGGACTTGGCATCTAGGCCATGCTGACTGTAATGGGGATGGAAGCCAGTGTGGACCTGCTGGGAGGAGTGTGGGGGTACTGGGGCAGTGGAGGCACTCAGTGCGGGGAGCGCATGAGTGAGTGTAGAGAAGGGAGGGGGCAATATGAACTCGTGTCTACAGGGATGCCGGGATGGGGGGAACACCTGGAGCTGGCCAAGGTGACTGAGGAGGGGTTGGATATGTGAGGGAGGGGTGTCAAGAAAAGGCAGGAAACAATGTGAGGGCCTCAGAGGCTGCGGCTCGTTTCCATAAGCGAAATCGATATGGTGCGAGACTTTCTCAGCTCAGTAACTTATTAGCAATTTTTAATTACTGGAATGTAATTAATTCATCCAAAGCACAGCCGTTCTGTGAAGCACACCACACATGCTGCACTGATAACATTCTTGCACGTTTGTGGGGTGCTCACACCAAGGCGTTTTCTTGCATAAAACCTAGAGGAAATCTCCTGAGAACACGCACGTTTGTGAGAAGCTGTGTTTCTTGATGGTGGAAGCAGATAGGAGAAACGGATGACTGAGCTCCCAGGGCCGCTGCCCTGGGTGGGGGGTGGGGAGACCTGCAGCTCAGGCACCCCCAAGTGCTTGCACTGGTGAGGGCAGAATCTATGGGGAAGGCTATGAAACAGGGGACAGTCCGTGAAGATCCTCACTTGTCCTTGATGTCTTGGGGGGGGGGGGTGTGACTTACTAGAGCAGCCCCCACATACTGGCCCAGGGAGTCAGAGTGCTGGGGGCCGGAGGTGGACCTCTCTTTTGGCTGTCAATTCCACAAGGTCAGACCCAGAGTCCTGATCATACAGGTGTCCTCAGGTCCAGCACAGCCTTGGCACCCAGGGGACAGTTGATAATGCCTGTGAAGCTGGGTGGCTTGGCAGAGAATGACAGCACTTCCTGTGTGGAGCTCAAAGCAAAGGCCAGAATGGGCACTGGGTGCACAGAGATTACTCTGCAGGGTGGGAAGAGCAGTAGCGGCCTCAGGTCAGAATGTGGGTGGGACCAGGAGTGGAAGAGCAATGTGAAGAAATTGGAAATGGGAAAGGGGCTTTGGAGAGAAAGTGGAGGCCAGCGCCAAAGTCATACACATGGCCAAAATGCCAGGAAGGACCTTCAGGTTGGGGTTAGAGGCTCTGTGGGTTTGTCCTTGGGCTCTCCCAGCAGCCTCTGGGTGATACTGAGTTCCCAATCCTTCCTCCCAGGGGAGAGAATGGTCTGGTGCCGTGATGTCAGAGGTCCCACGAGTTTGACACCACTGAGCCCAGCTTTCCCGGAGTAGCTGTGGCCTGGGCTTCTTGCTGAGCTGGGCAATAACCGTGCCTCCCCTCCCACCCCTCCAGCCTCAGTCCAGGAGCGCCCAGGCCTTCCCCATGGACCAAGCCTCCTGAGCCTTCCATCTCAGCACCAGGAGGTCTCCAGGGTAAAAGGGCAGAGCAAGTGCATGTGCTGTGAATGTGCCTTGCCAGGGCAGACAGTGTGGAAGCTGTGGGTGCTTCTGAAGGGTGGGCTGCAGAGGTGTGGCAGATCCTAGGGAACCTTCAGTAGACGCCGGCCTTCTCTGGGTCTCAGTGTCCCTGTCTAGAGAATGGGAAAGTTGGAGCGGCTCATCAGACACACAGTCTTCTTGGGCGCAAGCTGCCTGGCCAGGCGCGCGGGCCTATCTCAGCACACCTTCCTCACGAGTGTGCCTTTTTCCAGTGTGACCCGTGCTCCCCAGGACCTGCATTTGAGTTCTTGGCTCTTCCCTGCAGGTACCCCATGCCTGCACCCCTAGGACGCCTTCGCGCCCTCACCCACCCTTGGAGACGCACCTCACCCTCTCTTCCCGAGACGTGCCCCTTCTCACCCTTGGGCAGACGAATCCCTCCCTGAGGTTCAGCCAGCAGTTTCCAAAAGCCTTTCAAAAAACCCCCCCAGACCCAGAATTGGGGGCTACTGGAGCTCCTTTTGCATCTCTACTCTCTAGGTGAGTTTAAGGGATTCATTACATCTGTTTCTAGAACAGCAAGGCAGCTGGCGAAGCTGAGTTTAGTTTGATCATCTGGAGCTCAAATTCTTGCCATTCATTAAATACCTATGGAGAACCACTGATCTTCTCTCTCCTCATTCACAGAGGCACCCACAGCCCCGGGCGCTCAGCTCCTACACAGCGCTGCACGCGGGCTGCAGTAGCCCCTCAGCTGTGTCCCAACGCTGGCAAGAGCATCACCATCACCCTGACCCCGCTTACAGGAGGGAGCGCACTCGGACCGGCACTACAGGTTACTGGCTCCCAGCACTGTGTGAGGTAGGTACCACCATCATTCGTGTTTTTGACAGATGGGGTAAGTGAGGCACAGAGAGTTTAATGTGCCTTGTCGAACGAGGTGGCCCCAGAACTGATCTCAGGCCAGTTCCTTTGAGCCTGTGCCACATTGCTCCCCCAACCTGGGCCTCCCTGTGACGCTCTCACAATGCTCTTGCTCAGGCCTTGGCCCCCCCTCCCCCTCCCCTCCACCTCCCATCCTGCCCTGCCAGCAGGGTTCTGTTCTAACAGAGTGAGACCAAAGGCTGAGGCACAAGAGTAGCTCTCCCAGGCAGGGCAGAAAAGACTTGCAAAAAAGTATGGAAATGCCCTGGAGGTAGTGAGACCTAATTTAAGTTCCTAAAGCAACAAGATTCAAAGTAACAACAATAACACAACAAGAAGAAGAAAAGAAAAAAGAAGTGCTTTGGCAGCAAGATCTATCTGCTGGGCCTTGCAACAAAAGGTTGGGTTTTGATTGCCCCATTGTGTTAGTAACACTTACAGAAAAGATTTGTTAGTGACCCTGCTTACATTTAAACATGTTTAGATTTTTGGTTAAAATTTTTGTAAATTTTTGTACATTTTAAAAATTGAGAGATAGAGAGACAGAGAACAAGTTGGGGAGGGGCAGAGAGACAGGGAGACACAGGATCCAAAGCAGGCTCCAGGCTCTGAGCTGTTAGCACAGAGCCCGACGAGGGACTTGAACCCACAAACCGCAAGGTCATGACCTGAGCCGAAGTCGGACACTTAACTGACTGAGCCATCCAGGTGCCCCCAAAATTTTGATTTTTAAATGTATGTTTAAATTCTGGGTTAAAATTGGAAATCATTTCCTCTGCTTTCAAGAGCCTGGGATGTCTCCTCTGAAGCACCAAAATGCACGTTAAAACACCATACAGGATGAGGAATCTTAAGATCCATTTAGAACAGCAGCCCTAACAGGCTTCTTTCTTCCATAATTTCATGGTTTGTTTGGAAAACTGCCCAACTATGACACTGTATCATCTGGGATAATACAGCCTTGGCGTAGTGAGTGACGGCTGAAAGGCAAGCTTGTGTTCTCGAACAGCGCAAGAGATACGGTGTGCATTCGAAACTGAGACAGAAAAACAATTTTAAAAGTGCCAACTGGTACACAACACCATGTCATAACATAAAACACAAAGTCTAAAGAAGTTAAAGTTACAGAGCAGTCCACCACCTATCGTGGTAGTCTCTGCTGGTATTTGGTGCTGAGGACAAATGTGACTCTGGGCCCCAAGAAGAAAGAGATAGGACATCCTGTATCCTTCTGTCCCCCTGGTTTTTGGCAAGAGAGACCCTGCCTGGGATGTCCAGGAACTGGTATTAAAAGCTACAAATATGAGCTGAAGCGATGCTTTTGAGTTCAGTTTTGCTTTTCTCAAATGCTAATGATCCCTAAAATGATGTTATATTTCATTCCGCATTCAAAAGGAATTCCATTGCCATAGCAACCAGAATGTGATACCACAAGTTTTCTTGAAAACGGGGCTTAGAATATCGCCTCTCCTCCCCTGTGGTGCACGAGGGCCCTGGTCCCCATGCAGTCCTCAGGAGAACCCAGCCCTCCACACCACCACCACCAAGGGTGCAGGGGCCTGCACGGAGGGTGCGCTCCAAACTGCGGCCCCTTGGAATCTACCACCATCTTCCCCTTTCTCTCCCTGCTCCGGCGCCATGAGGAGCGTCCTAAGACAGGCTTCTGGGGTGCAAATAAAACTGGAAAATGAAGTTAGAACTTCTCTTTGTAAAGATTGGTAGGAAAAGAGAATGGAACATGGGTGAATTTAGAATTTCTGTTTACATGAAAAAGGAAGGTGTTTTTCAGTTTCCTCCATCAACAACTCCCTGGAAATTAGGGACAAAAGACAAATTGTCATCGGTGGAGCTGAAGATGGCATTAATATTCTACTGCTACCCTGGGGTTACCCCCTCTCCTTCCTTCTAAGATTCTCCCTCCCCAGCCCTCTGTCACTCTGTTTCCTCCCATTCCCCTTTGGAACCATGGCTCTGGTGAAGGCGGAGAAGTGCTCACCCAGAGCCCCCTCCCTAGAGCCGGCCTGCCTTCCATCCCTGCCAAGGCCCTGTGGTTACTGAACAGGTCTTCACCGTTTGCCGGGCACTCCCTGTGGAAGTGCTAGAGGAGAGAGTCAGTCTGGAGTTCCCATTCCTAGGACTGGAGCTGATCTGAGCAGGAAGCAGAAAAACCTCCTCCATGGGATCCAGACCCAGAGGGGAGTCCTGATTCCAAGGAGGCATCTCCAGGACAGCACAGGACCTGATCCTCAGCACCTTCCTCCCCAGTTCTACCCACCAGCAAGCCATGGAGGCCCCATACCTGCTGGGCAGGGCCCTGTTCCTGCCTCTGTGCTCCCTGCATGGTCTCTTCCTCTCCCTGCTCTAGGTCTGAGGTCACACTGGATTAAAAGATGATGACAGGTGTCATTAAAACACAACACCTATGATGCGTCTGCCATATGCTATATGGTTCCTGTGTAGCATCTCCTTTACTTTTCTCCATAGAGCAGGTGGTACTGCCAAAAGCCCCATTTTACATCAATAGTCCCATTTTACAGCAAAAAGAAAGGCCCAGAGAAGTAGAGTGATGTGCCCAAGATCACACAGCCAGAAAATGGCAGAGCTGGGCTGCCCCAGGTCTCTCTGGGAGCCTGGTGCTACCGCTGTCTTCCAGGCAGGTCTTCACAAAATCTCTGTAAAACCTCAATGAATCAGAAGGATTCGGTGGATATGTTCCATTAGCATGAAGCAGAACCAAGCCCTGATCTGCTTGCACTGGCTGCCCCCCACCCTTTCCAGCTCTCCCCCATCATCCTGCACTGAGGCAGGTTTCATGGTGGTTGTTTTTCTCTGGCACGACATGAGAAATGCTGTTTGAATAACCAATGGTGAGGGAGGCTGGGCATACTCTGATGCAGAAATAAAAACCTTTAGAAAGATGCAATTTGGGGATATTGGAAACCGGAGAACGGAACATCAGTCTATAAAATTCAACACGGCCAATAAAGCTGGAGCAAGTGGTCAAGTGTTTTAGTGCTCACAGGGCTGTGGAATCAGCAGGCACAAGGCTGGGCAGAGCTTTCAGACCAGGGACATTTTTCCTGGACTCATTTTGGCCTCATTTCCATAATGTGCCTCATGATTTCTGAAGCACCTCAGCATTAGCGTCCTAAGCACAGCCATGAAAGCGTCCGAGACTATTCTCTTCACAGGAGAAACTCGACCTACTGGAGTCCCGTCTATTCTAGGACACGTCCCTCCCGCACTCCCTCTGCCACAGCCCATGTGTAAAAGTTGGAAAGTGGCCCTCTATGTGGCAGCAGACAGCACAGGCAGTGGATGCTGCAGGTCAACAGACCTGTGCTTCACCACTGAGAATGCCCTGATGTCCTGGTTGCACCACTGTGGCCTTGGGGCCTGTAGGGAGAGCTCAGAGTTCTGGCCCTCCCCGCTCTGGGTACCCAGGAGGCTCAGCTGCCCTTTTCCATCTGTGTTGTAGGCACGTGCTGGGTTCCCTTGTGAGCATTCTCTTCCCCTCCCTGCCCTATCCCAAGCATGCGCCTCGATTCTCCTCTCCAAGGAGCCTCTTCTAAAGGCTGGGGGTCTCTGAAGGTGGACACACAGAAACATGCATCATCGAAATGCCGCTGCTGCTTCTATCCTTTGGCTAAGGCTCCAGACTCCCTCTTTCTCTCCTGCCTTTACACATTCAACCTCCAGACACAGCACCCAGGCCCTTTGTCAAAAGGGCATTAGAAGATCCATCTTCAAATCCAAAAGCAAAAGAGCAAGGAGGCATCTTCCTACCTTTAAGGAAGCAGTCCTTGCTGTGGACGATGATGATCTTCTTCCCTAGCAGGCAAGCGGCACGGTGGAGCTCACAGTGGTTCTCATAAAACCTCCCATCGGAGCCGCACACGGGCATGTAGCTGGGCCTGCATGCCTCCAGGCACCGGCATTCAGGCTCCCCTGTTTCTCTGCTGAGCATGCACCTGCTCCCACGGCTGCAGAACTTCTTCCCACAGGATGCTGGCAGTCCATCGTGGCCAGAAAGTCCTGCCAAATACACAGACACAGAGGGTCAGCTGCAAGCATTCAGTAGTGGGGGTCATGGGCTTCCTTTGTGGTTCCATTTTCCATGAAGCCAAGGCCTGGGGGCTCAGGGTACCCAAAAAAGTCTTTGCCCCACTGACAGGAGGTGGCCACGGATGCCAAGAGCAGCACTCTGCTGTACTGAATTCAGACTTTATGGCTGGTCCATACCTAGCATCTCAGGCATGACCCCTGCCCATCCCAGGAGTGAAGAGTCATCAGGACCACATGGCAGTAGCAAAGTGCCAGTGGACCCTGCCAACTGAGAGGAGGATGGCTTGCCAAAAGGTAGAGGCTTGAGTCACAGCTCTCATAACCTCAGGACAGGGAAAGATCCGATGTGAGGCTGAGTTTTTGTAAAGGGGCAGAGTGGGGAGGGGAAGGATACCAAGGAGTGATTCTAGGAGACCTAGAAGTTTGGTCACATATGTTAGGCACTGGGGAGCTATCACAGAGGCTAGGGGGTCAGCATGGAGGAAGAAAGGAGAAAATGGTACTCTAAGTGTTTGGGATGGGGGGCAGCCACAGCAGGGAGGCTGGAGGTTGACCTTTCTCTCTATAGACAATGTGCTTCTCTAGGATATGCATCACCAGCAGTGGGACCAGCAGCCTTTCTCTACTTCCCAGTCCTTTCTAGCACAGAGCACAAAGCTGCAGCAAGGACAGGAAGGCTAAGACCCTGGGAAGGGTGGCCGCCATGCTGCTGGGTGTCCCCTGCACCCAACATATGAGCACAGTGATGTGAGGCAGTGCTGCTGGAGCCCATACATCCAAGTAGGCAGGGCAGCTGGTAGAGCATCTTAGTTTTTTAATGTTTATTTATTTTGAGAGAGAGAGGGACAGTGCATGAGCAGGGGAGGAGCAGAAATAGAAAGAGCCACAGAATATGAAGAAGGCTCCAGGCTCCAGGCTCCAAGCTGTCAGCAAAGAGCCTGATGCAGGGTTCAAACTCACAAACTGTGAGATCATGACCTGAGCTGAAGTCAGACGCTTAACCGAATGTACCACCCAGATGCCCCTCCTAGAGCATCTTATTGCTTAGGCTAATGGCTAGGCAAGCGCCCCCAAATGACATTCCACTGCATTAGAGGAGCCTGGAAAATTAGATGATTGCCGTGGAGCATTAATGGCAGCAAGCAGAAGTTGAAAATAAAAAAAAGGGAAATCAAAATAGAAATAATTAAAACACAATTTAGATTTTGTGGCCACAGAAGCCTTTGTTTTCAAGTCTTAACAAAATCTTCAGAATACTCAGTGAGAAAGAATGGCCCCTGAGGTCAACACTGAACCTTTGGCCCCAACTCTGATCCCAGGAGATTAAAATGTCTGAGGGAAAAAGAACCTTCTTTTTCTTGTTTTTGGTTAAGCCTGCTTTTCATCATTCTAGATTTGAAAGGAAAGAAATCAGTTATCAATAGATTAGCTGCTTGATTCAATAATTCATTTAAATTCTTCCAGCCTTGGCAAGCTAAGAAATATTGACTTTTTCTTGAATCATAATAAACTAGAAGGTCAAAATATCTCTGAGCAGTAAAAGTGTGGATCCTAAGCAGGCACGTGAATCTCCTTTATCCACTTGGCTGATGTTTGCATGTCACGGTGGAGGCTCGGCGGCATTCATCAGCTCCAGTGCACATCTTTCTGTCAAGGTTGACAGGCAGAGGGGAGCTGAGGGTGCTTGGCAGTGGGAGGCCCTGGGCTGGAGGCCCTCTACCCACCGTGTTGATAGCTGCTTTGCCACAGAGTATGTTTGATTAGCATGATTCTCCTGGGTGGCTGCAAATGGGTTACCCTGGAAAACGCTGGAAGCTACTAGAAGAAACTAATACGGCTCTAAAAATACCAGCCTTTGTTTCTTTCCCGAGACGGCCAGGGCACAAAGCATTGCCGTTGAAACACCGTTTTAATAAACTTCCTTGTGTGATGGGAAGGGCAACCACTAATTGCCCCAGTTTGAAGCACAGCCAATGTTTCTAAGTGTCTGGCCTCTCAGTTCCTGCTTGAGGGCATTTGCCCTGGTTCTGCTGCTCCCCTCAGACTGTGCTCACTTTCCAGCTAACTCAGCTCCAACTACTCACCCCTGGGGTCCCTTGCCTCTCTGAGATGCTCCCTGACAGTGCAAGCCTGAGCACACCTCCTCTGGATTCCCTTCTCGAGAATGTCTGTGCCACTGTGTGGATGAGAGAAGCCCTACAATGATGGGGCCTTTGTCCTCGCGCAGCCCTGGACACCTGGGCTTTAAGAAACACAGTAGTTTTATTTTTATATTTTAAATGTTTATTTATTTTTGAAATAGAGTGTGAGCATGCAGAGAGAGGAGACAAAGGATGTGGAACAGACTCTGCACTGACAGCAGACAGCCCAGTCTGATGTGGGGCTCGAATTCATGAGCCGTGAGATCATGACCTGAGCTGAAGTTGGATGCTCAACCGGCGGAGCCACCCAGGTGCCCCAGAAACAAAGTAGTTTTCAGAGGTGACCTCCTTAACTCTGACTTGGTGCCACTACTCAAACCTCAGGTTAGAGGCTGAGATAGGGAGGGTAGTGGGGGCCCTATGTTCCTGTGGGGGGTCCTTTTGGGGGATGCATCTCCTCTTGCCTCCTCCAGGAGGGCAGGAGGGAAAGTGGAAGGATGGAGGCATCAAGGGTAGACAAAGGTTCATGGAGGTGAGCCTTGTGGGATAAAGGAGACTAGAATCTGAGACTTCAGAGACCACCTAATTCAGCCTAGGCAGTTAAAGCAAAGCCAGCTTGCAGTGGATGGCAGGGCAGAGAGTGGGGACAGAACCCCCTCCACCAGATCCTCTCTCCCCTGAAACACCCACAGGCCCAGAGCACAGTGAGCACCTCTGAGCATCAGCACTGGACACTGTGCCTCCAGTGCCCGTGTATGAGGTGCGACCGAGGCCTCCCTGACAGGCTGTGCTCTGAGGAGTCAGTGTTAAGAAAACACTTGTGCCAACCTGTGCTCACTGAGGTTGTCAAGAACACTCAGATTCTCTCTGACATGGAAATGGGCCGTTGGCAAATATTTGATTTCTAATTATTTGCAATTAAGGCAGAAATAGCTGTACAGTCATGCATCTGCCTTTCCCAGTCTCTGGCCAGCAGCCCCCTCAACGAGCTGGGAATGCCCTGCACAAGGCGGGGCCTGGAATCCTATCCTCAGCTAAGGAAATGCAGACCAAGCGGTGGGTTCCTCACTAAACAAGCCCCTCGTCGCCGCTTCTTCCTTGTTATTAAAAGAGAATGAATTCCCCAGTCCTAGCGGGACTATGATAAAACAGTAATGGGAAAGGTAACCAAGTGAGACCACCAGCAACTGCCTACAGTATTTATGAGGACGACCATGATCCATGAAAAAGATATAATGTGCTTAATTTATAGTCATAAAGAAAGTCATTTACCCAGGTTAGAAACTGATCATCTTACCAAATAAGCTGTTTTTTGACACTAATTAAATTTACCGAACACAGTTAGAAATGGAAAATGTTACATGAAAGTTATGGCAGCAGAGAAATCAGACCATTTGTACCAGTTGGTGCTAGAGACCCCCTCTGTAACTCAGATCAGCAGGGTCCATTTGAACTCAAAGACCTGGGACTGCCATCACCCCCAGCAAAGGTTTAGTTGTGCAGCTTAGGGACAGTGGAAGCCAAGACTGCAGGACCCCGGCCCAGAGATCAGACAGAGGAGGTGGGTCCTTCCACATTCACCTGTTGCAGGGGGTCCCTCCCTTGTCTACTCACCACTGACCACCCACATGGCACCAAAAATTCAGTGATTTTGTTTCCAAACTCTCACTCACTCTCTGTTAACTGGCTTTCTGGCATGAAGTACATCAGTGAGTGCTTCCCTCTCAGGGATGGTGCCCAGTGGCATGTGAGGGGAAAGAAACTAGTTTTGTACTTTGGGATGCTAACTGCCTCAGGCAAGATCATCCAGGGCAGCACTTCTGTCTCAGACCTTGTCCCCGAGGGTGCCTTCTCCATTCTGTTATCTTAGGAGGTCCCCACCCCTCGTCCAGCTAGGGAATAGGGCTGAAATCCTCATTCCCTTATCCCACCCTGACATAAAGTCACAGGGAAATGATAGCTTGGCTCTTGGGTAGCCACCCACTCTGTAGGACCAAAGTAGGCCAAGAAGGATGAGATGTGGCTACAGAAGGCATGTACAGTGCCAAAACCCAGCTGCCCTGCACGGACAGCCTCGCTGCTGTCTGCTATGAGCTCAGCCTGACACAGCAGTCTCAGGCTTCTGCAGACAAAGGTCCATGTATAGGAACTGAATTCCACCTGTCAGCAGACATAGCCCTTCACAGATGGATTATATGCTTTCTTTTCTTTTCTTTTTAAAAACTATTTATTTTGAAAGCTAGAAAAGAGTCAGCATGCAAACAGGGGAGGGGCAGAAAGAGAAGGAGAGAGAAAATCCCAAGCAGGCTCCACACAGTCAGTGCAGAGCCTGATGTGGGGCTTGATCCCCCAAATCAAGAGATCATAACCTGAGCCGAAATCAAGAGTCAGATGCTTAACTGTGCCACCCAGATGCCCCTAAATGCTTTGTTTTCTGAGCGTCAATACCTCACCAAGGAGCTGCAGCCCATGGCCTGGGTCATGGTCAAGTTTTATAAGGACCTAAGGCTGAGAACTTGCCTTTGGGAAAGTGCTGTGTGTACAGAGGTGTGCAGCTATACAGGGTGTGCTATCCAGGAGCTGTAGTTAATGGTCCCAGGACACACCCCCACCCCAAGAAAATTTACACTCTCAGACATACCCAAGGTGGTCGGAAGACAGAGTGTCTGGTGAATTTTGACTCCTTCACTGAAGAAAATGCACAAGTGCCATGTACATGGCTGCAGAACTTGGGGTTGTGTGAGACCCAGCAGAGTCCCAGCTCCCCTGGTCAGTGTGGTTTCTATGCCCCACATGGGTGGGAACACGGAGTGCTTCAGGAGTGCATGCCTGTCAGCTCTCCAGCCATAATAGTTCTGGAGCACCTCCTATGTGTCAGACCCTATACCAGGTGTGGGGATACAAAGTGACTGGGACACTGTCCTCAGGGCAGTACACTGCAGTGTAGGGAGACACACAAGAGTGTGAACAGGCAAATGACAAACAAATGTGGGCTGTAGCAAATACTAGCAAGGAAACAAGGCGCCGCACTAGGCCAACGTCACTGGAGTCAGAGGAGCCTTGTTAAGGATGTGAGATTTGACCTGAGACCTGAAAGTGAGGGGGCAGAGCCCTGGGTCCAGGGACAGGGAAGAGACTGGGGACCCTGGAACTCAGCATGCACAGCAAGAACTCATCTAGTTCTCCGTTAGTCTTATAAAAGTTCTATGAAATAGACACAGAGGCTTCATCCGGAATGTGTGTGTGCATAGATACATGCCCATGCTACAGATAAGGAAATACAAGTCATGGAGTGACTTGCCTATGGTCAGACAACAAATAGGCTGTAGGGAGCAGAGCCTAGATTTCAATGAGTCTCACTCCAGACCATGAGATAATCCGCTTAGCTGGGGACATGGAATTCCGGCCAGGGGGGTGTACACGTCCATAGTCTGAGCTTCTCCAATAGCAGGACACCTCCACACATCAGCATGCCTGGCCACGGGTATGTGCTGCTCACACACCAAGAGTGTGTGGCTCAGAGGCCCATGTAACACCTTCTCTAAGGGCTGGATGTTTACGGTGCTATAGGAGGAAGCCCAGCCTGGTCTCTATCACAGGCCCAGACCCACTCCTTGTCACGCATGGACCCCTGGCCAGCGGCCCCATCCCTCCATCTGGATGCCTGTGGCTTTAGCACCTTCCTGCCCCCTTTTTTCTGGAGATTGTTCAGGTGGCCGCTGGGCAGATGTGACTGATTTCTTCTCAGTGACCCCAGAGCAGAGCCTAATCTGAGACAATCATGTGCCTCTTAAAAGCAGAGTTTTAACTAGCTCTGAAAGATGTGACCAAATTTTCTAGGTCCCAACACTTAACAGAAATATCTGTTTATCCATTGCCCGTGACGCCAAAGTCATGGAACAAGAGGCAGAGAAAGAAGACCTTCAACCTTCAGTAGGCCCCCAGTTCTGGCCAAGGAATCTGTATCTAACCCACCACTGGTTGCTACCTACTATCCAATGTTTCTGGTAGGGCCTTCAGAGGGGGTTATTTCCAATCACAGAGGAACACTGTGCCAAACCACACTTTCCAAAAACTTAAAAACGTGCCTCTCATGAGACTATAAAGTGAGCGCAAGCTGATCATCTATGAGAGGACTGCAGGGGTGAGAAGCTGGTTCAGGGGAGAAATGGTTGGGGTATGTGAGTGCTGGGCTGAGCGGGCCAGGTGAGGCACACAGCTGGTGAATGACACATGGGACAAGAAGACACAACTCTGGGGGCCATTTTTTTCCACCAGAAGCAACAGCCCGCATCAGTACTGGGCACAAATCTATGAGTTAGCAGCTAACTGCATAGTAAGGGCCTTGAGATAGCAGTGCCTAGTGAGAAAAACAGAGTTGCAACCTCTCGCCCAGAGCGTAAACAACCCTTGGGTGAGCCTGTATGACCTGGGAGGACATGTCATCTGCCCTTTGCCTTATTCCCAAGTTTTGGGGGCTTCCCCCCAGTACCATGGAGCACCTACAGTGACAGAAGTCATTTGAAAAGGCTGCCATGGAGTTTCACCCTTCCCCCCTACCCTGGGTGTCTCCTGTCCTTGGAGCCCCCAGGCTCACAGAGAGACCCCAGAAGGGAGGACAGAGAGCCCCCAGCCACGGAGCTCAGCTGTGCTGACAGAGCCGAGAACTCTCACGTGGAAGGGCACCTGGTGGAGCAGAGCAGGGTGAGCTGGGGCAGGCGTGCGTCACCAGACGCAGGGTCACCCCTGTTCCTACCTTTGTCAGCCATGTGACCCCTGCCAAGTTCCCAACCTACTTTTCCCTCTAATTATTTTAAGTTTATTTATTTTTACTTTTGAGAGACAGAGCATGAGCAGAGGAGGAACACAGAGAGAGGGAGGCACGGAAGCCAAAGCAGGCTCCAGGCTCTGAGCTGTCAGCACAGAGCCCGACGCTGGTCTTGAATGCACAAACTGTGAGATCACGACCTGAGCTGAAGTTGGACGCTTAACTGACTGAGCCGTCCATGCACCGTGTCTAATTTAAAAAAGATGATAATAATAGTTTGCTGCTTACAGGACTGCTTTGAGAACTAATTGATATAATTCATGTAGAGCTTGGCACATAATAAGTGCTGAATTCAAACACACAGAGTTAGTGACAGCATGAACAGGACCGAAAGCTATAAAGCCATTTGATTTTACTGATGCAAGTGGACACAGTGTGGGCTAGTGACAGTCTTCAGGAGGCCTGTCTTAATGAAAAGGGGAGATTATTTTCACTGAAATGTAAGTTGTACTGACTGGCTTTATGAGGCAGACTCGAAATAGCAAGCTTCAGAATATCTCAAGGACATGCTTCTCTTTGCAATTTTGCCCTGGGGATTTGCTTGTGCCATGTAAACTCTGCCCAGCCTCCAAGGTGAGGGAGCGTGAAATCACACACTCTCAGAACATAGAACTGAATGGCAGCCCCAAACTCTGTGGGCTCCACTCAACACCTCCGGGTGTCCGACATGCCAGGTGAGCCTAGAGTTCAGTTTCAAAGGCAGCGCATGGCCCAGGGCCCACTAACCACGTCCAGGTCCTGGTGTGTCTCCTTTCCCTCTGGGAGCCCTTTGCGCTGTGATGGCACCTTGATCTCTACTTTGTGTGACAACAGTGAACTGGCTTGACTCACAAGTTTTAGAGCTTTCTCCCTGAGGCTTCCCAGAGGCATACGTCATCTAAGAGGGGCTCCCAGGCTGCTGGCCAGCACACAGCACGTCGCACAGTACAAGTGGGGACCCCCTCTCCTGCTCCTCTGGCTCCTCAGACAGAACAGTGGGTCCTGGGGCAGGGCCCTCAGGAGATGGGTGTCACAGTCCTTTGGTGCTCCAGGGCCGGGGACAGGGTTATCCCTCTGGTTTCAGGGCAAGAGCCAGGTTCTCCTTCTTAGGTTCAGAGTGCAGCACCAAGCCTGACACAGAGAGGCTGCAGGAGGTGCCTGGGAAAGACTGAATTTGATTAGGACACTGCAGACACCCAAAATCGCTGGCCAGAGATCAGAGTCCTCAGAAACCAATGGTTTTAAAGAAACAGACACAGTGTGCAGCAGGAAGAGGGGCCGCTATGGAAAGCACAGGGTGGGCAAGTCTCCTTTCTATGTGAGCCTCAGTTTCCTCAACAGAAACAAGAGGGGCTTCTACAGAGATCTTGTAAGATGGGAAAAACAACCTCGCACCTGTGAATTTAGGGATATGAAAGCCTGTGTCCTAACCTGCATGTCTTTGGCTCTAATAAAACCCTAAGAATCTCTTTTTCCTTTGTGCCACTGTTTGCCCTATCAAGCTATCTCAACTGGCTTCTGAAGGGCTATTTCAGAGACCTTCTTAAAAAGAAAAGCTGCAAGAAAATGGGAACCACAGTAGGATTTTTGCTTTTGGGAGAGCTTCTTTTGCAAAATGGTTTTGTTTTAGAGCACTTCCTCCAAATATATTCCCGTCCCTAAGTTCCCGTTCTTTGCCTAAAGCCTCTTCAGTTTGCATCTGTCTTATTCTCTGTCACCAGACCTCTCATTTTTCCTCCTGGTTCCAAGCTCTCCTGTCACTTTCTTTGGCTCCTCGGGGCTCCCTGCATCTTTGAGCTGAGGGGGCCAGATGTTGCCGCTCTCCACGGGTCTCCACTCTCTCGCTGCTACCTCATTATGTGGATTCTTTCCTGCTTCTCCGCCAACTAATGATTCAAGGCCATGACACCATGGGCTGCTTCCAATTATTTCAAGGATTATTGCAGAGACACTCAGCATGAGGCACCGTGGTGCTCCCCAACATTTATACTCCACACTTACGAGCACGAAGGGGATGCTACATTCTTGTAGGGCTCTTTACCTGCTGTACGAGAGCTGCCCCCAGGTCAACATCTTGCCTTGGTAGACCACTTATCACAGATGTGTGTCACAACTAAAGAGAACAGCATGTTCGTCTCCTTGATTATTCTGTTATTTTTTAAAAATGGAGCTCAATTAAAATATCTACTGTTTGCACAGAAAAAAATCAGTACTTTCTAATCAGAAGGGTGTCAATTTCTCAAAGATCTGCCCTTTTCTCTCAATAAGGTTAGCAGCCATACTATCAAAACAAAGGTTAGTAACAATATCAAGTAGATAATATAATTTCTTCTCTTGTCAGCTCCCACCCTCTGGTTTGCCTGAGCTAATCAGCTGCTGAGGCCTTCGACAGGTGGGTGCAAGGGCTCATGGGAGGCTGGTTTTCCCAGCTGAATGGGTAGAGTGTCTGCTCCAACCTTGAGTCCAAGAGATCCCTACAACCTGTCTACTCCCACATGGAGAACCCTAGGGTCTGCCACCTACCTCTCACCAGGCACTATTCATGAGACCACTAGTGACTTAAGGTTCTTCAGTATGTGAACTTGAGCCCTGGTGAGCAGGCAGTGGGAAATAACCATTTACAGGAGGGGTCCAGCCTCCAAAAAGGAAAGAATGACCACAACTAGATCTTTCAGAGGAGGAGGATGACAACTCAATAGAGACAACATAGTACAAGAACTTCAGGAGACCTGAGCACAGCGCAGAGAGGGGTTTTCAAGAGAGCTATGACTTTTTTCAAGTTTATTTATTTATTTTGAGAGAGCATGTATGAGCAGGGTAGGGCAAAGAAAGAGGGAGAGAGAATCCCAAACAGGCTCCACATTGTCAGCACAGAGACCGATGCAGAGCTCAAACTCACCAACCATGAGATCATGACCTGAGCTGAAATCAAGAGTTGGACGCTTAACTGACTGAACCACCCAGGCATCCCAAGAGAGCTATGATTTTTGAGCCAAAAAGAAAATCAGAGGAATTAAAGGACAGAATAGTCATTACTGAGACTCAAATTAGTGGCCTCCATGGTCAAGGACATATCTCAAAGCCCAGTAGAAAAATAAAAATAGGGTGCATGGGTAGCTCAGCAGATTAAGCCTCAGACTCTTGATTTTGGCTCAGGTCGTGATTTCACAGTTCGCGGGTTTGAGCCCAGCAATGAACTCCCCATTGGCAATGCAGAGGCTACTTGGGATTCTCTGTCTCCTTCTCTCTCTGTCCCTTCCCTCCTTGAGCTGGCCCTCCCTCTTTCAAAATAAACATTAAAAAAAAAAAAAAGTCCTAAACTATAGTGGTCATTCTAAATAAAAACTCTAAGGAAAAAGGAATAGATGAAAACTCCTTAAATATGGCATCTTAAATGGCCAACCATTGTTTCAGTTAAAATCAGGAGCCAGACAGGGAAACATGTCTTCACCATTTGTATTCAAAAAGGAAGTATAATAAGACCAGAAAATGAAATAATCAGTAAAAGCTTGGAGAAGGCAATCAACAACTATATCTTTTTGGTGAGTGTGTATCTATATACCTAGAAGACAAAGAGATTCTAGTGACAGTATTAAAATTGCAAGAAAATTAGGATGAGGTGGTTGAACAGATGATAAATATGGCAAAATCAATCATTTTTCTCTTCATTTGCAATAAATAATTAGAAATGGAAAAGGGAGAAATAGTCCACTCATAATATGGTAAAAACCATAAAATATTTATGAATAAATTTAACAAGAAAGCCATAAGACCAATACGAAATGACCATAAAATCTTATTGAAGGTCATAAAATAAGATTTGAACAAATGCAAAGGCATTTCTTATTCTTGGGTGGAAAGACATTACCATAAATTTACAAATTTAATGCAATTCTTTTCGAATTGGATAAAATGATCTTAAGAAGTTCGTTTGGAAGAATAAGCGCCTCCAGATAACCAAGAAAAATAAAAAACAAAAGGGAGAGAAAGGATTGGTGCCTTAACCACCATTAGGACACAAAACCAGAACATCACCACTGCTATGATCAAATTGACAACAGTGACCAAGGGAGAGACAAACCAATGACAGCAGATGTGGCCGTGAAATAGAAGAGAGGATCCAGGGGCACCTGGGTGACTCAGTTGGTTAAGCGTCTGGCTCTGGGTTTCAGCTCAGTTCATGATCTCATGGTTCGTGGGTTCAAGCCCTGTCTTGGGCTTTGCACTCACAGCATGGAGTTAGCGTGGGGTTCTTTCTCCCTCTCTTTCTGCCCCTCTCCTCTCTCTCTCCCTCTGAAGATAAACTTTAAAAAATGAAAAGATTCAGAAATAAATCCCACTGTCTATATATGAATATTTGGTGTATGACAGGAGTGTCCCCTGTACCGGGAACATGAGAGTCATTTATGTGATAAATGATGCTAAGGCAAGTAGCTCTCCATCTGAAGTAATATCACACTAAGACCCTATTTCACACCACATAAAAATCAAATTCAAATATTTAAATTATTTGTATTAAATAATGACTTGATATGAAAGAACACTTACACACTTTGTGGGCATCATAAGGATTGCAATACAATGAACAATTATGTATTCGTCGACCCATTTCAAGGAAAGGAACCATTTTCTCAGTTTTGAATTTCTCTGCATTGCTCTCATTTGTACTCAGAGGTAAACAATGCCCTCAATTTTGTGTTTATTATTGCTTTGCTTCTGCTTTGTCATTTGACCTCACTCTCTCCAATATATTGTTTGTTCTACATGTTTCTGAATTTTATATAAATGAATCATTATCTATTTACCTGAAACATAATTCTTCTGCTCCTACACTGTGGGTCTTTACCCTTATCTTTGCATATGCCTGCAATTCATGCATTTTCCCTTACAGTGGCCACTGTATACATATACCATTATCCATCAAGATAGTCTAGTTAAGTTGTTTATTTCCCTTCCCTGTGTTCCTCTTTCACTCTTTGGTCTCCTTATTTCACCTTTCATTTCATTTCTTCTACTCACACCACAATTAAATACCCTCCATATAAAGAAACTTTAGAACATATAAACTCCAAGCACTCCTTTCCTGACCTAAATACATGACAAGAGCACCTTACTTCTACCTTTATTTTGTATCATTCCTTTCTCTGCCTCAAATTTTCGTAGTTATGTGTGTCTAAAATATCCATGGGATCCTCATTTTAGAGAATTATTCATGCTGTGTAATTAATTCTATGTTTACTGATTTTCTCCCCCCTTGATTCAATCACATTTTCTTCCTCTGCTCTTGGGCTTCCTCTATTGTTAAGATGTCAGCTGACAGCGTTTTCAGTCTGGTGTAGGCAATTTTAGGATCTCTTTGGTTTCCTGTAGCTTCTCTGTGATGTAAATATGCACGTTTCTCTGAGTTTATTCTACTGGTAATTCACTGGATTTCCTGGAAGTGAGGATTCTTGTCTTTCATCCGTTTGTGATATGTCACAGGCATCTACCTTTAAAGATGATCTCTGCTCCACTGCTCCTCTCCTTTTTCCTTTTCTTTGGGTATTATGATTAGATATGTGTTGCAAGTTCTCTTTCTGTGTCAATCTCTCCTCTCTTGTTCACACTTCCCATGTGGAGATTTCCTGTGCTGCATGGTGAGAAATTTTTCCAAATTCACCTTCCAGCTCCTGAATTTCCTCTTCAGCTTTTTCTAATCTGCTCTTACACTTTCCCACTGAGTCCTTAAGTTAAATTTTTATTTCTAGAGATCCTATTTAGTCCTGCACAGAGGTGACTGGTCATCTGTTTAACCTCTTGATTTTTTAACATTTTCAATCTTTAAAAAAATTAACCAGGGGCGCCTGGGTGGCTTAGTCGGTGAAGCGTCCGACTTTCACTTGGGTCATGATCTCGCGGTTCGTGGGTTCGAGCCCCGCATCGGGCTCTGTGCTGACTGCCAGCTCAGAGCCTGGAGCCTATTTCAGAGTCTGTGTCTCCCTCTCTCTCTGACCCTCCCCTGCTCACGCTGTCTCTCTCCATCTCTCCTAGAAATAAATAAAAAAAAATATTTAAAAAAATATTAACCAGACATATTTTATAGTCTGTGCCCTTTTGTTCTTGATGTTGATTCCTCCTGGTGCTTTAGCCCATGATGTTATAAAAAAATTTTTTTTAATGAGCTCCCATTTCTTGAAGGTTTATCTGTGGAAGTTTTTGAGGCATGGTTTGAAGATGGGCTCATGGTGATTGTGCCAGGTACTCAAGGACTACATCATTCTGGGTTAAAGTAAATTTATGCTTGAGACCTTTCAGGTGCTTTTCATCAGCACTATAATTCCATGTAGAGATCAGCACGTGACTATGCATTATCAGGCACTATCACAAGCCCTATCCCCTTGCTACTTTCTAATCTCGTGCCAAGACTGGAGACAAGCACATATTCTTGCAATTTCTTGGACAGGGTGGGTTTCTTTCTCATTCACCCTTCCACTTAGATGTAACCCTTTGGTTTCCCACATGTATATGTGGGGTGGGGAAAATTTTCTAAGTATGTCCCCGTTGGAAGTTTCCTGGGATTTGTCCTTGGTACCAACTTATGTGAGGTGTGCAAATGAAAGCTAAAATTCACCCACATGGGCAAAACCTCTCAAGGTAAAACCAGCTGCATGGCTACTTGACCTCTCTGGGTTACTGATTTCACTTGGTTTTGCAGCTCTGAGTTATTCTTATTTTCTCATCAGCACATCAGTGCTTCAAAGGATTTAACAAATATTTATCTGCCATATTGCCAGAGGCAAAAGTCAGATTATAACTTTTAAGAATAGAATGCAACAGTTAAACACTTTGAGATAAATACAAAGATATTATGTTCAATACACCAACATTTGGCACTTTGCAGAGCAGATGAGAACGGCTTCTGTGGCAGAAGACACCCAGGAAAGGTTGGGATCACTGAAGATAGCCTATTTTAATTTTCTTAAGTCCACCTGCATGTTTAAAGCAAATTTATTTATTTATTTACTTATTTATTTTAATATAGTTTATTGTCAAGTTGGTTTCCATATAACACCCACAGTTTATCCCAACAAGTGCCCTCCTCCATGTCCATCACCCATTTTCCCCTCTTCCCCACCTCCATCAACACTCAGCTTGTTCTCAGTATCTAAGAGTCTCTTGTGGTTTGCCTCCCTCCCTGTCCATAACTATTTTCCCCCTTCCTCTCCCCTATGGTCCACTGTTAAGTTTCTCCTGTTCCACATGAGTGAAAACATATAGTATCTGTCTTTCTCTGCCTGACTTATTTCACTTAGCATAACACCCTCGAGTTCCAACCACGTTGCTACAAATGGCCAGATTTCATTCTTTCTCATTGCCATGTAGTATTCCATCGTATAGATAAACCACACTGTTTAAAGCAAATTTAAACTCTTCCCTCAGGAGGAACTTAAATAATGAATAGAAGTCTATTACAAGGTACTGTGGAGAATAAAAAGGACACAGGTATCACCAATAAACTGTACCCCTATCTTCTATAGTGAAATCCTGAGTAGGAGTCTCTCAGTACTTACCATAATATACAGATGTTCCTGGTGACAAATACAATGTCAGTGACTGATTCCTTTTGGATCGCTTCTTTTAAAAAATTTTTTAATGTTTATTTATTTTTAAGAGCAAGAAAGACAGAGAGTGAGCACAAGAGGGGAAGAGACAGGGAGAGAGGGAGACTCAGAATCCAAGGCAGGTTCTAGGCTCCAAGCCGTCAACACAGAGCCTGACGCGGGGCTCAAACTCACGAAATGTGTGATCATGACCTTCGCTGAAGTTGATGCTTAACCAACTGAGCTGGGGTACCTGGGTGGCTTAGTTGGTTAAGCGTCTGACTTCAGCTCAGGTCATGATCTCACAGTGTGTGGGTTCGAGCCCCGTGTCGGGCTCTGTGCTGACACCTAGATCAGAGCCTGGAGCCTGTTTCAGATTCTGTATCTCCCTCTCTCTCTGACCTTTCCCTGCTCACACTGTCTCTCTCTCTCAGAAATAAATAAAAACATTAAAAAAAAAATTTAACCAACTGAGCCACCCAGGCACCCCTCTGACCACTTGTGATAAAAGAAATACACAAGACTGAGCTGAGTTTGAAATATCTTCTAAGTAAGCAATGCGTTCCTTCAGGCGGGCCCAGCACAATGTGGGTCTCTGGCCTAAAATGCCATTTGTTCTCTAGTTCATATTGACTGGAACCAGCTTGTTTTTGACTGGTCCTGTTCTCCTGAGGCAGTAGCATACAGAAAGCAGGCTTTAGTTGCTAGTTCTACCTAAAGCCTGGGCAGAACTCATTTAGTATTAAGTACTAGCTCAATGTTACTTATAAGTGGCAGAATCGCACAGTATTAGAAATCAAAATATCCTTCTAACCAGGTCATATTAACCAAGACGAAAATGTTTTTTCATTAGTGACATAAAGCACACTTACCATCTGAACTCTAAATACGTCAATGACTTTTCATTTTTTATTCCAAGGAAAGTAAACTCTAAAGACAGTTTAGTTTCAGAAATTCACCGTTCACAGGAAGGCAGCAGAGTACAGGGGTAACAAAGCTGGGGTCAGGCTCTCCCAAGGAAAGGGACCAGAAAAATGTGGCCTAGTGGGTTCTGATAGGCATCTCATCTGGGTCGTGGCAAGGTGGGTCCAGGGCCCATACAGGATGGTGGCTGAGTGCGGCAGCAAACTGGTGGGAGTTAGAAGATAAGTTTATGTCCAGGGAGATCTAGCAATAAACAAACACACTGGGGATAATTGGAGCTAGATTTCTCGCTGAAGAAGAGAGTTCCAAGAATGGAATGAAGGGAAGCTAGAATAAGCCCTATGGATGGACTGGCACTCAAGGTACTGAGATGATTGGTCATGGCTTTTGGGATACATGTGTATATGTACATACAGTACATACAATTCCTATGTCTCTTCTCTGAGAGTTTCTGGGAGCAGCAAAACTCTAGGAGTAAAGAGCACATTTAACTCTAAAGTCTTGATTTCTAAATGCAATTCACCACTGAAAGGAACTTCTTTAAAGAAATGGTTTGTGCCAAGGAACAGGCAGGGAAAATATAAGAAGAGCCCCAAATATCTTCTTGAGCCAGAAATTAAGGAAGCACGTAAAAATTCATGGGACATCCAAAAGACCCAGACACCAGTTTGACGAAGCTCTCACCGGCCAAATCTATAACATTCTGACCTAAAAATGAATGATGATAGTAACAGATAATATCCTATTGAATAAACAGAAATTTACAAACCCACACTGATTTCTAAAAAGCAAGTGAATGCGGAAGAGAGAAAATTCTTTTTTATAGAATTTCAATTAATAAATGTAGAAGAAATGATGGAATTAGAAAATTTCATTCAGGCAAACAAAATCAGTAAATGCTAAAGCTAGTGGGTGAAAGGGGATTAACAAGATATTTACGATTTCAAAATATCTCATTACAAAGCATTTAGTATTTTTAAAGGAAAACAGAGCAACTGTACAGTGGAGAAAGCTGGGAAATTTTACCTCATTCAAGGGATCAAAGTTAACATTAGCAATGATGGGACAAGCTGTCATCAGTTCCTACTTAATGGGATACAGGGGAAGAGCTCAGGCTATCATTAGCTATACTCTTGCCTGAAATTCATAACCTCAAAGTAGTCATGAGGAGACATCAGACAAAACCAAATTGAGGGACATTATTAAAATGACTGGTCTATAATCTTAAAGATTTTTTTTTTAATGTTTATTTTTGAGAGAGACACACAGAGTGTGTGGGGGGGGGGTGCAGAGAGAGAGGGAGAAACAGAATCCAAAGCAGGCTCCAGGCTCTATGCCCATAAACCATGAGATCATGACCTGAGCCAAAGCCAGATGCTTAACTGACTGAGCCACCAAGGTACATCTGGTGTATAACCTTTAAAAACGTTAAGGATATGAGGAACAGGAAAGGACTGAAGCAAGCAGGCTGAGAACAGATAACAACTACGTGTTATAGGTGATCTGGTTTGAATTCCCTTCCTAAAAAATATGATTAGGACCATAGGCAAAATCGAGTGTACCCTTTGGGTGAATATAGGAGAATTCTTTGCACTGTTCCTGCAATTTTCCAGTAATATGGGATATAGTGGGGAAAAATAGGGCATGTGAAATTTCATAGACTGAATTCTACTTCTGTCTAGGATACAGACATTTGCAGAAGATTGTTATTCTCATTATAACAATAAGAAAACACCCAATAAACTAAAATTCATGGAGCAATAAAGAAGGAACATATGTTAAAGCGAACTAAACTCAAGCAGAACATGTCTTCTATAAAACTGAAATACATAATATCTGAAATAAAGGATTTACTAAACAGACTTTATTAAGAATAAGTTGAACGGGGGCCTGGGTGGCTCAGTTGGTTAAGCATCCGACTTCAGTTCACGTCGTGATCTCACGGTTCGTGGGTTCGAGCCCCGCGTAGGACTCTGTGCTGACAGCTAGCTCAGAGCCTGGAGCCTGTTTCAGATTCTGTATCTCCCTCTCTCTCTGACCCTCCCCTGCTCATGCTGTCTCTCTCTCTCAGAAATAAATAAAACGTTAAAAAAATTTAAAAAAAAGAAGTTGAATGGACACAGTGGAAAATAGGATGAATAAATTAAGATAAGTCAATAACAGAAAAGCCTGGATTGAGGCACAGAGACAAAAATATTAAACAGATCATTAGAGAACTGTGGAAATAGGACTAAAACACATGTTAAATGGAATTTTACAAGGAGAAGAGAGAATAAAGTGGAAGGAATATTTGAAAAGATACTGATTAAAGATCTATAAAACTTAAAGACATCAAGCCAATATTCAAGAAGGTAAGTGAACCCCAAGTAAAATAAACACAAAACCACAAAGGCAAATCGCCAAACTACTAAAAATTAAAGATAGCAAGAAAATGTAACAGGTAGCCAGAGGAAAAAAAGATACATCACCTTCAAGAAAACAATAACAATGATGTTTCACTTCTCATCAGAAATAATGGAATTCAAAAGGCAATGAACTAAGCTTTTAGTTCAAGAAGAAAGAAGAAAGAAAAAAGAATACCAAAGAGAACTAGGAGGAAGAAAAATAAACGTAAGGGAAAAAAAACCCACAATAGAAAACTTTCCCACCAGTAATATAAGAGTATTCTGCCCCCCTCATCCTTGTTAACACTTGCTATGATCAGTCTTAAATTTTAGCCATTTGAATAGGTTGTAATCTATTCCAATAGATTGTAATAGTATATCATTGTGTTTTTGACTGACATTTCCCAATGACTAATAAGACTGAACATCTTTTAATGTGTCTATTTCCCATCCATAGTATTTATTTATCCAAGGGCAATAAAAGCCTATAACCAAAAATGACATAAAGACAAAACATTCCTAGAAGCTTTATTCTTAATGGTCCTCAAATGGAAACAAACTTCATTTGTATCAACAGGAATGACTATGTACAAGGTGATATAGTCATCTAATGAAATACTACTCAGCAATAAAAAGGAAGAAACTAATTTACCAATGATGTGGAGAAGACTCTGAAACATTATGTTGAGTGAAAGAAACCAGAAACACAAGATTCTTTCCGTATAGTTCCACTTAAATGAAGTCCAGACTCTGAACAAATCTATCCTTGGTGGTCAGAATCCAAACACTGATGCCCTCTGTATGGAAACATTGGCTGGAAAGGGATCTGAGATTACTTCACAGGATGAGAAAATGTCTCCTGTCTTGAGTTGAGTGATGGTGTAAACATTTGTCAAAATCATTCACACAGAGCTAGGCATTTCATTGCATGTAAATTATACTTCAATTTAAAAAAACATCCATAGTCAGATTGTACTTTTTTTCCAAGACAACACTTGAGATTAAGTTATTATCACAAGTAGAGATTTAAGAAATCTTTGGGGTGCCTGGGTGGCTCAGTCAGTTAAGCATCCAATTTTGGCTCAGGTCATGATCTCACTGTGGGTTTAAATCCCATGTCAGGCTTTGTGCTGACAGCTTAGAGCCTGGAACCTGCTTTGGACTGTGTGTCTCCCTTTCTCTCTCTGCCCCTCCCCTGCTCATGCTGTCTCTCTCTCAAAAATAAATTAAAATGTTTAAAAAATTTTAAAAAAGAGCGAAATCTTCCCATTGCATCCGAATCTCACTCAGTAATCCAGGACTTTTCACCCATTCCTGTTGGATAGAGGGGCTGTGGTCCACTCCAGGCCATGGGAGGATGCGGGGGTGGGCGTGCTCAGACAGGGCTGCTGTGCAAATTCCTCAGTAGAAACGTATGACTGCAAGTGACAGTACTCCCACAGCAGCAGGAAGTCGACAGGAGCCTGGCAGTCACCCAGAGCTGCTCTCACCGCAGAGCGGCCCGGGCTGCCTGTGGTGCCAGCGCGGCATGCAGAGCCGGCTTCACGGGTGTGTGACTGGTGCGGTAACGCAGGCCTCTGCACTTGGACGGACCCTGTGCTTGGCATTAAATGCTCTGAGGTTGCTGTCCTGAAGTACTGAACAATTACAGCAGAATTTGTGTTCTGTAAGAAAAGGCCAGAGGGATGGTGGAGGACATGTGTGAGGCCTGGGGCCCCAGCACGTGTGTGTGCTCCTCGCCTCTGCAGGATGGCTCTCTGCCACCGACTCCTCAGGCCCGGCGCCCTGGGTGGCCTTCCTCTAAGTACCTTCTGTTGTTGTCCTCCACCTGTGGTGGGGGAGGGGTCCGCATTGTGTCTTTGCCCTCAACCTCTGGGCACTGCCCGGGTGGGGGTGTGGGCAGGGTATTGTTTGGACGCACGCCACCAGGCATCTCAGGGGGGCCATGATGGCGGCTGTTCCTGCCCCAGGCTGACAACACCACGGTACCAACAGTGGGGGCCTCAGGGCTCACCGTCAACTAAGGTTCTGAACAGCCTCTGAGGTGGAGGTTGTGAGCCCTTGGGGGAGGCAAGTGGGGCGGTGAGGTGAAGCTGGGGCCCCACAGTTCCATTCTGCAGTGTGCCCTACAATTTCTGTCATCAGTCCTGGACTCCCCTGCCTGCTCTCTGTGCACTTCCTCTTGCACGACACAGGCCTAGGATGCATGCAGATGTCTAGTCTGTTTGCTGAGCTCTTCACCTGCTTTCTTGGTGTACAATGTATGAGATGGTCATTACCCTGAGTCTCAGTGACACCGGTGAGTTGGCCCCGGAAGTGGGGTCATTTCTGACACCTTGGGCACTCTCTTCAGAAGTGGTTCCTAAATGCTGTTCTTGGGAGAATCGCAAAGGAGCCTCTCTTGTCATCTTGAATGACTGCTCACAGGACACAGAGCTAGGTAGAAAGGGGCAGCAAAATGGGGTGAGCATTATTCTTCATTCATTCATTCATTCATTCATTAATGCATTAATTCATTCATTCTGTATTGAGCATGACTGTGTGCCAAGCCCTCTTCCACATACTAGAGAAATAGCAGTGACCAAAACATTAAAAAAAAAAAAATCACTGTTCTTATTGAGCTTCAATTTGAAAGGAGGTGACAGACAGGAAGTCAGACAGGAAGAAAAAGAGAAGCAGGAAAGGGGACAAGGAGTGAAGGGTGAGGGGCTATTTGGATAAGGTGGTCAGGGAAGCCCTCCTGGAGGAGTTGGCCTTTCAGCAGAGACTTGTATGGAATGAGGGAACAAGTCAGAGAGGCTCTGAGGACAGGCCAAGTGCCAAGCCCCTGAGGCAGGATGAATTTGGTGTTTTCAGGGAAGAGCAGGAAGGGGGCGCTGAAGAAGAGGCTGGGGTGGGGCAGAGCAGGCAGGGCATATGGGGAGCTCTGACTGCATCGTATTGCACTGACAATACGGTGATATGGTATGATTTTTTTTAGTTTGTTTGTTTATTTATTTATTTATTTACTTTGAGAGAGATAGAGAATGAGTGAGCGAGCGTGAAAGCAACCATGTTGGGGAGGGGCAGAGAGAGAGGAAGACTCCCAAGCAGGCTCTACACCATCAGCAAGGAGCCAAATGGGGGCTCGAACGTATGAAACCAGGAGATTGTGACTGGAGCCAAAACTGAGAATAATACGCTTAACCGAATGAGCTACCCAAGCACTCCCAGTGTGATTTCTATTTGTAAGATGGCAGTGGCTGCTGGGTGGGAGACTGACTGGGATGATGGCACAAGGAAGGGGAGGGGACCAGTTCAGGAGATGACTGGGCTTAGTGAAGCAAGAGATGCCGGGGGCCTGGGCAGGTGGCTTATGAGCTATTTCAGGCAGGGCTGATGATCCAGGGACGGTGCTGTGAGCCAAAGACAGGGGTCAAGAATGGCGGTGTGGAGGGGCGCCTGGGTGGCTTAGTCGGTTAAGCATCCGACTTTCGCTTGGGTCATGATCTCGTGGTTCGTGGGTTCGAGCCCCGCGTCGGGCTCTGTGCTGACTGACAGCTCAGAGCCTGGAGCCTGTTTCAGAGTCTGTGTCTCCCTCTCTCTCTGACCCTCCCCTGCTCACGCTGTCTGTCTCTCTCCTGGAAATAAATAAAAATATTAAAAAAAAAAAAAAAAAGAGAATGGCGGTGTGGGTAAAGAAATGGGATGAAGATATGAACAGACACTTCTCCAAAGAGGACATCCAGATGGCCAACAGACACATGAAACGATGCTCAGCATCCCTTCTCATCAGGGAAATACAAATCAAAACCACACTGAGATACCACCTCACGCCAGTCAGAGTGGCTAGAATGAACAAATCAGAAGACTCTAGATGCTGGCGACGATGTGGAGAAATGGGCACCCTCCTACACTGTTGGTGGGAATGGAAACGGGTACAGACCCTCTGGAAAACAGTGTGGAGGTTCCTCAAAAAATTAACACTAGAACTCCCCTATGACCCAGCAATAGCACTGCTAGGAATTTACCCAAGGGATACAGAAATGCTGAGGCATAGGAGCACATGTACCCCAAAGTTCATAGCAGCACTCTCTACAATAGCCAAAACATGGAAAGAGCCTAAGTGTCCATCAACGGATGAATGGATCAAGAAGATGTGGTTTATCTATACAAGGGAATACTACATGGCAATGAGAAACAATGAAATCTGGCCATGTGTAGCAACACGGATGGACCTTGAGGGTGTTATGCTGAGCGAAATAAGTCAGGCAGAGAAGGACAAATATCATATGTGTGCACGTATAGGAGGATTAGGAGGAACTTAACAGAGGACCAAGGGGGAGAAGAAGGGGGAAATGGTGGGGGAAAGGAGAGAGGCAAACCATGAGAGACTCTTGAATGCTGACAAAAACTGAGGACTGATGGATGTGGGGGGGAGGAGGGAGATGGGCATGGAGAAGGGCACTTGTGGGGATGAGCACTGGGTGTTATATGGAAACTAACTTGACAATAAACTATTTGTAAAAAAAAAAAGAAGGAAAAAAATAAAATTACATTAAAAAAAAAAAAAAGGAATGGCGGTGTGGTCTTTTGCCTGAATAACCAGGTGGTTCTCCCTGAAGATGAGAGAGAAGTGGATGAGTAGGTTTGGGCTTAAAATCATGAATGTGTTGCAACTACAGCAGGATGGAGAGGGCTATTAAGTGTCCCGGGGGAGAAAATCCAGGGGTTTTGTGAGCCTGCAGCTTTGGTGTGGGGGGAGGCAGGGACTCGAGATTCTAACATCACAGGACTGGATGACATCACCCCAGGCATGGCTGGGATAAAGAAGAAAAGAGTGTTTACTCTAAATAAGCGATTTTTAGGCAATTCTGCAGTGTGAAGATTTTTGAAATAGGACAATCCCATTTCTGCATTAGAAACTTTGTGTTTAATTTGAAAATGATGTATGTAATTAGGACTTTCAGCCTAACCTTAAAAGAAACTCTTGCCGAACATTTTATTTTTCCTTCAGGTGCCTCCAGTTGTCACAGCTGAGACAGAGCACCCAAGCTCCTGGGGCCGGAGGTTACGGTTCTAATGAACAAGGTCTTCCGTCTCCGGCTCTGAGAGCACGGGGCTGGAGGAACAGAGAACAGTGAGGAGACGCACCTGTTCCCCACAGCCTTCGCTCCGGGTTTGAAGTTTCCTTTGTACGGTTGCTGCTCAGGGACAATGGAGAAGAAGGGAAAGGTCCCCCGGTATTTCCATCACAACAGGTTGAAGCTGGCACACTGGCTTTGTTCTCAGACTGAACAAATTAACGGGCATCTTGTTTCCTGGTCGGCGCCTCCGATTACTATGTGACTACTCAGCACCGCTCACCTTGATGGAGGCGGCAGCCCGAATGTGCATTCATTTACATCAGCGGAAACTGCGGTTCCAAACCCATCCAGGCAGTGCTTCCGGCCGTCCTGTTTGCATTGCAGGAGCTGAAGCATGAAGATCTTCATTCCTGGGGGGAGACCTCTCCCCCCACCCCCGTCATGCTACCTCAGTTATCTCTACACCCATGCCAAGGCCCTGTGCACAGTGCTCTGGGCAGAGGACACGTTCCACACATCTGTCCTGGGACTTGGGAGGCAGGGGCGCTGCCCCATTCTGCTACCACACAAGGAACAGAGCCCGTGCCACATGCAAATAGGAGTTTGCTGGAAAGGGTGGTAATGGTGGGGACAGGGGTAGGTGAAAGGAGAGACTGTATGGGGACAGAATGCAGATATGGGTGTAGGGCAAGGGCAGTGGCAGAGTGGTGAAGTCAAGTTGACTGTGGTGACTGCACCATGACAGAGTGATGGAGGTGGCTTGTGGTGGTGAGGGAGGGGGTGGCGGAGGGGGATTTAAGGGGTTAGAGACACACCCCGTTTTCCTCCGCTCTAAGAAAGAGGCCACCCTAATGAGTTCTGACGGAGACCACGCGTGTCCTGCAAAGAGCAGGAAGAAGACAGATGTGACTGACCATAAACCTCTCACAGTACAACACTGAATATGGACAGAAAGCCTGGGTGTCCACAGGCTGGCCCCACAGGGCACACAGCTCAGAGGCTAACACTGAGGGTGCAGGTGAAGAACAGCGCTGTGGCTCCACTTCTAACCATCTCATTGCGCTGGGTACAGGACCTGCCTGGGGGGCCAGGAGGGCTTGCCATGGGGCAATGTCTGACATTGTCTGACAGCATGAGAAAGAACGCCCTGTCCCCTGTTTCAGTGGGGACCTGAGTCAAGCAGCAGCCCTGGGGCAGGTGGAACCCCTGAACTTTTGTAGTAAAAAGTCACCGCAGAGGGATTCCTTGACATGACTTCCAGTGGTGACCCGGGGCAGTGCAGGAGGGCATGTTCATATTATCATGTCAGAATGATGAAAACACTCTCTTGGGACTGGGTGATGCTTCAGAAAGCTTAGTGAGAATCGAGGAATACACAGCCTGACGTGAACAGGGGAAGAGAAGACAGGGAACGAAACGCGGTATTTTTATCCGACACATTAGACAAAAGGAAATGGTACATTTTGATGAGTTTTCCCAGCAGGCACTTGGGTTAGTCTATTTAGAACATCCAGAGCACCCTTGGTTTGCAGGCCCTTGTGGACTCCCTGTTGGCGATGCTGACATACTACTAATGATAGGCGACGGTGGTCTGTGAAGGGTACTACTGTGCATCACAGGCCAGATGGAGATGGACTGCACAGGGAAGCTGGCAGTGACCACACACTCACCACTGACCATTTGGGCACAGAGCTGACTACGGAGCATTCCCATAACTGGGCTCACTTCTAAACACCACAGAAAGGAAAGAACACGTTAGAGTTTAAGAATCTTGATCTCAATGGCTGGAAAATGGAAGAATAGACTTTGCCTTGAGACCCAAAGAGGGGAATATAAGCACGAATCAGCACAAAACACCTAGCTGGCTCTGCTCACGTGGGTCCAGGAAAATGCTAGCTCTGTCCTCCCTTCCTGATAAAAAGATGACTTAGCTTTTTTAAAATTAAAAACAAATTTTAATTTAATTGTAATTAGAACAAAATCTGTAAAAACAAAATAAAAGATCTTTTATACAGCAAAGTTCAAAGTTTCTCACCTGTATCAAACTGTGTTGGAATTTTAGATCATTGATTAACCTATTTCAAGAGCATATTGATATAAAAGGCCTATAGGTTCTCGTTTATTGAGCAGTTATTAAGCTCCAGACACTGTTAAGTGCTTGATGTAGATTGTCTTCACGGGGCATGTTGTTACCAATTGTAAAATATACTTTACTATTTTGTTTCTAGCTTGTGCATCTTTTTAATATTAGGAGCTCATTGAAGGGAGTGCTTGGCTGGTTCAGTCAGTTAAGGGTCCAACTTCAGCTCAGGTCATGATCTTAAGGTTCGTGGGTTCAAGCCCCGTGTCGACCACTGTGTTGACAGCTCAGAGCCTGAAGCCTGCTTCAGATTCTGTGTCTCCCTCTCGCTCTGCCTCTCCCCTGCTTGTGCTTCGTCTTTCTCTCAAAAATAAACAAACACTTAAAAAAAAAAAAAGAGCTCATTGAAGTGACCAAAAAAACCAAGGTCTGTCCCAGAAGCTATTCTTAACCTTTTGGACAGCCTGTCCCAAAGTCGTCTTATAATTTAGCAGGAGGCCCCGAGCAAGGCATCTCAACTCTGGCACACTCCAGATAAGGCCCTTCCCAGGTGGCAAAGCCATTCAACAACCGGCCGGAGGTTTAACAACTGCTCACAGCAGGAGCTGTGCTGAGATATGAAGAAAGAGATAGAGGAGGAAATATTTTTGAATGGGTTCAGATTGTTCAGCAGAAAACCTGGAAAAGTAATCAGCAGACTCCTATAAGGAAAAATTTAAAGCCCAAATGACCTCCCCAGACCCTCGTGATACCTAAATCTCCACTGTTGGAGATTCATTTCTTTGAATAGCTTTTCTCGTTCCTCTCTGAAAAAGTCTAAATCTGAACTTAAAAAAGTTTAATCTGCTCACTGGATGATTCTGTGATCCTACTATGTGCTAATTCCTAAGTCCTGGAGATAAAGGAGAGAACAAGACAGTCACAGGCTCTGCCCTCAAAACTCGTGGTCCGGCTCACAGCTGCCATATACAGCCATGCAGTTTGTATACTGTACAAGTCTAGTGGGGAATGGCATCCAGTCCACACTCTGCTTGCCCAGCTATGTTCCTTAGCAGCGGTCTGAATGTGCCTGGATGAAGGGGCATGATTTTCTCTGTACAGAGATGCCATCTATTTGCCAAGCTGAGAACCCACAAGGCTATGTTTGACCACCAGGTGCCATTATTCTGGTTGATACAAAGGCTCTGGAACTGGTAATGGTCCTGGAGAAATGGACCTAAACACACAGTCACAGGGCAAAGACTGTGTCACCAACACCTCCACAGCCTGCTGGTGGAGTGGCGATCTCCTCTTGGCCTGTGATCACACCCTGGCAGAGGCTGGGCCTCAAAGGGAAGACAGACACATAGAAGAGAGTCTGTGACTGAGACGCCTGCATGGCTCAGTTAAGCATTTGACTTTGGCTCAGGTCATGATCTTGTGTCTGTGGGTTCAAGCCCCACATCGGGCTCTGTGCTGACAGCTTGGAACCAGGAGCCTGTTTCGGATTCCGTGCCTCCCTCTCTCTCTGCCCCTCCCCTGCTCGTGTTCTGTCTCTGTCTCTTGCAAAAAGTAAAAAAAAAAAAAAAAAAAAAGAGTCTGTGATTGAAGTAGGGGTGAGGGAAAGGGAACCAGGACCAAATCGGTTGGATTCCACTCCCCCCACCTTGTGCTGAGGACCCCCGACCCGCTCAGGGATGACTACCCTCCCTGGCCTTGGCCCCCTGCTCTTCTGTAAGGGGGAGACAGAACTGGGCTGGTTTTGACTTCCCCTTTAGCTCTCGTCTTCCCTGACTGGTTCAATGTTCCTAAGAGGGTCTGCTGATTTCCAAAAAAGCAGTATTTCCCAGCTAGAAATCCTTAAAACCCAAACTGTACCACCAGAATAGCAAGTGGTGTCTTTTATGCCTGACCAAAGGGAGGTCTCCCCCATGGAGGGAGGGAGCAAAAAGTAGCCGGAAGCCTGTGGATGAGAGAGAGGGGTCCTGGCTCCCACCCCTCAGGACTGTGGACTTGTGTCTCCCACATAATGAGGCCATCGCTGTGTAGGGGCTCCGGGCAGATGAGCAGCACTGCCTGGCCGGCACCGCGGCTCCCTAATTACAGCATGTCCTGAAGGTGGTCTCCTGACAGAGATCATTAGGCTTGCAATTCTGATTACTCAGAACACAGCTCCCACAGCCAATTAGCAGCAGAGAAACTGGGCTGCACTGTGGGTCGGGGGTGGTGATCAATCCTGGCATTTTGCTCCGAAAGGGGCAGTTAAGTGAGTGGCCGGGGAGTAGAGGCAAAGGTGGCAGAAGTGGTCGCCATGGTGGTGCTGAGGTGGGGGGGGTGCGCCCCACTCTGCTGCTCCCCCGCCTCCAGCAGATGACTCCTCATTTCTCGCTTTAAGAAGTCATCGGTAAAACCTCCAAGTCCCTTATCTAGTTTAACAAACTCCACGGCCATCACACGGCAACACCCAAAAGCCAGGTTAAAACGTCTCCTTCCAAAAGTCAGCACAGGTTTTGGAAAAAGTAAGCAGAGATTTCAAGTTCTAAAACAACTTGTGAGTCTCAGGCTGTCTGGGCACATCCTAACTCACAGCATCTCCTCTAGAAGATCCCCGCAGTCAGCCAGTCCAGGGCTACAACACTGCCTCTGCTCTAACCAGCTGTGTGGCCTTGGACCAGTCACATAACCTCTCTGGGCCTCAGTCTACAGCTACAGAGTACAGATAACAACCAGTACCATGTCCGAGGAGGAGAGATGACTCACATGCAGTATCCAGCACAGTGTGGGGCCAACCAGAATGTTCTCAGTCCTTGGAAGGGCTCCTTGTTTTATCAGCTTCTGCAGCCATGCCCTTTTTCCAAGGAATAGACACAGAAGCTGGAGAAGATGGAGACCCTTTCCGGCAGGGGCTCGTCCTTCCCCCACTGCAGGGCTACTGCCTTCTCCAGGCCTCCCCAGTGGGAGAGACAGTGGACTCCTCTTGGGGGCATGCGCTAGGGAGCTCTCATCGGGGCTGCAGCTGTGAACGCACATAATCAGGGACGAAGGGAGAGTTGTGAGTGTGACTACAGATCCCCAGACCCTGCATCCAGTCACTTTGATGTAGCAGTTCTTTGGCAGGGATGTGCCCTTTTCAGTGGCACCCTGGCTGGGCTTAGGTCACAAAGCTGGGCCACAGCCAGTGCATCTAGGACAGACGAGGCTTTGAGTTCAGACAGACCCAGGCCTCTCCTTCCACTGGGGGATCGGCCCTGCTTGTGCAGAGGGTGATGCCTCCTTCTCAGGGGCTTTCCTTGCTGCCTAGCACCAGAGAAGGGTGCATGTTCAGGTCTTCCTGGGGAAGTACATGGGACAGTTGCTTTGGGTGGTGGGTCCTTTTGGAAAAGCGAAGTGTGCAGAAAAGGGTGAGGGGGAGGGCTGGGGAGGTGGCTCTTTCAAGGACTCTCCTGAGTCCCTGATGGGGGAAGAATCCCCGTCTAAAACCAGAAGTCAGCTTCCACTACTTGTGAGGTTGCAAGTAATGTGTGAAGAACAATACCTGAGGTGCGGCAAAGTGGGAACAAGTTACTCTGCAGATCATGAATTTTGAGCAGATTTAAATTTATCCCTATGCTAATCTAATCCTCACACCTGCAGCCTGAGAGACCATAGTGTACATAAAAGGCAGCGTGTAGGCATCTGGGCAGGACTTCCAGTTGCTCGTATCTGGGTGTGCCAGACCTACCTGTGTCTTGTCTCACGTGCCATGGTGGAACGAGGCCCTGCTGCACCATTTGCACTGGGATCTGTGGCTCTGTGTCTTGTCCCAGGGAGCCGGAGCTGCAACCTTGCTCACCTCATCCCACCACCACCTGTGACTGGACCACAGGTGAGGCCCGCCTGGGGCTGCAGGGGGGAGCACTCAGCCCAGAGACAACAAAATGGGAAGGACAGAAGAATAGGGGGTGGGGCAGGCTTGTTCCGGGTCCCACAGTCCACACACAGCGAGGCCAAGGACATCCTGATGCGGGAGATGCATGAACTGAGGATGCTGAGCCCGCGTTCGGCTTGGCAGTGGCTTCAGGATGCCAAGCACCAGACAGCCCTGCACAGACAGGAAGTGAGTGCCTGGGGACTCACTAGCTGCACCCTCTACTAGACCAGCCCTGCCCATGACTGTGAACTCTGGAGGCCTCTTTCTCCTTGGCCATTTACCTTAACATGACTCTTTTTTTTTTTTAAAGTATTTATTACTTTTGAGAGAGAGAGTGGGCGTGTGCTAGTGGGGGAGGGGCAGAGAGTGAGGGAGACACATAAACCAAAACAGGCTCCAGGCTCTGAGCTGTCAGCACAGAGCCTGATGCAGGGCTTGAACCCACAAACTGTGAGACCATGACCTGAGCCGAAGTTGGATGCCCAATCAACTGAGCCACCCAGGTGCCCCTACCTTAACATGACTCTTAAAAAGGTGTGTCTTTTCTTTCTTCTGTTAATTCCTAAGTCCCCAGGGTAGGTCTGGCATGCAGTGGGAACCCAACAGGAGCTGTCCCTGCTCCTGGACTTACTAAGTAGTGATAAGAGTAAACTGGGAGACAGGCACCAGCTCTGTTACTGTGTGAAACGCCAAAGTCATCATTAGAGGCAGCCTCTTTAGGTCTCAGCTGTGGTTTCTAGAAACAAGTGAGCACCTTATGGCCCACATGTAGAGATTTCAATCCTCTTGTTCATCTTGCTTTGAAGTAGGCTTCTAATGATACCACAAATGGTGGGGGAGAGGGTGTGGAGAAGCAAAAAATTCCATAGCATATAACCTTGTGAAAAATCTCTTCTCTGGAGTGGCCTAACCTGGGTCCTGGACGTGGTTTGTTTGTCCCTTGGTGGTCCACATCGGTGGAGATCAGCTCCCAGAAAGCCCTAATGCTGAGGGATGTCCCCTTCATCCTCAACTCAGACAGTGGTGAGGAAGACAGCAGTGAGGGTGATGACGGTGGAGGCACTCACATGAGCTGTGCTCTTTTAGTGAAGCCCAGAGAAGATATCAAAGATGGGGGCTGAGTCCAAGCTCCTTCTCCTAGAACCTGCCCTGCTCAAATTAGGCCTGCCCTTTGAGTGTGCACCTCCAAGCTCCTAAGCTTAAAGACATTTTAGGCCATTCGAGTTCACTGCATCATGGATTTCCGTACTCCCCAGTTTCCTTCAGGAGGGAGGATAAAGCATGATAAGCTTAGGAATTCATCCCCTATGAGGAGGCATCCTTCTTCAGCATGAGTTCAAGGTCCCTGGGTGGTCTTCCAGAACCCAGTGCACACCCTGCACCATGATGTAACTCAATTACAGCCCCTTCTTTCCTATTTCAGGTTAATTGGGTCTATACCATAGTTGACACATTCTTGTTTTTGGATCTCTGATTACTGATTAATGGCAAGTCATTGGTTACAGACATATACCACCAGCATATGAGACATAAGATGTAAATAAATGCTCATAATTAGTAGTTGAGAAGGACTGGATGGCCACAAGAGACACAAAGCACTCAAGAAATACAAGGTGCAATTTCCCTTTGTTCAGGCAATTTCCACACTCTAGAGATAAAGCTGTCTGGGGTGGAACGTAAGTTGGAAGTGAGATTTTCACACTAGGGGCAAACTTTATAAGAGAAGAAACAATTACAGAAAAACCAATTTAGTTAATTGTCTTTGTTTCACCTGCTGTTTGTAAATCCTTGGAGCCAGACATTCTTTGCTGAAGCCTAGGCTTGCTCCCACCACAGTGGCCTGTGGGGTGGGTCTTGCTGCTTCTGCACACATTCCGTTATCTCCCAGGGATTGGGTATAATAGGAAAGTGGCGTTTGCAAAGGTTTCCGGGAGTGGCCCTAGGACAGTGATGTTTGTTACCATGGAAATGAATCTAAAGTCTCCAGTTCATCACTGGCATCTCAGCATGGCCTGGGAGAGGAATGGACAAGTCAGAGCCCTCACAAGTTTGGTTACAGATACATTCATGAGCCAGCAAAAAAAGTGGAAGAATAACTGTTCGGGCATGCCTGACCTCATCATGTGTGTGGCTTTAGCCAAACACATTGTAACAGAATCTTACTCTCCAGAGCAAAAGAGTGAAATGTGGCTCTCCTAAGTAATGAGCAGGTTGGCTTGCCCTTCCCTTCCTCCTTCCCTCCTCCTTCCTTCCCTTCTTCCTTCTTTCCCTTCTCTTTCTCCTTCCTTCCCTTCCCTTCCTTCCTTTATTCTACAAATTCCTGACGCACATTTCAATGTGAGTCTACTTAGTAGAGTTAGAGGTAACACAATCATTTGCACTTCTCACTATTTATTGAAGGACACACCCATAATTAGATGTGCCTAGCTGGCCTTGCTCAACTCTGGCTTGACACAACTAGAGAGAATGGCCAGCAATGTCGTCAGAAAGGGTCCCAAGGACAAGGCTCAGAGTAAAGGGCACCTGATGAAGACATCAGACCCTGGCACAGATCTAAGGTGCCACCTTAGCGGCATAGTGGGGGTGAACAATAAAATATCCTGTAAAATTCTCTGGTGGACAATAACAATAGTTTAACGCGATCAGAATGAGCTGCTGATGGGAAGAAAACAGGGTAAGAGAGAGGAAGAAAGTTCTATGGCAGGATGGCGAATATAGGGCACTCATGTCCCCACTCTCAAGTCACACAGTGGGAATCACACCACTCTTTCCCACTGAGCCCAGGTATGGCCTTCTCATTTCCTCTCTCATCACTCCACGCTGACACTGCCAGGTCGGAGTTACCGCCTGAGGTAGACTAAAGATTGCCACAAAGTCTCTGGTACCTCTGAAAGGCACAGTCTAATTTCTTCCCCTTGAGTCTGGTCTGGCTTTAGTGACCTGCTTGACCAAAAGAATGTGACAGACCTAACGAGGACTTCTGAGGCTAAGGAGTCTTGCATCTCACACAAGGGCATATTGGAACACTGGCTCTTGGAGCCCTGGGCCACCATGTAAAAGGTCTGACTACCCTGCAGTACAGATGGTGTGGGAGTGCTGTAAGATGACATGGGGGAGAAGAGGGGTCCAGCTGAGCCAGCCTTCCAGCTGACCCTGCCAAGGTGGCAGACATGTGAGTGACACTGGCCAGGACTCTCAGTTACAGCCCAGCTGGTAGCTGAACACCAATGAATGACCCCAGTGAATGCCACCTCAAGCAGAAAAATCACCCCGCTGAACCTGGTCCAAATTCCTTACATAACTGTGAGATCTAATACAAAAGCTATTTTAAGCTGCAGAGTTCTGGAGTAATTTGTTCATCACCTGAATAACCCAAGTACCAAATAACCCGAATACCAAAGTGAAACTCACTGGCCATCTTATGTACAGAGAAAAAATGTGTCCAGGGTCAGGCAGAAGAACCTGGGGGCTTTTAGGATAATATTACGGTGATACTAATATTTATTGAGTAATTACCATGTGCAAGACACTTCAATACATTTTATACGGAGTAAGTCATTTATATGCAAAATGTCTCCAAGCATCCAAGGACACCAAACCCACAAGAATGGAGCCAAAGCCTGAGGGATCAATCCCAGGTGAGTGTTAACATTTTTTTTTTTTTTTTTTTTGCGTTAACTAACATTTCAACCTAAGAGAGCATCTGCAGTAATCCAATCATGTCTTTTCTCTCATTGGTGCCTCACTATATCAGATATAAGCTGGGCAAGGTTGGTTTTATCATCTTTCAAAAAATTATTTTAACATTTATTCATTTTTGAGAGACAGAGACAGAGTGTGAGTGGGGGAGGGGCAGAAAACAGGGAGACTCAGAATTAGAGGCAGGCTCCAGGCTCAGAGCTGTGAGCACAGAGCCTGACTCAGGGCTCCAACTCATAGACCATGAGATCATGACCCCAGCTGAAGTCGGATACTCAACCCACTGGGCCACTCAGGTGCCTCATATCTTTTTTATTTTTTAACAGATGAGGAAACTGAGGCTCAGAGAGATTGTGATATGTGGAGATTCATACTGGTTAGTAAAGGAGATGAAATTTGAACCCATGTATGACAACTCCCTGGCCAGTGTTTTTTCTGTATGTCACCCTGCCTCTCTAAATATGTTAGCTAGTAGAGAGACAGGGCCTCCACACCGTGACATTCCTGCCTCTCCCACAGTATCACCTCAATACAATGAAGACCAGACAACATCCTTGCCGAGAAAACTAACTTTCAAATGGACACGTGTTGCACACATGATTCATGTGGGTGGTAGGAGTTCATACTGCTGTGACAGTGGAACCAGGTGAGGCACACACAGTGAGTGCTCATTAAGTGGGGGCACATGTTATCACTCAGTCATGAGCTCATTTGACAACTGTTAAGCACCTGCTATATACTTGTGCTGTTTTAGGCACCAGAGACTCAGCAGGGGACAAAACATGCAAAATTTGCCTCTTGTGGATCTTATACTCCAGGGTGAAGTGGAAGCCTCTGAGATGGAAGGCTGGGTGGTTGTGTAGGCCCGCTCACTAGCTGAGTGATCTGTTTTCACACAGCACCTTTGCACTGCACTCATTGCAGATTTATTCCGCAGTACATGACAAATGTTACTTTGTGTCCCTTGGGGACCTTTAAGGGAGAGTCAAAACCACAAGCACTAAATCTGGCAACTTTGTGATATGCTCTTTTGCATGCACGGGATGGTCACGGCTCAGTTCTGGAAAGACTCCTAGGAGTGGCAAGCAAAGAGGGGAGAATGCTTCTTGGGACCCATCTCATTAAAAGGCACCTCACTCTACTCAACTCTCTACTTTGGACTTCTCAGGCTGCCACAGTGGGAAAGAAATTCCTGGAGTTAAGAGGTAAACATGCGCGCACGCGCACACACACACACACACACACACACACACACACACACACACAGATCTCTTTCAGTGAACCAGAAGCCAGACCTAAAATTTTGCATGTTTAAAACTGGACCTCATTGGAATTCACCAAAACCTGGATGAATTCCCCCAGAGACCTGCAAAAACCCTAACAGTGCTATTTGTTTCCAAAGCAGGGGACACTGCAAATCCATTCCACCTGCCCATCAACATTAATGTCATTTTCTGGTCTGGGAGCTTAGAGAGGGAAGGGATTACCCACCCACTCTAAGGCAATGGGGCATCCGTGTGAGGACAGGACACGCCTCCAAGCCTGCAGATTTTCCAGTGTTTTATTTTCTGAAGATTGTTGGCCAAGCAGCCTGCAATGATTTAACTTCTCCAGTTCTGATGAAACATGTTTGGTTTCATTTTCTAGTTCATGCATTCAGCTAGCATTTATTGCCTACTAAGGCAGGGTTCTAAGTGAATGCAGCAGGCTGTGATGGAGTTTATATTCTAGTGGGGGAAGTTTAGACAATACACAAAGAAATAAACACATAAGGAAAGAATCAGATGGTAATGAGTGCTATGCAGAGGATTAAAATACAGTGGTGAGATCAGGAGGCCTCTCAGAGGAGGTGACATGTAAGCTGAGACCCAAATGGAAGGAATCGTCTAACTAAAGGGCAGAGGGGAGCATCCCAGGCAGAAAGAAAGCTAGTACCAAGCCCAGGTGGGGCAGGTGAGGAAAGAGAAGGGACCAGAGACGCCAAGGCTCAGTGGGAGGGGGTGTGGTTTGGGATGGGGTCAGACAAGAAGGCTGGGATCTTGAGGGCCCTGAGGGCCCTGGAAAGGGAAAGAGCTTTGGATTTTCTTCAAGGTGTGATGGAAAAGTCCTGGAGGGTTTTAAGGAGAGATAATGAGATCTTATTTACATTGCAAATAGGTAAATCTGGCTATTCCACAGAGCTTGGCCTTGTAACAGGGCCAAAGACAGGGGAGGGAGACCAATAAGAGGGTTCTATGTTTATCAAGGTCAAAGGACTAGGGCACAGGAGTGGAGAAGGAGAAAAGTCAACAAGACTCAGGGCATGCTCTGAACATGGGAGACGATAAGACTTGGTTGATGGATTACATGTGGAGGTATGGAGGATGGTTATAAAATAAGTGGAACATTTTTCAGAGAGAATAACTCAATATTTTCATAGATTCTACCCTAGTCTCTTGCAGTTACATAAGTAAATGTGTATATATTTATAAAATTGGAATCTGGATGTAGTTTTACATCATGTGTTTAAACTTAACATTCTGTTTGTGAATATTTCTATGAGTTATAATTTTTAATGACTACATAATATCTCATTGTATAGGGCCTATCATAATTCCTTTAACCAATCACTGGTTGACATTTGGGCTGCTTCCAAAATTTCTGCTACTGTAAACAAAGCTATAGTAAATGTCCCTGCACATAAATCTTGAGGCAATCTATGCTTTTTTCCCTTGCGATAAATTGCCTAAAGTGGAATTACTGAATCAAAAGCATTTTTAAAAGAGACTTGATAAATAGGTACTGCTAAATTACTGGCAGGAGAGGTGGTACCATTTTATATTCCCATTGACTGTATTTGATAATTCCCATTTCACTTTATTTTGCTCAAACTAATTTTATCATTAAAAATGGCCAATTCAAGAACCAAAAAATAGATCATGCTACCGTTTTCATTTGCCTTAGTTTGATTATTAGTGAAATAAGCATCTAATATTTAATGATCAAGAATATTTGGTGGATGAAAGGGAATATGAGTTTTTGTGTGTATGCACTCTCTTTTCATGCTCTTCACCAACCTTTCTCTTTGGATGGTAATTTTTCGTTATTGATTACTAAGAGCTCTTTACATAGTGAAGTCATTCCTAATTCCAGCTACTTTTCCCTCCTCCCTGTTTCTCATCTGCTTTATGATATTCAGAAGATTAAAGATTTTATGTCATCAGCTGTATCAACCATTTCTCTAATTATGTCTTCCTTTTCTCTTTGGCTTAGGAGAGCTTCATAAATATCTGTGTATATTTATTTAAGGTCTTTTATACTCTTTGCTTTTGAAGCTACCATTTCCCAGACGATTTCTGCAGAATATATAAAACATTCAACTTGTGAAGTATTCTGTGATCCACTCATTCTAACAGGACATACTATAGTTCTCTCTTATTATCTATGGACAGTCCCAAAAAAGACTTTAAAATGTTTGCAGTGAAGAAATCTGCCTACCCTGGCTTACCATAGTGTTTCCCAAACTTACTTAACTATGGAACACTTTTCCTGTTATGGTTATTAATGTCCAATATGAATGTTTTGGGACAAGCACTTTAGAAGAGCTGTTTTATCCAACTGGAATCATGATGCAATCCCACTTTTTCTTCACAGTCATTTGTCTCAGCACCATCTGAAAATAATCTAGCTCTTTCTTATAGTTCTTGTTGGGCCAGCTGAGAGGTAGGGCAGAGATGCCACAGAATGGCAGACTTCTTGAGATGGCTGACCTTCCCGCCACTTCTTAAGATGGCTGACCTTCCTGCCAATACATCGGTGACCATTATGACTTTGGCGGGAAACAGAAACTTAGGCAAGAAACCGAAACCTTCTGCCTGGGACTTTTCAGCCAAGAGACCGCCCCGGTTATCTGGACTTCCCCACCCCTACCAACAGGTTATAAAACCCCTCACCACCCAACCCGGGCGCGACTTCCCCGACTCCCCTCTCTTGAGTCCTGGAACCTCGCCTGAGGGTGCATGCAATAAAACTCCTCCTGCGGAACATTCTACCTTGGGGTCTTTTTTTACTCACTTAAAAATCTTACAGTTCTGAAATACCATCTCCTTGTTAGCCCTCTGTGTCCTGAGCTTTGTTTCTGGCCCCTCTGTATATTTCCATTGCTGTGTTCAATCCTCACACAAACCCCGTGTTTCTAGTTTCTCTTCTGTTTCTAACAGTAATGGCTGGTGTTATACGGTACATAAAGCTCCTTGACCACTGCATCTACTTTATGGATTTTATCACCACAAAACAACCTCCTTATTTCTCATTTAATGTTTTTACCTTGAATTATACTTTGCCTCTAAAATGGCTACCTGTGTGCATGTGTGTGTGTGTGTGTGTGTGTGTGTATGCGTGCATGTGTTTTAACTCACAGATCTTTGCCCACTCTTTTTCCTTTACCCTCCTCAGGCCATTTGATATGAAGCATCTGTCTTTTCATTAGCTCGTTCACCAGAAATATACTGAGTACTTTGTCTGTACCAAGGGAAAGCAATGGCAATCATAAAACAAATATGGTGCTCACCCTCCTAGAAATGAGTGCAGTATGAAAGGCAGACATGACTTGATAATTTCCTAAGCATACATAAAATAGGAATGGTGGTATAGATTTTATGGTATATGGCATTATGAGCTGGTGAGGGCAACATTTATAATGGAATGACTTCGTTCAGTTTGGGGCAGTGCTCAAGAAAGGCTTTCTTGAGGAAGAGGCATTCTCTAAAGGACGCGTTTGTTGAACAGACTGTGGTGGCAGCCCTGGGAGAATGCCGGAGGATGACCTTGTGGCCAGAAGAAACTAGATGCCTGCAAGGGGGCCAAGAAAATACATGTGAGTTGAGGTTGGAAAGGTTCAGTGGGGTCAGACCATACAGCACCTTTTAGGTATCCTTCTGAGGACTTGGACCTTAATTCTAGAAGCGTGAAAAGTAAATCAAGGTTTTTAAGTAGAAATTTTATGAAAGAAGTGTCACCGACTTGAGTGCCCAAGAGCAAAACTGTACACGTCTCTTATCAGCTCTGCATGGAGGGATATCACTGAATTGGTCACTCGAAGTCCCCCATGGTAGTAGTATGTACACCATGAAAACTGGCAAATGCCTATTTAACATGGCTTTCCCCTCTGGAGAATCAGTTGTTAAACATTTAGTTGCATATCACTGGCTGACACCATTACCAATTGCATTTTTTTTGAAAAGAAATCATTCTGCTATCTGGGTGGAAAAGAGACTCTGGAAGAACAAGAGGGGATTCAGGGAGATTGGTTAGGATACGATTATGAGAGTCTGGCTGAGAAATAATTGTATCTTGAAAGAGAGTGGTTGTAGTGGAGATGAAGAGATGTGGATGGGTCTGAGGCAAAAAGACTTGGTGATGGGTTGGATTCGATAGCCACAGGAGAAACAGGTAATGAAGAAGGCTCCCAGATCTCTGGCCCATGTAAATGGATGGACGGTGGGATCATTTACTGAGATACAGATGTTGGCTGAGGAGTGTTCAGTATTTGTTTTTGTTTTGGTAGGAGGGTTGTTGATGGAGAAAGACCATGAGGCTGGGTTTGGATATTATGAGTTTGAGTTGCCTGTGAGATGGTCAAGTCCTAATATCAAGTAGAAAGCTGAACTCTATGGTCGTAGGTATCAGAGCAGAGGTCTAAGTAGGAGCTAAACATGAGACTTGCAGTGGTTGGGTGGTGCTTGAAACCTCATATGGATGAGGTGACTTGAGAATACAGAGTCAGAAGAGAAGACTAAAATGAGATGTCTAAGATTAACACTTGAGGGAAGAAGTGTTTACTAGCCAACATGCAAAGCAAATATTAAGTATGTCAGTATTGTTTTTTTTTAATGTTTATTTATTTTGAGAGAGAGAGGGGAGAGAGACGGAGAGGTGCCTGGGTGACTCAGTCGGTTGAGCGTCCAACTTTAGCTCAGGTCATGATCTCACAGTTTGTGGGTTCGAGCCCTGCGTCGGGCTCTGTGCTGACAGCCAGCTCAGAGCCTGGAGCCCATTTCAGATTCTCTGTCTCCCTCTCTCTAACCCTCCCCTGCTCATGCTATCTCTCTCTCAGAAATAAATAAAACATTAAAAGAGAGAGATAGAGGGAAAACATGAGTAAGTGTGGCAGGGAGGGGCAGAGAGAAGGGGAGAGAATCCCAAGCAGGCTAAGTGCTGTCAGAACAGAGCCTGGTGCAGGGCTCAAACTCACAAACCAAAGGGTGAGATGACATCCTGAGTGGAAATTAAGAGTTGGACACTTAACTGACTAAGCCATCCAGTCATTATGGTTTTCAGTCCATTTGGCTGTCTTTGCCTTTTCATTGGGAAGTTGTTCCTTTAACTTTCTTTTTAAAATTTTTTCATTAGCTCTATCATTAATATTTCCTTGCTTTGTCCTTTTCCTTTATTATTTTTTTCATCTTCTGCTCTATGGGCCAAGTTTTCCACTTTCTCTATTACAAATAAAATTGAATATATTACTCTAGTTATATATACTTAATTCTGCAATTAACTTATTTGAATCTCATGACCAATTATTTTATGAGACAATTTCTCTAAGTTTTTTGTTTTGACTCATTTATCAATGGGGTGGAGTGTGACTTGACATACATTTTCTAAAATAAGAAAAAGGATGATGTCATATACATTTGAAGGCTTATCTATCTGAGAATGTCTTTTTCTTGCCTTCACCCATGAGTAACATTTAGGCAGAGAGCAGCATTGGTGAACCATAATCTTTAGTTCTCAAAACTTTCTAACTCCTGCCCCAATATCTTCTGGCATTCAATATTTACAGGAAATAAGTCAGGAACTGATTTGATTTTGCTTCCAGGATCCTAGAACTCTGGTGTATGTGTGTATTTCAAAACCATTTCCAGGATGTGTCTATGGATTGGGCAGTACTGATCAGAAGGAGAATATGCTGCACTGGTGGAAAGACACACGATAGAGGTTGCAAATAGAAACCTGTGAAGTCCTCGAAGTCACAGACACACGTGCAGGTCACTAACATGCTATGGAGAAACAGACACAGTGCTGGGAGAAAGAGGTTGGCGTGGACCCTGCAGAATCTTTGCATTCATAGGATCATAAGCCTGAGATGGGCGAGGAGCACAGAGAGAGTCTAAGAAAAGGTTTCAGTGGAGGTGGGTCTGCAAATCCATCATCCTGACTGTCCTGAGAATGAGGCATTCTGAGAATGTCATCTCCCTTCATGAGAATGGCATTATGATGAAGAAAAACCACAAGCCAATTAAATACATTAGATGTGGGGGATGAACATAAGTGGTCTCGTTAGCTCCGCCTTTGGGGAAGAATTTAGGCTGCAGGCAAAGAATAGAGTTTTGTGAGAAACAACCTATATATTAAATACAAAAGGGTCAGGATGAGCTTGGATGCTCAAAGATGGCTGGAACCACACATGGCTCTCGCAGTTCTCCTGCCCACTCTGGAGGAGGTCAGTGGAAGTAACAGATCATGTACTTATGAGGTTACACTGTCTCTCTTATTCCACCAACTGGCAGCATGGCCTAGAAGGAAACTTGGATGCAGAAATGCTAGCCTGTGATGATAAGGGTACCGAGACACACTCCTCCCAGCCTATACTAATGCAGGTTTGGCTACCCAGGGGTGGGGTGGGGTGTGGATAGAACAACAGGGTTTAGAACTGCTTTTTTCCCTTTTTATAGAACTTTGTAAGCCCTTTCTATCTATTATTTCTTTTAATGTTTTATTTCTGAGAGACAGAGAGAGACAGCGTGAGCAGGGGAGGATTAGACAGAGAGGGAGACACAGAATCTGAAACAGGCTCCAGGCTCTGAGCTAGCTGTCAGCACAGAGCCCGATGTGGGGCTCGAACCCACGAACTGTGAGATCATGACCTGAGCCGAAGTCAGACGCTCAACCGACTGAGCCACCCTGGCGCCCCTCAATCTACTAACTATTGAATAAGGCATTTTTAAAAAGAAAGCTTTGGACATAACCAGGCCCAGATCTGTCATTATTTGGGCACTCTTGGGGCTGTGACTTTCTATCTTCAATCAGCACAAACGTTATTTCAGGCCACAGGTGGCACTGAAGATTGATACCATATGTTACAATTTTCATCCTGCTGCTGTCAGGTGGGAGGTTGACCGTCCTTTCCACCACCACAAACAAATAGCTTACGACAGGAGTAGTTAGAAAAGTTAGATTAAGAACATCTCCTGCTTCCGGAATCTACAAGTGCTGACTCAAGGGACACTTGGGGGACATCCCTTTCTTCTTGGGGCAAGAGATCCCTTGTCTTTTCAACAAGGATGTGGGATGACAGCTGTTCTAAGCCCTGGCACAGATATCTGTGAAAGCAGAGGTGGTGTTACTGTCCAAGGACGTTGTGTGCCCGACGTTGTGGCAGGCCGGGAGGTGTGCACCTGAGAGCAGCCACACCACAGGAGGGGCTCTGCTGAAGGGGGATGGGGACAAGGGTGTTCATGTGTGTGGCCCACCCCCACCTAGCCCTGAGCCCAGCACCGTATGTGGTAGAGATCCTTACACTGAGAATTTAGTCCCGTGGCTGCGGAGATTGTTCTCATCAGGGTGCAGACACCTGGTAGGAGTTAGAGGCTGATCCATCTGTTCTAAGTAGAGGTGACTTGTTCAGTCATTCTCAGTACCAACAGTTCTTGGAGAGCAGAGCTCTGCAGATGGGGAATGAGCTGGGGTGGTGAGGGAGGAAAGGAAGGGCAATCTCGTAGAGCAGGCCCCGGCCATGGAAGAATGGCATGTCCAGCGGGGGAAAGGAGGCTGTTCTGGGCAGGTGGGGGCCTGCTATTCATTGAATAGCTCCTGGGTGCTGCCAGGGGACGAGGGCTGCAGGAGCGAGGTAGAGGGTACAGAAACAGGCTCTGTCCATTTCGGTGAAGGTGGGCATTCATGGATGCCTGGAGGAAGTCTCGGCAGCCCATTCAGGGGAGAGGTTTGGACATCAAGGCACCTGCTTGTGGAAAGAATCATAGTCTGCCTGTCGCTGCTCCACAGGTCTAGGTGAAGCCCTAATCAACCAGCCTACAGTGGGCTGGGGCTGCACCCAGCACTTCCACCTGCCTGGTTGACAAAGCTGCTTGGGACAACGTCAGGGTTGCTCAAGACAGCAACTTCATCTGGGAACCTGCGGGCGTTGGCCTCAGCTTACTGCCTGCAGAGCAGTGGGGGCCCAGGTGGCCATGCCAAGGGGTGAAATGGTTCTCCAGGTACTGGGGTCACCTCCCTGAAGGCATAGGATCAGGGTGGTCAGATCACTGGCAGATGCAACCTCTGTGAGGGCAGGGAGAGTGGAGAAGGGAGGAGAGGGCAGTGGGGATGGCAGAGGGCCCAACAGCATGGAAGAGGGGTTTCCTGCACCATCTCAGAACCACACCCAGCCCTCACTCCTAGTTCCCCACATCTCTGTCGGGCCCAGCCCAGCACCACAGACAAGAGGCATGTTTCCTAGTGGCTCTGCATATGCACAGGTGAACACTCCCTTTTGGCCTGGGCCTCCTGTCTCTGTGGCAAGGTCTGCCCTCTTCCTGGAGATGGAGAGAAAAAGGAAGAAAACAGGCTCAGTGTCAAGGCCTGTGCAACAAAGAGTCTGGCTTCAGGTAACCAGTGTCTGTCCCGGTGTGGTTTCCAGAAGTCCCTGAATCAAGGACAGGAGTGCCAGTAGTTTAACGGGAGGTGATCCCAGGAAGCACTGGTAGGGGATGGGGAAAGAAAACAAGGAAGAGATAAAGGCCGACTGAGAGGAGATGAATGAGCAGGTTACCGCCATGGTCACCTGGGGCTCAAACACACTGGGCAGGCTCCTTGCAGGGAGGGATGTAGAGCATGCCTCTGGGATTCACCTGAGGGGTATAGAGCTGCTACTTGTCCATCACCTCGGATTACACTGTTAGCCAAAGGCTGCTCCGCGGGACATGAACTCCCCAATACTTCTTGGTCTGCCCTGTGACCAGAGCAGGCATGCCCCAACACCCAGGGAAAGTCAAAGGGAGAGGCAGCACTAGATGCCTTCAGTGTGTAGGAACTGGTAAGGGTCAGGTGTCGAGGGCAGGGCACTATTGGCATCTGCTATAAGGCCCTAAAGAGACCTTCAGAGAGGGAAGGTCACAGGTGGATGGTCCATCCTGACAGAGGGCAGGGCAAGGGGCAGATTGCTGAGCAGGAGGCCAAGGGCAAGCATGTGTGACAGACAGGGCTACTGGACCCTGGACAAAGTCCAGGGAAATGGAGCCACTTATACCAGGACATAGAGGTGACTCACAGCAAAATTAGGATCAGGGAATCCAGATCTGCTGACTTAGAGCCCATGATGCTGTCTCGTATCCAACCACACACAGGCTCCAGTGTGGCCAGGCTGGCTGATACTGTCCACTCACCAACAGCATGGTCAGTAAAGGTCTCTGTCTCCCAAGAGAGCTCAGCTTCTTTCCTGCATGGATTTCCAGGCTGGCAGGCCATGGGACAGGGGAATGCTCAGGATGGAACGTCATGTCTCTGAGTAGGTATAGGCAGCATGTCGGTTAACTAGTGAGCTGCTGGCATTGTATCCGTGACAGTGAGCTGGGCTCATGAGGACAGGAACCTGTTTCTCATCCATCACACAAAGCCTAGAGGAGTCCCATTCCTTAAATTTAAAATTTCAACAAGTGCTTTAGCCATGCCCATCAGAGGCAGGGCCATGCTGGATCCTCCATGAAGAAGAAGAAGGCATCTCCATGCAACAGATCTGAGGTGTCAATAACTTCCCAACAGCTAGCTAACTGGCCAAGCACAGCTATATGTCCGTGCCAGGGGGTAATGAGATCCTAGCTATCTCTCCCCTTCTGGTTATAAAAAGAAGCAAAAAGACTGCAAAATGACAGCCCATGTATCCATTAAAACTACCTATCATTTCTCTGTGTTGCTACTTGTACAGGTGTGATGCCTTGCCAGTAAGTCATTAGAATGAAAGATGCTAAAGTAAGTCCAAACTAGCACAAAGTCAGGTCCATGTTTATTGATCATCCTCTTCTGCAGCTTTTCTTGAGAGATGTGATGTTGATGTTTTTTTTTCACCTACTTCTATTTATCAAGATTAAAGGGAAAAATCATCTGTTTTTGACCAGAGTCAATAGAAGCATGTTCAGCAAAACCAATGCAATATAGCATGGGTGTTGCTCTTTGATTTATTTTTTTAAAAAGCTCCAGGCACTGGTACATCATCTTGAACTCTGGTGGAAGTAAAGAAGAAAAAACAAACACACATCTGTACCATGACCTTCCTAAGCACAGGGCCCCAACACTGAAGTCCTCCCAACTCCCGCGTCAGAGAGGCTCAAAGTCAAAGTCAGGCTTTCCAGGTCGTCAAGAAAAAGCCACTCACAGAATCCTGTTACACCATGGATCTAACACCACCAACATCTCCAGACTGTACACACTACTTCACATTTTTGCTGTATACAATTGCATACATTCCTTTAAGTCAACATCAGTTACCTTGTATGTTATTCAATGTGAACAAAGTGCATGAAGTCATATCCAATGATTTTTTAGAGACTATTTCTGAAGATGCAACTTATCAGAAAATTGTTACCTCTAAACACACCTATGGAAATATCATTCTTGTTCCATATGGACCCCCTTTATTTCTACACATCCCCAGGTGTCAAGGGCAGGGCACTGTTGGCGTCTGCTGTTGGGGAGGTCCCCAACCCCTTCTGCGACTGTATCTGCTCCTTAAACTTGTGTGGGTGGCTGACCCTTCAGACCCATCTTGCTGAAGATGGGGAATGTGAGGCCTCTCCAGGACACAAATGCTTTCTGTTGATGTTCTTCTACAAGTGTGTGTCCACACCTGGGCTGGGGTGGTGCTGCACTCGGTCCTCCTAGTTAAGGAATCCATCTCTCTAAGGCCAGCTCCTATATGGTTTCAGCTTGGTCCCCAGGTCAGTTTCTGCCCTGAGAGACTACCCGCCCCCGCTCCCCCTAGACCCAGAGGAGGCCCCACCTAGGCTCTGCCCCTTGTATACCATTCCACCAGACTGCACTGCCTACAGCAACTCCCCACTGTGTGCCAGGGTCCCTCTGCCCCTAGCTTTCACACATTCCATCCTTTTTGCTGAGAACACACTCCTTCCCATGCCTCTTACTGCCTTACTTTAGGCCCTTTATGTTTAGATATCATGTCATCTGAGACACCTCTCCTAAATCTTCATTCTGGGATTCGGGGTCCTGCTGTAGGTACCCAGGCACCTACAGCATCCCTTCTGTCCTGGCCCCTGTGATGCACTGCGGCTACCAGACCAGAGCCTGTGGAGGGAACTGTGTCTGTGTTGGTGAGCTCCTCACAGTGTTTGTTAAATGACTCAACATCTGAAAGGAAGAAAGAAATGGAAACTAAAAACACAGAAACAGACAGAAGGGCAGGTAATTTCTTGCCCACAGCCCTGGCGGTCTGAGTGTGCCCTCACCCCCAACTTATACATTGGAACTTAAGCCCCAGGGTGATGGTATTAGGAGGTGGGGCCTTTAAAAAAACTTTTTAAAAATGTTTTATTAATTTCAGAGAGAGAGAGAGAGAGCGAGCGAGCAGGGAGGGGCAGAGAGAGAGGGAGACACAGAATCTGAAACAGGCTCCAGGCTCTGAGCTAGCTGTCAGCACATTGCCCAACGCGGGGCTTGAACCCGCGAATCATGAGATCATGACCTGAGCCGAAGTCGGACGCCTAACCGACTAAGCCATCCATGTACCCTGAGGTGGGGCCTTTGAGAGGTGCTTAGGATTAGTGTGCCTGTAAGAGTGGCTTGGGGGAGCACCCTAACCCCTTCAGCATGTGAGGACATGGGGACAAGTGGGCAGTCTGCAACGTGGAAAAAGCTCTCACAAGAACCCGGTCAGGCTGACACCCAGTCTCCAGAACCATAAGAAATAAGCACCTGCTGTTTAGAAGCTACCTAGTCTGTGGTATTGTTACAGCAGCCTCCACTGACAGAGACAGACTCCACGGGAGGGTTTGCCCACCACGTTGTCTGGGTTGGTTAGATGTGCAGACCAAATCTGGGGCAGCTGCTTCTCCAGGGCCCGCCACCTTCTTCTCCAGGGCCCTCCACCAGTGAAGGCCAGCCCAAGAATGCCAAAACCTGGCCACATCTGCAGCACAATGCAGCCAGGTCTTGCCCTTTGAGGACCACACTGGTCCTCTGCTCCCACTCTTGCTGAGACTCAAGTCATGCTCTGCCCCACTCTGGGAAATTAACAAAGGTCTATTCTATGCCTTTATATTTTCTCTGTCTTGCTAGATTGCTGTCTGCCCCCTGCTGTTGTCCTGTGTAGGCCTGGGCCAGCCATCAGCCGGCTGGAGCTCCTGGGCCCAGTTTCCCTTCCCTACAGCCTGTGAGGTCCTGGGGCCTGACAGTGAGGAAGGAACTTCTGCAGGGTACGGGGGTGGGATGGCTGCATATGGGGATTCAGGCAGCCTCACCTACTCCACTGAGCCCATGGCATCCTCCTGTCCAGCGTCTGTTTCAGATCCCAGGGAGGAAGGCCTGATTGCTTTCATCTCTGTTCAACCTCCACTGTCTCCCACTGCTGCCACCGACCTTGGGGCATAGCTGCACAGAAGAGGTGGACCAGATCTGGGGCCAGAAAGAGAGCAAGAAAGCAAAGTCTCAGCCCCAACTCTGAGCCCCTCTCAAAAAGTCCAGCCTGAACGCCCAGCAATCCGGATCTGGCTCTGATCCCTCTGAGTTTCCTCATCCACATTAAAGAGCAAGTCTGTTTTCTTCTGACATGGGAGCACCGTCTACCTTTAACAAGCAGAGAAAGGGAGGGGCAGCTGCCAGCAGCATAGCCATGCTGGCTGAGGACCATCCTGTGGGGATGTCCGTGTACATGACATGCATGTGCCATCAGATCACCACCCTGGAGCAGTGCAGGCCATGGGACGCAGGTGCAGACTTGTCCCTCGCAGGTACCTGCAGCCAGGCTGCCACCCCACTGGCTCTGCCTGTCCTGATGCCTGACATGGTCTTAACCAGACCCTTTTGCCAAGGAACTCCTGGGGAAAAACACATCACCTGGAGGCCAGGTGCCCCCACCCCCACCGCCGGGAAACCTCTAAGCCACAGCGAGGGCAGACTGATTTCTCCAAGTGCAGACCAGAACGGGCCTCAGTTGGGGCTTTCTTCCCCAGGGTATATGGGCCTTCATGGTCCCCAGAGCTGTCTATGTGCCTGCCACAGCTGTGGCAGTTTTAAAGCAGAGGGAAATTCTTGGGGATTATTTAACTGAGTTTCCAATGTATGCTTGAGTTTTGAAGGAGAGGAAAGAAAAGATAACCGCCTTTAAACAACTGCCATGAAAGGTTATAAAACACAGATAATTTACATGTGGGAGCAGATGGTGGGTTGGGTGCTGTGCTAGGCAAACCATGTGTCCCCTGGCAGTTTTCTGTAATGGATACTACAAGTTTACATGTGGTTTATAAACTCAAAGGCTAGTGATTCCCCTCAGGGATTGATTGTAGGGCATAAAAATGCTTATGGTCATGACCTTCATTTCTCCACCAGAGGACATTCTCCTCCTACCCACCCCTAATCCGGGGAGAACCCAGAGCAACGTGAGCCCCATCTGGGCCCCCAGACCTTCATCCACAGGCTACTTGCCCAATACTCTGCCCTCTTCTGTTCCTGAACCCTCTGGCATCCGTGTGCTCCAGCTCCAGATCTACATCCTCTCCTCCCATGTTTTCTCCATTCTTTTGAACAACGCCACTCCCGCTGTGTTTCCCCCCTCAGGAAGGTCTGACCCCAGCACTCCATGTGGGGCCTCCTCCCGCTGAGGGCTCTCCGCAGGTGGGAGCCCTGGAGCTGGACCTCTCTGGGTCACCCTTCCCATGGCACAGCCCCACCTGGTGTTCTCCAAGAAGTTTCTCATCCCAGCGCAGGCCCCTGTGGGATGTGCCTGCTCACTATGAATCCCTCCTTCTGTCTGGGTCCAGGTTCCAGGCCTGGTCCTGGCCCCCAGTGGCTGTGTGGCCCAGCACATCTAACCTCTCCCCTCCATGGCCCTTAGTCTCCAGGCACTTAGACCACCAATGATTTGGGTGTAGAGTAGCAGAGGCAGGTCGGGAAGCATCAGATGGAAAGCTCTGGTCTAGAGCCTTGGGATTGGCGAGACCAAGTAGCTCATGCAGGTGGGAGATACAAGAAGGTTCCTATTACAGAAGTTCCATTTCCTTTTAACTTTCTAGGACCCAGCGGAGACTGTTCATTCTGGGCTCCCCTGCGTGTTTCATGGAGACGCCACACAACATGTGTGTGCCACTACAGCAGGGCCGGGAGAGAGGTCTAGCAGGAAGAGCAGTCACGCCCAAGGTGCAAGAAAGACTTGTGTGCTAGGCATGTGACAGGCCTTATCTGAGGTCAGGGTCATTACCAGCCCATGTTACAGTTAGGGAAGCTGAGGCACAGACTTAGGGGGCCACCTGGTACCCAAGACTGCCTCTCAGCCATTGTGCTATTTTGCCTCGCCTCAAGGCAAACCTTATGCTCAAGAGAAACACCCTGGCTGGCCCAGGGGCAAGGCCAGTATGCTTGGCAGGCTCCAGGGTCAGGTTCCCAGGGCTCAGATTTGATAAAGCTCACAGAAACACACAAGGAATAACAATGTGCACAGGACTATTGTTTTTAAAATACCATTTTAGTGTGAGCTACATAATCCCGCCCTTCTGGTGGAAACTTCCTAATTTTTCAACAGCACTTTCCTTTTTTTTTTCTTCCTTGGAACAGATGGCATGATTTTTATCTCAAATAGCTTCAACGAGGACACTGTTATTTCCACCGTTTGCCAGTATGTGCAAGTACACCACACTTCAAAAATGAGTACGAAAGGAGCTGGGTGGAGTCTCTTCTCGGCCTGGAGATGCCAGGGAGACACGTGCACTGTTAGCGAGCAGTGGTCCGGAAGGAGTGGGAGGAGAGCAACGTGCTCATCTGCCCCTGCTGGAGTTGTCCCTGTGCCCCACCCCCTCTCGGTGACACCTGGGGCGGCCCTGCAGAAGGGTTTCTGGGGACGGTAGCAGCGTTGTGGTTCATACGCTTTCTCTGCATCCTCTGCCTTTCCCAGGCCTGGCCACCTTCCTCAGAGACCTGGGAGGGCACCTGGGCTCGGCACCCACCCTGCTGATGTGGCTGCCACATCCACTGCCTGGAGCACAGGTGCACAGATGGCTGTGGGCAGCTGGACCCTCAGGCATCACTCCTGTCCCCCCAGAGCTGTGCCCAGCACTGCGGTGCTCACATCTTTCACGTGTGGCCTCACAACATGCATGGCACGTGGCAGGCACTCCCCACTCCTGTGGCTCACAGTGGGGCTATTCCTCCATCACATTTCCCCTGGGCTGTGGGAGTCTCCTACCATGACAGTGTGGGGAGCTCATTACTACAACTGCTTTAGAGGCAGAGGCTGAGAGAGACTGCTGATAACTTCAAGGTTAGATGGTCTTCAGAGCTTCTCAGGGGAGGCCCAGCCTCCTGCTGTGTTTGTTAAATAACGACCTGGCAATTCAGGGTCCCAAAGGGGGGGCTCTAGATGCCATGTCTTTGGAACAAAGCCCCCAAGCACATGATACAGCTTGCCATCTGCTAAAGTAGGTAAGATAGGGATTTAAATGCAGGTCCCCACATAGAGAACTCTTCTTAAAACCACAGCTGCCACCACTGTTTCAGGTAATCAACTAATTCACACCCAGATGTTTAATGGCCAATCAACTAATTTATACCTGGGAAGCAATTCTGAAGATGGTTTAACAGATAACATTTATGTTGTAGTGGTGGCCTCTGGCATAGAGACAGATATGGAGAAGGGGCAGGGGTCATTCCTGAACAGCCCGGTGCCCTGATCGCCTCAGCGTGCGCGTGTGTGTGTGTGTGTGTGTGTGTGTCTGTCTGTCTGTCTGTCCTGCAGCACGTATACACATGGCATCACCTCATCACCTTACTGGAGCCCACAGCAGTCACACGGGGCAGGGCTGTTGTGCGTTTGCTGTACTCCATGCCTCAGCACTTTACCTGACCCCAGCCCTGTCATATGGACTGTTAGCATCTAGATGACCCCTACCACTCTTGGCAGAGCACTGGCCCTGAGGCTGTGTTTGGGGTGCCCCAACAGCTGGCAGAATCCCATGGAATTGGGCACCCCGTAGAGGCCTTCTGAGTTGGAGGAAGGCAGCAGAGGCAAGGACACATATTGCCCAAAAGTCTAGGACACATGGGTCTTCTTTACAGTCATGAGTCATGGGTTGTGTCCTGGGAGAGGCAGGTTTTAGGGCTGGTTTAGGGCAACAGGGTTAGGAACCCAATAAAGTAACCAGGAGTGATCTCTGCATGGGGAAAATGTGGGAAACAGATTGGAAAGGATGAGGTCCAGAGACACCCTTCCACAAACACCTACCCTAGGGGATGCCTGGGGTGAGTGGTGACACCCCTACTTCAAGGTGCACGTGAAGAATTCCCACATTGGTTGCTGAGATGGCTCATTTACCCCCTGATTTAGCCACTTCTCATCCCCTTCCCGCAATGTCTCTGTGCAATGCACTTTGCCGGTAGCTCTTCTAAGTATAGGCAAAAGTAGCAAAGTCAAGGAAAAGGAAATGGAGGTGAACTGGATTTCATCTCCAGTGAAAGGGATCCATCTGTAGCAATTGACCCTCGGCCCTGTGCTCTTAGGGTTCCACTAAGCTTTTACTGGGGACATGGTGCAGTCAGCTGTCCAGCTGAAGTGACAGTCCAGATTCTGTGCCTGGGTTTAGGTGAAAGGGTTTTCTCTGCCTGACAGACACTATGCAGGTAGCTTTGGAACAGCCACTTGCCAGTGGACTTTGAAAGAAGACTTCTTTCTGCCTAGAGCCTTACCCAGTTTCTTCACTAGACACCAAGACCAACCTTTCCTCTATTTCTATGCCCTGTGGAAAAAATCCAGGATGCAAACCCACAGCCACCGAGCTAATTTCTATTACAAGCAGGCCAGCTGTATGACCCATCCTCTTTATGACACACAGTCTGGATCTCGCCAACAGGGGAGTCGCAGAGGAGGTCACCTGAGGGTGAGCCTACTGAGCTCAAGGGATGGTGTCCTCAGAGCTGGAGGGCTTTCCCAGGACCAAGACTTCATGGTCAGGGAAGCTCTGGGCTCCAGCTCTGCTACCTCCTCTTAACCACGTGCAGGCACCCCAGCAGGGGCTACTCAGCACGCTCTCAACCCAAGGGCCCCAGGGAGCCCTGAGAACCATCAACAGTCTTGTCCATCTTTCATAATTCAGGAGAATCAGGGTTAAAAAAAGTGCATGAGCAGTCGACATAATTTATATGCTGTAAGTGGATGGGCTGGCAGCCTCTTGCATCATAAAGTTTAAATAACGGTGGTTTAACACCAGATGTAAGTGCAGCTGTCCTGAGCGGAACGCCATTAGCTCCATTAAGATGGGAGATAGTGCTTTTCCCAGTTCAGTGTCCCCAGGAAAACATCACACCTGTCATCTTTGTGCCACAAACAGCTGACTTGATGTGGGAGCCTACCAGCACCTTTTCAGATCAGATTCGTCAAGAGGCAGGGGCATTCACAGAGGAGGGGAAAGGGGGACACAGACTAACCAAGAGAGGGGCCCACCGTGCCTGCCCTGAACATGCGGACAAGACTTTGACTCCAGGTATTCCCAGGTGGTCTGGCTCTTCATGCCCCCAGGAGGGTGTGGGGTGGGTGGAGGGAAAGAGCTGATGAAGAGAAGAGGAAGGGAGGGGTGGATAAGAAAGGGAGGAACAAGGAGAAGAGAAGATGGAAGGAGGAAGAGGAAAGGGAGGGAGGGGACCTTAAAAGGGGAGAGAGCAACCGAAGAAGGAAGTCCTCCCCTTGTTTTGCAAAGTCTCTCCAGTGCAGGGTGAATTGATCTAGGCAGGCAGGGAGTCCGATTTAGGTCAATCTGCAATGGCTAATGGCCACTGCTTCCATTTCAAGCAAGAAATATTTTGAGGGGCCATTGTATACAAGGGAAAAAGCCTGAGGATGTCAACAGCAGCAGGCCACCAGGGCTGAAACAGCCACAAACACACCTGCAGTCAGAGCCGCCAGCCAGCATTGTGGGAGCACGTGCTGGGGACAGAGCACTATCATCTTAGAAGTGACATACTGAGATGCAGAGCAGAGGGGGAAGGGATTTCTTCACGGCCCCTGGGGCAATTCAGAAGGAAGGAGAACTCTCGGAGTCAGGCAGAAATTCCTATTTTTCTGGCAATGAGAGTACTGTAACTCTGCCGAGGAAATAGAACACGAGGATCACCATGAGCAACAAACACCAAGGTGGCCAGAGCCAGAGACAAAAACCCATCTGGCCTGCTGTCTGCCCACCATGTGGTTTCCCTGTGTCAGAAGGCATTGCGGATTCACATGTAGAAGACGCGGTCCCGCATCTCCCAGGGTCCCACACCTGCCTAGGGGGTCAAACCAGCTGAGTGCCTGTGGCTGCCATAAGCTCGATGCCCAAGCTGCGGGAACACAGAGAATGGAGCCTCCTGACCTTGTGGAGGAGTGGGTGGTGGCTGTGGAAGTTGAAGTTAGGCCCAGGTTTCAGGGGTCAGGCCACTGTCTTATCAGCCCTCCTGGGAGCCACAACACAGCCCTGGGTGATGGCTGCCCCGCGACTATGCAAAATACCGGGCTCAAGAGCCATGGCCAGGATATTGGCTGAGGAGCCACTGGAGCTGTATGCCATCACCTGTGCACCCTGAGGCTGCCAGGAGACAGAGATGGTGGTGGTCCACAGGATGGCTGCTTGGCCTGGTGCCTCCTAGGCACATAAATGCAGGTGTGTTGCTGAGTGTCGCTCTTGCCTCACTGCTCGGGAATAAGCTCATCTAAGATTCAGACTGCTCCTTCTAAGATCCAGACTGCTCCTATCTCTCAAGTACCAAACCAAAGAAGTGAATTCCTAAAAGATGACAAAGGTGTTCGCATCACACTGAGCAATGAGAGGAAAACGACACGGAAATACTTAGCAAGATCCGCAGCTGGGGACATTTTCCTGAGCTAAGAGATTTCTGTGCAGGCAGTTTCTACAGAAGTTTCTCATTTAAATGGAAATTCCTCCTGAAATGTTAAACAACAACTGCTAACCCATCCAAGGCTCCACTGGTGCCAGGTACTGTTCCAGGAGGTTGGTGTCCATGAACTCATTTTAGTTCTCACAATCCCTTACAAGGTATGTACCTTTACGAGCTGTGCTTTACAGATGAGGGAATTGAGGCTCAGAGAGGTTAAGCGATTAGCCCAAGGTCACTCAGCTTGAAAGCAGCAGAGTCAGGATTTAAACCCAGGCAATCTGAGCCCAGAGGCCATGAGCTCAACTCTGAATGTGTCATGCATGATAAAGAGTTTAGTGAAAGCATTAAATTAACTTTCATAAGAAGATCTCACAATTCTGGTGACCTCTGCAGGTGGTTTGGGGAGGAATTTATTGAGTTAGTTTTAAGAGACCTTGACATGATTAGCTTTGGGAGTCCATTTCAGAAAGAACTCCAAAAGGGACTTTTCCAACAGGGAAGGATGGAACTGCTTTGCCACTCAGAGCCTTCTGAGTCCTTCTGGGACAGAAGGAAGGGATACGTTGTCTTTCCTCGGAAGGCAGGGACGCAGGCAGCTGAGTGGGGGTTACTGGTGGCACTCCTGCCCGGAGAGACACACATGACACAGCTCTCTGTCCTCACACCTCATCTCAAAACCACAGACATGACAATGACAGCATCCTTCTTCACCTCAGGCTCACTCTGTGCTGGGTCACACCAGTCATCCAATCCTCCCAGTAACCCTGTGAGACAACCAAAGCACACAGGGAAAGTGACTTGTGCCTTGTGAACTTGGATGTATAGCAGTGCTTCAAAAATGAATGACTGACTGAATGAATGAATGAACGAATGAACAAATCAATGAATGAATAAATGAATGAACGAACGAATGAACAAACGAGCAAATGAATGAATGAATGAACAAATGAATGAACAAAATAATCAATGAACGAATGAATGAACGAATGAATGAACAAAATAATGAATGAATGAATGAACAAATGAATGAATAAACAAACGAACAAAAGAACGAACTAATCCAGATCCAAGCGCAGGCATCATCTCAGGGTGCTACACTGCCTCTCCTATGCTCCTCTCCTTCTACATGCAATAACAGCATAGGCTGTGAGGAGGCAGAAGAGGACATGGGATTCTTTTTCTCTCTTGCAGGGCCTCCTCCATGGAAGGGAGGGACCGCAGGGGGACAAGACCAGCACTAGACACTCACTGAAGACTTACTGACGCCACCCTCTCCAGAAGTCTGTATCTATCATCGTCACCCTCCCCACGGCCACCATGGGACAATGTTGTGACTATACACGGACCACACTATAGCTTTCCACGTTTTTGTGCGGAGTCCAGATGGACTCTTGAATGCACTCCCAGGCACTCCCACCCCTGGGAGCTGTACCCTGCTGCACCTGACACAGGACCCCCACAGGGGGAGACTGCTCCTGCCCCTCTTGGCCGTGCCAACACAAGATCTTCCTGGGCCCAGGTCTGATGAGCACCTGACCTGCGGCAGACGCTAGGGCTGGCCCTCTCACCCAGCCCAGTCTGCCAAGCTGAGGAAGGAGATGGGAGAGAAGGAATAGGCCACCTTCTCAGAGCCCATGGCTGGGACCCCAGCACACTCCCAGGCTGGGACCCCCCACCTCCCACCATGTGGGGCATGCGGGTCACGCTCAGCAAGGAACTAAAGCTATCTCACGGCTACCTTAGGAAGAGTGGCCAGGGTGGGGAGCTGCAGGCTTAGGGGCGTGGGGGGGCCAGCTGCAAAGGCAGGGCTCTCACAGCTTTGAAAGCTGCTGTACATTTCAATCTCGAGTGGACATGCCTCAGTCAGGTCAGGATGAGGTATACCAGCCCCACGGTAGCTGGTGGAAGAGACGTATGAACCATTCTCAGTAACAGAATGTCACATTCCTTCCTTAATCAGCGGGTTTTAATTTATTTATCTGGCCGAGCCATGATGGATATAGTTTGCCCAAAATATATTACAAGGGGATACTGCAATCTCTTATCCAGAAAACCACCATATTATAGATACTATCAAGCTACTTCCTCAAAAGTGCTTGGTACCCTAGCAACCAAAAAAAGAAAAAAGACCAAAAAAGACATAAAAATTACACTGCATCTGCAATACTTTGTTGAAATTAGTTTTTCAATAAAGCATATATTGTAAAAACAAAGGTTTAATGATATATCAGTTGGGCAAAAAATCTGATTACAAAGCAAAAACATATACATCTAAGTAAAGCTGCAGAGCTTTTAAAAATGAAACTTGGCAAGGCAGTCCTGGGCGAGTTCTATCAGAAAAGGTGCTGGATTTTTTTTTTCCTCCTTAATGGTAAGTCAGTGCCAATGAAGAAGCCCCCTCCTCCACACCCAGCTCAGCGACATCAGCCTCAATCCTGAATGTGAGTATTCAGCAGTGAGTGCTAGGAGTTCATAAGCTTACACAGATGGCAGATGCCTGCCTGGACATACACACCATTTGTCAAGCAAGTAAAAATCTCTCTTCCCCCAAAACTGGTATGTGTGTCTCTTGCTGTGGAATTACACGCAGGTTGGGGAATGGGGGGAGGCCCCAGAGAGACAGCTGCTATGTCCTTCTATGACCAGCCCTCTGCACCGCTGCCCTGGAATTGGTGGGTGGGAATACCACATGGCGGCCACCAGTCACCGGCTGGGGCACAGAGCCTTCATTCAGCACAGAACCCCTCAGCCGCCAGGATGAGCCTACAATTTACCGAGACCCAGAGGTGCACCAGCTCCCAGGGCACTGTCCTATGGCTGGGCTCTCCTCACAGTATTTTGTTCTATACTATTCTCAGTTGCCAATGTCTTTCCCAGGCTGGAGTGCCTCGGGGGCAAGTCCAGGTGTTCTATGACTTGATGCTCCAGCCCCAGCATGGAGCCTGGGACATGACAGGCCTCCCTCAACATGAGCTGATTAGGAGGATGAGCGGCAGGCTCCATCCCGAGGCAGGGGAGCAGAAAGATGATCCAGAGACATGCCGCTGCCTGGAGCGGCTTGCAGCGTGGGCTGGACAAGGGGGGGTGGAGAGGAGAGAGACAGGTGCGCAGGGAATATCCCGTCATCCTCATGCTTGACTTCCCTTCCTGTTCAGTCCCCTACCTTCCCAGGCTTCTCACCTTGGTATCCTTCCTTGTTTTCCTGCTGCCATAAACTCATCATAGGAAAATGGCAGGCATTTTCATTTCCCAAGAAAATACTAGGCAGGAAATGCCTAATCCAAAGGAAGAAATGGGAGAATGTCAGGCGTGGTGGCCTGTGGTCGAAGGTGACGCGCTGTAGCGGCTGCCGCTAATACAGCAAAGACGAAAGGAATCTGTTTTTAAAACATGTGTGTGTCTGTATCTTACTGATTATATTTCTTAACCTACACTGATTGCCTTTTCAAATAAATGTGGCCTTTTACAAAGGGTCAGGCAGGCAGACTTCACTGGCAGACGCCGAGGGCAGAGGGGTGGTGAAGGAGGCCTGCAAGAAGGAAAAGTCTCTGGGGAGAGGACAGAGCAAAACCTCAGGGGAGGCTTCATATCAGGTAGAAACCAGACACTCAAGTTCTTGGGACAGAAGTGAAAAGGCAAAAGGCAAAGGCAGACTGTCGGTGATGAGAAACTATCAACAGAACTCCTGACCCAGTGTCCACAGAGGACAGGGGCTTCTGGGCGGGGAGGCCCCACTCAGCGAAAGGCTGTCTTGACCCCTACTCCCAGGGTAGGAAGGGTACTCCTTGAGGCTAAACATGCAGGGAGGCCCTCGGAGGGCCACTGGTCCCCCTACCCAGCACCCACCCCAGAATTTCTCTGCAGGGCCATAGCCTTCCTAACATCCTACCATCAGCAAGTTCCACAGGTGCTATTCTGGACAGAAGGGGTCACTCTTCTGGGAACACTGATATTAGCAGCTAGGGTGTTTCGTAGAAAGAGCCTCATCCATATACATCAGGCCTCTGGAGATAACTTCCTGATTCCATTATGACCCCAGAGGCCTTCAGAGGAGCTCCTCAGGGACTCTCTGTAATTATGGTTTCCTTTTTTTAAAGTAATTTTAAAAAATTTTATTTATTTTTATTTTTATCATTTTTATTTTTGAGAGAGAGATGGAGACAGTGTGAGCAGGGGAGGGTCAGAGAGGGGGAGAGATACAGAATTCAAAGACAGGCTCCAGGCTCTGATCTAGCTGTCAGCACAGAGCCCGACACGGGGCTCGAACCCACGAACGGTGAGATCATGACCTGAGCTGAAGTTGGACACTTAACCGAATGAGCCACCCAGGCGTCCCTGTAACTTTGATTTCTGTGTCACATCGTGAGCATATCACTGACATGCATGCACATGCACACACAGGTGCACCCAGACCAAACTTCTCAGTGGGTGGAAGTGAAGCCCAGAGGCTGTGAGTGAAGTCCAGCCCACAAACGTGGACAACCAGCTGATCCTCTGCCTCCTGTCCACACTGCCTGAGGTCCAGACACAGGCCCTCCCTACTCAGGCTAACAACTCTTGGTGGTCACTGACACTTTGGGTTAGGATCCACGAGCAGGAAGCTCTCCTTTTTGCTTCCCTGGAAAGGCTTGTCAATCAATGCTCAAGGTACAACCTCACCCCAAGTTTTGCTTTAAAAAAGAAACAAAGATGCTGCATCCCAAGTTAACAAGCCATGTAAGCCGGAGATCTGCCTCCCTGTGGCTTTGGCCAGAATAGGAAACAAGGACCTACTGCATCCAACCTGACACAGGAGAGGTTCTAAAGTGAGATGTGCCTGCAGGTTGCACACACTGGCCTGCTCACAGAGGTGGGAGAACACCCGAGACCCTGATGACTGTGCTCTTCCCACCTCTTGCTCCACCACTGCCCTGGAGACTTCGTATTCTTGCCCTTCAGATCTCTGCACAGTGCGGGAACTCGCTGACAGGCCTCATGAAATATGACTGGGGAGATTCCATTCCAGAGACCCTTAGCAAGTCTCCAGCTAAATGCACTGGGTGGAATTTACAACCTGCAATCTTCTGTAACATTGTTCCCAGGGTATTTTCATTGTGGGGAGGAAGAGATGGAACAAAAAGAAAAAAAAAAAAAGAAAGAAAAAGCGAAAAAGAAGGCTAAGAGAAGGAAGTATAATTTCAGACTCATTCATGATTTATCTCTTCCCTCCCAGTGGCTGCAGGGGATTCTAACTCTGCTGCAAGATAGCCTGGCTGTGGCCATGCTGCATGCCATGGAGATGCAAACAGTCTGGGCAATCTTAACCCTTCCTTTGCTGGTTGCTTCAGCCCTCATAAATGGCTGCTACCTGGACTGGCATTTGGTGGATCTCAGCAACTGGGCAGGACATCACTGGCCTCCCAGGGCATGCAGGTGGGTGCACCTGGCTCACAGAGACCTGCCTCATCCTCCAGACAAACAAGATTCTCTGGAGCCAAAACATAACAGAAAACATTTGAAATCTGTGTCGTTTCCACTTCTGCAGGTCTCTCCTTTATCCAATGCCTTCCCTTTGAAATGCTGTAAAGCCCTGAAGGGAGGCAAGTGAGCAGTGGGAAGGAACCTTTCAGAATGTCAGTTTCCCGTTAGTGAGCCCAGGCGTCAGGGCCAATCAGCCCTCTGCAGCCTCCTGGGCCGTTTGCACCGATGGGTTCCATCTACAAAGGAAGCATCAGCATCCTAAGTCTGCATTGGCCCACAGGTTCATAAAAGCCCTTTCTGATACATTTTCCCATTCAATCCACTTCTTTCCATTTAATCAAGGATTTTTAACTTCCAGAAGCAAAGGGGACACAGCAACCTTGGAAGGAGTGGATGAGGCCATTAATCAATGGTCTCCTCATGAGCGTGAGAAGTAGCCAATTTGTACAGGTGAGCGTCAGATTCCAATTAGTGCATGAGGCAGGATAAAGGGGTTAATGCCAATGTCTCCGAGCAAAAGAAGCACCGGGAAAATTCATTCCCATAGTCTGGCCTTCGACAAACATCCATCTATCTATACGTTCAGCTTTCTCTTTCCATGCTGCACAGTGAACAGTCATTGTTTAAAAATGTCACGATAATAATCAGCTTTTGCGGCAAAGATATGAAAAATGTATTGCAAGATCAAAAGGATGATATTGTCTTCCAGCAGATTACACATTCCGCCCACAGAAGGGGCTAATCTGATGTCCTCAGAGAGGAAATAGGTAAACATTTTCAACATTATCGCCATCTGTGTTTCATTTCTTTGGGCCTGCTCAAAAAAACAGTTATTTATGTATAAATAAAAAAGAATGATTTCTGCCCTTAAGAAAATAGTAATTGAGGCCTTGAAATATCTGCCCTGGGTTTTATGGTGCCCGCCGGTACCCAGGGGTGGAAGCATGGACGCCACCACCCAGCCCTGTCCAGGAGGCACAGCCACACTCGTCCCGTTTCTGTTCCGTCTCCACACTAGCTGGAAGCTAGTTTGGGAAATGGACAAGAGAGTGTCCCACCTGACATGTTTCATGAGGGGAGAAGGGCTCTCCTTGACGGGAACTCCAGAGAGGTGCCCTGGGGTTAGTCTCAGCCCCTCTACATTGGCATGACATTTGTCCCCAAGTCTGTGCCCCAGCTATAAAATGTGCCTCAGATATGTGCCCCCAAATGATGGGCAGCTGTTGTCCAGTGAGTGTCTTCACAGACAGGAGGGGCTGAGGAGACTGTTGTTAATCAGTAGGAGGAGTATTATTAAACATAAGGGGGAGGTTGGCCACTGAGAAGTTCAATGCTTTGAAATCTCTGACTTTTTAAATGATTTTAGCAAGTGTTTCCCAAATGCCCTGCGGTGTTCTTAGGCCCTGGCCAGCTCTCTGGGAAGGAAACATTGGCATGGAGCTCCAGACCAGTAGACGGTGGAAGACAGGTTCCCACCATGCCACATTCTATAAGAGTCACAGGAAAAATTAGACATCCCAGCTTCTGCTTCCTGCAAAGTTGGGCTGGTGCTGGTGGACAGTTTGGATCCCTACCTTTTTCAGAAGGGGTGCACTGTCAAGTCTTCCCTTCTTGAAGGACCCCAACTACCTCTGAGGGGGTGGTCTAGGGGGCCGAACCCTCTAGGAGAGCTTTCAGCCAGCAGACTTCTAGAAACTGAGGAGATTTCACTATTTTCTCCCATTTCTTCAGCCTGAGACGCACAAAGGGCATGCATGTTTGTTGTGAAGCCAAAAACAAAGTGCAAGGCAAACCTACAAACTGTTCTGGAGGCTGTCCACAGCCCTGGATCCAGGGAAGGGGTAGGGACAGAGGCCACCTGTCAGTAACCACGCCTCCAAGAGCCAGCAGGTGGAATTAATACCAGAGGGAAAATCACTCAATACTTGGGCCAATCAAAGATGATTAGGATTAGGCCTTTAAATTCTGGATTTTATTTTATTATTTTATTTTTTTTAAATGTTTATTTTTGAGAGAGAGAGAGAGAGGAAGAAACAGGGAGGGAGAGAGAATCCCAAACAGGCTCTGCACCGTCAGTGGAGAATCCGATTTGGGGATCGAACTTACAAACTGTGAGATCGTGACCTGAACTGAAATCAAGAGTCAGATGCTTAAATGACTGAGTCACTCAGACGTCCCTAAATTCTAGACTTTAAAGAAGCATTCATATAGATTTTCAGGAATAAAATTTAAATTTTGTTATTTTAAAAACACTGGTTTGCTCGTAAACTTGAGTAAATCCAATCCATAGATATTGTCTAATATCTGTTCGAGGGGACTGTAGAGAATTAAAGACCAAACAGCCCTTGTCATCAAGCAGCATGCAGTCTGAGGTGATGGGCCATACAGGAGAGGAAGGAGACAGGTGGGTTCCTGGGGGCCCGAGGCTGCCTCTCCAACAGAGGAGGCCACAGCGATGCCATGAGTGAGCCATCCCCGGATGAAGGCCAGCTTAGGCTTGCTGGCATGAAATACTTTGGTTTTTATTTCTTGTTTTAGCCTCAATGTGCTCTGGGTTACAGACACATGACAGTGACATGTGTTTTTGGAAGACTGTGTCCCCTTTTCTTTGTCAGGGACTCATGTGACACTCTCCTGCTCCCTGTCACGGACGTTTGGGCCTATGTGCCACACTGTTCTTTCCTCCAAGGGCAGCAACAAAGCTGTGTGGGGCTGACAGTGCCACCTGCCTAGGAGATGGGTCTGCCCTCCGTCTTTCCTGGACGCAGGGCCCCCTCCACCTTGGGGAGACTGGCCTTCTCCTCAGCCCCAATTCCTGGCCTCTTGCTATTCCCACTAAGTTTCACCTATTGTTGTTTCTCACATGAACACACATTTCTTCTCTTTCCATGCTGTCCATGAGCTCCTGGGCACTATTCCTAGAGAAGCCTAATAGTAGTGGTAGGGCCCATCTCAATTTCAAAATGAAGGAATAGGACATACTGATAGTGAAGCTGGGAAAAGATACCCACTAGGGCTCAACACAACCTCAAGGACCCTGAACATAACTAACTGGTAGTTTCTTTGGTAACTTCTCAAAGGTGTTATTCACTGGGTCAAGGCAGGCCCTCGGCTCTAGTCAAATGGCTGGCTGTGCAACCTTAGGCCAAACACTGCACCTCTCTGAACCTAAGCTCTTTCATTTGACAAATACAGGCTTGAACCCAACTACAGCTCAAGCCCTTCTCAGTCTGGCATACTATGAGGTGAGCTTCTCACCTTCCTCCAGGTTACACTGACCAAGGGGGGGAAAATCCCTAATTTCCTCTTTAATGTTACTGTTTTATTTATAATCCTGAGTTTCCTGATATTAATCACATGAGTAATTTTAACTGCATTAAGGGTTAAATAACACTTTGGAGACACATTTAAAAATCAACCCACATTCTCAGGGAATACGCCTGTGGGGAAAAAAATGCATTTTTGTTTCCAATGGTCCAAACAACGGTGTGACGACAGACAGACTGTTGGGAACAAAACCCTCTTGTGAATTGCGGACTGCTTGCACAAATCACTTATTCAAATTCCATCTGTCGACACTGCTCTATTAAAATTTCCAATCTAAAGGGAAAATGCCATAACTACTGTGAGTTTCAATCCTGTGTCTCAATATTGGGACCTGCCATCCATCCTCCCCTGTCACAACAGACTGATTACCTCCAGAAGTGGTTCCTCAGGAACAACGAGGTGATTCTCACATTCTCAGCACTTTGGTCTCTTGCAAGGGACTTAATTCGATTCCTAAGTAGTTTACTGGGGCATTTACACATTTCCTTGTTCCCTACCCCAACTCCGCAGTGTAATCACCTGGTTTTAGCTCATCAAGGTCTGCAGCTGCAGATCTGTCCCTGAAACATCTTGGGATAAACGCCGATTTGATGTTTTCTCCCCCTAAACCAAAAATATTCCAAGTTTCCAGGAAAATTCTATGGCAGTTATGGGCCGTGGAGCCTGCTGGAACCTGAGCAGACAAATCTGGAGGTTCACATATTTCACACCAGGGCCCAGCCCTGGTTGGGTGCTCAGCCCCATTTGCTCTTAAGCTCTTCTTATCTAAGCATTTTATACCACTTAGATGACTTATTATGGCATCTGGTCAGCCTGGGTAATAAATCTCATACATTTCCTTCGTTTGAAATCTCCACCCCCCCCAACACATTAAAAAGATCAGGGAACACCTGGGTGGCTTAGTCGGTTAAGCATATGACTCTTGATTTCAGCTCAGGTCATGATCTCACAGTCCATGAGACTGAGCCCCACGCTGGGCTTCGTGCTGACAGCACAGAGCCTAATTGGGATTCTCCTTCTCTTTCTCTCTCTCTTCCCCTCCCTTGCTTGTGTGCAAGCTCTCGCTCTCCCTAAAAATAAATAAACTAAAAAAAAAAAAAAAAAAGATCAAATGACCTAGGATGTTCAAATAAGAAAATGAGCACACACTCCCACAACCATACTTCAGGCGCCTCCAGTGCTCAGCCGCCGTGAGACAAGCTGCCCCAGGCCTTTGCGGCCGTGGAGGCAGAGCCTGTCAAGCACACGCCCCTCTGGCAGTCAGTGTGTGAGAAGTAAATGGCGATGTCAGCCAACAAGTGGGCCAACTCCTTTCACAAACCACCTGGCCTCATCCTGTGCCACTGGCAGGCATCATCCATGTCAGGGCCGTGGGCATGGGGAAACACAGATGTAGCTCCTCACAGCCGGCCAGTGACATGGGCTCTGCGACATGCTCTCCCATCCCTGTGAGAGAAAGCTGGCCAGGTGCAGGCGGAGCACTCACAGGCCGGGGAGCTCGGCACTCCCTTCTCTCCATCACCAGGAGGCTCCCTGAGGAATGCTGCCAAGCCCAGCACCTTGTGGATGTCAGGACTCTCGTTCTCTCTCTCACTCACTCCAACTTGCAGGAAACACCTTACTTCTCTTCCAGCCTATGAACACTCCCTGCTGTGGCTCAGAATTCCACTCACCTCCGTGGGCTCAGTGTACACAGGTGAGGATGAGATGGATGACTTTATACCTTCCATTTCCCCCACAGAAGGTAAAAGACACTCCCCAAATCCATTCCCATGCCAGTGACTAGTTTGGAAAAGGGCACACATCCCACTCTGACCAAGGAGTGTGAGGGGCAGTCTTCTGAGCACCAAAGAAAGAAGAGTCTTTTCTTTCCCTGGATGCTGTTTTGTCCCACATGGGACTCCTGCAGAGGGCCGGGCAGAGGGCACAGCCAGCCCGCAGGGGATGGCAGGGTGAGGAGCCTGGTCCCTGATGACATTATCGATGGTTTGGAGCCTGGGTTTCAGAGCCCACGGACTTCACATGGAGTAGGAAAATAGCTTTCCCTACTGTTGGAGCCCGTCTGAGCGGAGCCCTTTGTTACCTGAGAGGATGGATGAAGGGTTCCTAGGCAAAGCCCTGGGGCCTCAGGGATGGGAGACCTACTCCAGTGACCCTTTGCTCACCTGGAGCTTGCAAGCAAACAGGGCCTGACCCTGGCTGGCTTCCAAAGCCTGGCTGAGGACCCCTGTGTGAGGTCTGTATTAGGCCTCTGGAATTAAACCATCTTTCCTATGCACGGGGCACCTGCAGGAAATCACAACAGCCAGCAGATGTTCCAGCATCCTTAGCCACAATGTGTAGGCCTTCTGGATCACTCTCCACCATGTGATCATTTGGTGACAACGACATGACCCAATTTTAGTCAGTCTCCTTTGAGCCTCCTTCTCCATTAGGCTTTGCTCTTATCCTAAGCAAAGAATTCTACTAAGCTGATTGATCGAGACTCTCCCCATTCCTGATATTGTCTCAAGCTTCTCTTCCTCCACCCCTGACATTTAATCAAACTCCTTTTTTTCCATACCCTTGATATCTAACTAGGTCCCCCTTAGTAATCTTCCATCCCCTCCCTTGCTCTGCCTGCTGGCTATAAATCAGTACCTACTCATCCTTCCTGGTTTAGAGTTGAGCTCAATCTCTCTCTCCTATTACAATAGTCTTAAATAAAATCTTGCATGACATTTTTATTTTTTTTTATTTTTTTTTAAATATATTTTTTTATTTATTTCTAGGAGAGAGAGGGAGAGAGAGACAGCGTGAGTAGGGGAGCGTCAGAGAGAGGGAGACACAGACTCTGAAATGGGCTCCAGGCTCTGAGCTGGCAGTCAGCACAGAGCCCGACGCAGGGCTCGAACCCACGAATCGCGAGACCATGACCCAAGTGAAAGTCGGACGTTTAATCGACTAAGCCACCCAGGCGCCCCATTGCATGACATTTTTAAACAAGCATTAGAACTTTTCCTTAACACTGGCCATTCATTTCCCCTCAGCATTCACGCTTTATTTTTCTTCCTGATGGCTTAGGTCCAGGTAGCAATGCTCAGGAAAAGGTCTCTTACCCAAAGTACCTTCTCCTTTCTCACCTCATCTTGGCTCCTTAATCTCTTGGCACAGAATCATTATATCAATACAGGATAGAGCTTTTAACCACAGGGAGGATTTGTTTTAAGTTTATTTACTTATTGTGAGATAAAGAGAGAGCAGGGGCAGGGAAGAGAGAGAGGGAGAGAGAGAGAATCTCAAGCAGGCTCTGTGTAGTGAGCGTGGATCCTGATATGGGGCTCAGACTCCCTAAATGGGAGATAATGACCTGAGCCAAAACCAAGAATGGAACGTTTAACTGACTGAGCCACCCAGGTGTCCCTGAGAGGATTAAGGTTTAAAGTGCAATATACCATATCAAGGAGTTTAACTCTAATATACAGTGAGATGTAAATGGTGGATGCCCTCTCCTGACAGATGATGGGAAAGGGAACAAATACAGATGAATGTGCACATGACTAAGTTTATAATCAAGGTGCTGAGTACCTGAAGGCAGGTAAGGGGATAGAAAGGACCAGAAAAGATAGGCAGAGGCTGGCAGGTAAGGCCTGACTTCTTCACCTGCTTCACCCACTCATTGTAAGGCACCCCCAAGCCTTCGTGTGCCCCAAACTCCACCAGGTCTGCATCAGTTCACTGCATCTCAGGTCCCATCTCCTGCCAACAGGACAGTCACTGTCCTCACAGTATGTTCACGAACACATCAGAGCCACCTCTCGTCTCCAAGGCCTCCCACACGTCCTCCCTGGAAGCTGTGCTCTGGACACACGTGGCACACTTGCACCGGGGCTGCCAGAGCGCCACCCCTCCTGCCTCCACACAAAACACCCACAATGCAGAACCTGCCTCGGCTGTGAGCACGGGTCCATCAGACTGGAGACAAGGCCCCCGAAGAGCCCAGGTGACTGACTTCAAGGCAGCTACCTTTCCCCAGCGCCAAAGCCGTTCATCTTTGCTGACTTAGCATGCAGGCTTTTCTGGTTAAATAATAAGGCAGTCCCAACTCTATCACCAAATACCCTAAACAAAACTATAATCCAGGCTTTAGAAGTTCAAGTTGTTTGGGGAGCCTGGGTAGCTCACTTGACTAAGTGTCCGACGTCAGTTCAGGTCATGATCTCATGCAGTTTGTAAGTTCAAGCCCCATGTTGGACTCTGTGCTGACAGCTTGGAGCCTGGAACCTGCTTCAGATTATGTCTCCCTCTCTCTCTGCCCCTCCCACACTCATGCTCTGTTTCTCTCTCAAAAATAATAAATATAAAAAAGTTTTAAAGTTCAAGTTGTTCAAAGGGGGTTGCTCTCTTTCACAGAAGAAATACATTGACTAGTTTTACAACAGAGCTTTACCAGAGGGGCGAATCTGGAGGGGCAAGTGCATCTGACTGCTGTCTGCAGCTCCAGGGGACGCTCCTTGTCGTGCTCTGGCCAGTGGCCCCCAGACCCCACAGTGGAGTATCAGCCATGCATCTATCAGCCATGAAAGAGGAAGAGAAGCTTCTGTGCAGGAAGGCAGGGGACGGTGACTTCATGGCCAGGAGCCAGTGAAAAGGTGAACCTGACTGCCAAGGGTGATGGGAAAATCCTCAAAAGTTATGTGGAAGAAGAGGCCATTTTCTTACATTTTATGCTTTTTCTACAAAATATAGCTGAGTGACCTAGTAATTTAAATTGAATCTTTTTATGACCTGCCTTCATCTGGATAGTCTGGGTACTAAACACACTTCTAGGCATTTCCCCTCCCCTGGGAGAAATGATCATTTGCCCATAGGGCACTATGACTTCTCACTGCTGGTCCCTGAAAGGTGCCACCATGCTGAGCTCTCCTGGCTTCTGCCCATGCCACACTGGTTACCTCCTTGGCCCACCACCACCACCAGCAGAAGCGTCCACACCATTTCCTTCCCTTCAAAGTCTGGCTCAAGTTCTGACCGCCTCTTAAAGCCCTTCCTGGCTCAGCCCACAATTGTCTCCTCTGAGCTTCCTGAGGCCATTTGACTGTTTCACACAAATGTGGGAAGCACCCTGTGCTCTTCTATTCTGCTCACTGTTATTTCCTTGTGTGGTGCATTTGCTTGTAGAGAGAGAGCTTTCTGAGGACAGGCCCCATGCCACTTGTCGGGGAAGCCCCCAGCAGGGTGTTGAGCACACAGTGGAGGTCCTGGAGGAAAGGCAGACTAGCAAGGACAGAGAGCCTTACTGCCCAGGTGCATGTGACCGAGAATCAGGACCTCCCTCCTCTGGGAAGAAGTGGGGAAATCACACCCACTGGCCCACCCCTCTCAGGGGAACACGGGGCGGCCCAGCAGTTTGAGGGACAGTGCCCCCTGCTGCTCAAGAGGTGTGTCATTTCAGGCCAGGCCTCAGTGTGGGTGTGCTATTTGCTGAAGGTGGGAAGGAAAGAGCACTGATGGTGAGTCTGACGGAGCAGCAGGCAGACAAGTGTGACTTCAATAAACTCTAACCGGGAGACTGTACTTCCAGGTAATTATTACTGATGGCTGAAAACGCAAGGTAGTTCTGAGAATGTGGGGGGCAGGATGTGTGTCTGCAGAGGCAGGAGGAGTGTCTGGGAGAGAAGGGGTGGAGGCTGCTGACCCCACGGGATGGGTCTCCAGCAGGCCGGGGTTGGGGCTCGGAGAGGACAGAGGATGCATGGGACTCAAGTTTCTGTTATTTGAAATTCTTCTCTGACTACCACTGGAATCTCTCAGGCAAGGACACTAAACCTTCCCTTGCATAAGACTCTCCAGGGATGCTCGTTTAAAATACCCATCCTGGATCCCATCCCAGAGATTCTGATTCAGCAGGACTGAGCTGGGGCCCCAGCAGCTGATTTTCAAGGAATGCTCCCGGTACTTCTAGTGCCGGTGGTCTGTGTTCCAGATCTGACAGCTGTGTGAGATCTGAGAACAGAACTCCTGCCTGCACCCTCCTCTAGTTTTTTCAATGCATCATCAAGGAAAACTTGAGAGAGATGGAGGTCTCTGTGTTTCAGCATCTTCCTATGGGGACACCAAAGGGGGTGGCTAGCTTTTTAAGAGACCAGACTTTCATCCCCAAGCCCACAGGCTCCGGCGCCCAAGGGAGAGGCTGAGCTGGGGTCTGCGCCTGTCTTAACAGGGAAGCAGGACAACGGCTCATGAGTGGCTGTCACGTGGTTCCGAGAGGAAGGAAACGGGCCACGGTCCCGGTCATCAAACCGCTCACCCACTCTCTGAACAAGCTGCTCACCACATTCTGCTTCCCACAGAGGACAGGCTGGTGCAGGGTGGAGAAGAGAGCCCCCAGCTGAGTCACTCAATCTGTCTCTCTTCCCCCGGCAGGGGAGTAGTTCCTGATGTGATGCAGAGTTCAGGTGGATGGAGTGCTTGGGACAAGAGGATTCACCAGTCTTCAGGGCTACTCCTTCATCCACTGGCCATCCAGCTGCTCATCTATCCAACAGATGCTGAAGTCTCTTGGAGGGACAGATACTCTGCTGCATGCGAGGAGCATAAAATGAACAAGGCAAGGCGCTCCCTCTCTCAGTTACTCACAGTCAGGTGAGGGCAACAGAAAGACAATGAACACCGCACAACATACGTGTGAGAGGAGCCTATGCCTAGAGCACACAAAAGTGGAAATACCCAACTCTCCCCACCATGATAGGGAAGGCTTCACAAGGTGAGGGGGGCTGGTCTGAAGGCTGAGGAGGGACCAGCGGTCTCGGGTCAAAGAGCGTGCATGTGTGTATGCATGCTCACCGTGCTCCACGGGGACAAAGTGCAGCAGCATGACGCACAGAGCAAAAGCACAAGGCAACGAGAAGGTTTTCCAGGGCCTGTGTGCAGGCAGGCTGGGCCTGCAGGTGGAGGCTGGCTCCTTCGGCCCCTGGTGCGAAGGGTCGTCTGGTAGTTTACAGGAAGCCACAGAGCTGTTTAAAGCAGCAGATGAGGAATGCATTTGTGCTGCTTGTGTTTCGGGCAGCCCCCTGTGCTGGCTACGAGGAGGGCAGCTGGGAGGGAGACAGGGAGTGAGTTGGGGGCTGCTCTACTGATCCCAGCCACAAACAGCATGGAAGAGGAGGAGCAAGAAGACACAGAATCCACAGAACTAGCAGGCAGGGGGAGGGCAGGAGTCTGGGGTGGCTTCAGCAGGACCACAAGTAGCATCTTCTCCTAACCCCAGGCCCCACGGGCATGTCATCAAGGTCCCATCTCCTGAGAATCCTGCGCCTTATGCACCCCTTATGGTTGCTTTCTGGACATGTGTTCGGACCCTGCTGGCTGTGAACTAAACACTTCCTGAAATGTTTCTTAAACATTGCAGGCGTTTTTCTGCCTTGAAACACTCGGGTGGTTTAATTTGTTTTCTGAAATAACAAAAGTAATTAGACTAATTGCCTTCGGAACGAGGCACTCACAGGGAACATCCTCAGTACAGCACAGGAGGCAGGAGGCGCCTGGCAAGACTCCTTCCAGGTTCGTCATTTATGGAGCAATCTGCCTGTCCTGTCACAGTCAGGTGTCTTGGCAAGAGAAAGGTGTGCTGGGTACCAAGCACCTCACTCGGCAGCCCCTAGCGGCCCCTCTGGCTAGGAAGATAGAAGTAAGAGACAGTTACTTCCCATCACTGTTGAGCCAGGAGTGATGGCTGGCCTCCTGGGCACGTAATCTCCAACAGGCCTTGCCTCAGGGCCACGTGGGTGTTACTGCCTAGAGGGTCACTCACAGATTAGAGGCGGCTCCAGCTTGTTGAGCCAGACTGGATCCCCCCAGGGCCCAGCAGGGAATGACCACCTGGACTTGGTTCATGGCTGTGCGAGTTTTGGTTCACTCGTGAGTCTGTCGGTAAGCAGTACAAGGGAGAGCTAGGGTCAGGGATGGATGAGGGTGAACGTGGCTCCATCACGTCCTTTCTCATGAAGGCACACCTGCAACTTCTCAGATAGGCTTGCTCAGGCTCCCTGCCAAGCCCAAGGGGCACTGAGCCATGGAATCCCTGCTCACTACCTTTCTAGCCACGCTAGCCCCAGCTCCAAGATTCTGTGTGTGCCAACGGGGGGCATGCTTCCCGCCTCTGTTCCCAAGCTGACACATCCACCAAAGGGCTCTCGGTAGGGAGCCAGCTGTGATCCCCCTTACCTCTCAGATCTTACAGCTTAGTAGGGGAAACACAGTCATCCAGCCAAGGCCCGAGTACAGGGCAGGATAACCTACAAGCTCTGACAAGATGCACAAGGAAAGGGCTGAGGGTATGTGGAAGGCAAGGGTACCCCTATGGTGCAGGGATATGGGAGCCCCTCTAGAGGAGGTACCAGCCTGTCCAGTCCTAGAAGAGGGGCAGGCTTTGCAAGGGAGGTACGGCAGAGAGGGCATCCCCAGATGAAGAAATGCAGAGACCTGGCAGCACATAAGATGTGAGGGTGGCTGGTGGCATTCCTAGGCCAGAGGGCAGGGGCAAGGGCAGCAGAGGATGTGAGCTGGAAAAACAGCATGGGCTCAGAGTATGAGAAGGCTGAGGGGCAGCCCAGGCGGCTAGATTCTCTTCTGTACACCGGGATAGGTAATGCCTCCAGTTCTGAAGACTGTCAGCTATATCTGCCAGGGATGCAGGGCAGGCAGAAAACCTGCCAGAAAGGTCCACCCAAGGAGAAGACAACAGCCTGGGAGCCTGTGACGCAGCCATGCTGAGTATCTGCTGCCTGCCCCCTCATCCACCCATCAAGACTTCACTGAGCCCAGCTGCCCTGGGCACCATGCAGGGGCTGAGCACACACCTGAGAAGAGCTCAAGTACAATTCCTGCCCTCTGGGTACTGCGGGTCCAGGGCACCACCCAACAATAAACTGGTAAGCAAACCCATCCCAATATAAACATTGTGCATGTAAATACAAATTGGGAGAAGGGCTGTGAAGAAAATGAATAGGCATGATGATAAGTAAACAGTGCCTTGGGGGTAACCAACTGGGAGGTAGTGGACTTGGAACAGAGCATGAGGGTGAGAAAGAGGGTGCTGTATGGAGCGCAAGAAGAGTCCAGGGAGGCTGGTGCCTAGAAGGGACCTGCAGATACTCCGGAGGTAGGAAGGGCTGGACCATGTACGTGGGCCCCGGGGGGATTTTGCTGAAAAGGCCATTGGGGGAGATGATAGGAAATTAGCTGTCAGGTCCACCACTCTGCCTTGGGAAGAATGGGTTATGGGGGATCAGGGGGAGGGGACTGGTCTTTCACATGGGATGGGGGCAGTGTGTCTAGGCTGGTGGCAGTGAGGGTGGAGATGTGGACAGATCTGAGACGCAAATATAGAAGGTGGAGCCAAGTGGACTTGATGCTGGAGGCGGGCAAGAAAGGGATGACAGACAGATGACTCAGTTTTCCAATTTAAGCAAGTGGGTGGATTTTAGCGCCATTCCCTAGAAGTGGGGATGACTGAGAGAGACGCAGATACTTCTGGGAGCTGGCAGAGGGGACAGAACAGCTTTGCCTTGGGCATGTTGAGCCTGAAATGCCAAGTGCTGATATGGGAAGACCACATCTTCCAAACAGGTTAGAAACAAAAGAGGATGATGGTTCACAACAACAGTGTAATCATGTGCATTGATTTCCATCTCCTCCTGAGACTCAAGTAAAATGATCTCAGAAGACTAAATCACAGAAATGAAGAGAAAGGGAAGGGACACTCAGTGAGCAAGGGATTTAAAGACATTTCTGGAAGGATGTTCACTAGTGGACAGGGCAAAGGACACCATGGCCCACAGTATAAGAGACGGCAGCTGACGGACACTTCCCCCAGAAGCACAGATGGGGACAATGAAATACAAACTCCCTTTATGCAGAAAAATACCTGGAGGGTTCTCCTCTCAATAAATGGAAATAAACTGCCCCAGGAAAACCTTGGTGGTTAATGTGAGCGTTGGTGCCTTCCTACCCTGACATGTAAGGGCGATCAGCTCACAGGCTGCTCATCCTAGGGTGAAAGCTGCCCACTGGCAAGCATGTCCCAAAACAAGCAACTTGAGTGAAAACTCGTACCATCTTCATTCTCCCATTTGAATGGTTAGCCAAGAATCTCCAGACCCACAACATAAAATACAGCAAGACTGCAAACTAGAAACAGATAAAAATGGCAATGAAAGAAAACCATGCATAAATATAATCCATATGACAAAAGAAAAGTAAAAGCAAAATTCAAATAGAAAATCCTCATACCTGTCAGAATGCGAAAATTAACAACTTAGGCTACAATAGTTGTTGGCGAGGATGTGGAGAAAGGGGAACCCTCTGGCAAACTGGTGCAGTCACTCTGGAAAACAGTATGGAGTTTTCTCAAAAAATTAAAAATAGAACTACTCTATGACCCAGCAGTTAACTACTAGGTATTTATCCAAAGGATACAGGTGTGCTGTTTCTAAGGGTCACATGCACTCCAATGTTTATAGCAGTGCTATCAACAATGGCCAAAGTATGAAAAGAGCTCAAATGTCTATTGATGGATGAATGGATAAAGATGTGCCATATCTATATCTATATCTATCTATCTATCTAATCTATCTGTCTGTCTATCTATACATACAATGGATTATTACTTGGCAATCAAAAATAATGACACCTTGCTATTTGCAACTATGTGGATGGAGCTAGAGGGTATTATGCTAAGCAAAATTAGTCAATCAGAGAAAGACAAATACGATATGACTTCACCCATACGTGGAATTTGAAAAACTCATCATTAACATAGGGGAAGGGAAGGAAAAATAAAATATTAATAGAGAGGGAGGCAAACCATAAGAGACTCATAAATACAAAAAACAAACAGGGCTGCTGGAGGGGATTAGTGGCAGGATGGGTTAAATGGGGGAGGGGCATTAAGAAGGGCACTTGATGGGATGAGCACTTGGTGTTTTACGTAAGAGATGAATTACCGGGTTCTACTCCTGAAGTCGAGACAACCCTGTATGTTAACTAACTTGAATTTAAATACATAAATAAAACAAAAATTACTAACTAGTATCCTCAAACAGTTTCAACAAAATGTTACTTCTAGAAACTGGAGAATGAGAAAGTATGCTTGGAAATTAGAGGCAGGATTATTAGAATAAAAAGTTTGATACTCAGGTTGGATGACAAAGCCATGGGAATTTTCCAGAATTCAGTATATGGAAACAAAACCTTTGAGAGAAAAGATGAGACAGACGATATTGATCCAGGAAGTTATATATCTGATTAAGACCTCTAGAAAGATAGGAGACAAAAACCAGAAAAAGAAAATTGTTAAAAAAAAACAACAACTCCGAAAACCTGCAACAACTATAATTGCTTTTATTTGACCAGGAGATGCGTTGTTAGATTGAAGAGCCCATAGAAGGGGCCACAACGCCAGACATGTCCCTGCAAAATTTCCTAACACCAAGGTTATTATTATTTTGTTTATCATGGATTTGTAATACCTTTTATTTTGTAAAATACCATATTATAATGTCATTTCTCCTTATTACTGGAGTTTTTTGGCTGATGGGCAAAGGTCTCAACACCACCGCCTAATCCCAGCCCTGGTACAGACACAGGTGCTACACTAGTTAAACAAAGTCCCTGCTCTAGTGGACTTTAAAGGAGATAAAGAGATGACCCTAAGAGCTTCGAGATGGATTGAAACAGATCACCCACAGGAACACAAATCACTCTGGCAGAGGCTTTTTATCAGAGATACTGCTTACTTGAAGATGATGCTTTTCCCAGTATGATGATGTGGTTGTCCTTCCCTACATACAGAAACTTCACTTCCCAATGCCTTGTATCTAGACAGGGCTATCTGACCAGCTCTCACAGAAGAGGCATGAATAGAACCATCCATTGCTTCTAGGCTGGGTCAGTTAAGCGCTGGTGGGCTTCTGTCTCATTTTGCCCACAGTGACTTGGACACCACAATACAGAAGGAGTCTTTAGAGGCCCTTGAATTATTGTACAGAGCAGAAAACTTCCAGATCCCAGTATTACAGAGGATTGCACGGGCTGCCATGTGAGTGCACGGTAAAGTCTGTTATGCCACTGATACCTGAGTTACCCCATCCTGACTATTAAAAGAAAAATTTCCACCTTGGAATTCTACATCCAGCTAATTAATCTGTCAAGTACAAAGAGCAAACCATTTCAGACATTAGAGGAACAGAAAGTCAACCTCCTGTACACACTTTCTTAGGAAATTACATAGGGTACACTCCAACAAAAGAAAGTATAAGCCAGGAATGGAAAAGTCAACATGTCCCAGGAAGACTGGTACTACCTAAAAGAACATTCTAGGTTGGTGCACAAAAGAGAGAGGCTCAGGAAGACAGAACTCTGGGCAAAAAACAAGAAAACAAAACAAAACAAAAAACCAAAAAACACAAACCAAACCAAACCAAACTGATAACAGAGATAACATGAAGGAATGTGAGGATACGTGAGCAGCAACAGACAGAGGGTGAACAGGTGACTCTGTCTGAACTTGATGCCAGAACAAAGTCTTTGCTGAGTGACACAAGGGGTCCATGTGCTGGATGCACAAAGAATGAGATGGCACATGACGTGACTTTCCAGGGTCATACTAATATTAGATGCAATTTACTTGTCTTCAGCTTTGAGAATCAGCTTACAGACAGCTGAGGCAAGGCCATCCAGATGCTCTCCCTGGTGGGGACAGATCTTGGCCAGGTACTGCAATGTCAGCCTTTAAGATGAACTCACCGAACTCACACAGGAATGCGATATTCTCCTGGTCACTCAGGCTATAGCAAGGACTGGAGGAAAACGATTGTGGCTCCCATACTCCGGGCCCTTTGTGCCCTCTCTCTCACATCGCTCACCTTGCCTACATTCACCACTAACAAGCTGTGGCAGGCAGACCTTCTTCTCTTGACCCCTCTTTCTCAGCAGAGGCTGCTGTGACTTTGCAGAGTTTATCATCCAGTTCTTGTTCTGACAAGCCTCCCCTTGCCCTGTGTCTTACACACTTTTCCTCCCAGGAGGGGCAGCTGTCGATTTCTCTCTCTGGAGAATAAAACCTTGCCTGTCCACTATGTTCTAATCTAGGGCTCTGTGTCTATAGTTTTCGTATGCTACTGGGCAGGCTCTGATTTGAAAAGAAAAAAAAAAAATCAATGGTATGCTATGAAGAGGTGACACGTCAAAGCGTGTCAGCCTTGTGGCGATCTGCCAGGTAAGCATCACCACATCTCCTCCTCTACAGAGAGCTAGCAACGGAGGGCAGTGCTTGGCCTGTCAGTCAGGTCAGGACAAAGTGGCTCCTAGCTGGGTAAAAAGTGTGCCTCCTAGGGCCTCTGTGAGTCAGAAATCAGGACTGACCAGTCATGATGGGGGAAAAGCCATCTTTGGCAAACTGAGGTGATGAATGCCCAAGTAGCTAAGGGGTTAAGAGTCACCGGAGCCAGCCCTCTGCCTCCAGGGCAAGGCCAGTCCTAGAGATACTTCTGTAGAGGAGTCTTCCACATTTTGGAATTTAGGGAGGAGTGATAACCAAGTGAGATTTCCAGAGAACTCTCACAGAGGTGACATGATCTTCTCTACAATAAAGAAAATGGGCTTCTGGTTTGACCTCAATTCTTCCCTCTCTACTTCTTGTTCTAGGTTCAGTGAGGCCGAAGGGGAGCTAGACTGCCTCTTAAGTGCTACCTGCTGCCCCTGGAAACTGAGACATGGGGAGGTGATTCTTGAACCCTTAGAACCCTTAGGTGCTTGGGCAGCCGTCACCTCAGGCTGCCAAAGATGGCTTCCCCCCATCATGCCTGGTCGGTCCTGATCTCTGACTCACAGAGGCCCTAAGAGAGATACCTTGCACCCAGCTAGGAGCCACTTTGTCCTGACCTGACACTTTGTGCACAGGTGGTGATAATAATGAGGGAATGGACACACAAACACCCAAACGATGTCTCTGTGCCCCTACTTTCGGCCCCTGCACCCCTCCCCTCTGCATGTTCAGCAGCTCGACTCATTCTGCCTAGGGGGAAGGGCAAAGGGAAGAGGGAGCCAGTATTTGCTGAGAAGTAGCAGGTGCGCAGAGCTCAGAGAACAGGGCAGCTCAGTAGACAGGCTCAGACTTTTCTGGGCAGGCCCTCTCTACTCTAGGTCACAGGAGGCAGTGTGCCTGGCCCTACCCGTGTCTGGGAAGTGCACAGGCCAGCAGGAAATACTAGGATTGGCTTATCTGAGTTAATAATTCTATTCTTCAGCTGTCATCGAGGGCATTCTGTGCTCAGGGATGAGCAAACCTCCATGGCTTTCATGACTTATAGGCAGCCATTGCAACATTAAGCAGCTATTTGTGAAGAAGGGCCTTCATTTTCTGCTTCCTTACCCTGGCATTAATAAGGAAGGCACACCTAATTGCCAAGAATGGTTGATGCAATGAGAGAAAATGGAGAACGGGGGTCAGTGGAAAGGGCTGGCACAGCAATGATTACTCTTAAATTATCTTTCCTCTGTCTTAGCAGCTTCCTATAAGAGCAATAAACAAACAGCAATTTCTTTAGAGTTTTGACTGTTAATTGTCACACTGAACTAGTCCCGTAATTTTAGTTGCTCGTACTCACTTACTCCAACCACCTACAGGAGGGAATCAGCCTCATAGGGTCTCCTAGGCACTAAGTTCTAAGTCATCCCATGCTCCTAAGTCGTTCTCATACTCAGTTCCCAGAATCTGTTCTCAATGGGGAGAGACTGGGAAGGATTGGCAAGGAAGGCCTGTATGTATCACAGAGGCTACAATCACAGGACCCGGCCTCACAGACATTCATGCCAGGGAGGGTTGGAAGTGTTCTTAGGTAAGAACTAAGGAAACGAGGCTCCAGGCTTAACTTTCCGAGAAGTGTGCTCAGTCTAGACACTAACTGCGTCCAATCTTCCCAGTTAACTACAGGTGGAAGAGAAGAGCACACAACAAAATGTCATTTATAATTCAAAATTCATTATTGAGAAAGGCTCAGCAGTAACAGTCAGACTTCAGTCATTTCAAAGATGCAAAGGAGGTGCCGCATCTGGGAACGGTGGCTCGCGTGGGTTTTGCAGGGCTATTTTCCTTGCCCGCCTTCACCGGGCCTCACGACTCCCCCGGCCACAACCCTCCCATCAGAAAACTATTTTATCTCTGGTGAAGTTTTATACCGGGGATATATGACCAGAATACATGAAGGTCTTTTAAATTTATTTTCAATAGCCCTGCTCTTCTCTTCTCTATGAAATATTTAGCATTTAACTCATTATTTCTACTGCTGGCAAAGTCTCAGGTGCAGGTGGCTTTGTAGAGATGGCAGAATGTCACACCAAGGTAATTGTTTCTCTTTATTTCCTCTAGATAAAGAATAAGTAATAGGCAAGTCTGAATAATCAGGCGGCATTTCCATCACGGGCTCCAGCGATAACATAAAGCAGGAGATTGAATTTGGAGTGGTCTGCATAATCAGCTTTCCCCCCTCACTTCAAAAATTTGCCTGAGAATCCATCTGCATTTGCGAGGAGGAGCTGGTTCTGCTACCCTGTTCCCACCTGTGTGTGCTCCTTCCTGCTTTCTAGGAACTCTGAATGAGTGGTAGAGGTGCCTTTCAATATCCACTGGCAAGAAGAATCTGGGCAAGCAGGAGGGGGTTCCATCCCGCAGGGCTCAGGCAGGGCTCCAGCCGAGGGTGCAGCGTGGGGAGGCAGGAGCCGAGTTCAGGGAGGAAGAAGGAACTTGAAAGAAGAGGAAAATAGGAGAAGCTTTCGATTCCTGGGCAAAAGCAAAGAGCACAGGGCCCAGACGAGACTCTTCGTGAGGGCCTGAACCAAATGGAATTGGTCTCCAAAACCCTATGAAGTTCCGCCACTTAGATTTAAGTAACTGATTTTAAGCTCCATTACAAAAAGATGAAGGAAGCAGATAGCCAGTGACTGATACATCTTGGGCACTGTGCTTATGCCCCCTAAATTTCCTTATCTGGTGTAGACCTTATTATAATTCAGCGTTAATACAAAGCAGACGTGAGTTTTAAATGAGTATTGGTCTAAAGCACTTGGTTTAGCAATACACTGTTACTCTCTTATACCGATGCTTTTATGCTTCAGAAAAATGTGAGACTTGAGAACAAAGTTTTTCTCCCCCTCCCCCCCCCAAGCATTTTAAGCAGACATAGCATAAATATTCATGAGGGATAGGAAAGCTAGCTACAGAGTTGTGGTCAAGAAAACGATTCTGTGAAAATTTTATAGCCCAGCCTCTGTGGTAAAGTCTAACTCAGAAAACAAGTACATCAGATGTTAGATTTGCCATCCTCATCAACAGATGTCCCATGGATGTTTCCACCAGTTTCTCCTGAGCCCTCTTTTCCCACATCATCAAATTCCCCTGTTCAGGAGCTAGGGGTTGCCCTTTCTATGGAAAGCAGACCTCAAAGATCCAGTGTCAGTGGGACACCCACTGAGCGAACTTTAGATTTACATACATTTATAATAATTATCATTGGGGAGACTGATTTGTAAGTTTCTTCTCGGGTCTCAATGTGAATCTCAGAAAATGGTGGATGAGGTCAAGCAAGGACCAAGATAAGCCTGGGTCAAGGATACTCAGTCCCTGGCTGGCATCATGGGATCCTTCAGGTAGATCAGCAAGAACTCAACTGACCCTCCTGAAGGTTACATCCATGACCTTGACCTCTTTGGCAAAATATCTTAATACCTGGGGTGGTGCCTAGCACTTCATACTTAGTAAGTCGTTTTATTATTGAAGACTTCTGCATGTTCTGTTAGCACCAATCTGCTCAAGAAGCCAACAGACTAATACCGTTGATACACAGGTGTTTACCCACTAGGTATAATGTTTGGTTTAAAGTACCTGTCCAACTGACACACTAATTGTCACTGAGGGAAAAAAGAAAAATCTAAGGAGGAAGAAAGGAAGGAAGGGAGGGAGAGTGTTTAAACACACTCCTCAAATCTGCTAGTAGCTTAGTTGGTCTATAAGAATATTCCTCTAATTTGCCAGGGTAGGGAGTCAAATTCGCCATAACCATCAATAAACAGTTCTATCATTTTCTCCTATTCTCTCTGCTGTTTTGACAATTTCCATCCCTTCCATATCTTTGCAATACATTGCCATTATGTCAGGCATTTACTTGAAGCTGGCTACTCTGCTCCATGATTCTCATAATCTCACTGAATCCTCCCAGCAAACCTGTGGAGTTGAGGGCTTTTGATGCCACTCCTCTTGGAGATGAGGAAACTGAGGCTGGAGAGCACAGGTTGCTTGTCCAAGGTCACAGAACAGGTGAGTGCCAGAGCTGGGAATCAAAATGCTTGTGTGGCTCCCAGACCTTTGCTCTTAGCCAATTCCAGGTTCCCTTTTCAGGAAGATACAGGGCAACAGACCTGACCCTTTACGGTTTTGTCTGCTGCTCTTTTCTGAGAGAACAACCTGCTGAAATTTTAATTGGGTTAGGCAACAGCTTTTCTGAAATCTTCTTCAAACTTCACCTTTAAAAATCTGCTAAACCTGTTTTTCCCTTTTATTCCTGAGAATTGCCAGTCTCCCAGAGAATTCAGACAGAAACCTGCTCAGATAATTGATAACTCTGTTTGCAGGTGCTGAAGTACACACCTCCCATTGGGGGATATTTCATATCATTTTATGCTACAAGTACTGAAAAGTCCCCATTGTCTGGCTTGTGTGGCTTCAACAGTGATGGCATCCGAGGCAGATGCCAATCCATTAATGCCAGTGGCACAATTTTCTCTTTCTGAATCGCACTTCAGTACATGTTATTGTAGGAGCGAGTTTCATTAGGAAGCAAATTATGTTCTTCCATTGAAGGTCCCCCTTGAACCAAAAACCACTCTTGATGTTCCTCCAAGATTTTCCTAATGAAAGATATGTGGGAATGAACTGCATAACCCATCCCACAATCTCTTTCCCTTAATAAAATGTATGCTGTGGAAAGCCCACATTGTGGCCCCAATTGGATTTAGACTCACGCAGCTACCTTCATCCTCACGATTTATGAGGTGACTGTACACACAAGCACTCTAAAAATATCTTGACTGCTCATTTGAAATTCTAACTTTACTGGTGAGCTACAAGTTGGCTGTCTCTGGTCGGCTTCTAAAACCGACTTGGGTTCAAACCACAGGAAGGAGCATCTGTAACTGTGGTAACAGGCAGGGGATAAATAATGTATTTTCAGGAGAGAGACTTCTTTTGCTGCAGTTTGAGAATGCATTCCCAATATTATGAGCTTGCAAATTTAATCTTAATTTCTTCTGTGATTTTCTCTTTAAGATTCTCCATTGATCCCCTGAGTCAAGAAAACGCGTTGTTGATCATCTGCCAGATCAACAGTGGCTGAGTTCACCCAAGTTGCCTCATCTGTTCCCTTCCATCAGATCAGGACAAGATTTTAATTTTTCATGAAGAGCAAAACCATAGCTTTCTACATGGCCAGATAACTGGGGTAATTTGCTCGCACACACGGATGCAGTTTCAGCTGGAGGCTGTTCCATGCTGGCCCCCACTGTAGAATGGAAAAGAGGCCGCCTCGTCAGGTGGCTGTGGGGGTGGAGTGTGGGAAAATGTGGTGTGGGGGGGTTGTTGCGCATGGACCCCACTGCGTGTGGAGAGGAGCCACACCCCACCCACAAGGCAGCCCATGGGTGTGTCCCCAAAGGATCCAGATGAAAATAATTTCCTTCTCAAACCTCTGAACATTTTCCAGTTAAGTGAAATTATGTGCATAATCCTTTACGTAAAATAGACATTTCAAGTGCCAGTAAAAAAGTCTAGAGGAGTTTGAAATAAAAATACTGAAAAAGTGCAGAATGCCTTGTTACATGCTCTCATATTATGTGACTCTACACAGCACTCACCACTAGCTAATGCTCTTAGAAGTTGGTTTACTTGCTGTCTTCCCCACTTGAATGGGGGTCCCAGGAAAGTGGGGGCTGCAGTGTTTTGCCCATGGAAGGGCTCTGGCGACCTCACTTAGTGCCAGGCACAGAGAAGGAGGTATATAAGGGCTTAGATCAGTGAAGGAACCGGGAACCACTCCCGGGTTTAGCGTGACCCCACTGACAGCGTAACTGTGGAAAGGGCACAAGACGCCTGAGACCTTGTTTCTGGTTCCATCCGAAGAAGATGATACAACAGATAAAAAGTGGAGGCATGAGTCCATTTACATGACACATGCCAAGAGGCAATCTATATAGATGGAAAGTGAATTCATGGTTACTTTGGGCTGGGGTGGGACATGCCTGTAAATGAGCACGAGGGCTCTTTTGGGGGTAATTCTGAAATTAGATTGTAGTGATAGGTTCATGGTTTTGTAAATATACTAAAAGTCATGGACTATTTCCTAATAAACTAAAAAAAAAAAAACAGATGCATTATAAAGTGTGTAAGTATACACATGGTTCTGTAAGTATACTAAAAGTCATGGACTCTTATCTCAGTAAAGTATATCTCAGTGAAGTTGTTTAAAAAATGTTTAAAAATGAACTACTGTGTTTTTGAACACAGAATGAACTACTGTGTTTTTAAATGTTTATTTTTAATATACTTTATTGTCAAGTTGCTTTCCATATAACACCCAGTGCTCATCCCAACAAGTGCCCTCCTCCATGCCCATCACCCATTTTCCCCTCTCCTCCACCCGCCATCAACCCTCAGTTTGCTGTCAGTATTTAAGAATCTCTTATGGTTTGCCTCCCTCCCTCTCTGTAACTATTTTTGTTTATTTTTAATAGAGAGAGAGTGGGAGAGGGACAGAGAGAGACAGAGACAGAAGATCTGAAGCAGGCTCCACACTGTCAGTGCAGAGCCCAACCTGGGGTTCGAACTCACAAACCGCGAGATCATGACCTGAACTGAAGTTGGATGCTTAACTGATCCAGCTACCCAGGAACCCCCAAATGAACTATTATGTTAATGTCATGAGTTTTTTTTCTGGGGTCTTTGGAAAATGCACAGTGATGTAGCTAATATGTCTTCCATTTGCTTCCACAAAATTAGTTGCATATAAAACTCGAAAAAAAATTTTTAAAGAGGGTAACACTATCCCATCCTTCTCCATGAGGATCAAAGGAGATGGTGCTTGTGAAAGCACTGAACACATAAAGCAAGAGGGAAGAGCTTCCACGGATCTCAGGCAATGGTGACCCTGTTGAGCATACCCACCCTTCCACAAAGCACACACTGGGAGGGGCACCCATGCTAGAGCCACATGCCCGGATTCAGCATCTAAGCTCTGCCACCTACTGGCCCATGACCTAGGGCAAATGACTTTAGCTCTGTAAGCCTCAGTTTCCTTGACTATAAAATGGAGATTTAATATCAACTTCATTGTCCTCAGATCTGAACCTGGTACAGAGTAGCCCCAGTATAAATATTTGCCATTACTACTATTTGAGTTTCTCACTGAATCTGAAGAGCTACAATGTCACCCAAGTGCTCTCACATGGTCATCTTTCTGCATCCAGGGTGAAAGACATTGCTACCACTGGCTGCTGGAATAGCACGGAGCTTTCAAAATCACCAAGGTTTTGCTTTGGGAAGCACCCTCTGACTTGAACTGAGCCACCCCTTGCTCTGGCCATGCGTGGCTTCTGTGAAGGTTAAGCCTATGTCTGCCTGTGGCTGCAGCTCTTGGAAGGTTGGGTGACAGAACCCTGATGGGGCCAGATAGAGCTCCTCTGTCCCTGTGCTTTCCCCGGGGATGCCTCTCTGCAGTCCCCTGAGAACCCTTTACTTAATGCTTAAACCTCTGCTTACAAATGATCTTCCACATGACCCTGAAGAAATGCTGGTTTCCTGGGAAGAGAAACTTGACTTTTAAATGGGATTTCTGCCCCCTGAAGTCTTAGCAGTACTTCCAAGAGGAGAGCAGCCTGACCAAGAAGCAGGTCACGCACACTGCACGTGAGGCCTGTGGATGTACATGTGTTGGAGGAGGGGTGATGGGCCAGCCTGTGACATGGACATAGTCTCGAAATTCCAAAGCTTCCAGAGTCCAGGCTAGAGGGGACTGGCCAAACACGCCTCATAAGCTAGCCTACCAGTGGCTGGGGACCTCACTGTATGCTGAGGGGAAGCACATGTCTGGTACCCCCAGAAGCTGTGAGCCTGTGGTCCAAGTCTTCCTGGCCTTGAGATGTTCTGCCCCTTAGGGGCTGGGCTATAAGTTTTCTTTTTCATCCTAATCATTCATGAGCTTCAGTCATCACAGGCAGGTAGCCACGCAGCTCCAAAAATCATTTTATTTTTTCATCCAATGAACAAGTGTTTACTGACTGCCCACTATGGGCCAGGCTCCATGCCACCTTTTGGGTTCACAACCATGACAAGTGAGACACGGTCCCCACCAGCAGGCAGTGACAGAATTGACTGACTCTCCAGAGGCCAGGTTCTGCTTCCGGAGATGGCAGCCTTGTGCAGGGATAATGCAGGGACTATAAATCATCTAAGTGGGCGTCCCTGCAGCAAAAGACCCAAGAGAACCAGCAAAGAGAACTGGGTCCTGGCTCTCGGGGATGATTTCTCCTGAGAAGGTGGGTGGGGGGAGGGAAGGCAGCCCACTCCAGGTGGAAAAGAAAAACATCTGAAAAAGATGAGCAAGATTACAGTCAGGCACTGTCTGCCTGCAGACTCAGTCCCAGTTTCACTAAAAGCTAACGCTAATTGATGCAAAAGGGAAGAAAATGCCATGCACGTGTTTGTTTGAAAAAGAACAAGGAAGCCAGAATGCAATGCCAAGAGACACCAAGTCCAATCCAGGCTTCTGCTTGGCATAAGTACTGCAGAGCAGCACTGACTCCGCACAATGGAGGACAACGTCAGAATTTGTAGAAAATGGAAAGGCTCCTGGGAAGCATTACTGGCAACCATGGGGGATGCCCAGGGGTCAGTCTGGGTTTAGCCCTGCTTTTCACAGGCACTCATGAAGCCTAAGAAATGCCTGCTTCCAGAGAATGCTGCAGGACAGACTGAGGCCCCAAGCCTTGCCCATCGACACCCATCACTTCCTGACAAGGAACAAGTGGGCTATCCACAGCAGTGCCTCACGGCTCGTCCTCCGTCCATGCATGAACACAGGTCCTTTGGGCCCCAGCAATCATGACAGTGACCAGGTGCAAGGGGGCTTTCCCATAGCAGCACATGCCTTGCAGGGCAGGGAGGTGAGCAAAAGATGTTGGGGTGCATGAACATGGGGGTCCTAAGGCCTCCCTAGAAGGGCAAGGGTATGGGGGATCCTTCAGCCAGTACAAGGATCAGCTGCAATTTGACAAGACAGGGTGGGGGTCTCAGAGCAAGCCCACAGGGGGAAAGGACAACCCTCTGCCCCATGTGGATAATCCCCGGGGGCCACATGGGGGTGCTGGACAGAGCCCTGTGGGCACTCCAGGAACAAAGCCATCTTGAGAGAGAGAGAGAGAGCACAAGCAACTGGAAATGGGATGTGCCGCTCATGTGCACACGCCCCTACCCATGTGCCCACCACAACGAGCCCACCCAGGCCCAGTGTCCACCACAGAGCAAGGGCTGAGATATGCTGTCAGGGGCTGGAACTGGGCTCTAGAACACTAGACCTTCTAAGGCCATTCAAGTCCCCTATGAATGAGCTAGCTACCATCTGTTCTTTCACCACGGATCGGTCCTTGACCCTGGCCTCAGACTAGCCTCATTATTTAGCCCAGAGGCCAGGGGCCATTTAGCAACAAGCCGTTTGCTTTTGGTGCCAGTGTTTTCAATAGTGGTTTTTGTGCTTTAGCAAGAGGCACCTAGGACCAGGCAGTGGGAGATAACAGTGGGTCTGGGGCAAGGGGAAGCCTCTGGGCAGGGCTTGGCAGAAGACTAAATCCATCCCTGCATCTGTCCTGCCACACAGCACACAGGAAGCCTCCTTGGCCCTTCCCCAGACAAGTCTCCCCAGTGCTTGTACGAGAGGTTCTGGCTGCAATTTCCACCACCTCCAGCTTCTCCCCACAGCCTACCAGGGCACCAAGGAGTGCCCACTCCCATCTCCTTTCCCTGCACCTTTCCTTCACCCCCCACCTCTTCCTCACCAGTTATCACTCCTCCCCTGGCTCCAGCCCCATGGCTGACTTTCAGTGCCTCCAAACTGTGCTCTGACATCCCCTGACCCCATCCACCCTTGCCCTGATGCCCTTCTGCTCAGGAGCAGGCCCATGCAGCTTCCCTGTCCCCTGGGTTTGGCACCTTCTCTTCTGCATCGCAAACTGGGCAATTTCTTCATCTCCTAGGCATGGACCCTGGAAGCAAATGGAAGGCAGCAGCAGAAGTGGTACTATCACCATCTCTGAGCCCCTACTTTGTAGAAAATTGAAATGTAGAAAGAAAAAAGCTTTTTGAGTAGGATGCTTCCACTCAAAGTCCTCTTGCATAAAACTTTGAAGACGGCCCTTGAAGAAAGGCCACTTAAACAAATAGGATGTAATTTATTTTTTTTTAAAAAGAAATAGCAAGAGTTAAAATCCCTGTTTTCTTCATGAGCCAAGAAGGAAGGGTAGAAGGCACTCACTGGCTTGTATGCAAGAAGAACTATATTCTCCTACATTGATAAGTCATCATGTGTCAAAGAAAACGTGCTCTCGTGTAAGGTTGAAAACAGCTTGCCTGCAAGTTCTCATCCTGCTTTTGCGTGATGAGAAAGACAATCTCCTCTACTTTCTAGGTCTCCATTGGTTTATCTGCACTTGGCAGTGACACTTCCTACGTGCTGCTCAGCAACATAATCTACTTTATTTTTTAATGTTTATTTTTGAGAGACACAGAGAGAGAGAGAGGGCATGAGGAGGGGAGGGGCAGAGAGAGAGAGAGAGAGACAGAATCTGAAGCAGGCTCCAGGCTCTGAGCTGTCAGCACAGAGTGGGGCTTGAACTCACAAACCATGAGATCATGACCTGAGCTGAAATTGGATGCTTAACTGACTGAACGACTGTCTCTTAAGTGGCAACATCACGCAGTGATAAGAGCCTGATGTCACCATTCAGGGCACTTCAGAGCTTGCCCCACATCTGCAACTTATGTCAGCATGAGGGCCTCAATGTTCCTTTCTGTAAAATGGGAATGGCTTCCTTTTCACCTTGCTTGGTTGTCATAAGAATAAACTGAGATCACGAATGTGGCAGCTTAGAGCTATCTAAATGTCAGCACCTTATGTTTATTTACTCAGTAACCATTCTTACTACAGCTGCAGGGAAGATGCTATGCAATTCAGGCTAAATTTCAATTTGGGCCTGATCTGAAGGGTAACCTCATTCAAAGAACTTCTCAAGCTCTTTTCTTGTTTTTATCTCTTTGTCAAAGATTTCAATACATTTATATTACCCTTGACAGTAGCTGTGAATTTTGGTTTAAAAATGAAATGTGACTGCCCTGGGTGGTGCCATTTCTCTACCCAGAAGAAAAGTATTTGTGAGATACTGCAGAGTCCCAAGAGTTTCTCCCAACGGCCATGGAGAGGACCCTGCAGCATCCCCCACTGTAGGAAGACTGGTTATGGCAGCATGTGCTCTGGAACAGTTAAGGAGGCAGAGTTCACATTCATGGTTGGCTCTTCGGGACAGAAACAAAAAAAATAGCTGCCTGGAGACCCCTAGAGAAAACAGGAGGGGGCCCTGATGGGCAGGTAATGGTGCTGCTTTCCATGCAGGCAAGCGTTGCCCATTCACGCTAATTGGGAGGATTTAGCAGCAGCTGGATCTGGGAACACTGAAAGTGAAATCTAATTTAACCTTAGTTTCTCAGCAATTCAAACTAGAGAGTAAGCTCCTCTGAACCTGCTTTAGAAGAGAGAAATGATTTACAATCAGCACATCTGAAGCAAATAGGGAGTCGGAAGGAGCCAGGGAGGCTACAAACAGGCTGTGGGCCTGCGTGGCTTGGCTGGCCTGGCCCCAAGCAGGCTCTTCTCCATCTGGATACCTGCTAACCCTGCCCAGGTTCTCAGCAAACACCCTGTCCCTGCACAACTCAGCCAGCTCCTGGCTCTCAGGTGTTGTGGATGACTGAAGCTGGACTGCTGAGCTCCACTGTGCATAGGCACAAGGTGGCCTGAACCACGGTAAACTGAAGGAGTGCGTCCTTCTTACCCCAACCAATTAGTTGTCACAATAGGCTTCTTGCAGAAGACAAACTCTCTTTCAGGTGGCAATTGACCATATTCTCCAGTTCTGAACTATGTTGACGGTCTTCCTACTGGTAAACGGACATATTCCCAAGGAGAACAGGAAGAACTTGCCACTGGGGAGAACGGCAATCAAAGCAGCATTAATGCACACTCATGACTATGTAGTCTTCATGTTACCATTAGGAAAACAAGGGCTCCCAGATAAGAAAAAGACTGAGTAATGGATGTGAGCACACACCTGTGTGTCTGTATGTGTGTGAGGGGGGCTGAGAGATACAGCGAGACAAAGAGAGGAGACAGGGAAGAACAGAAAGGTAGGAGACAGGGATCCTAAGAGACAGCCTAGGAGCAAGAGAGACAGACCATGACGTTATGAGAAAGACACATCGAGGAGGAGAGACAGGCATGGGAAGAGAAGAAGGGGGAACATGAAAGACCTCAAGAAAACCTGGAGAGAGATATAGAAAGACTGAGTGAGTGAGAAAAGGAAGGAGAGATGGGGTGGGCAGATGGGGAGAGATGGAGTCCTCTAGGGAACAGGAGAAGGGGACATAATTCTAGCAAGCATTCCATCCCCTGTCTGTCCTTCACTTTTTTAAAACTAGCTCAGTTGTCAACAATGTCTGAAAACGCTTTGGAGGAGACAAGAAAAATGTGTTTCTCTGTGAAGAATCCATCACCCAACACACATTACTTTTACTGGCTTGCACAAAGAAAGCAAGAACACCCCAGATGACCCTTTAAGGCTGACTGGCTTGTTACTGAAAGGGTCTAGAGAACCCTGGCCTCAGCTCCTGGCCTGCAAAGAGGGTTGAAGCTCACAGTCAGGGGAGGCACTGGAAGGGCCATGGAAGCTGGGAGCTGGGCTGGCCCTGGACACATGCAAGGGGGGAGGATCTCCGGACCATGCTCATGGGCATTGCCTCCACATGAAGCCCCACAAAAGCCCACGAAGTAGTATGTTCTCCATATGACAGATGCAGAAGCAGAGGCCCAGGCAGGGTGACTTTCTGGGAGGTGACAGCTGTGCTCTGGCAAGAATTTCAATTCATTTATAGCAACTGTGTGTGGGGGGGGAGGGGTACAGGGAAACTGGGGCTGACCCTGAACCCAGTGCACCTGTGAACCACAGAGAAGAACTGGCAGAGGATGCTCAGAGTAGGCAGACACGAGACACATTCCTGACACCTTTCAGAAGCACCCTGTGAGCGCAAGAGGATGCTCTGCTTTGGGCATTTTATTATGTGAGCACAGGGAGGCCTGACAAAGTTTTGGTCTCACTGTGCAAGTTATGTTTTTGTATCTCCCTGCAGTTGGCCCTCAGCAGGCAACACTGCCAGGGCTGCCACACTCAGGATGATCACGCTCAGTAGGCAGGTGCCCACGATGAGTGGCTGCTGCCTGTTTGGTATTCTCTTCCCCGTGCAAACTGAGCTGTCACCGTTTATCCTTGCAGATGATGGAGCATGAGCCACTCTGAGGTTAAGCATCATGCACAGGGACCCCAGGTACATGATGGCAGGGTCCCTGTCTGTGGGAACTATTCTGCTGTCAGGCTATCTCTGGAACCTAGGTATGCAAATGCCTCAGAGCCTAGGGTTTTCACTATAAATGTCAAAGTCCTACCTTATCAGGTGGTTGCGAGAGTGTCCTGAGCTGGTGATGGAAATATTTTAGCGTGGTGCCTGGTAGATGACAAATCCTCACTTGGTGAAGGGGAATCAGCCACGGAGGAGGCTATTGCCACCTCTCCAGATGCCCCAACCTGCAGCCAGACCCTCCTGCACCACTCCCATGGCACTGACCAGCCCCAGTGCCTAGCTCAGCCAAGCCCTCCATGAGACACAAAGGGGCTAGCGCTGCAGACTGTCTCTGACCCCCAGAAAACGCCAGGACATCTGGGTCTGCCTCCAACCCTACTGCTGTGGACTCGGATTGTCCGTTGTTATGATCCAGTTGCAGAATGAGGTCCAAAAGCAATGGTCCAGTCCAGCACCACCATCATTTTACAGATGGGAAGTCTGGTGTTTCAAGAGGGAAGGGTTGTGCCTCACACAGGAACAGTTAAGGAACTCAAATTCAGATCTCTTTGCACACAACTGTGTTTTAAAGAATTGGTAGCTAGAGGGGTGCCTGGGTGGCTTAGTCGGTTAAGCGTCCGACTTTCGCTTAGGTCATGATCTCGCGGTTCGTGGGTTCGAGCCCCACATCGGGCTCTGTGCTGACTACCAGCTCAGAGACTGGAGCATGTTTCAGTCTGTGACTCCCTCTCTCTCTGACCCTCCCCTGTTCACGCTGTCTCTCTCTCTCTCCTAGAAATAAATAAAACATTAAAAAAAATTAAAGAACTGGTAGCTAGAGTATCTATGTAGATATAGAATTTTTTTAAACTGGTGTTTCATACTTTTGATTTTGCTGATACAATTATCTCATGTTATTTAGGATTACAAAATTTTTTTAATGTTTTATTTATTTCTCAGAGAGAGAGAGAGAGAGAGAGAGAGAGAAACAGCACGAGCAGGGGAGGGTCAGTGAAAGAGGGAGACACAGAATCTGAAACAAGCTCCAGGCTCTGAGATAGATGTCAGCACAGAGCCCAACATGGGGCTCGAACCTATGAACTGTGAGCTGAAGTCAGACACTTAACCAACTGAGCCACTCAGGTGCCCCTGTTATTTAGGATTCTTAACAAGGCCAGGAGAAACGATACAGTCACTGTGGGAGGCCCATCTTTTAGGTAAGAAAACCAAAGGTACTGGTGATGGAGCACTTCCCTTCATGTGTAGGGTAGAAATGAGGTGTTTACCTCTGGGTGAGAAATGTTATTAAAAACGTAAATTTGGAAGAGAAACTCCCAAATCATTGTCAATTTCATTCCTTTTTTAAAAAAAGTTTATTAGTTTATTTTGAGAGAGAGAGAGAGAGAAAGAGAGCGTGTGTGAGCATGAGCAAGGTAGGGGCAGAGAGACAGGGAGAGAGAATCCCAAGTAGGCTCCATACTCAGCTTGATGAGGTGCTTGAACCCATGAACCGTGAGATCATAACCTGAGTCAAAACCAAAAGTCAGATGCTTAACTGACTAAGCCACCCAGGTGTCCCACCAATTTCATTCTTTTTTTTTTTTTAATTTTTTTTATTCATTTCTGAGAGAGAGAGAGAGAGAGAGAGAGAGACAGCATGAGCAGGGGAGGGTCAGAGAGAGAGGGAGACACAGAATCTGAAACAGGCTCCAGGCTCTGAGCCGGCAGTCAGCACAGAGCCCTACGCGGGGCTCGAACCCACAATCCATGAGATCATGACCTGAGCTGAAGTCGGACGCTTAACCAACTGAGTCACCCAGGTGGCCCCCCACCAATTTCATTCTTAAGGAAAAGGAAAACACTGAAGCAAAAACTTCCTGGGGCGTCCGGGTGGCAGTTAGGCTTTGCACAAACTTGGTGTGCTTCAGGGGTCCACTTCACCCTGACCTCATACACCCCAGGATGCTCCCCACTTCTAAGCCAAGCACCTCACTTCACCCACTGATTATGGACCCCTAACCTTGCTCCTCTGGTATCTGGTCTGCCTTCTGCAGGTGGCCCACCTGAGATGCCCAGAGCCCAGGAAGCCGGGAGCTCTTGCTGTAGGACCTGTCCCTAAGGCCACCTCCCCAAGCCCCTACTGGGCAGAGTGATGGGTGACTGGCAAGGGCCTACAGTAGGCATTAAGAAGTGCCTGAGCCCTCTTTCCTCTGAATCCTGTCCGGACACTGGGGGCTAGTGATCCAGCCCAACGCTGCCTGGCAATCATAAACCGAACATTATACTCTAGACTTCAGAAATGAAGGAGTGGGTCCTCAGGGGAATACCCTTTTTAGCTTACCCCTGGGGAATAATCTAGCTGGCCTAGTCCACTGTGGAAACCTGGTTCCGAAGCAGAAATGCTCATTGCATTGAGTGTCGGAAAGGACTAAGTACCATGTGCAGTGATGGAGAACTTCACCTGATCATGTAATAATCATATATATACACATGGTTGTTTATGTGTATGCGAGGGGCTTTCACTGCGACGACCTCAGGTGGCATGGAGGGAGGGCCTCCACTCTCCAAGTGAGGAGCCCTCGAGGGTCTCGGAGGTCCCATCCAGAGGCTTTGTCACGTCTGTGGCCCTCGCTGGGCTGAGTCTTGAGACATTCTCAAGAGACAAACATAAGCTTTTCCTCCTCCAACTCCTTTCCCCTTTATTAATGAATTAGGATAAACAAAACACAATAAAACATGTATAAAGGCATATTAGCGTCCTTTAGATCTTTTCCCTCACTATCTTAAAAAACTGGCATTTACATTAAAATGAAAATTTGTTAGCAATAGTTTTACTGGAAAACCACACAACCTACCTTTCACAGTTGTTATGAGAATCAAAGGAGATAATGTAGATGAAAGTATTTTAAACACTATAGTTTATACATGTAAAATAGAGGGAGATTGGCCACGAGCTGATAGTTGAAGCTCGGGAGGTTCTGGAGAGAAAGCTTTCCTTTTAGTGCACATACTGTATCTGGGCAATGGATATATGATATATCAACCCCCCAGTAAACCCTAGCTCCTCATGCTCCATGTTGTCGAAGAGGGGCTCCCTGACTTTGCCTTTATGGCCCTGAGGCCCTCACTAGTGGGTGATGAAGGACAAGTAGCCGTTCATTGCTGACATCTGAATAGATGCTCATGCACATAAGCCAGGTCAATGGCTTCCCTCTGCTCTGAGAGAGAGAGACTCTAGCCAGAATGCTGCAGCCAATGACATCATCTCCTACAGCTCATCCCTCCTGCCAGGAAATGCCCTTTTCTAGGCTAACCTTGAGTGCCAGGAGCCATCATCTCACTCCACGTTCTCAGTATAAGACATCTTCCTCCTTGTCAAATATGTCTTTTCTCTTTTTAAGCTGCATTTTACCTGCCCTGGTTTAGGTGTATTTCCGAAGTCACCTCTCACCCTTTTTGCCTCATTCATGTCTTTTGTAATTTTAATTTTGGGCTTAAAAATTGTATATGGTGCCTTTAAAAAAAAATGAAGGACTGCCCTATGATGGAAGTGTTGTGCACTGGTTCCAATAGTGTGGTAAAATATTAAAATGGATCTTCCTCTTAGATTGTTCTGACTTTTAAGAGAATGAAAAATAAGGCACACAGAAGGGTGCCTGGCTGGCTCAGTCAGTAGAGCATGCAACTCTTGATCTCGCAGTTGTAAGTTCGAGCCCCATGTTGGCTGTAGAGATTACTTAAAAAGTCTTAAAGGGAAAAAAATAAGGCAGAAAGAAGTCTTTGGCCCAGGAGCATTATTATTAGTCTTGCCAGAGCTTAACATATTTTATTAGTTTTCTTTTTCAGGAGGCCAGATTTTGGTTATGGGTCATCACTACTGTTTCTTTATTTTCTATCAATTTCTCCTCTTTATTATTTTCTAAGTTAAACTCTTGATTATTTAATTTTCAACTTTCTAATTTTGTAACATGACACTGGAGGCCATAACTTTCCCTCCAAGTCTCACTTTAGCAGCACCCTATAATCTTAGATATACAACGAATGCATCATTGTTCAATTCTAAACATTCAGTAATTTTCATTATTAATCTTCTCTGATCTTTGTTATTTAGAAGTATATTTTTAGTTTCTAAATGTATGGATTTGTAGTGGGCTTTTTGCTATTGATTTATAATTTTACTGCAGATTGGTCAAATGCTATGGTTTATCAATTACTTAGTATGGGTGGAAGTTTTTGTGTGTGTGTGTATGTATGTGGCCTAGAATGTGGTTAATTCAACAGGCTACCAGTAGTTAAGTTTGGGGGGAGTCAAGGGTGACACATGAATTTCTGATTGTGCGGGGAATTGGTGCCCCAAACTTCTGAGTTATTCAAGAGTCAGCTGCACTTTGATATTAATACTACCACAAAGTATTTTTTTCTCTTAGTATGTGTTACTATACCTTTCCCCATTTATTTCATTTCAAACTTTGTGTCACTGTATTTAGATATGATTGGTAAGTAGGACATCCCTATATTTCAAAAATTCAGTCTGAGAATTGTGCTTGACTAACAGGTGGGTCCAATCCATTAACAAGTATTACTGATATATTAAGACTTATTTTTGCCATCTTTTTTATGTATTATTTTATTACCATATATTACTAAATTTTTCTGCTTTTTCCTTTACTTCATTTGCTCAACTTTCCTGTCTTCCAATGAATTGATTGAGTGTTATTTGTCCAACTGCCTTTTTCCAATCTTCTGGGTCAAAAATGATATTCTATTTCTTTTCTTTTCCAAGTCACCCTTGAACTTTTATTATGCATTCTTACTTAAAATGTGAAGCTTATTAAAGTCTGTAATGTTCTTGGGGCGCCTGGGTAGCTCAGTTGGTTAAGCATCTGACTTCAGCTCAGGTCATGATCTCACAGTTTGTGGGTTCAAGCCCCACGTCAGGCTCTGTGCTGACAGCTAACTCAGAGCCTGGAGCCTGCTTCAGATTCTGTATCTCCCTCTCTCTCTGACCCTTCCCTGCTCATGCTGCCTCTCTCTCTCTCAGAAATAAATAAAACATTAAAAAAAAAAGGTCTGTTATCTTCTCAAAGAATACAAAAATCATGAAATACTTTCTTTACCATCTCCTATATCATATTTAAACACCCCCAAATTATTCATCTAATTTTTTAGACAAAAATATTTTTTGATTTCTGATTACTCCTTATTTTTCTGTAAGTCAGTGCTTATTTATATCAACCCATATGTTTGCCTACTGGCCTTTTATTATGGAATGCAAAACTACTACAAGAACATCCTTTAGCAGTTTTTTCAGAGAGGGTTTGTGAATGGTAACCTCTCACATCTCTGACAGGAGATATCATTGCCCTAATAAATAGAATTCTGATTATTTTCCTTCAAAACTGAAAGATATTATTCAGTTCCCTTCTAGCCTCCACTGTTGCCAATGAAAAGTTTGGAATTAGTTGAATTATTCTTTTGAAATTAATCATCTTTTTTTCCTCTTTGGTTTTAATCTTTGGTATTCTGTATTTTACTTGATATAATAAGTATTTATCCTGCTCAGAATTTGGTGTGCTTTAGTTTAGGAATTTATTTCTTCTTTTAATTCTAAAAAATTCTTAGTCTTTATCTCATCTAATATTTCCTCTCCTTGCCTTAAAATGCTTTCTCAATATCTGTTTTATATTTTCCATCTTTGTGTCTATGTTCTTTTCTATACAATTTCTCCCAGAGCTACCTTCCAGCTCAAAAATTCTTTTTAGTTACACCTAACATGCTTTTTAACCCATTCATTATCAATTTTAATAACTTTAATTTCTAGAAACTCTACTTGTCTAAATTTATGTTTTTTCCTTCTACAATTTCTTAATTTATAATTCCCCTATATGTTTTTACTATTCTATTCACTCCAAACATGCATTATTAAATAGTTACTTTTATAATGTTTTATTATCTACAGATTCTGGGGAAGCTAACCCTCCAGAGGATTCAGTCTAGTAACTCTCCCTCATGGTAAGTTACTTCCTTATGATCTGAAAAATATTTTTTTAAGTTTATTCATTTTTGAGAGATACCGAGACAGCATGGGGGTGGGAAGGGTGGGCTGCACAGAGAGAGAGGAAGAAAGAGAATCCCAAGCAGGCTCCATGCTGTCAGCACAGAGCCCTATCTGGGGCTTGAACTCATCAAACTGCATGATCACGACCTGAGACAAAACCAAGAGTCAAAGAGTTAACCGACTGAGCTGCTCAGGCGCCTGTTTATGATCTGAAATTTTATATTTTAGCTTTAGATTTTCTTTTTCCCCTAGGCGGCCCATAAATTCTGGTATGTAAGTATTCCTTTAAAATGGATTTGCAGGGGCATCTGGGTGGCTCACCTGGTTGAGTGTCCAATTTTGGTTCATGTCATGATATCATGGTTCATGAATTTGAGCCCTGCATTGAGCTTTCTGCTGTCAGTGCAGAGCCTGCTTCTGATCCTCTGTTCCCCCTCTTTCTGTGCCCCTCCCCTGCTAGGTCTCTGTCTCAAAAATAAATTAAAAAAAACATTTTAAAACATAAAAAATATAAAATGGATTTGCATGTTTCTTCTAGGATCCCTAATGGTTCTACTGATCTGGGACCTGCCTTCAAGTTAATTCTAGGTTTACGATTTCAGCCCTAGGTAAGTAGTGTAAATCCAGACCCCTACAATGATGTGGGGAGCAAATTCTAGCAGCTCACAGATTACATGCCATTTTACCTGCCCAGTAAGTAAATTTTCTTAGTTGCTCGCAGTCCCTGAGATTTTGGCCTTATAAGGGGCTTTTCATAGTAATACCACACTTGCTATCCTGGCACAGATGTTAAAGTCCCTGCCACCAAGCCTGCTGGCTTATATCCAGGTCTTATCCTGCCCCCTGAAATTGCAGGGTGCCATGAAACTGGTTTTCTCTCACTGGTCACTGCTTTTGACAGTTCTCTGTTCATTTGGCATCTAGGAGTTTCCCTCACTTTTGGGTTCAGCCATCTATTTAGAAAACAAATAATTTTCTCATATGAATATTTTATCCAGCATTTACATATGTTTGGAGTACAAACACTGGAGGGGTCTTGTGTCAACTCACATCACCGTCCTGTCACAAATGGAATCATCCAGCCCCCTTTTCCAGTATTTGTTTTCTTCTGACGTAAAAACTAGCGCTCAGCTAGGTGTTGCTTCCAACTATGCAAAGTTAGAAGACAAATCCAGCAGCAAAGAGCATATGTGATAACAGCAGCAGACCTACTATGCTCTGGCACTGTTCCAAGCACATTAGCCACACTACGACACTGTATCTCCCTGAGAGCCTTATGAGGTAGGTCCTATTGGCTATTTTATGGTTAAGGAGTCTGAGGAACAGAGAGGTGAAACACAGGCAGCAGCTATGTGTTTAACACCACGTAAGCAACAGGAGAAGAGAGAAAAGGAAGACATTTTCACTTCCCAAGAGTTAGATGATGGAGGATTTCAAATGTGACAGTAGTGCGACTTTTACCCGCCACTCAGGCCTTTACGCCAGGGCCATCCTGCCTAAGGTGATACTGGTGGTGGTGTCTTTTTTGCAGCCTTGTGTCTTACAAATGTGTAATTTAGCTTCTTTGAAAGCTTCCCGAGTCCAGCATCGCAGGGGGAGTGAGTTCACTGAATCACTGGTGCCATTATTAACGTTCCAGCAGACATCAGCACACATAGAATGTCACACTCAGAAACTATTTACAGACTTTTTCGGATACTCTGACAACACAGAATACACAGAGAGGTAGTGGTTTTTGAAGATAAAATGTTCGACAACTGCGTCCTCAGGCCTGATGGGATTCCTAGCGTAGATTTTGATCAACTTAGTCTGAATTCCGTGGGGCTAAACCGTATCTGAAAAGTGTGAAATCCTGATGTCCTTTGAAGACCGTCGTCTGGTTTATGCACACATTTATTTCCGTTACAACAAGTAGAAGGAGGAGGCAGGCCGCCCGTGCCTGGAGAAAAGGGGCTGGCGGCGGCCTCCCCGGGAGCATACCGGCCCAAGCACAGACAGGCACGGGACTTGCATGCAAATGCTTTGATCAACCTGCAAAGTGAACCGTGGGTTTTCCATGCTCTCAGACCTGGAGCTGCAGGTTACTCTTAGTAAATATTTTGACTGGGGAGGCTGTAAGCAACTGTCTCCATTTTGAGGCAGAAAACCAAACATACCCGTGCTGAACAAACAACGTGGATGGGATGATTCCTGCCTCGGCCCAGAGCATGCTGATGGGAATCAGTCTGGAGAACAAGCAGCCAGAATCATTTATGAGAAAGGTCCACACAAGTGCTGGCTTGCTTACAAACTGGCTGGGATGGAGGGATTATGGCTGAGAGGAGAGATGGCAGATGCACTACCGAGCAAGGATGGGACCTGACCCCCGGGAAGGGCAATGCTGGGGTGTGGGGGTGGGGGAGTTTGTCCTGAGCTCTAAGAAACTCTGCTGCTACTTTTCCCGTGACTGTAGGGGTATACAGCAAAGAGCAAGGATCTCTCTGAGGTGGTCACACTTAGAAGCCGTGCTCCCAGCAGTAAGGGGAATGATAAGAGCTGCAACAGTAATGCTGGGAAGTCAGTGCTATAAATCACACCCTACAACTGGCACATGTGGAAATCTCTGAGGAGATGAGCAAATAACCCAGATGATGGAGCTTAAGACCTTTACATGGCAAAACTTGCTTCATTTTTTTTTATTGAAAATTTTTTTAATGTTTACTTATTTTGGAGAGAGAAAGAGTGTGAGTGGAGGAGGGGCAGAGAAAGAGATACAGAATCCGAAGCAGGCAACAGACTCTGAGCTGTCAGCAAGGATCCCAATATGGGGCTTGAACTCATGAACCATGAGGTCATGACCTGAGCTGAAGTCCAATGCTTAACTGACCGAAACACCCAGGTGCCCCAAAACTGATTTCCTTCTAAGTGTAATCATTTTGGACAGAGCCCCTTCTCTAGGGCATTACACATTCCAGCACCTTTACAGAGAAAGAACTGAGTGCCCTCTGGAGGTGCATGGAGAAGTGAGATCATGAAAGTGAACAGCAGTGATCAGCCCAAGGTCTGCTGCCAGGACCACCCCAGGGCCAAATGAGATATTGTTGGGAGGTCTGAGCCAACTCTGTGTAAAAGAGTGACCTTCTCAAATTCCCACTTCTGTAATTTGCTTTTGGGCTGCCATCTGTCTCCTGCGCTGTGGCCAGAATTTGCCTCTGGAAGCCCTTCCTCCAGCTAATTGCTCATAGGCTATGAAACCAGATCATGGAGGAGGTTAGAATTATGTTGAAAGCAGAAGTTAGTGGGCCCTGAATGAGGTTTCTCTTCTCAAGTAACCATGAGCATTTGCACAGACTGGCCTCAGGAAAGGAAGCTCGGGGTCCTCTGGGTTGCTCTGAGTTCCATGGTATTCAGGGGCAGTGGAGAGGCAGATGTGCTGTGTGGCAGCTCTGCTGCTAAAGACAAAAGAAGCAATGCTGCCCAGAGTACCCAGTGTGGGAGGCTACCCTCCTGGGCACCCATGTCAGTCTACACCATTATACAAGTTCTACAACATATGCCTCCAAATCCAAAACTATCTATACTTAATTGAACACAATGCAAATAATCGTGTGAAATAAGGTGGGTGGGTGTAGTGCACTTTCTACTTTTAAAAAACAAAACAATCTTGTGGGCAAAATGCAGATTGCTTTCTAGGATATTAACCTAGAGAGAAAGCACTGCCCATACCCGTGGTCTGACACTTCACTGAACTTCTCATGCTAAACCTCTCCAGAGCCCAGGTCTACAGCAGTCTAAGGTCTACGGCTTCAGATGCTTTAGCTTCTCTTCCAAATTTGGCCAATTGCCCTCCAATCAAGGGGATCTTAGTGAACTTGGAGGCCTGTGTCATAGGCAAAGACCTACATTTGCTGAGCGGGATGCTGTATTAATCCAGGATAAGGAGTGAGCTGCCCTACCTTCGTTCACATGGCATCTCTGGCCACAATATCCACATAGAGGCCTGTAGTCGAAGTGATGGCGAAGCCTCCAAAGGAAACACACACAAAAAGCTGAGGAGCAAGGGAGTCCTACACTATCTCCACTGGCCTCTGCCTGGCTTCTAGAGGAGAAGGGAGTCCAAGGAAACACCACCTTCACCTGGGTTCTGTACTGCCAGCTTCTTCCATTCCCAGCAAGCATAGGGCACTGTTCCACCTGCTCCTATCCGCTGCATGTGGAACCAGCCAGAACCGCCCTCCACCCGCCACTGGTGCCAGCTACCCTGACCCCTCCTTGCCACCTCTCGCATACCCTCCATCTGCCCGCCTTCTGGTACTGGGTGGGGGAGGCACTAAACTAACCCTCTCCCCTCACTTGTCCCTCAGGGCCCAGCTCCCACCTCCTCCTCCAGGTGGCCTTCCTGGATAACCTCAGCCATGGTGTCTCCTGCCGCCCATCTCCTTCTGAGCTACCCTCCATGTTCTTTACTGGTTTCCATCAACCTCCCTTAAGTCAGGGGCCAGATTTGTTCCTACTCCTGTCTCTAGTTCTGCCAGAGCAGAATTTCACACAAGACAGACCCAGCAGGTGCTCATTAAAAGGTAGGTGAATTGGCATGGATTGAGGAAGCAGGGAGGGATAAGGGCCATTTATGGAATTTGAAAAAGGCCCTGGAAAGTTGGAAAAGGCCTTAAAAGAGATGGTATATTACTTTTAAAGGGTAACTTTGATTTACAGACTCTAATAATTTCAATTCTTTTAATTAAAAAAAATTTTTAATGTTTGTTAAAATTTATTTTCTGAGAGAGAGAAAGAGAGCATGAGTAGAGGAGGGTCAGAGAGAGAGAGGGAGACAGAGACTCTGAAGCAGGCTCCAGGTTCTGAGCTGCCAGCACAGAGCCCGAGGTGGGGCTGGAACCCACGAACCATGAGATCATGACCTGAGCCGAAGGTGGACGCCCAACCAATTGAGCCACCCAGGTGTACTATGTAATAATTCCAGCTCTTATCAATCTCTGCAGCAATTCTTGCTAAGCAAGACCACAAATAGGGAGTTGTGGGGACAGAAAGCTTTCTCAAACATGACTTCACTGAAGAAAGAGGTGAGAGAATATGGGATCAACCCCAGTGACAGTGAAGCTCTAAGGATGGGAGACTGGGTGGCAGTGGCCCTGGAGGTGGGGTAGGCACCTGAGGACTCCTCTTGAAGCCCTGCTGCACAGCACACTTGCTGCTCTGATTGTGCATCTTGGAGGGAGGTGCTGAAGGCTATCACGGGAGAGCTGCATGCAGCCTCCCCTCCCCACCCATCCCCTAGGTGCCATGAGTGTGTAGACTGGGTGCCATGCCTAGAAACAGAGTGAACAAGTCACAGATGAGCCCAGTGCACAGACCACTTAGCATGGGCTCACCAGAAGTACCTTCTGGGTAAATTCTTTCATGCAAACATCCTTCCTCTAAACTTTTTCTAAATCCTGGCTTTCTTGGAAAATTCTCCTACTTAAAAAAAATAAGTTGTATAACCAAGTTCCATTCTGCTTACCATTTAAAGAACACAGAAAAAGAGGCACCTGGGTGGCTCAGTCGGTTAAACGTCCGACTTTAGCTCAGGTCATGATCTCGCAGTTTGCAGATTTGAGAGCTGTGTAGGGCTCAGTGCTGATGGCTGGGAGCCTAGAGCCTGCTTCTGATTCTGTGTCTCCCTCTCTCTCTACCCCTCCCCTGCTCTCTCTCTCTCTCTCTCTCTCTCTCTTTCCCACAAAAATAAACATTAAAAAAAAAGAAAGAACATGGAAAAAAAGCAGGGGCAGGACGGGCAGACCGGGGATGACCCTGGGAACAAGTGTGTATGTCTCATTCTGAATCACGTTCTGGCTTTATCAGAGATGCCACTGTAGACCCCAGCCCCCTGATGGCAGGCCAGAGGCGGTGGGCTCCAACGCCCTGGCTGCCTGCCTTCTTGGGCACATGACACCACACATCTGGGGTCCGACAGAGATGAAGCCTGCCTCTTCCTTGGATGGAGGGGACTGTGTGTCCCAGGACTGGATATCAGGAGGAAGAAGCCTGATGAGTGGGGACAAGGAGAGGCCTCAGGACTCCCTGGGTCAGGCTGAGGTTTCTCCCCGAGCCTCTGAGGCAAACAACAACAATAATAATATCAGCAGCCATAGCTACCATTTATTGAGTGTGTACTATCAGTTAGGCAGTGATCTAAGTGCTTTCCATTTATATTCTGATTCCCACAACCCTCTCTAAGTTAGCTTTATTATATCCATCTGACAGGGAGCAAAGTCAAGGAAAGTGATCACTTCAAGGTCACACAGCTATTTAAGTGGCACAATGAGGAGTGGAACTCAGTTCCACTGGTGTCCAGAGTTCTAAGTCCAGAGTTTTCTAGGGAATGCTCCTCCTTAGTGGGGCAATGAGGTCTTGGATGGTTCTGTGTTGGGCAGATAACCTCAGAACTGGGCTCATAGGCAGTGCCTGTGAGGACTGAGTTCTGGAGAAGAGATTTCCACATTTTCTGCCAACACATGTCTTCCTTGTTTAGAGTAAATGCCTACACGATCATGGCACATGGACGTCTAACAGGAAATATAGGAACTCCTCGAATTCCCAAAGCCCAGCAGGTTCTTAGCATCAACAAATCACACACACACACACACACACACACACACACACACACACACACACACCCTGTACTCACAGGTAATTTTCCAAAAATTTAGCTAGTGCAGCATGAACAGTGATGAGTCAGAATGGATCCCAGCCATTAATGCCTAGGTCAGCTAAATGACTACAGACTGAAAAAAAGAGCAGCCCTTCTCATGGCCAGGCCATGTTTATTTTTTTATTTAAAAATTTTTTAAAATATTTATTTATTTCTGAGAGAGAGAGAGCAAGCAGGGGAGGGTCAGTGAAAGATGCAGACACAGAATTCAAAGCAGGGTCCAGGTTCTGAGCTGTCAAGCCAAGAGCCCGACACGGGGCTTGAACACAAGAAATGTGGGCCGAAATTGGATGCTTAACTGACTGAGCCACCCAGGTGCCTTGGCCAGGCTGTGTTTAAAAAACTGCACACAGCATACCTGCTTAGCAGCTCTCATTACATCCCTGTCTAACCTGGCCCTGCAATGGCTGGTCTAAAGCTAGGAAATTAGCTCTAAGATTGATCAGAGGCCAGGTTTTACCAAAATCTCTGGAGGGATTCTACCATTTGACCAGAGGCTTCTCATCGTGACACACATCTCTGGGTCCTAAAAGGGCCTAGGAGGCACGGCAGGACCCCCTTCCACAGGTGGAAGGCTCATTTCGTTGTGGACCTAAGCAAGTCAGATTTCCTCAGTTAGGGATATGAGGTTGGAAATTCCAGTAAAGACTGGTACAAACCACAATTGCCAACTGTTTCCCCAAAATCCAAACTCAGGAATAAAACCTCCAAGGGTTTCATTTCGGCTCAAAATTTGCTTTTCATAACAGTGACAATTTATATTTGCTTCAGTGAAGCACACTCTTACATGATTTTAAATTCCTTCTGTGACTGAGCACTGGTTCAACAGATTAATCCCGTACTGGGGAGCCAGAGCCTCTGACGTGCTGTCAAGGCCATGCCACCCCATGCCTCTCTCTTGTCCCTCTGAAGTCCTCGAGGAAGCAATGATCTCTGCCCATCCCTGCCTCCCACGGCACACATTTAAGGTTTATTATGGGATTCTGGAAAGACAGGACCTAAATTCTGCCTTCTCTCATTTTGTTTGACATTCATTTATTCAATCAACCAATATGTATTTAGTGCCTACTCTGTACAAGCTTTACAACTAGACCAGAGGGGCTACAGATCGTGCTGCCTATTTCCTTTTAATCACCTTTCATGGGCCGGCAAAAGGCTATGGATGTAGAGGGTGCATCATAAACACTTAGAGCACTGAATAAATCTTTGTTCTGCTACAGGAATAAGAAAGGCATTCCAGAGAGTCTGTCAAGGACCCCATTTTAAACAGAAGGATCTTATATCCCACGACTCTGGCTCTCCAGCCTCCTCTTCCCTGCCTCCTTTACACTTTCACTTAGACAAACTCATGTGACTCTCCCAAAGGCCATGGCAGTTGGCTGATGTCCCCATTTTGTACACCAATGAGCCTCAGAGTTGATACTTTGTTCACACTTACTAAGCCCTAGTCTTTAGCTCATCATGTTACATGATTCTGCCATTGAACAAAGGGTTCAGGAGACCAGGTTGTGGGTTCAACTCCCTTCTTCGAAGCAGCCATCCCTCAGCCTGTCTTCACAGAATGACACACAAAGGATCATCCTGAAGGATCCAGGATGGAGCTTATGTGCCTGCAACTTTGCCTCAGTAGCAAGAAGTCCCAGCCTTCTGACGCTGGGGGTGCCGAGGCCAGCACGCAGAAATGCAAAATCATAATTTTTCAGGCTCATGCTCTGAGGCTATTTTACAAAATAACCATGTTAAAAAATGACACAGATTAACATGTTAACCTTTGAAGATATAAAAGGTGATAAAATAACCAAACCATTTCCAAAAAGGATTTCCTAACGACGAAGTCTCCTCTCTAACCTTTCTGGATAGAGCCCATGATCATAGGATAAGTTGGCATAATTAAATTCTGCAGATGAAATTGCCCAGAAGAGAACAAACTGGACACGCCGTGGGAAGCCGCTCAGTTTTCAACATCCCTGTAAAACACAGATACCGGCGAGACTCAGGTTTGCTTCATAAAAACGCATGCTTTAACTTCTGAATTTGCTTGACATCTAGAGAGGGGGAGATAAAAGGGAGCCTCGAAGTGCTGTGTAATTTTGGCCATCCTTCACAGTGGGAAATGTGCTCCTAGGGAAGATGACAAGAGAGTGGAGATGCAAATGGTTGGGTTTGGTGGGGGAGTGGGGAATGACTCAAGCCTGCATGAATGCATCACCAAATGAGCTGCAGAGTGGGGTGCTATGGGCAGCCGAGAAAGGAAAATGTCCTCCAACCAAAGTCACATGAGGGAAAATAGGGAGCAATGTGTTACACACATCACGGTCTTAAAAAAAACAAACAAACAAAAAACAAGAGCAAAGTCCCTCCGCTGATGACTGGAGCACAAAAGTAGTCATATGTGAAGGATGGGGAAGTCCCTTCTTAGTACTCTATCTTGTATCAAGCAGCTTAGTCACTTCAGGCAGGAAGTTTCTATGGATCCTGCTCCACAGGAAAGAGAGCAGTCCAGTCCAAGAGACAATCCTATGGGGCAGGCAGACAATGCATTTAAGGCTGTAGGAGGGAGGAACAGGTGTGAAGTGACACCATCCAGGGAGGGACCCTGAACATCAAGGGATCTATTTTTAGGTAAGTCAGCAAATAAGCCAATTCCTTACAGGGCACCTTAGGAGACTGTGGAAGGCAGACTGCTAAAGCATGCCTCATCTCCCCAAGTCCATGCCCCAATCCCTGGGGCCTGCCAATATGATGACATGCCATTTCTGTGACTGTGTTCCACTATACAGCACTGCTATGGGTTGAGTTGGGTCCCTCAAATAGATAATGGTGAAGTCCTAGCCCCTGGTGCCTGTGAATGTAACTTTATTTGGAAACAGGTATTTGTAGATGTCATCAAGCTAACATGAGGTCATGAGGGTGGACCCTAGTCCAACATGACCGGTACCTGTGTAAGACATGGGGAATTTAGATAGAGACACACACAAAGGAAAACATAGACACAGAGGAAGACCATCTCATGGCAGAGATGCCCCCAGTGATGCTGCTATAAACCAAGGACTGTCCAGGGCTGCCAGAAGCAGGATAAGCCCAGGAAGAATCCTCCTCTAGAGGCTTCAGAGGGAGAACATCCTGCTGACACCTTGATTTTGGACTTATAACATCTAGAACTGTGAAACAATGAATTTCCAATGTTTTAAACTGCGCTGTTTCTAGTACTTTGTTATGACAACCCTAGGAAACTAAGACAGGGACAATTAACCTTGAGGTAGGGAGATTATGTGAGTGGGATTGATCTGATGACAGGAGCCCTTAAAGGCAGAGAGTTTCCTATGGTTGGTGGCAGAGAAGTCAGAAGTTCAAAGCTTGAGAAATACTCAATATTTTGTTGCTGACCTGCAGATGGAGGGGCCATGGGAGAAGAAATAAAGGCATGTGAAGAAATCGGGGACCCCACTCCTACTTTCCCAAGGAACTGAATCATGCCAACAACCTGAAGGAGCTCAGAAGTGGATTTTTTCCCCCCAGAGCTTCCAAAGACAAGAGCTCTGACTGGCCAACACCCTTGACTTTGGCCTTCTGAGACCCTAAGAAGAGAACCCAGCTAAGCCCACATGGATTCCTAACCTAAGCACCTTGAGATAATAAATTTGTGTTGTTCCAAGTTGCTAAGCTTGTGGTTAACTGTTACAGCAGCAATAGAAAATTGATAGAGACTGAGGAAATTCACTATCTCAACAAGCCTCTTGCTTTTTTTTTTTTTTTTTAAAGCAGAAAGGACTGGTAATTATCACAAAATCAGAGACTTTCAAGACAGATATGAAAGTGACCACAGATAACTCTCCTCAGATTCCAATGGGGAAAAAAGTCACAAAATAGCACTAGAAACAAAGATGGAGGTTGGTTATAAGCAGTGGTGTACTGGTAAATGGTCAATAACCAGCTCTCCTGGAAAGAGAGAGAAGCCCTGATTTGTAGCATTTGCTAATGTTTGTGTTGTGAGTGCTCCTACAGCAGTCAATTTTAAACAACCGGCTCACAAAATTCCTGAAAATGTGACAAAAGCTTTCATGAGGCAGTACAAGCTGACTTCAGCACTCCACGGGAATTCACAAAGCAGAACCAAGAGAAGTTCTCCTGAAGGAACGCAGATGCACTTGGCCTGAATGAGCCCAGGGGGCCAGCCCTAATGCATACACTCTCGCATGGAGAAGCTCAAAGGCTCGGGCCTACAGGCCCTGTCCTAGGCTTCCTTCTTCTCACCCTGATTTCATGGCCCAGACAATCTTGGACACTCAGGGCTTCTTTTGCTGCCCACGTGCTGACTCCCAGATATGTATCTTCAGTCCAGGGCCCTCTGCTGTCTTCCCACCCGACCTGGCAGACAGCCTGCAGGCTGCCTCCTCTCCCACAGCACAGCCACTGTGGCATGTGTGGACCAGAGTGCCATAGCTACTACCCCCAAATTCCTGGTCCTCCACCAGGGTTCTGCACCTCAGTGCCCAGGGCCTCTACCCAGCCGCAAAAGGCAGAGATCCAGGAAGCATCCTTGATGCCTCTTTCTTTCTCACTTGCCATATCCAACAAGTTCTCAGAGGTGATCAAAGTGCTCCTCAAACACAGTAAAGACATGGTAGGGGCCACCCACTTACTCCAGCCCCACCGCCATGCCATTCAAGGTCACTGGCTGGGCCCATCTAGGTTATTGTAGTAACTCAACTGTCCACAGCTACTCCACAAAATCCATTCTTTATAGCAGAACAATGCTTCTTAACAAGGCACATCCCTGAGTGAAACCAATGGTGGCTTACCAACCCCTTGGGATAAACCCAGCACACTTAATGGGGGTTCTGAGTGGTGGTATCCTTGCCAATGTCTCCTTTGTCATCCTGTGCTACCTGTTAAACACTGTCTAAGTCACAGTGGTTGCTCTCAGCTCCCCCAGAGCTCCTGAGCTCATCCTTCTTCTCTTCCCCAGGCATTCACGTAGACAACCCTTACTCCACTGTCAGCAATTAGCCATCACTCTGCTTCCTCAGGGAAACCTTCCTGACACTGGACTAGGTCAGGTGCCACAGACCCCTGTTCTGCTCCTTCAGAGCTCTTACTATAGTTGTAATCAAATGATTATTGGTGCCATTATTTAACGCTTGCTCTTTGCCCCTGAATGAGCACTCAACAAAGACAAGGTCTCTATGGATGTAGTTAGGGCTATATTCTCATGATACCACATTGGTCTCTTCATGCAAAGATACAGTATATGTGTTGTGTGTGTATATATGCGCATATATATGCATATATATACACACATATGTATATGTATGCATATGTATGCATCATATATAGTATTTATATATATACAACTTATTTTGAGGGACAGGCAGAGAAAGTGGGAGAAAATGAATCCCAAGAAGGTTCACACTATCAGCACAGAGCCCAATGCAAGGCCCCAACTGACAAACTGTGTGATCATGACCTTAGCCGAAATAAAAAGTCAGATGTTTAAGTGACTGTGGCGCCCCAGTCCTCCTAGAATATATTTTTTTACATAAGAATAAATGAAAAATGTAATGTTGAATTTTAAAAAATCAGCCTACAGAATAAAATACACCAGAAAATCCTGGCTTTGTGGAAACAACATAAATGTTTTAAGAGAGAAAAGGCTGAGTCTAAATCAGAGTGATACCAAAGACTGTCTCTGGGTGGTGGGATTACAAGTAATTTTTGCCTTCCTCTCTACATATATTTATATATTCAATTTTTTTTTAAACAAAGGATGTGTTTTGCTTTTATAATCAGAAAAAAACCTATGAATGGTACTATTTTTAAATATAAGGACAAACAGAAGGACACTTCTTGTCTGAAGTTAAAAAACAGAGGAGGGGCCTGCCTATTTCCTCCATGGCCAGTGGTCAGCAGGTCATTGAGTCAGTGAATGCCCTCACAGCCTACTTTTCATAAGCAGGCTCCCAAAGGCCAATCTCTGTGTCCCAGACGCACCTGCCCCAGTAAGGACCTAAGACAAGATATTCTTCCTGAGGTCAGATGAGCACAAAAGACTAACAAACAGTAAGAGAAGACATGCCCATCTCCACAGTTCCTTCTTAATCAAAGCCCAGGGAGATTCCTGGCAATTAAACAGGATTTTTATTTCCAGAGGGATGAAGATATTTTAGAATGAGTTTTGAAAAGAGGGGATGCACTCTTTATAGCTGCCAATTTTTTTTACGAGTGGATGAAAAACTGCAACTCTAACATCTATGTGATAAATTAAGGTTCCTACCAGCAGATGAAGCAATGGAGGGTTGTTTATAACATTAATACTCCCGAGGCCTGGAATCACAGCATCAGGGCTGCATATCAACGTCTGGCAAAAACAAATCAGGTGCAAGATAAAATCTAATAAACTACATCTCTCCTCGATCCCCATCAAAAATACCCATCCCACTTGCTTGGAAATATATTCTTCAAGTAAGTTCATTTAAGGCAAGATACTGCAGGATCCCAAATAATGGGGAAGGCACTGCCTGCCAATCCCAACAAGATGAGAGTCTCCCTGGAGCTGGAGGAGGGCCTTTCATTTCAGGAAGTCCCCATGGAATCAAAGATCATCAGAGCTATCACCCAAACCCACCTCTTAGAGAAAATACTGACAATTATTTTCTAAAAAGAAAAGCTGTGCCAGTTCATTTGACTGCTCAGAGATTGGTGACATGGCAAAAATAGGCTCATACCTAGTCACAAAGTTTCTCCCAGGTGGAACTCTGACTCCAGCTAACATAAGAGTCTTTTGAGGCCAAAGATGAGAGATGTACTTGACAAGTTGCTGACCCTGAGCCAGGGTAAAAGCAAAGACACAGAACGGTAACAGGGAGTCAGTATTAGCTTCCTATGCAGTAGCGCAAAGGAGGTGATCCCATCAATGTGTCATGCTGAGAAGTCGACAGCTCAACCCTGGAGGAACAAGAGAAGGGACAGGTGAGAGTTGATGAGCAGTGGAGGGAAAGGGGAGGGAGTTTTCAGTATGGCTGAAAACTCATCTGGGTGGGCAGGAGGGATGGAGGACAGGAATGAAAATTCTAGTTTCTGATTTACCACTTACTGTGATAGTTCATATAACTACTCCTGACTCAGGCTGCTTCCTCTCCTGTCCCACCTTGCTTTGAGAGTAGACATGAGAGAAATAACCATGGATTTGAGAGTGGAGATAGGGCACAGAGGTGAAATTGAGTGAAATCATCTCTGTTCCCAGGGCCCAGAACTGCACCTGGCACACGTGTGGTCATTCAACAAACATTTGTTGGATAAATGTTTGCTAGAAGAACAGCCATCTGAATAAATAAATAGCAAGCCTTTCTGCAAGGCTCATCTGATATAAATTAGACTGGGCCTTAAAAAGCAGGTGATATGAAAAATCGTTTTGTTTTGTTTGGTTAAGAATGAGCAATGCAGTGTGTTGCACCAGCTCCTGATAGCTTTCCCAACCAGGCTACAAAGGGCTGGGGCCCATTAGGTCATTCCTGCAGGTCGACCAGAAGGCTGCTCTGGAATTAGCTCAGAAGCTGCTTTCACCAGCTCAATGATCTAAGGCCCTCTTTTGAAAGTCACTACAACGCATGTGGGTACCTGCGTGGCTCAGTAGGATAAGTGTCTGACTTCAGCTCAGATCATGATCTTGTGGTTCATGAGACCAGGCCCCGCATCAAGCTCCCTGCTGTCAGCACAGAGCTCACTTCAGATCCCCTTTAGCCCTCTCTCTCTCCATCTCCTCTGCTTGCATTCTCTTTCTCTTAGAAATAAACATTAAAAAAAACACAACTAACTACAACACATGAGAACAAAAGATCTGGCAATGGTTTCCAAAATGCATGCATGAGCCTCTGTCAAACCCTGGGAGAGCTGCCCCCTGCAGTGGTGGGGTGCGTGCTTCTGGTAGTTATGCCCATGGCCACAGGGCTGCCCACCCTGCAAACATCATCTCCTTCTGGACTCTCCTGGGACAAAGCCCTCTCTTTCTTACCACACACAGCAAAGACTTGGCCAACCATCTCACTGCCTCATTTCCATGTTCTGTTCAGAGTTTTGCTTTTCCTAATTTCCTCTTCTCTGATTCTTTATCAAAGAGGAGCCTTCGCCATCCCAGTGCCTGCCTCCTCCTTACTCATTAGAGCCAGCACCCTAAATAACTATTCAGAGAAGTGAATCACTCAGCAGGCACCAATTTATCCCAAGAAAACCTTTTAAGGGGCTGCGACCACCAAGGGCTTACTCTTGCTATTCAAATGGTTATTGCTCTCAGCCTAGGAACATGGCTATTGGAGCTTTCACTTGTGTTCTTCTGGAAATGATTCATTTTATAACAACAGAGTCCTTCAGCAAAGGACTGTAATAGCATCCGAGTTGCTAAACACTCTGAGTGTTTCATTACGGATAATGGGCCTAATACCATAACAAATGTAAGCAACTAGAAAAAAGAAAAAACAAAAAGACAGCTGTGAAGCTGCACCATGTGCCAGTCCTGCTTCTCCCACCGCCCTGGGCAGTGCCCACTAGCTGAGTGCCTTGACCCTGCAGCACCTGCTCTGACCCCAGGCATGGACCTCAAAGACTATGCACATGCTGAATGCCTACAAGGCTCTGGGGACAGATATCTGGCACAAGTCCCAGATGCTACAGTCCATACTAGGGAACAAGCAAAAGATCTGGTCCACTCACCCATATTTAATAATGGTAGCTAATATCTGAATGTTCACTAAATGCCAGGCCCTGCACCAAAATATTTATATATCTTACCTTTTTTAGTTTTGATAATAACCCTATGAGGCAGGAAGTAACATTACCCCCATTTCACAGCTGGAGGAATTGAGGCTCAGTGTGATTAACTAACTTGTTTAAGGTCACAGAGCTATTAAGTGGAGTGGCCAGGCTAGGGAACCTAGTTTGTCTGACATCCAGTGCTGGGCTTCTAACCAATAAGCTACAGCCTATAACAACATTCCATATACAATGGTTCTCTACAAAACAGCTTGGGGGCATCATATATTAACAAAAGTCACTGACCCCAAAAGACCAGGTGGTAAAGTCAAATGAGATTATGCCCATTTCGATATAAAAAATTAACTTTCAAGCCTTAATGACTGTGCATAATATTTCTAGGTTGGGTTACAAGCTCTAGTTGCCCAGGTGGTAGCTTCCGGCCAGCTGCCCATGATTAATTTATGACTCCAGAGTTTATTATTGTATCTACCCAGGGAATGTCCCTAGACATCCCCTAGAGCAGGCTATACAGGCTTTCAGCAAGATCAATTTTCCCAGAAGGAAAAACCACAGACTCAGCTCCCTACCCAGATTTTATCTCTTGTTCTGCGAGAAGTGGGGAAAAAAATAAAACCCAAAACATTTTAAAGTCAAACAGGGACAAAATTTAGCATGTGTGCTACTGAGGGCACTGCTCTTGTGCAGTCCTAGGCAAACCTTTGTTGAAGGTGGGAAGCTCTGTGCTCTGTCTTCCTGCTTCTGCTGGTGACTCACAGAATGGATGCAAGAGCAGCAAACCAAACCTGCATCCCATCATATCAGGCTTCTGATGCACATCTCCCCTGGCCTTGAGATCATCTGTGAAATGGGGACATGAATGCCAGCTATCCATGCAAGAAGGTTTTTGTACAGATCTTGGGTGGTGCCCTCTGTAGAAGCCATTCTTACAATGACTCTGTAGCAACTGGTATTTCTACTGCTTGGTATTCCCTCAGGTTCATCCCTACGAGGTTGTGTAAACTGAGTTAACTAGGCCTGGGATGTAATCCCTGAGTTCCATCAAGTTCAGAGAGAGTGCCTTCAAGGACATCACAACTACAACCAAGTCAACTGAGGGCCTCTGGACACAGAGGACTTAGGATGGCATCTCTCTGCAGCACAAGTAGTCTACCATGAGCCTGAAAACCCGGTGCAGGACATGATTAGAAGCCTAGGATGTCCAGCAACAGTCACTGATGAGGCCACATGTGATTTTTTCTTTCTAACCAAATCCTTAAGGATAAGAATATAGACTATTGCATTTATGCCACAGACCACTCCCTCCTAGAGGCTAGCTCAATTATACCAATCCAGTCACTTTCTATTCTCACTATACCCACAGCCTCTTCTAAGGAAAACTGTCTCAACCAAAGACCCAGCTAAAAGGGTACCTCTAGGCAGCCATGCTTTGTATGCCATGACTTCCCATGACCACAGCTAATTGGACCCAGGAGCACATATGACCCAAAGGCAGCAAATCCAAAGACTCTTCAGTGATGTACTCCAAGAAGTAAGCTGGGTCTCTGTTTTAGGAATGCATAACTGAGAAAAATACCAAGTGCACGATGCAGTTTGCCCCAGATCTAAGATTAATGGAACCATCAGGACAGGTCTTCAGGGAGCCTGGAGAACCAGAGGGGCTAGACAGACCTCAGTTGTAAGGAGGTAGGAGCCGTGAGACACAGACAAGGTACAGGGCGGAGGGGGACAGAGCAGGAGGACACTGCAGGAGAAGTGAATGTGGAGTCCGGCCACACAGGTCCCAGGAGTCAGGCATTCCTGGTGCAACTCATTTCTGGGTCTCCACTAAGTTTGTAGTTTTCAGCATTCTGCAAGACCCTTGCCTCCCTCTTTCCCCCCACATAGCCTCAATAGCATTCTTCAAGCTTAACTAAGAAACACCCTGATCTTAGAGCCAGCATGCCCAAAAGACCAGATATGAGGTCTTACACCAAGCAGGGGTGCTAATCCCTCCTCTGTAGTCCCAAGTCCATGACGCTTTCTCTGCCCCATCAAGGGTTCACCCTTCTCTGGATGCCAAAGGCTTCTTACCTGTGTCCCGTTTGGCTCTCTGCCATACACAGTCCAACACATAGTCAACTCTCACCTCTGACCACACAGACTTCCCCCAGCTCACCGGTCTCCATCCCAGGCACCCCCTAAAGCACTGCTGATTGGCAAATGACATTGGTAGTGAACAACTACTTCTGAAGAAAGGAATGTGGTCTTCCTAAGAAGACTTGTGTCTCAAATAGATTGGAGATGTGGAATTTGAAATAAGCTATGATCGAACTATTTTTTTCTATTTATTCATTTTTTTAACAGAGAGATCGGACACAAAGTTACAGGGGTTCTTCTACAAGAATTTTACACACGAGACTTTTATAGTACATATCATCCTATTATATTTTTACATATCCTGAACAGCCCTTTAGGCAGCATGCATGTGGTTTTCAAAAATCCCTTTTTACTCTATATCATAAATTATGTATTGTGTGCTGTAAAAAGATAAATATGTACATTTACATATATGTATATACTTAGGTACCTTTTAACTCAGAAAGAAGAGTGATGGGTTTTGCATAGCATGAGGTTTGTGACAACCACCTTAGGTGCCAACACAGAAGTAGGACTAGATTAAACAGACGATGCCTAGAAACTGGACCATATTTTCCACAACCACATGGATTCCCTTCACAGAGCTGTACCTTCTGTGAATCCTATTTTGTACTGGGCATTTTACTTTGATGATGCCTAATCCTACACTTAAAATATGCACACACGCACACACATACACATAAATACATACACACATATATACATATGTAAATACACATATACCCACATCATATATATTCTAAACAGGGCAAAAGTGTTACTCTCCACAAAGAAACATCATTTATTACTTATTATGTGCCAGAGAAGTAACGGCATCCTTTGGTCAGAGAGAACACCGTTTACAGTGAATACAAGCAGTGACACCACGGACTCACCTACATGTAGGGGGTGGGAGCAGAGACCCTGGCAGCAGCACCCTCTGTTAGTACAGCTCATCCTGCAACCATCTACATGGGCCACCCATCCACATGGATGCCATGTTCTGCATGGCAGAGGAGCATTCAGCAGGGCTAGATGATACACATGGTGAACCAGAGCTGTCTGAGCTAAGTTCTTCCTATAATTCACTGGTGGAACTGGGTTCTAATGTACCTGCCTCCAGCCACACAACTAGAAAGCCAACAAGGATAAGGACATCTAAACACTCCGTCTATTGGCAAACAATGAATGGGAATGGACTGCTCCTCTTTCAGGGGTGAGTGAAAGATTTAAACCCAACAGGAGGCCTGGGGCAAAGGAGAGAAGGAGGTGGGTATGGGGATGTAATCTGCACCTCAAGGGAGTATCATCCTTAAGAGCCACATATGAAAATTATCTATTTTAGGATTCAGAAGAAAGTGAAATCCGTAGAGCAGAGGAAGAGCTTAAAAAAGACAAGAGAACAAATCAAAAACACAATAGAAGAGGAAGAAGGGACTATGCAAGGGTATCATAAAGGGGCTAGATTAGAAAAGGGGAGATTTTAAGAAGCAAAGAACGAATCTGTACAATTAATACCCACACAGGACCCAGTAAAGAGCAGACCTGAAATGGCACAAAACTAAGTCAGTGAAATGGAAGACCAACTTTAGAGCTTTCGCAGAGTACAGAGAAGAAAGAAAACAGAGGTGGAGGGCAGTCAATGAACAGCTCATCCACACAGATAATTTCAGAAGCCAAAACAGAGTTGCGGAAAATTTTCCTTGAGACCAAAGCACAGATTAGAAGTATTCAGGGGTACCTGGGTGACTCAGTCGATTGAGCGTCCAACTTCAGCTCAGGTAATGATCTCACAGTTTGTGGGTTCGAGCCCCGTGTTGGGCTCTATGCCTGACAGCTAGCTCAGAGCCTGGAGCCTCCTTCGAATTCTGTATCTCCCCCTCTCTCTCTGACCTCCCCCCCCCCGCCCGCTGCCTCTCTCTCTCTCTCTCTCTCTCTCTCTCTCTCAGAAATGGAACATTGGGGGGATAAAAGATTAAGAAATAAGAAGTATTCATCATGTTCTAGAAGGCAAAAATAAGAAATATATGCCTATATGAAGAAAACATTTGAGTAACAAAGAGAGTACAAGTGGTTCTACCATTGCAGCAAAAGACAAAAGAATAACAGATTTTCTGCAAGGAAACAAAATCAGTCCTCCTTCAGGCTTTTATTCTAGAACACAAAATACTGGAAGATGATGGAGCAATGTCTACATAGTTGTAAGAGAAAGTAAGTTAAAAAATACAGCCAGGAAAGTTGTGTTTCATGCATAAAATGATTACGATCTTGGATATGTAACATTCAGACAATATGACATGTACCATTCATTCAAAAGCAGTGCTTGAAAATGTAATATTAATTCAATCAACTCCAGAGAAGATTTCTTGAAATGATAAAAGAATCTTCAAGAAGCCATGCAACTAAATAAATAATAGATAAATATAAATAAATGCTATTATGTTGGTTTATAGGCGGAAAAACTGTCAACTTTTTTTTTTAAGGGAAGACTCAAAAATTTTTAAAAATTGATTTGGCTCCAAATCCCTAATAATAATAGGAACTAAAAAGCAGTAGAGAAGTGGAGACGAAAACTGGAGACAGAAAGGAGGTTAAAAATTCATTAAAATGAGCTAATACTCAAATTCAAAAGACGTTGTTTCAATGGACTTTGGAATGAGAGACAGAATGATTTAAAATGCCTTAAAAATTTTTAAGGGTGCCTATAGGAGATTTAACAACAAGGAACATACTGTGGTGGAGAAAAGGGAACCAACAGGAACCCCTGTGCACAGTTGGTGGGAATGTAAATGGGTGTAGTCACTGTGGAAAACAGTATGGAGCTTCCTTAGAAAATTAAAAACTAGAGCTACCCTACGATACCACAATTCCACTTCTGGAATGTACAAACACAGGATCTCATAGAGATATCTGCACTTACCATGTTCATCACAGTATTATTCACAACAGCCAAGATTTGGAAATAACCTAAGTATCCATCAAGAGATAAAGAAGATGTGGCATATATACTCAACGGAACACTTTTCAGTCCCAAGAAAAGGAAATTCTGCCATTTGCAACAACTTGGAGAAATCTTGAGGACATTATGCTAAGTGACCTAGTTAGATAAAGAAAGGCAAATGTGGTCTGACATGACTTATATATGGGATCTCAGAGAGCCCAACTCAGAGAAACAGAGAGTGGAGTGACAGTTATCAGGGAGAGAGAATGGGGGGAACAGGGAGATAACGATCAAAGGGTACAAACTTCCAGTTAGAAGATTAATAAGTTCTGGTGATCATTAATGTACAACATGGTGATTACAGTTAATACTGTATCATATCACTGAAAGCTGCTGAGAGAGCAGATCTTAAATGTTCTCATCACACAAAAGGCAACTATATAATGAGATAGTATGCTCGCTAATACTATACTGATAATCACTTTACAATATGTAAATGTATCAAATTAACACATTTAAAGTGTAAAGTAGGAATATGGTGCTTGCTTTATGTGATTAAATGCTATCTACCTCAAAATAAAAAACAGTATTGTATTTTACCATGATTCACCTAGTAAGGGGCACTACTTTTACTTCTTTGTTTTCTGTAAAGTCCAGTTATTGCAATTAGACAAGAAAACAAAACAGTAGTCAAAATACATCAGAGGGAGAGAAAACGAATCCTCTTTCCTAGAAAAAATCCACAACTTACAAAATTACTATTAGAATGTATTAAGAACTTAGTGAGGCAACTGACTATAACATAAAGTAACAGAAGAGCAGATGAAATGGCAAAAACTCCAATTTACAACAGCAACCCAAAATACAACATGTCTATGAAATGTACAAAACACATATGAAGAACATTACAAGTCTATTGCAAAAAAATACGACACTTGGGGCGCCTTGGTGGCTTAGTCGGTTAAGCGTCCGACTTTCGCTTAGGTCATGATCTCGCGGTTCGTGGGTTCGAGCCCCGCGTCGGGCTCTGTGCTGACAGCCAGCTCGGAGCCTGGAGCCTGTTTCAGTCTGTGACTCCCTCTCTCTCTGACCCTCCCCTGCTCACGCTGTCTCTCTCTCTCCTAGAAATAAATAAAAATATTAAAAAAAAAATACGACACTTGACTAAATGGAGGGACCCTATGTCTCTGAATGCGAACATTCAAGATTGTAAAAACGTCAGTTTTCTCTCTATATAACCTATTACAACACAATTCCAATAAATCTCAGGGTTTCTTTTCAGAATAAAAGAAATATTATTCAAACTCATGCAGAAACAATTTGCCAGAAAATATTTGGGAAGGCAGTATGGGGTGTTGACTTATCCGCCATGAAAATCTGTGGTAGAACAAGGGGAGCAGTGTGATGTGGGAGGGGGAACAGACAGATCAAAACAACAGTAGAAATCCATGAAGAAATGCATGCAAATGATAAAGGTTCTGTTTCAAAGCAAAGAAAAAAGGAAGTGTCATTCATGTTTGGTGTTCGAACAAGTTAACCACATGGGAGATAATTAAATTAGATCTCTGCCTTAGAGCACACATTACATTCTAGACTAACTAAAAAAAATGTAAAAACTGATACCATAAGAGCACGAGAAGAAGTAATAGATAAATATTTATATCATTCTTGGTTTGGAAAGAACTTTCTAAGCCTACAAGATACTATGAAGGAAAAAAATGAAGAATTTGCCTAAATAAGCAACAAAAAAACCTTCTGTATGTTCAGCTTTTCACAAACCACATTAAAAGGCAAATGACAAATTGGGGAAACATTTGCAAAATCTATGCTGAAAAGTGAATGTCTTTAATATGTTAAAATGTTACTTTACACATCAGTAAGAAGAACATGAGATACACCAACAAAGAGTCAAAGGAATTGTCAAGCCATGGAGAATCAATACACGTGCCCAATAAAGAGACAAAAACATGTTCATCATCACTGATCCTCAAAGGCACATTAATACAGAGAAATACCATTTCATAATATCAAATTAGCAACGATTTTAAGAACTATTAACATCCAGCAAAGGGCTAGTGAGGAGAAAATGGCATTATCTTAAATTTCTGGTAGAGATGTGAATTAAAATAACCTTTCAAAATGGCAACTTGACACTATGTTTCTAAAGATCTAAAACTCTGGATATGTTCTCCAAATCCCAACAATTTCCCTACTCAAATTAATGTTCAGAAAGGGATTGGGAATACGTAATTGAGGCTGTAAGTACAATGATACGAAACGTGTGTTACTCTTACACATGTGTAGGGCAAAAAACCTGGATGGGACATATGTGCAAATAGTAATGGTGTTTAATGTCTACATGGCAGCTGAAAGATATTTCTTGTGTGCTTTGTTGTGTTTTTCCAATTGACTAAAATACAGATACGTCAGTCTGGAAACTGAAAACAAATTAAAAAGCTCTCTCAAAACTGCAATACCAAGGCTATTACTCCCTGGCCACTACAGCAGGGAACAAAATTAACAATAATCATTGTATGTGGTTAGTCCCTGTAGGCTTTCATCACACTGACCAGAGAATAAAGACTATCATCAGCACCACTTTACAGATCAAAGTGCCAAGAACCATAGAGAAGGAAAAACTTTTGAAAACCCAAGCTCTGAGTTCCAGGACTCACTTGTCCCATGGGTACCAGGGTCCTCCAAGCAAGAATGAGGTATCCCTGTCACCTCTAACCCCTCATGATGGTCCATCACTTGTCCTGTTTAATGTTCTTTCCAGCACCTTCCAAAAGCTATCATTTGTTCTGATGGTCAGGAAGGCCACTGAAACCCCTCTCTCCTGGGGCTTCCTTTCTATGAGCCAGGACATGCCCACTGCTCCATGGACACACGATGATGAAGGGGCCACCGGCAGCTGCCCATACGGCTAGCTGCCACACAGATGTGCAGCCCCCGAGTGAGGGGTCCCCCTGTCTGCTCCAACCCCAGCACCTGGTACCTGAGAGGTGTCCACTGGTCTCAACAAGTATGTGCTGGGTAGTGCCACTATCACCAAGGGGCATGGCTCTTGCAGTCTGCTTTCCCCAATGTGGCAACACCAAGGAGAGCTCCGACGGCCACCAGCCATTTTGAGAAGGCTGGGTGGCTGCATGCCTTTCAGAGAAGGGCAAGAGCAGTAATAACAGTGCCTGTGCCCCTCTGGTGTTTTTCATGCACTAACTAGCTGTACTTTTCCAACCAGATATTACCCCGCCTTCCGCAGCAAGTTGCCTTTTATAGAGAATTTTGTTGTTTAGCAAGAATCATTTCTGCTCTAACAGGCGCAGTCGGGAACAAGAATTCAAAATAAGTCATCTTTAAGATCTTCTAATCAGAGGGAGAGAGCACAAGGCCTTTGACCCCACAAGTCACATGCATCCATTCTGGGTCTAATTACAATACTCAAGCAGGAGATGTAGGTGTTAGCCCCAGCAAGGAGAGCCACAGAAGATTGAGAGTAAATTTTGTATAGAAAAAAATTACATGAAATTACCTGTGATAAACAAGCAGCTAAATTAGACCGTGGGCACCACTGTGTTAAAAAAGTAGCAATATAAAAACAGATGCACATGAAAAGAACCTGAAAGGAAATAAACCAAAGTGGCAACAGGGAATAGGTTTCAAGATTTCTTTTCTCAATTTTTCTTCTCCTCTCTTACTCTTCTCCTTTTCTTCTTCCCTCTTTCTCCCTCTCTCCTTCCTTCTTCTTTTTCCTTTTGCAACACGGTTGAATTAATTAGGCACATAAAAAAAATAAAACAGGGTTTGAGAGGGGAAGGAGCAGAAAAGGAGATGGGCTGAGGACATCTCAGTGTCATCAGACCCCCAGAAAAGAATTGTGAGCAGTGGTGATGGACCTGCACCTCTTTCCATCCCTGCAATCCTGCACACCTTCTTGTGGCCTCAGGGAAGCAATTCCAGCCATCTATGACACAGTGAGCACGGACTACACACTGCAGGGTGTTGGGGAGCACTCTGGAGCAACCTCAGGGCTGCCCCTTGGGACGCTCCGTATTGGGGGCAGAGGTGGGGATGGGCAGACGCCAAGGCCCAAGTGACCGACAGAGCTTCCACAGGGCACAAATGACTCTCAAAGGGAACACAGCACTCCCGGAGGAGAAAACAGCATATTCCATATTCAGCAAATAGCCCTTCATTCCTACTGTGTGTCCTGCACAGTGCCAAGTGCTGAAACTGGGGAGCTGCTTGGTTCTTACTGTTAGAAAGTGTAGGGCTGAGCTCAGGTGGGAAGGAGTGGAAGGTGGAAAGTACTCAATGAAGGGAGTTTTATAAACAGGGATGTTTTTAAAAATTAAAATATTGGGGCTATACACCAAAACAAAAACCTTCTGTAGAACAGAGGAAACCATTAAAAAAAAAAAAAATGAAAAGGCAACCTAGTGAATGGGTGAAGACACTTGCAAATGATATATCTAAAAAGGGGTCAACACCCAAAATATATAAAGAATTTATACAACTTAACAGACACACAAAATCCGAATAAAAAATAGGCAGAGGACTTGAATAGACATTTTTCCAGAGGACATTCAGATGGCCAACAAACACTTTAAAAGATGCTCAACATCACTCATCATCAGGGAAATGTCAATCAAAACCACAAGAGATATCACCTCATACCAGTTTGAACAGTATCAAAAAGACAAGAAATAATAGGTGTTGACGGGGATGTCGGGAAAAGGGAGCCCTTGTATATTGTGTGTGGGCATGTAAATTGGTACAACCCCTGTGGAAAACAGTATGGAGTTTCCCCCCAAAATGAAAAATAGAAATATCATATCCAATAATTCTACATTCGGTATTTACCCAAAGAATACAAAAATACTAATTCAAAAAGATAACATGCACCCACCCGTGTTTATTGCAGCGCTATTTATAATAGCCAAGATATGGAAGCAACCCAACACTATATATATATATATATACGTATATATATATACATACATATATATATATGATGGAATATTACTCAGCCATTTAAAAGAACAGTCTTGCCATGTGCAACAACATGGATGGATATAGAGGGTATTAGGCTACATGAAAACAGAGAAGGATAAATGCCGTATGATTTCACTTATACGTGGAGTATAAAAACACAAAACAAAAAAACCCAAAGGACTCTCTTTAAAATTTTTTAAATGTTTTATTTATTTCTGAGAGAGAGACAGAGACAGAGTGCGAGCATGAGAGGTGCAGAGAGAGGGAGACACAGAATCTGAAACAGGCTCCAGGCACCGAGCTGTCAGCACAGAGCCCAACACAGGGCTCGAACCCACGAACTGTGAGATCATGACCTGAGCCGACGTTGGACACTTACCCGACTGAGCCACCCAGGCACCCCAAAAGGATTCTTAAATACAGAGAATAAGCTGGTACTTTCCCTAGGGGAGAAGGGTCAAAGGAGGGGTGAAATAGATGAAGGAGATTAAGAGGTACAAACTTCCACTTGTGAAATACAAAATGTCATCGTTCTGAGAAGTATAGCATAGGGAATGTAGTGAGTAATGTAATGATAATGTATAGTTTCAGATGGTGACCACACTTATTATGCTGAGCAAAGAATAACACATAAAATTGTCAAATCAATAGGCTGTACACCTGAAACTAATATAACACTATGCAAATTATACTTCAACGATGAATAAAAAGCAGGGTTGTTCTCATGTAAAGTCTTAGGCATGTATATCTTTATTATATACAACAACACACAATTATGCACCATTTTGGAAAACAAAGAGCTAGGCACTGGAGGATGAGGCATGAGCAAGGCAAGTTCCAATGGCATGAAGGGGTGAAGGTGTTTCTGAAGCAACTGGAAGAACAGACAGGGACTGAAGAAGACTGTTCTTCCAGAGAGTACTACGTAAACACTGCCTTGCTGCTTCTGGAAGAAGCACGGTGCAGGGAAAGATACAGGTTGATCATCAAATTATGCTTCTTACTGCGACGAAGCAGATTATTTAAGGTTTGGGGAACTTGTTTCTTCCTCTGAGAACAGCACAGTGGGAACCAAATGCCCTCTTCCCCATCAAAGATCCTGAACCTGCTTTAGAGTAACCATCTAGCTCTAGTCTTTGGGTTGTGCTGAACTCATCCTCAGCACCAGAGGGAAAACACGGTCTCCACTTGAACTAAGGTGCCATCTCTCCTTTTCTCCTCTAAGAGGTGTTCAAGGACAGGGCTAAGACCCAAGGTGGTCCAGTGAGAGGTACCCCCAGCAGGTAAGGTACCATCTCTTGCTTCCCCATTGGTCTCTGGATGCAGTCACATCTGGATCCAGTTGTCACTGGCCTCTCCACTTACACGTCCCTTTCACCTTGCTTAAGGCGGCTTTGCTTGTATTTCTGTCGCTTGCAATTGTAAATCCTAATTGATGTGGAAGTGCAAGCTCCATGAGGTGAGGACCTCGGTGCTGCCTGCCACCCTCTCTTCAGCACCCACAAGAGTGCCTGACATCTAAGCCTGTGGAACCATGGGATGGATGATACAAGTGGAGACAACAGTAGCTCCTTTGTAAATCTGCTCTTTTTAACAGAAAAAATGATTCTCAATAAACATTATTTCGTTTTCCATTTTGATTCCCATTATCCTACAAACTCTTTCTAAATTAACCCACTGACCTTATTAATTCTTTATGGCCATTAATTCTTAGTGGGGATTTTTATTAAATTCCCATTCATGGAGAGGCACAGTGGACAAGTCTGCACCCACTCTTAAGTTTAAAGCAAGAAAATCACTAGATGTGTTGACCATGAAGAGTCTTCAGAGGTCATCTGGTTTAATCTCTTACCTCCACGTAGATGGATTTATAAACTGCAAGCCTGTCCCAAGAATACACTGATGCAACTGAGGACAGATGCCAGGAGGCTCAGTTAGATGATGTAAAGCTCCCTTTGTGACAAAGATGTGAAAATTTCAGCAAACACTGCAGAAAGCGAAACAGGGATACAAGTCCAGGTCCCTAGAGTTCCCCATAGGGACATACAGTCATAGGGGAAATTATTCATGAGCAACGACAGTGGCCCAGGTATACATGCACAGTAACCACCCGAAGCAAACAGCCATCAGGGCAGGACCACAGCTAGTGCAATTCTCCTGCTCATCTAAGTCAGCATTTAATCACACTAAAAATCTAAATGATTACTTCTCTGCCTCCTCCACCTTTCTTTTGCTGGACTTGAGCCCATGACTCTTATTAAATTTTCCAAGAAAATGTTAAACAGCTGGTCAGCATTCTTCCGTGAATCACTCTAGAAGACAGTAAATTACCTCTTTGCCCTAATCTCTTGGGCATTGGGATTTAAAAAAATTTTTAAAAAACATAGCTCTTATCTCTTTTCCTCATAGCATCATTTTCTGTCCCTTGATTCACCCTTGTTGTTCATTTCTGGACCCTCTCCAGCTTTTTCACATTCTGCCTAAATTTTGGAGGCCAAAGCATGACATAATGCTGATACAGACATCCCTCCAATGTGACTTGCAGCCTAAACAATTTTCAGCAGCATCTTTCACATTTAATATTCCAGGGGCTGCCACATTTAAAACTAAATTAATCGATTATCTGATTAACACATTCTCTGCATGTATGTGCCCTGGCGGCCCCTCACAGTCCAGGGGCTTCAACAGTGGCTTTCACAATTCATTTATTTCTTAGTTCTTATTTTTTTAAAATAGTTTATTGTCAAGTTGGTTCCCATATAACACCCAGTGCTCCACAATTCATTCTTAAAGCCCACAATAATTAACAGAGCATACCATTCAATTATTTGATCATCTACAACTCTATGTTCCTTAAGGGCAGGGATCACATATTTCAATGTTTTGTTCTGAGACACTTACTGGGAAGCAATCAGCTGGGTACAGCTAAGGAAATGGAAAAACATTTTCATGGAAGGTGCTGATATGTAGACTGATTTGTGTTCTCTTACTCCTAAATTCACATATTGAAGTCCTAAGCCTCTGTGTGATTGTATTTGGAGACAGGACCTTTAAGGAAGCAAGGCCAAGTGAGTGCTCGACTGCAAAGCTGACAACACAGTAAGTTATTCACATGTTCTTTAGAGATAGTACATGGGTCTCCAAACCAGAGAGACCTGTATTTGAATCCTAGTTATTATGTGTACTACAAAAGTGACAATGCACTTAACCAGTATGAATGTGGTTTTCCTCATGTATCAAATGAGGGTAATAGTACCATCACGTGGTGCTGGTGTGATGATTACATGTGTTAGCCTGACAGGTAATAAGTACTCAGTAAATAGCAGTAATTGTCATTCAATTATCCATTCATTTGATAGTATTTTAGACACCTGAAATAGAGTGGTAACCAACTGTGATAGGACATTTTTCTCTTGGAGCTTACATTCTAGTTCACTGGACAGACAGTAAACTATCAATAAGATAATCCTGGATAACAGCTGATATGAAGGAGCTAAAGACTGTAATGGTAGTGGAAGGCAAGGGGATGAGAATGAGAAAGTCAATAATGGCCTTTCCAGGGAGTTAATACCTAAGGGCATGCCAAGGGTACGAGGACAGCAGCCATGAAACAGCTGAGGGGAGACTTTCTAGGCAGAGGGAGTAGCATGTGCAAATGCCCAAGGTGGAATCAAGTTTGTTCTACTTGAGGGGCAGATGGAAGGTATGTCATTGCATCTAGAGCACAGGAAGCGAAAGGGAGGTCAAAAGAAGATGACTGGGGAAAGGCAGACAGGGTGAGATCATACAGGGCCTTGCAGGCTCTGGGAAGAAATTGGATTTTATCCTCAGCATAATGGGAGTCCACTGGAAGGCTTACGAAGATAAATCATTATCATTGTTCTGGGTTTTCCAAAGTCTGACGGGACAAAGGGAAAAGACTTTATGACGACTGAAGGGTAAAAAACCAGAGTCGCAGCCTCTGGCAGTGCAAGACAGAAGGGTCAGATCAGTGTCAACCCCAAGGAGTTTATGAGGAACACATACCATTTGTCACCTTGTCTTGTCATAGATGGCTGGAGCTCAGGAAATAGAGGTGGAGAGCCACGTGGCCTAGATAAGCCTGCTGCAGAGAGAGCTCCATAGAACTTGAGCTTTCTCCCAACCACGCAACTTTGGACTAGTACTGTCACAATATCTGGCACAAAGAAGACCTTCCAGAAAAGCTCACCAAGTGGGTTACATGATACCACAGTGATTCAGACAGAATTGAACTCAGGAAGGTCACATCTAACACAAGCCCTCCCGGGTCTCTTACCTGCACTGCCCACTTCATGGAGGATGCAATCCACTCAGACGTGCTGAACGTTAAGATTTCAGCACTGACTTTGACCTCACTCTACTCAGTAAAGCCCTGCAGAGCTACCTAATCTTGCTAACTTCTCTGAAAAAGCTTTAAAGAATCCTTGACCAGATCCATGTTATAATAACCTCATGGATCGAACAGACCTGTGAGACTTCACCTTTTAGCCCTGCTATGTAGGGTCTTCTCAAAAGAGTGGCATTCCAGGCTTTCTGCTGTTCGGGCAAAACAGGCCTAGGGTCGATAAGTCCAAGCACACTTGATGTCTAGAGGATTTCCATTAATTATGTATCTCTTTGGTTAAAAATGCAAATGATCCTTGGGAGCCATTTGGATCTCCATGTGAATTAGCTTATCATACACATTCCAACCCCAAGCCAAGCTGGCCAAGTGGGATGTCTGATGAGAGCGGGCTCCCAGGAGCTGGAGTCCTCCCCACACTGCCTGTGTCCATATCTGGTTTGCCTGTCCGGGCTTCAGCTTCATGGAAATGCAGAGGCTCCCTCTAGAAGGCAGCTCCTTTATTTCAGTGTGAATGCACAGATGCTTAGGGAAGAATTAGAGCTGGTTAAATTAGGAGGATTCAAAACATCCTACCCATAAATGTCCCCCAGTTCTGCATCCATAGCTGTTTCATCTGATGGTGGATGGGGGAAATTTTATTCATCTTAAGCAATCTCCTTAAGGTCTCTGATCTCCTGAGACTGGTAAATTGTCATCAGTAACAATACTGGCCTTGACAATGATACTATCCTCACTAACAAGCGATGTCTCAGCTGTGTAATTGTCACCAAAGAGTACTTGGTCCTAATTAACCTCTTCAGGGAATGAAAATAAGAGCATCAAGAATTTCAGAATTCACAGGACCTGTGCACAACCCCTTATCATACAGATAAGGAAATTGTGTCTGAGGATGAATAAGGCCCAGAGTCCCACAGCCAATTACAGGGTGCCAGGACTAGAATCTGGATCCCTAGCCTCACAACTAGAGCACTGGGTCACTCCACCAGCCAGTAAGAGTTGTTGATATTCTCACAGAATCTCTTCAGATATGTTGAGTGATGAGCTCTGGATATTGTATGGAAGTGTTGAATCACTATATTGTACACCTGTAACTACTAAAACACTCTATGTTATCTAAATGGAACTATAATAAACACTTAAAAAGTTGTCAAAGATGTATTAATTGAGCATGTATTATGTACTCTATACCATGCCAGGCACTAGGGTCCTAGGAAAGACATAATGGCTTGTTCCTTCTTTCAATAACTATCTATTGAGCATCTATTATGTACCATACACAGTGAGAGCAGAGGTTAAAAGCACAGGTAAACAGCTTTGATTCCTGGCAGTCTGATTTTACTAACTAAAATGAGACACTGATATTCACCACACAGTTATTGAGCTTATTTATTTGAGGAGGGCTTGACCCAATCTTTGGCCCACAAAAGCAATCAATACATCCTAGCTATTTTTTTTTATTCTCACTAAATAGTTGGAGAGATGAGGCACTCCATTATACCAAGGGGGTAGCCTCATCATCAAGCACTGACCAATGAGGGGTGGGTGTGGGGTAGAGAGAAAAAGAGAGATGAATAGAGAGCAGCAGAAAGGAGACTCTAGCCTGATATTGGGAGCAAACAGAATTTTCCACCAACAGAGGAAGCCGGAACACAGAGCCAGAACAAAGGAAGTACGCTAGAGCAGGCTGGGGCTTGTCACTGGAGAGGTGGATGAGGACAGACCAAGGATGACCTCACCATGTGGGCAGAAAAGCAGGTAAGATTCCCAGCAAGCTCCATCTGGCAGCCACATAGGTCTCCATGTGAATTAACTAATCCCCACAGGCTCCAACCTTACACCAAGCTGACCAAGTGTGCAAAAACAATGTGGATGAGTAGTGGAGTGGCACGAGGTGGCCGTCTGGGGGCAGAGGGGCTATTGCAGGGAACTGGGGATGACAGCAAACTAAGAAGGGATGGATCTGAAGAGGAGTAGAAAGAGCAAAACATGGCGGCCAACCTGGATATGTCAGATGTGGGGCCCAGGGAGCTTGTGGGAACTCTGGGGTTTTGAGCTCAGGTAGGTGGCATTGCCAGTTGACTCCCATCATCTTCAACGGTCTCTGAGGAGGGCGTTTCCTCAGTCCCTTGCCTTCCCACTCAACAGAGGGACAGGTGGCAAGTTGCTCTGGCTAAGTCTCTGAAGTCACAATGGGTGTGAACAAAGAGGGATCCTGAGCTCTGTCCAGAGCACATCATCAAGCCCATGCAGCCCTCTTCAAAAGACTGCTAATGTGCTGCTTCTCAGTCACTGCATGTTCCCACTGGCTCTTGTTTTGTTTCTCTACTGCTGGAAAATGAGAGGTTTCAGTGGAAGATGAAAAATTATCCTTTATTTTGTTTCTGTGTTTGAATACCTTCCACTTCTCTGTAAATTGAAGGGTGTATTTTTGTACTCCATTTAATGCTTGGCTAACAGAACCAGAGAATCAAAAATTAGTCAAGGGCCCAGGAAGACTGATGAAGCTTGATGTGAGGCATCTCCAAACTGTTTCACTCCTCATGAAAACCAGGGTTCACCCCAAACCCAGGTGGGCCAGCCAATACCTTTTCTCCTCTCCTTCCCTCTCAGTGTAATCCCCACCTCCCTTACCACGTGTGTGCATGTTCCCTGCAATACTGACCAATCTTATAAGCATTCCAGACACATACTGCAGTTAAACAACCAGGAATCATTTCTGGAAATACAGGCCAGAAGTGATCCTGTAAGAGCTGTAAACTGAATAGCTGAGGGACCTGGGAGTACCAAGAGTCATTCACATTTTGATTTCCCCCTTATTTTTTCTCCTTATTTGGAAACATTCAGGTGCAACATAAATATAAGCAAGAACAGACTGAGCGGACAGTGGAGTGAGGACCAGCTGGGTTCATCGCCCTGAGAGGTAGGTGCAGCCCTGGGCCCAGGCAAGAAGGTCCTGGTGATGTCTGATGGCCATGGTGCAGCCACACGGTAATGCAGCCTCAGCCTTGCTCCGCCTCATCTACCAACCCCAGGGAGCACTGGACACTTACCTGCATGTCTGTGAAAACACAGATCTCATTAAGTTAGTCTATGCTGAGAGGGTGACCCCTGGTCATCAGGTTCTAATCACAATACAGCCTTGGTAAATGTTTGCCAATTCAGCTCAGGGATGTGGTGAATCGTGTCTACTTTGGACATGCAGAAGAGGATCCTAGAACACTGGCTGCAAGTGAAACACCATCTGCTTTCATGCAGTTTCAGTAATGATTCTGAGGATATGCTACTGTGGCTCCAACAAATAAGTCACACTGAAGAAAGGGGCACTTTCCTTGGGAAGCTGAGCTGCCCTTGAGGCTTCACCATGGCCTGTAAAACTCTGCACGTCCCACCAACCACTCTGGCCTCTTGGCTTCTCCTTCCTGACCTGAGACCTGGCCACTGAGTTTCAGGTCCTCCCTCAAGTGGCGCTCTTATTCTCTGGGGGCTTTGATCCTGGGATTCTCTCTGCTCTGAACACCCTTCCCACACCTGGCCCTGCCTTCCCTGATCCTGCCAGGTCAACCTCTTCTGTTCTCCAGTAGATGCCCCATCCATGGGAAAGGTGTCTTGACTGCCCTGCCTGAACTGGACACCCCTGTGTACTCTTATAGTGTGTGTCATACTGTACTGGGACACTATATCACATATGCTCTGTCACGTGACCACTGCATTCTCAGCACCCAGGGCTGGCCCCGACACATTTCTCGGTCAACACCTGTTGGTACGATTTCATCAAGGGATGGCACAGGGATGGTACAGAGACACCGGTGACCCTACTCCCACCTGGCTCTCTGGTAAGCCCAGGCTGCCACATCCCAGGCAACAGCTCCTTTTGTCCACTTGGCTCATTTCAACTCAGGTGACATGACACCCAGCAACTGGGTGAGTTAGCCTAGCAGGGAACGTCACCTTCCACCTTAAAAGTGAGCAAACTGAGGCATCTGGGTGGCTCAGTTGGTTGAGCATCCGACTTCAGCTCAGGTCACGATCTCACGGTTTGTGGGTTTGAGCACCGCGACGGGCTCTGTGCTGACAGCCAGCTCAGAGTCTGGAGTCTGTTTCAGATTCTGTGTCCCCCTCTCTCTCTGAACCGCCCCTGCTCACGCTGTCTCTCTCAGAAATAAATAAAAACATTTTTAAAAATGAGCAAACGGAGACGTCTAGAAAACACTGTTCTCTTTCTTTGGACACAGAGCAGGATGATATACTCCACCCATCCTTGCCATTAGATGCATTAAGTCCTCTCAGTCAGAATGTGCATGCTGGATAGAGTGCCTCCTCGGGGTCTGGCTGATGAGACCTCTCAGAGCCATGCCTCCAGGCTGCTGCTGGGGCTGGCTGGCCCACTGATACCCAGGGCAATCTGGGAAACTGCTGTCAGCCCACGTCCCTGAATGACCACATGGAGGACAACTACTTTAACAACCTGAATACTTGCCCAGAACCGTTCCTGGAGCAAGAAGTAAACTTCTATTGTGTTGAGGCACTGAAATTTTGGAGCCCATGTGTAACTGTAACCCACCTACCCTAATAAACACCTTGAGGCTTGGAAAAGATAAATAACTTGTCCAAAATATCAACAACCAAAGCCAGAACCAGAATCTATGTTTTAATTATGAATTTACACAAGTCTGTGCTGAACTAGCATTCATCCAAGGATCTCTCACTCAGCTGTCTCCTTTTTGCCTTTTCCACAAGACAAGGGCTACCAAGAACCTGCCTAGTGCCAAACCTAGTACATAGCAAGCAGGCTGTCAATATTTTATTTAGCCCACACTATGTGCCAGGGTCCCAACTAAGATTTTTTATTTATTTATTTTTAATTTTCTTAACATTTATTTATTTCTAAGAGACAGAGAGAGACAGAGCACTAGTGGGGGAAGAGCAAAGGGAGAGGAAGACAGAGACAGAATCTGAAGCAGGCTCCAGGCTCCGAGCTAGCTGTCAACACACAGCTGCATGGAGCTTGAACTCATGAACTGCGAGATCATAACCTGAGCTGAAGTAGGACGCTTAACCGACTGAGCCCCCCAGGTGCCCCATCTAAAGTTTTTATGAACTTTCACTTAATTCTCTTAACTTCATGAGAGTCATTTCATCATTATTTCACTGTACAGATGAGGAAACAGGCAACAGTGTGTCCCTAGTATCCAGCCAACCATGGGGACACCCTGCAACGCAGTCAAAGCATTTCCAGTGCTGAATCCCCTGGAAGCCCAGCAAACAGCAAAGCTCTGCTTCACTGGAGATTCTCTTCTTCAGAGTTGCTGGTTCAGATCTCTGCTGAATGCTTTTCTGTACAACACTATTCATCTATAATAACATTCATTTTCTATAGAAAAGGCACAGAAAGCAGTAAAGTGGGGTTTTTCTGTGCAGCAGTGCCCCAAACATGAAACCAAACTATGACAAAGAGACACCGGCTTTCTGTAACCGTTCCTCTTTTCTAAGGCAGCATCTCCAGCCTTTGCGGTGTGACACCCAATTTGCTGGTTTGGATTCTATGGCTCTCTCTTCCTACCCTCCTCCAAACTCAGCTAAAACTGCTGTGTCCTGCAGTTTTGTTTTTCATTTGACGCAGACGGTTTGAGAATTCTGTGCCAGCCTTTGAGACAACCAGAGGCACCCTGGGGTGCTATAAAACCAAGGGTGGAAACCACTGATCTAACGACGAAAAAAGGTTCAGGGAAAACTAGCGTATCAGCATCTCCCAAAACTGAAGCATGATCCACAGAATGCTGCCGCCCAAGTGCAGGCACTGCTCACACTCGATTTCAAGGTTAGAGCAGGTTAAAAACACCTTGCAGGAGTCCCAGCTCCCCGCTCTGCTCCCTGCCCTTCACTCGCTGTTAAGACATCTCCCACAGCAGTTCCCAGGGCCACCTGTAATCTTGAGTCGCACAAGTATTTCTGTACTAGCAATAGCACCTTCAAGAGAGAGGTAGGTAAACAGCACAAGTAAAGCAAAAATATCATCCCTGGTTTCAAGGAGCTGGTAGTCTAGGCAAGAAGATAAGACACACATTGTATGCCTCTCGTGTGTCACAGAGAAGATCTAAGTGTAAATAGAAATAGAATCCCATTTTCTCCTCTTAGAATTTGCTGTGTCTAGGCTGCTATTAGGTGGACCAACAGTTAGGGGCCCTACCTCGACCACAGTGACTCTGTAAGGCCCCAAATACACCAGACATCTTGGCAGAGAAAGGGCAAATAGCCCCTTGCTAGTAGCTGAACTCAGGCCCAACACCCTAGCCTGCAGATCTGGCAAGATGAGCTGGACCAGAGATACAGACTGAAGCAGGCCTATGTGGAGTCTGTGTGTTTCAAACATGAACACACAAACTCTGGTCTGGAATCTTGCCAAACTTGGTTGGGCTTCAAAGAGCAAGGACACAAAAGCAGGGCTTGCCCCCGTCCCCCGTGCATGGGCCGGGACCACAGCAGGCAGCGTCCAGACCTGGGATGTGAACCTAGAGACAAAACTGTAACCTGGGGGCTGGGGAGAGGGGCCATTGACAGCTTCTTCACCAGAGTGTTAATCCTGAAAAAGGATGGGCTGCCTCCAGCCCGACTGACCACCTCCTAAGGTCTCTTTGGGGGCCAATGATGTGACTTCATCACTGTCTTCGCACTGCTGCTTTCAACATTTCTCCATCAAAATCTTAACAATCTTCTGATTGACACATTTCCATACACCAATTGTTATAAGGCACCCATTTGGGAGAAAGTACAGTCCCTTGCCTCCCAATACCACCAAGAGAGGCATGAGAGGAGGGTGGGGTGGCTGGGGCGCGAACCTCAGTGGTCACCTGATAAGAGAGGGGCCCACATCGCAAACCTGAGATTCATTCCTACCAGGCACTCAGGATGCTTTGAACGTCCTGCTTGTGCTGATGAAGATCAGCTGGGAAGGCTCCGGGCTTAGCTGGTGTGGTGTGGACCTCCCTGTACAGAAACCCAGCCCTTCCAGGATGAACTAGTTACCTGAAAGGATGTAGTTCCAAGTAGGTCTCTTGAATCTGGGGACTGTATGGTGACGGAATGAGCATCTAATCATTTTACAGTAGTCCCCTATTACCTGTTGTTTCACTTTCCATGGTTTTAGTTGCTCACAGCCAACTATGTCTGGAAGCACATCATCTTCCTTATGACTTATGACCAGTAGGTCAACAGCAGGTGGATGTTATATCACACGCCCGCATCTTACATCTCCCTCCATCTCAACACCATAGGCGTTTTAATATCTCACATGATGAGGGCGAGTGCAACACAATAAGGTACTGTGAGAGAGAGAAACTACATTCACATAACATTTATTACTGTATGTTGTTGTAACTGTTCTATTTTACTCTTAGTTACTAAGTTATTTGCTTACCGTGTCTAATTTATACATTAAACTTTATCTCAGGTATGTGTGTGTGTGTGTGTGTGTGTGTGTGTGTGTGTGTGTGTGTATGAAAACACACAGTATATACAGGGGTTCAGTACTACCTGTGGTTCCAGACATCCACTGGGGGTGTTGGAACACACTCTCTACAGATAAGGGGGGGATTACCGTATTTGCTAAGATTTGGAGCTCTGACCTGAAATAAATCTGTGTGAAATGAGAAAACAGAAAGAGAAAGATGATCCTTTTCGAATTGCCACTCAAGGTTTAGTTTACAAAATCACAGGTTAGTGACAGGAATGGCAATCATCAGGTTCCTCGGTCACAGACATGTTCCCAAACAAATGATATTAACAAGTATTCTACTGAGCTTGTTGCTGGCAGCCATCATGCCAATATGTAGCACTGCAATGATCTGTATCCTTTTATCGTGGCAAGAAAAACCAAGAACACAGCAGGGCAGGGAGCTCACCCAGGGAGTGGCCCATCATCTGGCTCTGTGGCAGACAATTGGCCCCAAAGATGTCCACACCTAATTCCCAAGACCTGTGTACATGTTCCCTTACACAGCAAAGGGGACTTTGCAGATGTGATTAAGGTAAAGATTTTGGGAACAACTATCTGGGTGGGGCCGTTGTCATCACCAAGGTCCTCATAAGGAAAAAGGATGGTCAGACTCCGGAGATGTTACAAGGGAAACAAGGTCACAGTGATGTAGGGCCACATGCCAAGAAAGCAAGTAGCCTCAAAAAGCTAGAAAATGCAAGCAAACAGATTCTCTTCTAGAGCTTCTAGAAGGAAGCCCTGTCTTGCTCTTGTTTGAGGCCACACAAACCAACCATTTTAAAAGCAGAGAAAATTCTATGCAATATCATCTCCATGTCTGATCTTGAGTAGAAACAGCCTTTGTGGACATGGAGTCACGTGGCTAAGCATCCACTATAACGTGACTAGGGAGGCGGACGTTCTAGTTGTAACACTCAATGTTCTGCTCAGTAAAGAGCTCCTGAGGAAGACCTTACTAGAAAGAACTGGGTCCCCTAGCTCCACTCCATGAACCACTCATAAACACGACTCTGGGCTTCAGAGGAACGGCTCTGACATTAAGCCTTATCTATCTCCTAGGGTCTTCTGATTCTCTCAACACAAGAGGGCAAAAGTACACATTGCATGGCAAACATAGCTGCTCTTGCTCTGATGACCGAGGTCAGGGCCTTCATTAACAACACTGACAGAGGCAATATTATCTGCAGACATGCTGGCTCAGAGAGGCTGGTCACAGGTGGGCTGGCCAGCCAGCCCTCTAGAGCACTAAGCCTGATTCTGCCTTTTGGTCAAAGGCCCTGAAGCAAACCAGCCATCTGAGGCCAAAATGCACCCAGTGTGGTTGGCCCCCACCCCCACCAGGAGCAAAGCCTGCAAACCTCATCTCATGTTGTGAAACTTCCAGGATATGGCTCCAAGGACTTCCTGCTCAGCAGGCATCTGAGGACCAAGGAGTTAATATAGGAAACGAGAGAGTCTAGAAGGCTTCATCATGGATATAAGTTACCAAAAATAATGTGGTCATGATAAGGCTTGACACTTTCATTTTAGCTCAGTGAAACTGATTTTAGACTTCTGACTTTCACAACTGTAACAATAAATGTAAGTTGTTCTAAGCCACCCAATTGATGGCAATTTGTTACAGCAGCAATAGGAAACGAACACAAATATAATTCCCTCCACCCTCCCGTGGGCAGGACAGACATGTAGCAAAGCCCGCTGAGGAGCAACTGACCTACATCCTCACCTTCAAGTCACATCAGAGACGCATCTCCCTGGGGTGACTCTGAGCCTACCCCAGAGCAGATGACTGAGATCCTAGATGAGGAAGAGGGGGTGGCAGATTCAGCCCCTGAGGAAGCTTCAATCTGTACCACCACTTTTCCCTGCTCCTTGGCTTCAGTTTGCTGGCTGCCCCCACCCCGGCCAGTTCTCTCCTCCCACTGCAGGGGGAGCGGCCTGCCTGCGGTAACACAGCTACGCCCCCTCACTCACACTTCTTTCATGAAAACACACGCCAGACCAAGTCACCTTGGAAGACAAACTACTTTTCTGAAAAACCAAAAAAAAAAAAAAAAAAAATTAAAACCTAAAATCTCCTATAAAATAGGAGTCTACATGTTAAAGTTAAGAAATCATCCTGAACTCTTGGATGCAAATTATTTTTTATATCACCTGGGTTTTAGAAAAGGTCAGTAAGCCCTTTGCCATTTCCTCCGGCCAAGTACCGCTCTACTGTCTGCAATTTAGTCCTAACTGAGACAGGTCCAGGCAGGGGAAGGACCAAGCCCCAGGATCAGTTGCAAGGAAAATTGATTGTTGATCTTGTCTAACACACTTAACTACAGTAACAAGTTCTTCATATGGTGATCAATGTCTTCTCCTTGGGATATTGCTTTTATTCCTAGTGACAGAGTTCTGGAGAACTCTCATCCTCTGGGTATTCCTAACTACTATTCTTGTGTAGCCATTAAACCCAGACGCATAAGGTCCAGCTTTGAAAGAATAATGTGGTTGAAGAAAAACAGCCCCAAGGTCAAAAATAATTTTAACAAATAACATAATTGCTTTACTGCCTTTTTCCTAAAACAGTTATAAAGACACAAATTCATAATTTATGGTAACATTTGCTCACATCCGTTTTTGTTCCCACCTCCTTTCCCTCACACCGCAGGCTGTCCCAGGCACTGCCCCCTACCTTAGTCTTAACCTCTGCACTCCCAGGTGCTCCGGCTTTTCTTCCATGCCATCTCCTCTTCACCCCTCTAGTACATGGATCAATCCACTTCTTTTTTTTAATGTTTGTTTATTTAGAGAGAGAGAGAGAATTGGGGAGGGTCAGAGAGAGAGAGACAGAATCTGAAGCAGGTTCCAGGCTCTGAGTTGTCAGCACAGAGCCCAACTCTGGTTTGAACCCACGAGTGTGAGATCATGACCTGAGCTAAAGTCAGACGCTCAACCAAGTGAGCCACCCAGGTGCCCCTCAATCCACTTAACGAGCAAGAAAGGAGAGCAGAGAGGCTAGAAATTGGGTTAGAAGTTATGGGATTTTCTTTGGTTGACTGAAAGAAGTGAAGGGGTAGCAAACCTCCTTGTATTAACGAGAATGTTACAATAGTTCATCTGACACATTATTGATATATACAGACTGTGCTTCTCCAGGGCCAGGACATGCCTTATTCATCTTTCTTTCCCAGGACCAGAGAGAGGGCTTCACACAGACAACAGATGCTTGGTAAATAAATATACACTGAAGGAAAAAGGAAAAAGTGAATGAAGGAAAGACCTGAGCACATGGCAGAACATGTCCTCCCCCTGCCCCCAGTCTCCGGTTGGCAGAAGATTTTATCCCCTTACACATGGAGTATATGTTTATCCTGGCAAGATACTGGACAATAAAGAGTCATAAAGAAAAATTATCCAAGGTATCTATTTAGAAACAAAAATGTTGACTTGTTCTATTATACTTCTGTATTCTATATTTATCTTGGTTTTTTTTTTTTGCAAACTATAATCCAACAGTACATACCCTTTTTATACCTTGTTATTTTCCCTCATAAGAATATACTGTCAACAGTTTTCTGTTTCAACAAACATACAGCAATGTTTTAAACAGATGCTTAGTATGTTATGGACATATATCCACACATTCATGGATGGACCATGAACATTTTGGCCAATTTTTAATAATTTTAAAATATTTTATTACGATGATTATGCAGTGATAAATATTTTGCATTTATTTAAAATTATTCCAGGGGCGCCTGGGTGGCTTAGTCGGTTAAGCATCCAACTTTCGCTTAGGTCATGATCTCGCGGTTAGAGGGTTCGAGCCCCGCTTCGGGCTCTGTGCTGACTGCCAGCTCAGAGCCTGGAGCCTGTTTCAGTCTGTGACTCCCTCTTTCTCTGACTCTCCCCTGCTCACGCTGTCTCTCTCTCTCTCCTAGAAATAAATAAATAAAATAAATAAATAAGTAAATAAAATTATTCCAAATTAACTTCTGGGGCGCCTGGGTGGCTCAGTTGGTTAAGCATTCAACTCTTGATTTCAGCTCAGGTCATGATATCAGGTAAGATCAAGCCCCAGGTCAGGTTCTGCACTGGGTGTGGAGCCTGCTTGAGATCCTCCCTCTCCCTGTCCCTCATCTGCTTCCACACCTAGGGTACCTGTCTGGCTCAGTCAGTTAAGTGGCCAACTCTGGATTTGGCTCTGGATTTTGGACCAGGTCATGATCTCACCATTCTGATTTCAAGACCCGCCTCCAGCCCTGCACTGACAGTGCGGAGCCCAGTTGGGATCCTCTCACTTTATAACTCCCCCATTTGTGTGTGTGCCTCTCTCTCTCTCTCTCTCTCTCTCTCTCTCTCTCTCTCACACACACACACACACACACTAAATAAACTTTAAGAAAATAAAATTAACTTTTGAATAGAAACAGAGTATTTCTAAAATTCAAGTAACATATAACAATACAATGATCATCCACGTAAATTAGTTTTAACTTATAAAGACTTTTTGTAACTTGCTTCTTTTTATGTTCCTGAGAATGTAATAGCAATGTTCTCACATGTAAATGTAATTCATTCAGTTCCCATGTGGTACCATATTCTAGATCCACTATATCTATATGTACTCCCTACCCATGTATCTACTGTCTGTCTATCTACCCATCTAGGATCTTCTATGTATCACTAGAAAGTAGATCACTACAGTATCACACCAGACTCTATATAGTGATCACTATACATGATACTGCAATTTATACTTTCTTCTGTTGCTAGACCTTTAAATTCTGGTTTTAAACTACTACAAACAAAGCTTCTAGAAATTTCTTGCTTATGTCTCCCAACAGAAATGTACAGGTTATATACTCTTTAAGAATATATACCTGGATCAATCAATGTGATACATCATATCAATAAAAGATAAAAACCATATGATCCTGTCAATAGATGCAGAAAAATACTTTGACAAAATACAGCATCCCTTCTTAATAAAGACTCTAGAGAAAGTTGGGATAGAAGGAACCTTCTTAAACATCATCAAAGCCATCTATGAGAAGCCTTCAGCTAACATCATCCTCAACGGGGAAAAACTCAGAGCTTTCCCCCTGAGATCAGGAACACAACAGGGATGTCCACTCTCACCACTGCTGTTTAACATAGTGCTGGAAGTCCTAGCATCAGCCATCAGACACCAAAAGGAAATCAAAGGCATCTGAACTGGCAAAGAGGAAGTCAAACTTTCACTCTTCACAGATGACATGATACTCTACATTGAAAACCCGACAGACTCTACCAGAAGCCTACTAGAACTGATCCAAGAATTCAGCCAAGTTGCAGGGTACAAAATCAACGTACAGAAATCGGTTGCATTTTTATACACCAACAGTGAAGCAACAGAAAGAGAAATCAAGAAACTGCTCCCATTCACAATTGCACAAAAAACCATAAAATACCTCGGAATAAACCTAACCAAGGATACAAGAGATCTGTATGAGGAAAACTATAGAAAACTTATGAAGGAAATTGAAGAAGACACAAAGAAATGGAAAAACATTCCATGCTCATGGATAGGAAGAATAAATAAAGTTAAGATGTCATTACTACCTAAAGCAATCTACACATTCAATGCAATTCCAATCAAAATTGCACCAGCATACTTCTCAAAACTAGAACAAACTATCCAAAAATGTGTATGGAACCACAAAAGACCCCGAATAGCCAAAGTAATCCTGAAAAATAAAACCAAAACGGGAGGGATCACCATCCCAGACTTTAGCCTCTACTACAAAGCTGTCATCATCAAGACAGTATGGTATTGGCACAAAAACAGACACATAGACCAATGGAACAGAATTGAGAACTCAGAAGTGGGCCAAAAGTATACAGCCAACTAATCTTTGATAAAGCAGGAAAGAATATCCAATGGAAAAAAGACAGCCTTTTTAATGATGGTGTTGGGAGAATTGGACAGCAACATGCAGAAGAATGAAACTAGATCATTTTCTCACACCATGCACAAAAATAAACTCAAAATGGATAAAGGACCTGAACGTGAGACAGGAAACTATCAACACCCTACAGGAGAAAGCAGGAAACAACCTCCTTGACCTCCACCGCAGCAACTTCTTACTTGACACATCCTCAAAAGCAAGGGAATCAAGAGCAAAAATAAACTGTTGGGACCTCATCAAGATTAAAAGCTTCTGCACAGCAAAGGAAACAACCCACAAAACTAATAGGCAACCAACGGAATGGGAAAAGATAGTTGCAAATGACATATCAGATAAAGGGTTAATATCCAGAATCTATAAGGAACTCACCAAACTACATGCCCGAGAAACAAACAACCCAGTGAAGAAATGGGCAGAAGATATGAACAGACACTTCTCCAAAGAGGACATCCACATGGCCAACAGACACATGAAACGATGCTCAGCATCCCTCCTCATCAGGGAAATACAAATCAAAACCACACTAAGATACCACCTCACGCCAGTCAGAGTGGCTAAAATGAGCCAATCAGAGAACTCTAGATGCTGGCGAGGATGTGGAGAAACGGGCACCCTCCTACACTGTTGGTGGGAATGTAAACTGGTATAGCCCCTCTGGAAAACAGTGTGGAGGTTCCTAAGGAAACTAACAATAGAACTCCCCTATGACCCAGCAATAGCACTGCTAGGAATTTACCCAACGGATACAGAAATGCTGATGCATAGGAGCACATGTACCCCAATGTTCATAGCAGCACTCTCCACAATAGCTAAAACATGGAAAGAGCCTAAGTGTCCATCAACAGATGAATGGATCAAGAAGATGTGGTTTATCTATACCATGGAATACTACATGGCAATGAGAAACAATGAAATCTGGCCATGTGTAGCAACATGGATGGACCTTGAGGGTGTTATGCTGAGCGAAATAAGTCAGGCAGAGAAGGACAAATATCTTATGTTTGCACGTATAGGAAGATTAGGAGGAACTTGACGGAGGAACAAGGGGGAGAGGCAAACCATGAGAGACTCTTGAATGCTGACAAAAACTGAGGATTGATGGATGTGGGGGGGAGGGGGTGATGGGCATGGAGGAGGACACTTGTGGGGATGAGCACTGAGTGTTATGTGGAAACTAATTTGACAATAAACTATTTGTAAAATATATATATATATACACACACACATACCGGAGAGTGGAATGTCTTGGTCCTGGTATATGAGCACTATCAGCCACACTAAGTAAGACCCAACTGTTTCTCAAAGGAATCATACCACATGTGCTCTCACCAGTAGTTTATTAGAACCCCCATTTTTCTTCAAGAGGGTGATTGCTCTTTCTGGCCCTTTGATTCCTATATACATTTAAGAAGTAGCTTAAATTATCAACACATACACATACACCTGATAGAAAGTTAATATACTTATCATTTGGGGTGAGAATAAACTGTAATATTGAACTTTCTTATCCATTAATTTAATGTTTAATAAATTGTCACAACTTTTTTCTATGAATGTCTTACATATTTTAATTATATTCTTAGAAACTTTCTCTTTTTGATTCCAGTTATTTTAATATCCTTAAAATTACAATTTCTCTTTGTTGCTAGTACATATAAACTATATTGGATTTTGTATTTTAATTTTGTGTTTAATGACCTTATTAAAATATATTAGCTAATCCTAGTAATTTATTCACAAAGCTTTTGGCTTTTCTATAAAACCCTATAATTTGTGAATAATCAGAGTTTTGTTTCTTCCTTTCCAATCTTTATACTGTTTATTTCTTTTCCTTAGTTTACTGCACTTTCTAGGACCTCCAGTGCAATGTTCAATAGGGGAGACAGGGCAGGCATCCTTATCTTACTCATCATCTCAAAGGAAATGTTTCAATACATAAACATGCTTTTTGGGAACTATCTGAGGACAAATGAAAACCACCACATGCCTTTAACCCTAAAGCACTTATTTCCTAAGATCAAAACATCCTTCTATAGTACAACTGTAAAAATTAGTATTGATACAATACTATTACCTATTCCACAGGCCATATTAAAATGTTGTCAATTGTCCCAACAGTGTTCTTTAGAGCTACTTTTCTTTCCTAGTACAATAATCAACCCAGGCACACAGATGGTATTCAGTTGTCATGTTTCCTTTTATCTGAAACAGCTCCTCAGCCTTCCTGTGTGTTTCTTGATCTTCCAATTTTTCAAGAGTATAGCCAAGTTACTTTGTAGAATATCCCTCAACCTGGATTTGACTGTTGTTTCCTCGTAAGACTCAAGAATGCTACCCATTTTTCACAAAATACCACAGAGTTGACATTTTGTCCCTCTCAGTACATCATATCAAGAGGCGCATGGTGCTGGATTGTTCCAGTATTGGTGATGTTAGCTTTTTAATGTTTGTTTGTTTACTGAGATAAACAGAGTGTGGGCATGGGAGGAGTAGAGAGAGAGGGGGAGATACAGAATCTGAAGCAGTCTCCAGACTCCAAGCTGTCAGCACAGAGCCTGACACGGGGCTTGAACTCATGAACCCTGAGATCATGACCTAAGCTGAAGTTGGATGCTTAACTGACAGAGCCACCCAGACACCCTGCAATGTTAGCTTTAATCTTTTGTTTAAGGTGGTATCCAGCAAGTGACTCCAATATAGAGGTAGTATTTTCCCTGTGTAATTAAAAATTCATTGGTGAAGAAGTACTTTCAGAATATGTCAATATTCTGTTACTCATCAAATTTTGACTACTGGTTGTCAGTAGCCAGTGATGACTATTTTAATACTGTCATTTCTTCTATATATTTTTTTAAATTTTTTAAATGTTTTATTTATTTCTGAAAGAGAGGGAGAGGGAGGGAGGGAGGCGCAGGATGAGCAGGGGAGGCTCAGAGAGAGAGGGAGACAAAGAATCCGAAGCAGGGTCCAGGCTCTGAGCTAGCTGTCAGCACAGAGCCTGAAGCGGGGCTCAAACCCATCAACTCTGAGATCATGACCTGAGCTGAAGTCAGACGCTTAACCGGCTGAGGCACCCAGGTGCCCCTCTTATCTGACATTGTCAAGAGCTTTCCTTTATCTCTGCTTACCATTTTTATAAGAATGGACTCATGGATCCCTATTTTATTTACTGTGTTCTAATTCTGTTTCAGATATCTTTCCTTGCTCAACCCATCATTCAAAAGTCTAGTGGCTTGAGGCAACAACACTTACTTTATCATCACTCACAGTTTCTGTGGGCTAAGAGTCTGGGAAGGACTAACTCTGACTTAAGGACCCACGTGTGGCTGAAATCAGGTAACAGCTAGAGTTGTAGGAGTGAGGAACCAGCCACCTGAGAGCTTCCTGCATGTCTCTCTCTCTCTCTCTCTCTCTCTCTCTCTCTCTATTTCATCATGCAGTCTCAGAGACTCTCCATGTGGTCTTCCCATACTGGCTCTTGTGGGTTCCCTTACAAGATGGTGACTTCAGGGCAGTCAGAATGTTTACAAAACAGGTCAGGGCTTCAGTGTGAGTGACCCAGCCAGCAACGTTAAAGATTCATCACTTTTCATGACAAAGCCTTAGAAGCCATATAGCATCACTTCTGTCATAGTCACAAAGCTGCCCAGAATCAAGGTGAGGAAAACAGATCCCATCGATGAAAGGAAACTCAAAGTCCCATTGTGAAAAGATGTGTAATGATACTCTCGTGGTCATCTTTAAAAAAGTACAATCTGCTATGTTCCACCCTCTGAGCATAAGAACCCATATCCTTTCCACAAACACACATGCAGTGCTCTTTCTGTCATTCCCCAGTAGGTCAGTACACCAGCACAAAACCCAAGATCTTGATCCTTGAATTAGGTCCAGGTTCAGATAAGGCTCCTCAGGTAAGATTCCTTGGGTTCAGTTCCTGGAGTCCAATTACTGTTCCTCTTAATTGGAAGATGTCCAAACAAAGAAAATACATCCTCTGCTCCCCCATATGCAATTTATAGTGGTGGGACAGGCAGAAAATAATATGTAGAGATATTTCCATTTTAAAAAGGTAAAAAATGTGAGGCACATTTCAATTGATGATCCCCATAAGTTCTGAAATCCAACAAGTACTTGGTTCCCAGTTTCCCAATTAAGGACTCAGGTCTACTGCACAGAAATAATTCTCCCTGGTTCTCGGCCCCACCCTGTGAACCATCCTTTTTCATAAAAAATTAGCCTATATTCATAGTTTAAAGTTCTCTCAGCCTGCTTCTTACCCATAAAAGTTAGGGCATTCAGGGGTCTCTTCAGTTTATACTGCCTCTGTCTCTTTCATTCCAAACTTGTATAATTCTAAAAAAGAAAACTTGTGAGTTTTTAATGTATCAGTTTATAGTATCCTATGTGATGGCTAATTTTATGTGTATCAACCTGGTTGGGTCACTACAGTAACCAGGTAGTGGATCAAACATTTTTCTAGATGCTTCTGTAAAGGTGGGTTGTTTTTTGTTTTTGTTTTTGTTTTTGTAAAGATGTTTTTTGAATGAGATTAATATTCAAATTGGTGAACTTCAAGAAAAGCAGACTATCCTGTACAATGTGAGTGGGCCTTATCCAATCAGGTGAAGGTCTAACTAGCACAAAAACTCATCTCCCCTGAGCAAGAAGGAATTCTGTGAGAAGACTCAAACTGCAGTTCATTCCTGAACCTCCAGCCAGCTAGACTACTTAATTACATTTTAGACTTGCCAGACTCCATAATCATGCGATTCAATTCCTTACATCTCCTTTGACATAAACACAGTCTATTGGTTCTGTGTATGTGGAGAAGCCTGACTAATACATACTCTTTCAGACAAAAGCCAATACCACAAACCTCTTCAAGATGAACTCTTCTGGATCTTGGGTCCTCTGTGAAGTTGCTAGAGGGCCATCCTCTTAAGATACTCAAATCCCTGTTGCTCAACCAAAAGGCATACCCCTAAGATCTTTAGAAGACCTTTTTTCTTCCCTTGGTAGGAAAGGCCTTGTTACCTTAAATTTTTCCCAAGTTTTAAAACATAATCTTACAGATGCTCCGTGGATTTGATCTTTGCCCTGAAATTTTTTCGTAATGTGACCACTTTCTTTCATTTTGAGAGGTTACAAATGAGAAGCAGTTTTATTTTCAAAGGTGGTGAGTTCTGGCTGCTTTGTATTTAACAGCATGCACATTTGCTCACCTCTCTCCTCTCATGTTTCATCACAAGCAAGGAGCAACCCAGGGTGGTGGTGAGGTGGGACTTGCAATATTCTGTCTGATCATCTGTTGAGTTGGATCAGAGTTCATTTGGTATATTTTCCATTATTTTATTATTTTATGTATTTATTTTTAAATGTTTATTTTTTTAAAAAATATTTTTATTTCTTTCTAGGAGAGAGAGAGACACACACACACACACAGCGTGAGCAGGGGAGGGTCAAAGAGAGAGAGGGAAACGCAGACTCTGAAACAGGCTCCAGGCTCTGAGCTGGCAGTCAGCACAGAGCCCGACGCGGGGCTCGAACCCACGAACTGCGAGATCATGACCTAAGCGAAAGTCGGACGCTTAACCGACTAAGCCGCCCAGGCGCCCCTTTAAATGTTTTTTTTTTTTTGACAGAGAGAGAGAGAGCATGAGCAAAGGAGAAGCAGAGAAAGAGGGGGATCAAGGATCCAAAGCAGGCTCTAGGCTTGGTGCTGACAGCAGAGAGCTCAATGTAGGGCTCAAACTCATGAACTATGAGACCATAACCTGAGCCGAAGTCAGATGCTCAACCAACTGAGCCACCCAGGCACCCCTCTCATTCTTTTATTATAGCAGGTCACAATATTGCCAAACTATCCACTACCTCAATCAAGGGTCCTCTTCTACCCAATTCTTAGTAATATTTTCCTTTACTGTCCTCAAGCTCTCACTGAGGAGCTTCCTCAGGGCTTTTTTGAGTTTCTGCTAACACTCTCACACAGACCCTTCAAACTCTTCCCAGTAATCTTTTCAAAGTCCTTTCTGCTTCCTCCTACCTTCCAAAGCCAATGTTACATGCTTTGATTTTTTGTTTTTTTGTTTTTTTGTTACAGTACCATCCCATATCCAGGTCCTAAAATCTACTGTGATTATCTACTGCTATACAACAAATCATAACAAAACATAGTGACTTCCAACAACAAGCATTTTATTATTTCTCTATTTCTGTAGGCCAGAAATTTGGCAAAGGAGCCAATTCAGGGTTTTGGTTTTAATTCAGGGGCTCTAAGGTAGTTGTAGTCAGAGAGGGGTAGAAGCAGCTAGGAGCTAATGCAGCATTCTTTGGTTACATGTTCACAGGATCCCTACACATGAACTAGTTTGGCCTTCCTGATAACAGAGTGACCTCAGGACAGTTGGACAATTTACATGTTAGCTCAGGGCTCCAGCATAAGGTAGACACTACTATGCCTTTACGATCTGGCCTCAAAAGTCATGTACCATCGCTTGCATACCCATTAGCCCACCCAGATTCAGGGAGGGGGCATAAACAATACCTGTCAGCGAGAAGGGTGTTCAGGGCACACAAGAAGAATATGTGCAATGGGAAATACCACTGTAACTCTCTTTGGAAAATAAAGTCTGCCACAAACCCACTACTATCTTCTTTTTTCTTTCTTTAGACTCAAATTGTCCACATGTGTCTCCTTGGAGCCCTTTCGAGCTGGCTATTACATCCTTTTGACAAGTCCCCATGATTTCCTGAGCACTGCCTTACTCTCTGGAACAAAATAATGTTTCAGATTTACCATGTACTTTTTCTGTTCCAACAGTGGAATTAGCCATTTCACCAAGAAGCCTTGGTTCCTTTTAGTGGAGAATCAGGGGCTAAATGTTTTCACTGCTGTCGGAGTATTATGCTTCTGACTCGTCTCAGCAGACAAAGGCAGGAAAGGTTATACATATACACGCACACTTTGAGTTCTTACTAGTACTTCTAATTCCAGCCCAACAGTAAAGGGTACATGCCAGACCTTCTTTATTCCATATTTGTAACACCCTTCCCTAAGGGAGTTATCATTATATTCAATACGTTGACTCATGTGTCTGCTATTGGGTTTTTTAAATTATGTTTTATTCAGTTAAATTAATTCCCCTCTATGCTGGTGTTCTCTAACAATTTTCTGTACAAATGAATATTAGATTTTTCAAATTCTTTCCCTACATCCAGTGCTAGGAGCATCTGATTTTTCCACTTAAAACAGTTGCTGTGGTAAAATATATCAGGACATTTCTAGTGGCAATCCAACTTCTGTTTTCGGGAGAAACCCAAATTACTATAGTTCATTATCTTTTATTAACACACTACTAAATTCAGTTTGTTAGTTTTTTCCTTAGGACTTTCACAACTATCTTTAAAACCTGCCATTCTTGGGGCACCTGGGTGGCTTAGTCGGTTAGGGGTCCGACTTTCGCTTAGGTCATGATCTCACAGTTCGTGGGTTCGAGCCCCGCGTCGGGCTCTGTGCTGACTGCCAGTTCAGAGCCTGGAGCCTGTTTCGGTCTGTGACTCTCTCTCTCTCTGACCCTCCCCTGCTCATGCTGTCTCTCTCTCTCCTAGAAATAAATAAAAACATTAAAAAAAAAAAACTATCATTCTTGCTGCATTTGGGTATCAGGGGTATTCTGGTCTCATAAGTATGTCCCCTTTTTCTACATCCTGGAATCGTTCATGAGAGGTTGAAATTGTTAGTCCTTGAATGTTTGTTACTATCCAGGGGTATCTGGATCTGGTAGTCTCTTTGTGGGAATATTTCTAGTTAAAAGTCTGATTCTATTTCTTTAATGATTATAAGGCTAATTGGGTTTTTAATTTCTACTCAAGTTTTGGCAAATTTTATTTATTTATTTATTTTATTTTATTTTTTTAGGAATTAGACCATTAGAGCTGTCAAATTTACTGGCAAAGATTCTATTATCGTTTTTATGTCTGTAGCTTCAATGATTACCTCTTTTTATTCCTCATATGATGATGCACTTATTCTCTACCCCACCCCATCTCTCTCCCGCAGAGTTCTGTCAGTTTTATTAGTCTTTTCAAAGAACGAGCATTGTTTATCCTTTCTGTGTGCTTCTTGCTTTAATTGCACCCATTTCTTTTCCATGTTGTTCTTGAGTATTTACTTTCTGCTGCTTTATTTTGGTTTACTCTACTAGTCTTTACCTACCTTCATGAGGTGTATGTTTAATTCATTAACTTTGAGCCTTTCTTCCATGTTAATGGAAACACTTAAGATGATGGATTTTGCTCTAATTTCCACTCTAGCTGCATTCCACAAATTTTAATATGTAGTATTTGCTGTTGTTAACTTAGGTTTTTCTCATTTTTACCCCCTTGGCTCATGTATTATGTAGACAAGTATTTAATCTTCAGAGTATTTCTGGTCTTCTTAAAATTTTTTTAAGTTGACTGCATCAAGGGCAGTAACTTTGTAACAACTGCTTTATGGGTTAGCTCGCAGCAATCTTCTTAAACTTTTTTGTGCACCTGAGGAACGTGTGTATTCATCCTGTGTTGTGTGCATTCTGAGTTGTTTCTAGCTCTTAAATCTATCCACTGATTTTTAAATTTTTGTTTACAATTTCTTTTCCTAAGAAATTACACTTGGTTTAGGTGCCTGGGTGGCTTAGTAGGTTAAGCGTCTGATGTTGGCTCAGGTTAGGATCTCAGAGATCGTTGAGTTCAAGCTCTGCATTGGGCTGTAGAGACAGCGTAGAGCCTGGAGCCGGCTTCAGATTCTGTGTCTCTCTCTGCTCCCTCCCCACTCATACTCTGTCTCATTCTCAAAAATAAACATTAAAACAATAAATTACACTTGGTTATTTTCCAAATAATCAAGGCTATCTATAATAGTCTTACTCTATGTTTCTATTCTCAGTTCCATTTTTTATATCTTTAATGTTTATTTTTGAGAGACATAGAGCATGAGCAGGGGAGGTACAGGAAGAGCAAGACACAGAACCCCAAGCAGGCTCCAGGCTCTGAGCTGTCAGCATAGACTTCAATGTGGGGCTTGAGCCCACGAATCATGGGATCACGATCTGAGCCTAAGTCAGATGCTTAACCAACTGAGTCACCCAGGAACCCCTCCAAGTTTTACACCTTATATTATACATTGTTATTTTTTTCTTTGTCTGTTAATACCTGAACTTCTGTTTCTACTGGTTTTCACGTTTATATCTTTTTAGTTTTGTTATATATTTATTTTTGACTGTGAGCTAGTTCATGTTCTGTGGACAGTAAACTATCAAAATTATTTAAGACCTCTGTCGAAGAAGGATTCTCCTGGACAGGATTTGTATTAGCTTTACTATGTGTCTCGAAGTGCTACCAACCAGGACTTCTTTTAACTAAATTCTGGGCTTGAGGTTTTCTCAGACCAGCCTGTTGATGAATGCAGCTGAAAACCTAGCTAGTGACTGTAGTTCTCAAAGGACAGATTCTGACCCTCTGCCCAGAGCCAAAATTTGAGGGGGGCAATTTTCTTTACTCATCCCTGAGGAGAGACAGGGAATATTTATTTCTATTCCACCTTTACACTAAAAATATAGCTTCTTGTGGTCCCAGTTTAGGTGAAGGGGGTTTCCTAATAAAACAGCAAGTCCTAGGATTGGCTCCTGTCTACCATCTCTCTTGAGGTCATAAGAATCAAAGGTCAAAGTCACCTGCATTGGGCAAATACATTCAGAGCAAAGGTAGCTTCAAAGTCTCGACTATCAGCTTCCACGGAGTTTTCGGGCTCTAAGAAAATCTTCACTTTCCTGGCATCTCCATGAAGTCACTAAAAGATTATTTCAGTGTTTTATCCATCATTTTAAATTGCTTTAAGTGAGAGAGTCAGCCAAAGTAACAAGTCTACCATATAGCCAGAAACAAAAGCCTGCTCAAATAGTTCTCAAGCTTTCACCTTGTTATTGCCCACTCTTCCCAGAAGTAAAAGGTCAATCTAATTACTTAGTTATGATGAAAGAAAATAACTTGGTCCACTAAATCCATGGCTTTCTAATCCAATTCATTTCACCAAAGATGTCTTAGTTCTAAGTACTACAGACCCACTGAGAAGACACAATCCCAGCCAATCCCAATCACCACATGGGTGAATAACAAGTAACAATGATGGCTAACATGGGGTCTGCTCAGAAGGTTGGCCAGTACTACGCTAAGTTTTCTTACAGGTATTTAATCAATACAACTTCCATGCAGGATATAATTATTACTACCATTTTACAGGTAAGGAAACCAAGGCACAGAAGTTAAGTAACACACTCAGAGTAACACAGCTGTCAAGTGAGATCATACTTACGAGGCCCGGCTACATCAATTTGCAACACCACACAGATTAGAGCACACAATTGTAGGTGGTGTGTGATTCTAGGAGGAAGGCAAGTAGGATAAAGTCCTCAGGTAATATAGTAGCTGGAAATGTTATAGAGCAGCCAACTTAAACGTAGAACAGACTGTGGGTTTCTTTGCATGATACAGTGATGATTTCCTTGCCCTTTTCTAGAGTGCCCCACATTATGTGGCCATTGCACACTTACAGTGCCTGTCCTGCACTGGATGGGCACATCTCCTCCTCTCTACAAGGAGAGAGCTCACTGTCCCCATGCAGATCCTGTTTGCCCTGCTCTCTCACTGTTACTCGTGGTGTTCTTCTAAGGAGTCTCCTGAATTTCACACAGTCCTTTCACGGCAGAGCAGCCAACAAACTGGGATCGCAGCTCCTGAAGCAAGGGGTGAGTCACAAGGCGATGCCCGTAGCCCCACAGCTGCATCAGAGGTGAGCTGTGTCTACCTACCTCTTGCCTCTGCTGCTGACATGCGGGCAAAAGCGAGTGTTGCAGGGAGGGTAAATCACAAGATGGTTTTTATAAAATGACTAATAAAGAAATAATGGGGGCGCCTGGGTGGCTTAGTCGGTTAAGCGTCCAGCTTTTGCTCAGGTCATGATCTCGCGGTTCGTGGGTTCGAGCCCCGCGTCGGGCTCTGTGCTGACTGCCAGCTCAGAGCCTGGAGCCTCAGTCTGTGACTCCCTCTCTCTCTGACCCTCCCCTGCTCATGCTGTCTTTCTCTCTCTCTCTCCTATAAATAAATAAAAACATTTAAAAAAAAAGAAAGAAATAATGAGAACCCAGTAACTACCAATTATAGAAGCAAGAGAAATAATAGAGCAGAAAATGTAGAAAGCAAACAATTCCGACTATTTTATAAAGAGAATACTTGCTCTTTAGCAAGTATTAGTTCTCCCCACACCAGGGCAATGACTGTGGATCATCTGAATTTTGCACATTAAGAACATGACACAGAGAGAGTTAAGAAGCTCCTCCAGGCTCCTAAGTTCTAGGACACTTCAGAGCCACATTAAGAGTTAGCTATGCTTCCACTTGGGTTGAGGTGTCAGCTCTCATTAAATTCAAAACCAGCTCTGAGAACACACCATGTTTATTATTTTTCTAATACTACATGGCTGGTTCTTGAGGAGCCAAGAGAATCTTGGAATCTTTGGAATAAACACGCTGATTAAAAAGATACTTTGAAAATGATTTTTTTTTTTAGCTCAGTGGACCAAAATATATATATCAGAACTATTCTGGTCTAGTGAGTACTGTAAATGTATATTTAGATGTAACAAATTATCAGTGGGAAATATCTTTGGAAAGTAATTACTTTATAATATATGTGGAATGTCTTTTAAATACTTAAAGCAACTGATCCATTTTAAAGACCTAACTTACGTAAAGAGGCACAAGTATTAATTAGCAAGCTGGAAACTCACTTGTACACTTACAGCCTAAAGTGAATGTGTACAGATCAAGACATAAATATCAGAAAAGTAGATTTTAATGGAACACTTAACTGCCTAAACCAAAGGACCCACTTCTAACACCTGAGGTTCTCAAGGAGGGATGAGTATGTGAGGATTACTTCAGCCTTCACCCTAAATTCCTCCCCTTGGCACCCTTCCCACCTGCTGACACCTAGCTCTACCATGCTGTGATTAATAATAAATCTGGGTGTAAAAACAAGCTGAAAACTCAAAAGTTTACAAAAGCCACTAAGGTAATTAAGTATAATTCTTCTGGGATTTCACCTTGATTTTTTCTTTTTAATTATAGTTTATTGTCAAGTTGCTTTCCCTGTAACACCCAATGCTCATCCCAACAAGTGCCCTCCTCCATGCCCATCACCCATTTTCCCCTCTCCCCCACCCCCATCAGCCCTCAGTTTGTTCTCCGTATTTAAGAGTCTTTTATGGTTTGCCTCCCTCCTTCTCCTTAACTATTTTTCCCCTTCCCCTCCCCTATGGTCCTCTGTTAAGTTTCTCCTGTTCCACACAGGAGTGAAAACATATATCTGTCCTTCTCTGCCTGACTTATTTCACTTAGCATAATACCCTCAATTCCATCCACATTGCTACAAATGACCAGATTTCATTCTTTCTCATTGCCACGTAGTGGCAATCTTCAGACATTTAGGCTCTTTCCATGTCTTGGCTATTGTTGAAAGTGCTGCTATGAACATTGGGGTCCATGTGCCCCTATACATCAGCACTCCTGTACCCCTTGGGTAAATTCCTAGTAGTGCTATTGCTGGGTCATAGGGGAGTTCTATTGTTAATTTTTTGATGAAGCTCCACACTGTTTTCCAGAGGGGCTGAACCAGTTTACATTCCCACCAACAGTGTAACAGGGTACCCGTTTCCCCACATTCTTGCAGGCATCTATAGTCTCCTAATTTGTTCATTTTTCACCTTGATCTTATTTATTTATCAAAATTGTGTCTGACACTCAGTCTCAGGATCAAGGAGGCATGAGGCAGTAGTATGGATTGTGGCCAACGGAAGAGCACGTGCACTCTCTAAGGAAACAGTTGCTCACTCCAGCCTGCTGTTGTGAAGCCATGTGGGCCCAGGGTTACCAAAGCATTTCACTTCGTCCTTGATTTTTATTTATTTATTTTTGCACTTTTTATTTAATTTTTTAAAATTTAAATTCTACTTAACATATAGTGTAGTAATGGTTTCAGGAGTAGAATTTAGTGATTCATCACTTACATATAACACCCAGTGCCCATCGTAACAAGTGCCCTCCTTAATGCACGCCAGCCATTTAACCCATCTCCCCACTCAGCACCTCCCAGCAACCCTCAGTTTGTTCTCTGTATCTGAGTCTCTTACGGTTTGCCTCCTGCTCTGTTTTGATCTTATTTTTCCTTCCTTTCCCCTATGTTCATGTGTTTTGTTTCTTAAATTCCACAAAGGAATGAAATCTTACAATATTTGTCTTTCTGACTTATTTCACTTAGCACAATACACTCTAGTTCCATTCATGTTGTTACAAATGGCAAGATTTCACTTTTTGATTGCCCAGTAATATTCCGCTGCATCTGTGTGTGTACTTACACATTATTCAACAGAAAATGTAAAAACAAAACAAATCCCTATGAAGGCCAACATTATGTAAGTCAAATGTGACCACAGGCTGAATCTGGCTCATGGACCACCAGTTTCAGACTTGTCATACAGAACATATACAGAACAGACCCTGGACTCAAGGGAACCCTTACAAAAAGGCAGAAAGGCTTGGTGGGTTCCCCAGGTAGTGTAGGAAGTGGCTCAGTGGGAGTTCTGGGACTCCTTTAGAGTCCAAAATGACTTTGGAGGGTGTTCATGTGGAAAAGGGGTTTGAATCAGTAATGGTGGGTTTAGACACAAGCCAGCAGATAAGAGAGGCAGGTGGGGGCCAAAGTCCTTTCCAGCACCTTGAACACAGGAGCACAATACAGAGTTCCCAGCATTCACAGGGTGCAGGGTGAGGCAGCCTATGGGCACAGTTTCCAGCTCTCATCATTCCCTGGGCAGCAGCCACAGTGGCCATTTGGTCTCTACCATCGGGTCTCGTGGCCCGCAAACGGACTCTCCCTCTGAACTCCATGGGAATGCGGGACTGGAAGAGCCTGGTGCTGCCCGTAGGTCACTGTCTGTATCAGGAGTCAGGACCAGCACCCTTACCGTGTTCCAAGATGTGGCCGCAGTTTCACAGTATCTGGCCTCTGACATACACTTTCCAAGTCCTTCAATCCTTCCTGCTGCTCCTACTCCCTTAACAAACAGCCACAGAAGCGCCTGCTCTCCCTTAGCTTCTCAAGAGCAGACAGTTCAAAAAAGGCCTCAGAGATTTGCCTCATTGCTGAGAGTCTTGGGGACAAGGGTCCTCGGGAAACCACAGCAGCGAGGCACAGAAGACCCTGAATATTTCACTACAGTGAGGGCTACTGTAAGGGCTGCCCACTAACTGCAGCATCCGACCAGCCAGGCCACTGATCCTTTGAAAGTGTGAGTTTCCTCCTCCATAAAACGGAAGGTCACACTAGCTGGCCATGCTGGATGACAGAGAGAGTTGACGGATGTTAACTCAGCGAAGCTTACGGTGAGAGCTTTAATAATGACATCTGTCACCATGTGCCCCCTCCTGCTTTGTCCTTTCCCAACAGGAAAACAGTTATGGAGAAATATTCTAAACACAAGTCAAAGCAAAGAATTTAACTAGAAAACTCAGCCACAAATATCCATCACTAGGAAGTGATGGCTGAGCATCTCGGGCATGCTAGACACTGTGCCCCCCTCAGGAGAAGGGAAAACGTGCCCCCAAAGATAGGGCAAAAGTGGGGCCCTGGGTGGCTCAGTCAGTTAAGCATCCGACTTCGGCTCAGGTCATTATCTCACAGTTTGTGGGTTTGAGTCCCACGTCAGGCTCTCTGTGACAGCTAGCTCAGAGCCTGGAGCCTGCTTTGGATTCTGTATCTCCCTCTCTCTCTGACCCTCCCCTGGCTCATGCTCACTCCCGCTCGCTCGCTCTCTCTGAGATTTAAAAAAAAAAAAAAAGGTAGGGCAAAAGGGAACGCACTGAAAAAAATCCAACCATGGAGAGATTCGAGGTTTATGAACCCCTGCCTCAGTCGTCATGTCCTATCTCTGCTATCCCCTAGCCATGGGGCTTCAGACCAGTCACTTCACCAGTTCAAGCCTGTGTCTTGACCTGGGAAGATAAGGAGTGATAAGGGCCCTTGCAGAGCTGCAGGTGGATCACCAGGAGGATCCCATGAATGGCAGTGCCAAGACAGAAGCTGGACTTCTCAAGGAGGGATGACCCCCAACAGGCAGAGCATTCAGGTGGGCTGCTTGGTGGGAGAGGCGCAGCCATGAAGGCTAGTTGTGGGACTGGCCATGAGAACCAGAGCAGGACGTGCAGGGAAGGGGTGCCACCTGGACCACAATGCTGGGCACATCCGGAGAGCTCTTAGATCATCAGTGGGGCTTAGCCAGCGGCAGGTTGGCTCTCACTACATTCCAAGCGTCTCTGATCCATGACACCAGCGTCCTAATGGATCTGGCTGTCAGCAATGGATAAGCAATGAACTAATAGATGTCAAACAGCATTTGCATTTCTGAGATGGCTTCGTCTGCTGCCTCTCTCGGGACTCTCCAAGCTGAAATTTGAAATGTGGACAGACGGGTCTGCTCTTAGACAGCTCCTCTTCCAGAAAGCTCACAGGAAAGAAACAATTATTTAATTATTTTCTGCACTTATTCAACAACTAGCACAGACCACAACCAGAAGCCGCTTCTCAGCCTTCTCCTCTCGAGGGCACACAACGCCCTAAGAGACACCTACCCCTTATAGTTTAAACAGCTTTCATTCATTCATCAGAGCCAACTTCACAGTGAATTATCATGTTCATTAGCAGTGCTATAGAAGGCCATGAGAGATTTGGATTTGGGAGGGCATCGAGGAGGTGAGCATCTGGAAGACAGTATGAAAATCAAACCACACTGCTAGATTTCACCCATGCTCCCCTTGTGTGATGACAACAGGGTCAGAATGGAGTTCCTGGTTTGGATTTCAGTTCCTGGAACATCTGTAGCTAACAAAAAACGCCGCAGAATCATCTGTCTGGGGGAACATCTGCATTTGGGGGTTACTCTAACACAGCACCCGACACCCGGTAATGAATGTATTTTCTGGCTTCCTCTGGCTCTATTTTAAACTGTCATCATTTTAAACCATGAAATATGTCAAGTTATAATTAAACCTCACCACAGACATGTACTGTGAACATGATTAACTTTTACCATTTCCACCACATACATTTTGAATACTCTGAATCCCCACAGTACGGGATCATTACATTGACAGATGAGAAAAGTTGTCTTTAAAATAATTTATTTTTAAAAGAACCAAAACAGTGCTAAAAATTCTGTACTTTTCCATTGGGTTTTAATATGGAAACCCCTGCCATAAACTCCCATCGAAAGAGGCGACCAGGTGGGAGGAGCTCCAACTGATGGTCATCATCTCCAGCCCAACCCCAACCGGCTGTGTGCCCTGGAACAAGCCCCTGGCCACCTCTAAACATCTGTTTCCTCATCTGTCAGACAGACACCAATGCTAATATCCTCTCTCTCCCTAACTCAAAGGCTTTCATGAATGATGAAATGAGATGACAAATGAGAAAGCTCTTCGAGAGCAAAAAGCAGCCTGGTAACACTATCCAAGTATAAGCTGCTATTATTCCCACTTCTGTATACAGGGGTAAAGTGATTTGCTAGCAAAGCTTTACAGAACTGCGGTCTCAAAAAAAATTTTTCACCTCATTTTATTTTCACCGGAAGTTTCTAAATGTGAGATTAGATCTGACCCTATCAGATGAACGTCCTGTTAGCTGCTACAGGAGTCCCATTTTGTGTCCAACAGGCAAAGACTTACACAAATGATAAAAATTCAAATGCAGCAGCCGAACAGCTGGATGGAAATGCTGCTTTCAGTCAAAAAAAAAAAAAGAGAGCGAGCGCAAATAACTGCTAAAATTAGTAAAACAGACTAAAATGTATTTTTACTCCAACAAGTCATTTTCACAGACCTGTGACTGTGTCTTTAAGGCACATTTCTTCTGAATGTGGAGGTCTCTGTTTATCCCTGGCAGCAGTGCACATGAGGCCCTGTGATCCTGACCCTGCCTGCACTTCAAATGCAGAATGACGAGTGCACGTTTGTGAATATGAACATTTCCATCAGAACTGTACCAACACTGCTGAATTTCCATCGTCAATGTGCTTTCTTGACAGACCTCAGTTAAGCCCATTTAAATTCTTTGATCAGTTTCCTGTAGAGTTCAAAGGGTCTCCCATCTTTTTCTATTTACAAAATAAAAATGCAATGCCTATGTCAGAAGGTGTTCATAAGAATTAAGTAAAGGACTCAAGTTAAAATGTTTCCATCAAGAACGCTTCAATTCTAAGGAATTTATATGAAAGCAGTGAAGTAAGGTTTTGACCCTCAGGCAAGGTATGGATAATCAAGAAACTGCCTAGTAAAAGGCAGACCCTGCAAGAGCTCTGGTTGTAAAGCCCAGGCCCCATCTCCATCTGTGCCCACACCTGGCCTGCTACCATTTAGAAGCACCCAGCACAGTTAGCCCCTCACCAACCTCTCCCCAAGAAAGAACAGGATCTCTAATGGAAAATGGAAAAGAAAGCTTCTGAGAAGACTCCTGGCGACAAGCACTGAGGTCACCATTGGGAGAATTTGAACATTAGCTTTTGATCCTTATGCCCTTGGGCTAAGAAGGCTAAAGAAAGGAGGATATGGGTATGTTGGGGGTCTGAAGGAATGCTAAGGCTCCCCCAGTTTGGCCCAGGGGACTCTTAATGCATCCCTACCAGGTCATTGCATCTATCACCATGGAAGTGAGTTAAAGAGCAGGATACCCCATCAATGGAGGCAGCTGTAATTCAGAAACAAAATGCAAACATGCCCTGTCATCAGGAATCTGAGTTCCAATCCGCAGTCCCTTCTAAGCTCCACTGACCTCTGGTCAGCAGGCCTTAGTTTTGGTTTCCTTCTCCAGAAGTTAAGAGACATGCCTTCCCCACAAATGCTGGATAAATGCTGGCTAAGCTCATCTTGCCCTGAGGCACTCCAGATCCCCTCGGAGTGGAGAACATGGTAGATACCCAGATGTGAAATAGGAGAGTAAACACTTACATGCATAGTGGATTTTTTCACCTTCCTGCATCCATGTGTCTTATCTGGGCAGAGCCTCAGTTTTCCTTTGGCAATCCACCTACCCCCACCCCTCTCTCATGTCATGGTGACTGAGGGGCTCAGCATGGGACCTGTGTGGAGCCTAGCAACACAGAGCAGCACACGGGGCTCATCCCAGATTCAGGTGGGGGCATGTGAGCCCAGTCCGTCCCACCCAGGGGAATCTTAGCATTTCTGTGAGAACTATCCAACCAGAGACTCTCTCTCTCTTCCACAAGTCATGGAGTCTTAAGTGGGGATACTGGCACTTACCATGTAGAGGAGTCAAGTAATAAGGGGGTGAAAAGAGAAGCCAGGTCCTTGTGTCCTATACCAAGTATACCTAAAGCCAGTACCCTCACTCTCCACTCCCTTCCCAACTGTCCAGTTACATAAGCCAATAAGGTCCTGTATTTGGTTGAGATGGTTGGGTTGAATTTTTTGACTTGTAACATGTCCCCACTGATGGGGGAGGCCATTAAGGATCAAAAGGAAACCCTGTGTTAATATAAATATCCTTTGAAGAAAAGACCCTGAGACTTCAGCTCTACCAAAACATTCAGTAAGTTGCTCTCTAGGGCCCCCATGTTGGTCTACACTGAACAAATATTCCACACTTGATTGTCAGCCCATTCGTGAGATGCCTGGCCACGTGGCAGGCACACTCAAGTGGCCTTTCTATCTACAGGGCACTCGTGCATCTCTTCAACTGATACATTCATTCACGGGAAAGCTCTGTAAGTATAGGAAACACACTCTGTCTTCACTGCACACCATGCCAACTCTAACTCACCCAAGGAAAGTTGAATCAGCACCCAATCTTCAAGAAACTCTAGTAATGGAACTTTGCACAGGATCTATTTCTCCTTTAGAAGAAGTGATTGTCATGCTAGGCCCCCAGACATTGCTTTAGAAGCACTGCCAAGATGAGAGAGTAGCTGAGAGTCTGAGAACTCCCCAGCAGCTTCCAGAGAACAAGACGGGTGGGCAATGGCTTCCCTAGATGCCTGGGTGAACTGCCCCAGGCACCATTCGACTATACTGGCTGCACTCTGATCTCCCTCTGCTAACTGCACCTGTGTTCCCTAATGGTGCAGGTCACTGTGGACATTCTGCAGAGCCAGAGGCCGGTCAGAACCTGCTCATTCCTGTGGCACATGTTCCCTGAGTTTCTAGAGAGCACAAAACAAGCTTATCTTACCTCCTAAAACATTCAACATTTTGCACAAAGTTTTCTATGTGAAGACCCTGCAGCATTTCTTTGAATCCAATGGCAGCCCTGGCCAAGAAGTATAAGGGAAACAGTGTGCAGAGAACCCATGGGGGTGGGGGTGGGGGGTTACCATGCACAGGATCTCTCGGCCTTGCTTACCTGATCTGAAGGGCCCTCCATGAGCATTGTGGCCCATTCACCAAGCACAGCATGTGCACAAAAGGACACACCAGGAAGCCCTCACTGCAGCCACGTGAGACAAACAGTCCAACATCTGGTCAGCATGGAGCTGCTAAAAGTGAGTGGGGCCAGGAGAGAGAGCACTGGCAAGCTGGACTCATTTCAATGAGATGTCTCACCTTGCAGATTATTTCTAGTCTTGGCTCTGTTCCCACTGAAGTGGGGAGATTAAACATTTGTTAAGAGACAACACAGTCTGAAAACAGGAAAGCAGGGTTGTTGGTTTTTTTTAAAGAGTTTTAAAAAGATGAGTTAATTATGATGACAAGAAAATAATTAGAACATAATGGTCAGTTGGACTCTGCACCTCATTTTGTAATAAAGAAAGAGTACTGAGCAGCAATGAGACAAAAGAGACAGAAAAAAATGATTGTGAAGTCATAGATAATTAACCCCAGAGGCTTGCCAGTGGCACGTTAATATTGCTAGGGCAAATGGCTTAACAAGTTTGAAGAGAGCTTCAATGTTTATATGGAGAAGACAATTTCAAGGGTTCCTGAAAAGCAGAAAACCTCCTTCTGGGCTGTGGGCCAGGCAAGGGGTGAACATGGCAAATGTCAGCCTTCCCTGTGGAATCTCAGAGAAGAGAGGTGAGCCTCCAGGGCAGGGATGGGCCTCAGCAGGGCTAAGAGGAGTGCCATCACTCCCTCTCTTCAGGCTGTGGTGGGCAAGCTCAGTGTGTTTTGGGGCAGTGCTATCTCGTGAAGGGCTCAGCCCACTGTCCCTATACATTGGCTATGGTTCATATCCCTTGGGCGTTATGACTTCTTAGAGAAAACACTTCCCCCTTAAATTCCAGATAGGGACCTATGTTCAAAGTGTACAGTCACAACCCCAAAGGAGATTCCTCTTAGAAGCATAGCTCACTGCACAGGAGTTCAACACCCTGTTCAGACCTACCAAAGCCCTACAGTTTGGCATCACAAGAACAGAGATGTAGCTCACTCACACCAGCAGCTTGTAAGTACCTATTAGTAGAGAGACCCACAAGTCCTCAGAAAGAGCATAGCAGCTTTCTGAGGATGCTAGTTAAGGAGAGCAAGCCTTCCAAGGGCGCTGGTGAGAAAACTAAGTGCAGCACATAGGACAGGGGTGTCCTGAAGCTGTGGGATCCATAGCCAAACAACCAGGAAGCCCCTATACCTGTGATTTTCCCTTATAAGTGCAGATATGACATAGAGCCCAGTCAGCCCTGGAATGTGCCAGACATCTAACACTTTTTCAGTGCTTGCTTGTGTGAAAGAGGCAGGTGAGGCCAGAAAAAAGAGTCATGATTCCTGCCCTCTTAGAGCTCACCCTACACAGCAGCATGAGAGCTGCCCAGTGCCCACCACCCCCTGCTCCAAACATAGGCCATTATCCACCCATGCTGTGTCCAATGGTGCTAAAGTCCTAGGTAAAGAGTTACACATGTGTAATTCAAACAGCAGCATGAACAGCTGCCACCATCAGTCCTGAGCTGTACCCAGCAAGGTCCTGCTTCTTCTAAATCACTGCAGAGAGCTGAAATGGCCCAGGGCTAGGAGAGGATAGCCAACGCACCCAGAGCCTGGCAGACCTTTGATCAAGGAACATCCTGTATAGGGAAGTGAGAACTCAGGCTCACCCAGGCTGTCCTAGTCTGCTGCTAATCTTTCCAGGCCCAGGCACTTAGAATTATCTCAGGGAAGCTCAGGGAACAGAAGCTTGGGGTGACCCCACAGCCTGAGACTCCTCTCGCTAATGCTGTGCATGATCCTTGGGGAAGGTCCCTGACGTCAATCCCTGAGCTTTCTTCTGATGCGCTAATTGAAAGGAAACAGAAAGAGGTGGTAACTGTGATATGCTAAAGGACAATTTCTGACCCCAGTGTCCAGGGAACCTTAATCTGGGGAGAGAAATTTTATGTGGGTTGTCCTTAAGTTCTTAAAGACATCACGAAAAGAGAATTGTCTGGTTCTTCTGATTGTGGAATCAAAAAATTCAAACAAAATGTTAAAGACTGATTGACAGAGAAGAGGATGAGAATGGGCCAAGTTTCCGATAATTCTTCATGGTCAACAGGCCACAACATGCCAAGTCACATGCAAGTCAGCCTGGAGACAGAGGGGTGGGCTTGGTGTCTTGAGATACTCCCCACTCTATGTCTAAGGCCAGATCTATAGATGCAAAATGGGAAGAGCCATAAGGGAGACTACCAACCTCACCAGGCACAGACACCAATGTTCACACTGTGCCAAGGGATCTCCATACCCAATCTCTCCCCAAGACATCTAACCATCATCTTGGGCACCGACTGAATGCTGCTTAGCACCCTTCCTCTGAGGACCATATCTATCTCTAATCAATGACATTTGAATGAAGGTGAGTTTACATACCCCTAGGAAACAACATGTGCTCTCACTTGGCCAATCATGGTGTTCCATCCCCTTCCTGAGGTAGTGACTGGTTTAGGGCTTGAGTTATGATACAAAGCCCAGCAAATCAGGGGCGTCTGGGATGGCTTAGTCAGTTAGGCCTCAGACCTTGGCTCAGTTCATGATCTCATGGTTTGTGAGTTCAAGCACTGCATGTGGGTCATGCTCACAGTGTGGAGCCTGCTTGGGATTCTCTCTCCTCTTCACCTCTCCAACTCGTGTTTCCTCTCTAAAAATAAATAAATAAACTTAAAAAAAAAAAAAGCCCAGCCAATCAGAGTGTTGTTGGGACTTTTGTTGTGTCCTTCTAGGGGAAACAGTTATAGGCTCTGGGTTGGTGAGCAGTCAGGACTGAGCTGAGGCTGCTTGCGGCCATCTTGTAAGGCTGCATGAAAGAGCCAACAAGCCAAGAGAGGGAGAAGCCTTTTATTAGAAGCCTAGATCTGCCTTTGGATGCTGAAGTTTCCCGAGACTTTCAGGTTTCAGCCAGTGCAAACTGGCTTGCTCACTGTAATCTAGAGCTGGGACTAATGGTCTGTATTATTACAGTGCCCATTTTAGTAACTTACCCAAAGTCATACTGTGAGTACATGGAGAGGTAGGATTCTACTGCCTGCCAATTGGTCATGATCAAAACAGGGTATCAAACTGCTGTATTCAACCAGAACACACCAGACAGCTGAGCCATCTACTCCTCACTAAAGCTGGGGCAAGCAGGTACAATATAGCTTTCTAGTAGCTGAAAAAGGGCAGCACTACCCAGAAAGAGCCAGTTTCTGTGGGGTTAGAAGTTAAAAGAGACAGATTTCACTCATAACTTTTTGAGGTCCCCTGACTAGGAGAGAACTGGCAAGCACCCCTCTATGTGAGTGAGGGTCAAACGGTAAAGGAAACTCCATCTCTTTGCCCAGATGGCAATCTTGATTTGCAAAGGACCTACTACTCCAGGCACTGTCAAATTTGGATAGCTCCCTTCTCAAATCCCTACATCTGCAGCCATTAAAGAAGTTACCTCAAAAGAAGCTAGGAGTTTATTAATCTGTTTTATTGAAGACAGTCAGCCAGTTCACATTATACCAAGACAGATTATGCAGGCAACTGAGAGATCCAGAAAACATCTGCTAAACAAAATCAAAATTAATGGTAAACAGAATGCAATTCTTGATAGCTGAAGTTCACCCAGATGCAGAGAACTATAAAGGAGCTATTAGAGGCATCTGGCAATTAGGGACTAATTCCAAGAATTTTCAGAAAGGGAGGCTCTAGTCACACCGTGGGGACTGGCAGGTCCTGTTTATTTAGGCAATTTGCATTGTTAAGGAGTCAGAGCCACCCTAGCTCTCTGACTGGCACTTGCCTCTTTTTTTTTTTCTTCCCTGAGAAAACAGCAGCATCCCTGCTCTCAGGTCTCCCTCACAGCCCTGCTGGAAGCTAGGCTGGGCCAGTCTGGACTGGAACGTGTAAGTGATCCATCACTGGGAGGGTGGATAATGCAGTATGACAGTGGTGCCCACCCCAAAACTCATAGCCTCTAATCACAACACAATCACAGACATCTGGAATAGTTTATACATCACCCATGTTCCTAAGAGGTGGCTGACAAGGGCTGAATTATCCTGGCCACTTGGCTCAGCTCACTCAAGTGTTCTCTCATGGCTGTAATTCAACATGATGGAATCGGTTAGAGAAAAGTACTGGTTTGAGTAGATGAATTCTGGCAGTCACAATCAGCACAGGCCCTCAGAGTGGACACAGGAGTGTCTTAGAGAGGCGAGGTTGGCACCTTTTGTTGAAGCCTTCAGACAAAGTTGAAATTAAATTGCACGTGTCTAGAGGGAGGTGTAAGAACACCTACACTGGAAAGCAGATGAAGATGCCATCATCTCTTCTCGCAGCTAGCACAGGTGGGTCCCAGGGCACAAGGATGCCCTGAAGGAGGAAGGGCATGGTCAACTGGGATGGGCATATGCCCTGTCAGTGCAGAGCCTGATGTGGGGTTTGATCTTATGAACTGTGATATCATGACCTGAATCTAAATCAAGAGTTAGATACTTAACCAACTGAGCCACCCAGGCACCCCAATAATGTCTTAGTTTTGTCTGTAAGAATAATCACTTATTAAAATATTCACAGCACTTCTATTGTTTTTATACTTGTATCACTCTTCTAAAGAAGACTAACAACCCCACCATTCAAGCAAGTGAATTCTCAGGCCTGAAAATACTTGGAATCAACCCATAAGGTCTCACTCTTCCTTCCTGCCAGGTTACAAGCATTGGCATTAAGGCATTATGCTGTTTCCAGGACTCTCAAACACTCACCTTTCACAAAAACAAGCAAGAAAGACATCAGTTCATAATGGAAGACAAAAAGTTTATGTGATGTCAGGACAAATTTACCAGGACAAACCCAAAGTCTATGTTCCCAGTCAGCCAGTCATAAAAGCTGTTCTGAAAGAGTAGAGCACAGCCCAACCACACCTTTGCTCATCTTCTAACACTGTCAGCATTCAGTGGATGTGGACCGTGAGGTCGCATCAAGCCTTTTAATGCCTCTGAGCAAAATACCCATGATTTCCTCATACCTCAGCCTTACTATTTAGAGACATTTCACATTTCTAACACAAGGACAGTAAGAATCCAGAACAGTCAGGTTTATATGCGATTCCATAATGCAAATTACTTCCAAACATTCATACTCAGGGCTACTGACATGAATTAAACAGTATTCAAAGCCAAGTTTCATGCTAACTTCTCTCCTTAAGGCTATTTTCTTTCCAATTTACATGGTCATCAATAAGAAACAGGCCCTCACAGCCCCACCCATATCCATCCAATTTCATTTAGTTTTGATATCAACATAATACAGTTTACCTTAAAGATGCAGTTCAGAGAATTTTGGCCCAAAACAAAAGATGATGGCAAATGAGAATGGAAGCCACAAAGTTCATCCTAGAGCCAAGTTACCCAGATCCTTTGAATCCAGCGTTCCAGCACCATGGATAGCAGCAATCAACACGTTGGATTATTTTACCAACACTGAATAGTATGGAAGGCTTACATTTCCAAGCTCTAGAAACGTAATTTGGTAACATGGCATTTTATGTATTTCATATTGGTGCTTAAAATAAGAACTAATCATGAGCCAAGGATATATTAAATTTAGAAGTCAATATGAATTTTGCTCACATTTTTTAGATTGCCACTCTTTACAGAGATACGGCTACAGAGAGGTTTGTGGTTAAGATGAAAACCCAAGGTTGGACCCTAGACCAAGAACTCCCTTTGATTTCTGCCTTCTTATTTCTTTCCCTGCAATAAAGAGATGATCGACAAAGATTCCATACATCATATGAAAGACATCTTCTTACAGACAGTGGGCATTGCTGCAAATGAATAAGGGAAACTTCAATTTCCACTAAAACATTTCAGAAATTACCACCCATATACACTTACCTCAGAGACCAGAAAACCAATGTGCTATAGTAACTGGTAGGGAAATTGAACACCATGGAATTGTCTCAAAAGGAAAAATAATTGGCTATTTCTATTTCAGCCTAGCTAAAGCTGTAAAAATCTAATTATAAATATTTTTCACAATGCCTTCTTCTCCCAGATATTGAAATATTTCAAATCATAAATGATTTTTATTGTTGATGTTGTTTTTGTTGCATGAAACCAAATAATTACTTCAAACTTCACTCAAAAATGAGGCTTCTCTCAAGACTGCAAACATGATCACAAATAAGCCAGTTCCCCAGACCCCACCTCTAATGCTTGAAGGTAGAGGACTGAGTTTTCACAAGAAAACCCGGTTTTCAGTTCTTACAGTCCTTAGAGACAAGTACCAAACAGTCAGCACCCAGAAAAGGCCACATGAAATTTCAAAGAACAAGCGGCCCACAGTCTGAAGTTCATCTTAGCTTCAATAAATTACTACCAAAATGTCAATACTGAGAAGGAAATGACTATGAATGCATTTTCCCTACCTTCTCTTCTTGTGACTTCAACGCTTCTGGACTCCTGCAAGAAAAGAAAGATTTTGTGTTTCTGAAGAACAATTCATAGGTACAGATACTCGCAAAGTTCTCACCTTTGTTAGCCATTTATTTGTTCAAAAAAAGGTGAACAATCTCATAAGAACATGACATTCAGCAATGCTGGGTCTGCTAAACTCTCAACACGCGCACACACACACACACACACACACACACACACACATGCGCGCGTGCGCACACACACATCTGTAATGTAAACAACTTGCTTTGGGGGCTTAGGCAACAAATATATTGTTAATTGATCAGTTTTTAATGAATAGAGCCAGATCTCATGGTCTTCCATATATGGAACCTAGGTGGGTACCAAATGATAAGGAAGTCCTTGTCACAGACTGATGCCACATGTTCCATCTAGAATGTCGGTTCTGTAGGACTTAGGGAAAACATAAGTAGACCAGGGTCAGAATTATCTGACTTGCAGTAGGTCGTGATTTGTGGTACCATAATGAAGATCACCAATGCTCCTGTATGGATCAGTGGCATGATCTAAAAATTAACTCTGCTCAACTCCATTGTTTCCAAAGGGTAGGATCCTACAGACAATTAGGACAGCCAGTCCATGTTACTGAACTAAATGAAGCCCTTGCTTTGTTTTATTTCATTTCTTAATTCAATCCCATCTATGTGCTATGTGTAGGTGAATAAGGAAAGTGTTTCAGAAGTTATATAAGTAAAGCAGACAGAATTCTGCATTGAAAACATTCACAGTTGAACAGGAGACTACAGAACAAATACAAATTATGGAGAAGTAAACGGGTGCTTTTACCTTGAAAAAATACCAGTATATTCATATTCTGGCAGAAACAAAGAAAAGGCTTTTTAAAAGAACCTTTGAAAACAACACTGCAGAATGGGCAGGCTTTCAGTCAAGAATAAGGGAGGAGGGTACACCAGGAAGTGAGAAAGGCTTCAGAAAAGGCAGGGTGACTGGAGAGTACAGGGTATGCTCAGGAAGCAGGAAGAGGCCCAGTGAGAAGTAATGGTGGAAAGGCTGGAAACATATACTGCGGTTTCACAACTAAAAGTACCTACAATTCATTATAAATAACTGGGTTAGGATAATAAAAAGTCTAGTATTAAGAATATGTCAAAAAGCAATGCTAGCAACCAAAGAAGAGAAAATAAACTATCAAAATCAGGCCAGCTTCTTGCCATCATAACCAAGAACACCATTCAGTTCCAGCACTTTTTAACCAAATGACATGACTTTCACAACTTGGCATTCTGGTATAGTGAACTTTTGGGGTCAGAAGGCAGAGGCAACATGAGAGACGAAAGTGAGAAGGCAATGGGGAAAGGTTGTTCCCCATCCCCAAATTATATTCTCAGACTGCCACCTCTGTAATGAGTCAAAAGCCTAAGTGGAGATCTATGGAAGATACATGCTATAGGTCAGCAGCCCATCATCAGAGCACAGTTAAACGAGCTTTTAGGATACTAGCTCCAGAAGGGGCACTCACCAGCTCAGGGTTCAAAAGAGGGAACACAGAGTATGGGAAGTATTATGACAGACGTGTAAGCTGTCAGGCACGTCATACACAGAGCAAACCCAGCCCCTCTGACACTGCTCCTCAGCCCTTTGCTCCAGGGGGTGGCACCACATCCCTGGATATAACTAGTATTTTTGGAAGAGAAGAAATTCATAAGCAATGGGTACACCTCATAAAAGACTTTAAGGATGTTTTATTGCAATTGCACAAAAGTGATAAATTAAGGAAAGTTGACACCTGCATAATGTTGTATCTTTTTCTAAAATAAAAAGTATTTTCAGGGGCGCCTGGGTGGCTTAGTCGGTTAAGCATCCGACTTTAGCTTAGGTCATGATCTCGCGGTTTGTGGGTTCGAGCCCCATGTCGGGCTCTGTGCTGACTGCCAGCTCAGAGCCTGGAGCCTATTTCAGTCTGTATCCCTCTCTCTCTGACCCTCCCCTGCTCACGCTGTCTCTCTCTCTCTCTCTCTCCTAGAAATAAATAAAAATATTAAAAAATAAAATAAAAAGTATTTTCAGTATTTCCTTTTTTAAAAAAATTATTTATTTTGAGAAAGGCAGTGCAAGTTGGGAAGGGCAGAGAGAAAGGGAGAGAGAGAGAAACCCAAGCAGGCTCTGCACTGCCAGCTTCAGACCTTGACATGGGGCTTAAACCCATGAACTATGAGGTCATGACCTGAGCCGAAACCAAGACTCAATCACTTAACTGACTGAGCCACCCAGGAATCACAATGTTGTACCTTCTTACCTAACAATGTGGTTTTATTTGTTTATTTATTTCATTTATTTTTAAGAGACAGAGTAAGACAGAGCGTGAGTGGGGGACGGGCAGAGAGAGAAGACGACACAGAATCTGAAACAGGCTCCAGGCTCTGAGGTACCTGTCAGCACAGAGCCCGAAGCAGGGCTTGAGCCCATGAACTGTGAGATCATGACCTGAGCGGAAGTCAGGTGCTCAACTGACTGAGCCACTCAGGTGCCCAATATGGTATTTTTAAACATTTGTTCCAGTCTGCTTTCATTTCTTTCAAGAGTATAATTTTCCTGTATATATTCTAAGTATTTTTTTGTGTATCTTTTGTTATCAAAAATGGAATTTCTCTTTCATTATCTTTCCTAACTGCTTTTTGTTTGTATATAAGATTATAATTGAAATTTAAACATGGATTTTTAACCAGCCACTTGACTAAATTTCTTATTGCTTCAAATAGTTATTCCATTAATTCTTTTGGGGTTTCCATTTATATATTTATATAATCTTCAAATAGTTATGATTTTATCTCTTTCATTGCAATTCTTAGGTCTCTTGTGTCTTTCTTGTCTTATTGCTTTAGCTAACTCCTCAATCTAATGTTAAGTGCTAGGGAGGTTGTGGGCCTACCGGTGTGGTTTCTGACTTGGAAATGCAAATCTTTAGCATTTCCCTGTTAAGGGAAACAAAATACTGGCTTTTGGCCCAAGGCATGTTTATCATATTAATGACATTCATGCACATTTTATTGTGTCTTTGAAATAAATATATATGTTCTACCTTTACCTTTTACTTATTTATTTATTGACTATTTCCCTCCACTGGAGTGTGAGTTGGGATGGCTCCAGTATCTTTTCATTCCTGTATTCTCAGGGCTATAATGGAGCAGATGCTAACTATTATTTGAATAAAAAATATAAAATGTGTGTTGAGTTTTAGCAAATATTTTTTCTGGATTTATGGAGTTTATCATGGGATTCTTTTTCTCCTTTGCACTATTAATATGATGACTTACCTAATATAAACATCATGGTATTCACCTGTCTCTGTTTCTGGAATAAGCATTTCTTAATCTTGATGCACTTTTTAAAATATATTACTGGATTCTGTTATTACGGTAAATGTTTTTGCATTAATATTCATAAATTAAATTGGTCTATTATTTTTAGGTGCCATTTTTCTCAGATTTAGAAATTAAAATGATACCAGCTTCATATAATGAATTCAGAAGTTTTCCTTTCACTATTCTCTGAAACAGTTTAAGTAAGTGGGATTATCGGATAAAGGTTTTGTCAACTTCATTTCTCAGGTATTGATTAAAAGGAGAGGAAGTAAAGGGTCAGAGAAGTTAAACTTGTCCAAAGTCTCAAGTTTCGGTCAGTGGCCAGCTGGGATTTAAATTTCAAACCTTATACACATAACAAAGCTTATGCATGTTTCCACTTAATTTATAGAGGTACTATGAAATCAGATGACAGATATTTCAGGCTATGAAAGAAGAACTTGCAAAGTTGGATTAAAAAAAATAAAAGAAAGCTTCTGAAGGTATAGGAGAGGAACAAAGGCAGCCAGAACTTAAAGAGTCAATATTTAGAGAGAATAAAAGTCCTTTAAGACGCTACATTTTCCCTTTAAGGCACTGATCATTTTGCATAGATTCACCACCCCCCCCAAAAAAAAAGTAATGGTTTAAAGCTTAAAGAAGCCTAAATGAGTTGAGAGATACCAGAGTTGTGGCTATCAAAGTAGCTAAAACTTAAAGTTCTGAAATCCTGGAAAGGAGAAGCAGAACAAAGTGAGCCTAATAATCTGCACCAAACTTCCCTGAATTATAGGATTATGTATGAGCTACATAAATAAAGTCAAGAGGATGACAAACAAGCTAAAATTAGTCTCAAATAAAAGCTAAAAAACTAAGACTTTTTTCAAAAAAGTGGCCCTGAGAAATGCAGCTTTTTGTTCAGATCATATACTATCAAAGAATTTCTGTTCCTAGTAGATCAAGATGATGTGCCAGTATTCTATGTCTAGAAAAGAAAAGTAAGGGGCACCCGGGTGGCTCAGTCAGTTAAGTATCCAATTCTTTGATTTGGGCTCAGGTCATAATCTTACAGTTAGTTCATGAGTCAAGGCCTGCATTGAACTCTGTGCTAACAGTTTGGAGTCTGCTTGCGATTCTATCTCTTTTCCTTTCTATTTCTGTCCTTCCTCCCCCTCACAAAATAAATAAATAAATGTTAAAAAAGAAGAAATAAAAAGAAAAGTAAATCTTCTCTGGAAGACAAAATTATTCACAGACTTTATAATTTTTTATACATAATGTCCAACACTCAATCCAAAATTACTGTATGGAAGGAAATGAGATGAAATGACTAAAATTCAATTTAAAAAATACAGCAAAGATAGGCTCATACTTTATTTAGGTCCTAGAATTATGAGACACATGCTCTAGACTGATTATGACTAATTTTCCCAGGAAAATAGAAGATGCTGAAATTCATCATAAAATCACAATCCATTAAAAAGGAATCAAGTGAAAATTCTAGAACTAAAAGTTAAACACCAAAGAATTCAACAGATGGATTTAACACAAGATTGAACACAACTAAGAGATGAACAGTAAGCTAGAAATTAGATCAGCAAAAAATAGATTGAAGATCTGAAGGGAGAAAATAAAGAAGGAAAAAGTTTTTAAAAAGCATTTAAGAGACATTAGAGAACATGGGGAAAAGATTCAACAAGCATGTAATTAACAAACTTGATCCACATCTTTCTCAGAAAAAAGAAAGATGGAGAGAGGGATGGAGGAAGGAAGCATGGAAGGAGATTTGAAATTGAGCAGGAAACCACACACATCCAATTTTGGGGTTGATGACAAAGATGTACATGAAACACTGTAACCAATAACTGCATACCACACAGTCACTTCAGCTGTCCATTCAACATTTATAAAAAATGTCCATATGCTGAGCCATCAAGAAGTTTCAGCAAGTTCCAAATTACTAAAATCATATAGAAAACAAATCTAGTTTTTGACTGTAGTCAAATTAAATTAGGGGTCAATAACCGTCGGACATGGAGAAAAATCACCAAATATTGACCCATTGATTTATAAGTACATAATTTCAAAAAGAAAATCACAAAAGAAATAAGGCATTTTGAACTGAATGACAATTGAATTATGGCATTGAAGAAAGTGTGGGATGTGGATAAAGCAGTGATTTGAGGGAAATATAACCTTGAACGCATATGTTAGAAAACAGTAAAGGATAGAAATTGATGACTTAAGCATCTATCTTTGAAAGCTGGGGAAAGGACAATTTAAGCCCACAAAAAGTAGTAGAAAACAAATATGATAGAAGCAGAAATCAATGAAATAGGGGGAAATATATACCATAAAAATTTAAAGCCAAAAATTGGTTTTGTAAAAAGATTAATAAACCTGATGGATTCCTAAGAAGGCAAAGGGATGGAGGGAGGGACGGAGAGGGGGAAGGAGGAAGGTAGGAAGGAGAATTTTGTATCGAGCAGGAACCATACATATGCAGTTTCTGGGATGATGACAAAAGTGTCACTGCAATACAATGGGAAAAGGACAGCTTTTTCAACAGATGGTGCTGGATCAAGTGGATACCCACATGGCAAAAAATGAACCTCTTACAACAAACAAAACAACTATTTCCAGGGGAACTGTAGACCTTAGTGTGAAAGAAAAAACAATTATGTCCCCAGAAGACACTTTAGCAGAGGATCTTCACCACTTTTAAGCAAGTGAAAATTTCTTAAATGGGATGTGAAAGGTAGCACCATAATGGAAAAGAATGATACACTGGACTAAATTTATTAAACGAAGACTTCTGCTCACTAGAAGACAGGGTTAAGACAATGAAAAGTCAGGTCAATAAGGGGAACATGAAATATACATACCTGTTCACAAAGTTCTTGTGCAGAATATAGAAAATACTATCACAAGTAAACAACTACAAATCACAGAACTAAAAAATGAGGAAAGGCCTTTGAAAGGAACTTCAGAAGTTAAAAACACAGCGGGAAGGGGCGTCTGGGTGGCTTAGTCGGTTAAGCATCCGACTTTCGCTTAGGTCATGATCTCACGGTTCGTGGGTTCAAGCCCCGCATCGGGCTCTGTGATGACTGCCAGCTCAGAGCCTGGAGCCTGTTTCGGATTCTGTGTATCCCTCTCTCTCTGACCCTCCCCTGCTCGCGCTGTCTCTCTCTCTCTCCTAGAAATAAATAAAAAAAAAAAATTGAAAAAAAAAAACACAGCGGGATGCTGCTATATACCACAGAAAACAAAATTTAATAAAAAAGCCAAACCTGGTAACATCAAATGCTCACAAAGATACAAAACAACTCTAATTCTACTCTTGAGGAACCGGCACTGGCAGGAGTCTCCTCACTGGTCTGAGTGTCAGTTGGACGGGGCTCCTTCCTGCAGACCAAGGCTGCTCCCTGCAGCTGGTGCTGTTAGTTATCTCAGGAGTACCTTTTTGGCCTTTTTAATCCTTTAATACCTGTTCAACCAACTCCCTATATTAAATTCTATTAAAAGAAAGACAGTGTGAACTCTGTTTTCCCAACTCAATGGTTCCTCCTCTGGGTAAGTGCCCAACACAAGCTGGCCTGCATGAGCAACAAATAGTGTATTTAACTGCCCGTTACAGTGCAGCACGTAATAGCCAAGAACCTTCCAGATGCCCACCAAAGAATGCACAGAGAAATGCTGCCATATCCATACAGGGAAAACTTCACAGCTATGCCAGAGAACATATGCAATATGCAATAGCTCAAATCAACCTCAGACAGGATTTCAACTTTGATGTCAAGCAAAAGAAAGCAGACAAAGAAGAGTACAATTTGTAGGATTTTGTTTTTCTAATGTTCAGAAACAAAGAAAAGTGATCCCTGGTGACAGATTAGTGGTCACCTTCAAGAGGATTATAACTGAGGGGATACATAGGTGGTTTCTGGGGTGCTGAGAATGTTCTAGATTGTCATCTTGATGGTGGTCACCTGGGTGTGTCCATTTTATAAAAATTCATTGAGCTCTTATGCTTAGGATCTCTGCACTTGCCTGTACATAGGATATGTTTCCATTACAATTAAAAGATGAGGGGCGCATGGGTGGCTTTGGAGGTTAGCGTCCTACTCTTGGTTTCGGCTCAGGTCATGATCTCATGGTTCATGAGTTCAATTCCCATGTCAGGCTCTGTGCTGACAGCTCAGAGTCTTGTCTTCTCTCTCTGCCTTGTTTTCCTCTCTCTTTCTGCCTCTCCCCTACGTGCACACAGACTCTCTCAAAAATAAACATTAAAATGATAAAATGATAGTAAGAATAAAATTAATAGATGAAATAGAACAAAGTATCCAACAGTACAAATCAGGAGTCTGTTTAAGAGAGGTAATAAATCACACTCCCTAATTTACAGATGAGGAAGCTTCTACTGAGGGAAAAGGTATAGTGTGCTCACCATCACATGAGTAGTAAGTTGCCAAGTCAGGGCTACACTTCCATCTCAGAAATCCTACCCCCATACTCTGTGGTCTCAAAGTAAATGCTCAGCCAGTATTCAGGAGACATAGGAGAGGGTTGAATGTTGAGACTCTGAGTTGGAGTATCTGGGCTGGATCCTGACATATTCCTGCTAGCTGTGCGCCTGCCATCTTCGGTGCACTCCTTCATCTTCCTAAACCTCAGCATGTTCAACTGTAAATTAAGCCAGGCACAGGACCTTCCTCGCAGAACAGCTGTGGTGATTAAGTGAAGTCATAATATGCCGACACCATGCTTAGCATGGTGGGTGGCATACAGGTATCCTCAAATGGTGGACATCGTCATTGTTATCACCATTAATGAAGACAACCAAGGGAGGGGGTGATGGGATCATTTGGGGGAGGTAAATAACTTCAATGAGTCCATCAATTATTGAAGCTAAATAACAATCTGCCTTTCTAGTACTTGAAAAAGCAAGCCCCCAAAGCTGTAGCAGAACAATACAGAATAAAATTCATTGGCATAAATGACACCACAGCCCTGGATGCATTGCCTAAGGAAGAAATTATTTGCTACAGAAGCTTCAAACCAGATGGTTATAAATGAGAGTTAGCGCATGGGCATTACTTAATGACTAAATTTCTTTAACTAAAAATCTAATTTTATTATGGTATAAATCACACTTTCTTGAAGGAGGGAATTAATTTTAGATTTTTCATTCACTGTTCATAACCTTTCCGTGAATCTGACAGCCAAATCATTTTAAATGTCATTTAACCAATACAATACAACAGCTTTATTCCTCATTGTACCCTTCCTGAATCCATTATCTTCCACTATAATGTAGGAGAACTTAAGTAAAAAATTACCATTCCATAAAGCTGTATTTTACTGTGCAGTTGAACTGCATAATCTTTATTTTTGAATCAATATAATGTGAGTGCTGAGTAATATTTTTCATAATCCAAAAATCTATTATAGATTCTCAGTTACCAAAAAATAGTTGGAGAGCAGCTCAAAGTGTATAAATGAGGGTCCTCAGATTCCATCCTCAGATCCTTGTCATGTCCACCTTAGGTGATGCTCAGCCGTGTCTCAGGCTTAGGAAAAGGGAGGTGAAGAATGGCCACAGACCAAAGGCACAGCTCCTCATCCACATGTCTAGCCATCCTCGGTTTGAGGATAAGTCTCAGTCTGTCACTCAGAATGTTAATGGGATTTGGTGGCTTCTGGGAAAATGGTGGCTCTGTGGGTTAGGAAGACGGGATCAAAAGCACCCAAAGCCAAGAAGAGAGTGATAGGAGAGCACGAAGCTGAGGGAAGCTGAGCATGGCCAGATCTCCTCACACAAAGCAGATGTGAATCTGGTGCAGATATGACATAGGCTACTGAGGTCACCAGCTGCCAGCCCTCTGTCCATGCCGGTGTCCGAATAATGACCTCAGCAAACAAAGGGTCTCAGCCCAGCGCCAGAAGAGCACAAGAAGCACCTGTTTCAGAGATCTCCAGCCCCCCAATGCCTGAAGAAGCTATACAACGAAGTCCATGAGCTCAATTTATAAACCATTTCGTGCTGTTGAGATCAAAGCTTTGCTAACAGTCAGCACTAATCATTATTGAAATTCTGACATCTAAATTCTCAGTTTTTCATAGCTGAGATGCTCTGAAAACTAATGCTTCTTTAACCACCTTTCTAACAGTTTTTCATTTATTCATTTGAATTTTAAAAACTTTAACCACTCTCATTTTTGCTAGCAAGACACCTCTCTGCAATTAAAGTCTTCACTCGGACTGACAATATATAGCTAAATAAAGGGATGCCTTCTGTAGCATGTATTCCTTTACTGACTTCCATATACTGAGCACCAACCAACCATTCTGTACACTTTATCTCATTTATATGGTTCAGTTCAAGACAGGAGGAAAACTACCTCGTCGTTAGATTTCCCAGCACATTGTGTCCGGGTCCTCAAAGCCAGATGACAAGAGAATTAGGGGATTAACCTCAAACTCAAGGGCCAGTTTAAAAGCCAAGCTGAATTGTCCAGCATACAACAGTATTTTCAGGGGAGGGGGTAGGAATCTGCACATCCACTCAGCCTCTTGTGGTCACGTGAAGTCTGTGGCAAGTGTTCAAGGAAATCTCCAAAAAAGGAGGTGCAGGCTCTTGAGAAGTACCACCTAGTCAAGGGGTGAGTGGTCATCTTTGAACCTCACCTAGAAGAGAGGCACAGGTTCAGGAACCGTGTAAGGTAGAAAGATGTGTGTCCTCTCTGGTACACTGCCGTAACGCCTCTGTGGTGTGATAAAGGAGGCAGAGTCACAGCCGGCAGCACCAAACCTCCATGTGCCTTCGCAGCTAAGGAAGGTGGGCACAGGTCACGAGCCTTTCCACCTTCAGCCAGCCCTGCCCACACACTGCCTCATCAGGGAAAGCCTCACCTGCCCTTCTCAGGAGACCGAGAAACAGAAGGGTGGGATGGGCAAGAGACACACAGAGAAAGGAAGTGACCTTCTCCAACACTTTGGGGCTGCACCACAAAGATACACTTAGCCAACTCTGTGAGCCTTCTATGTCCTATCTAACAATAAATTGATCGGCATAAGGAATGTGCTGCTTACACAGGAACAGTGAGTTTATAAACATAAAAGGAAGAGACCATGGATGAATGATTTAGAAAAAATATCCAAGAAATTTATGTATCATTAAGGTATAAGGCACTTGTTTAAAAAAAAAAATCATCATTATGAACCTGCAAATACTGTCCGTCCCAGTAGCACACTTGTGAGGAATATCAGCTTTATTATGTCCATAAGGGACAATGTAAAACAAGATCCTCATAGCCTCCAGGAGGTCTGAATTTTATTAGTAACTGCTCCACCAGCTGCAGCCTTGAGGGAGCCACCCAGATACTCCCACTTCAGTTTACTCATCTATAAAATGGGAGACCAGACATGCCAGTCAGGATGAATTAGGTAATGGCACAGAAACATGGGTTGAGTCTCACAGGCAGCTCTACCCAGTGCTTCTTGATGGGGAGCACAGAGTGACCAATATAGGAGAGAGCTATGATATTCTAAAGAGGAAAGGCATTAATAGTGATTATAAGACACCACATAGAAAATAAAGTATGAGAAGATTTCCCAGGCCTTCAGAAATTAAGATAGTCAGGATGATGACTTTCTTGATTTTCTAAGAATGAATAGAATGTTTTTTATTTTTTTACATTTTATTTACTTTTGAGTCACAGAGTAAGACAGAGCATGAGCTGGGGAGGGGCAGAGAGAGGAGGAGACACAGAATCCAAAACAGGCACCAGGCTCTGAGCAAGCATTCAGCACTGAGCCTGACATGGGGCTCAAACCCAATAACTGTGAGATCATGACCTGAGCTGAAGTCAGATGCTCAACTGACTGGGCCACTTGGGTGCCCCATGAACAGAATATTTTATGAGGATTTAGGGATTCTAAATCCTAGGTATTATTTAAAGCTATGTGTTAAAGGTTATTCATGTACATTAAAAACGAGGAGTTGGCTCTGAATTTAAGACCGTCTTCTGTGGCAAATCCACCCAAGTGACAGTACAAGTAAACACGCAAACACATCTGAGGCATTAAATGTCAATGACTCATTGATCAGTTTAACACCATCGCCTGCCCACAGTCAGATTAAGAGACAAAGGAGGAAAGGGAGGCACTTTCTAGCTTTCTGACAACCCAACAAATTAAAAACTAATTACCTTTTTGATTTAGAAAGTAATCCACATCTCTGCCTCAGAACAAGCAATCACCGTGTGCAGGGCCATCCTAACCGTTAGCAGCATGGGGCTCTACCTCGACGCCCTAGGGCGCGATTTGTAACAAATGTCCTCAATCTCCAGGGACACCACCTGACTGGACAAAGCCCAGCCCCCCATTATGTGTAGAGCTAGGTAACCACAGCAAGTGACAGTCACATTGGATCACCATTACATCTGTCTCCCCTACAGTCCACACTCATTCATCTCTTACCCCAGCAAAGCCCGGCCTATTACAGACCCTAAACAAATTTATCGCCAAGAATAAAACCAGATTATTTCAAGATCTCCTTGTGAGAAGAGGGGATACAAATGAGGTTCTCGGTGAGAATCACGGAGCACACTGGTTGTCATGGAAGCCTGATGTCCTATATGTTTCGCTTTTTAGTTAAGTTTCCACAGAAACTTCCTTCCTTCCCTTCTTCATTCTGGGAGGCTTCATGACCATTACTTGTCCTACCAAATAAGCGTCTCTCCTGTGCTGGCTCTGTTTCAGCAGGCCATGTGTCATTACAAAATGAAGAGCATGTTGCAGGTGTTTAGGAGAAGACAGATGGACTCTAGGAGGAAAGGGGACAGAAGTTCACCTTTTAATTATTCATTATACCCTCTCATTATACCCTCCCGGTACCATCCAATAGATGATATAACTTAGCATCAACCTGTTTAAGTGATCTTCCAATCTGCTACATTTTTTTCTATGTTCCAGCTGTAAGACCAAGATGAAGTTTAGAATAACCAACCTAAACCAATTTACACCTTAAGGAGCTAGAAAAAGAAAAACAAACAAGGAAGGAAAGAATAAAGGTTAGAGCAGAAATAAATGAGACACTAATTTAAAAACTAATAGAAAAGATCAGTAAAACCAAGAGCTAGTTCTGTGAAAAAAATCAACAAAATTCATAAACCTTAACCAGACACCTCAAAAGAGAGAGCACGAGAGAGAACTCAAACAAAATCAGAAATGAAAGAGGAGAAATAACAACCAACATGACAGAAATATAAAAAGATAAGGGAATATTATGAAAAAGTATATGTCAACAAATTACAACCTCGAAGAAAGTAATAAATTCCAAGAAACATCACACTTTCCAAAGGCGAATCAGGAAGAAATAGACTATTTGAACAGATCAATTACTAGCCATGAAATTGAATCTACAATCAAAAACTCCCAACAGAAGTTCAGGACCAGATGGCTTTCCAAGAAAATTCTACCAAACACTTAAAGAAAAGTTAATACCTATTCTTCTCAAACTATTTTAAAAAAAATAAAACAGAAAGGAGTATTTCCAAATTCATTCTGTGAGGCCAGCATTACCTTGATACCAAAAAACAAATAAAGACAACACAAATAGAGAGAGAGAGAGAGAGAGAGAGCGCAAGAGCTTAACACTACAGGTCAGTATTCCTGATGAACACAGATGTGTAAATCCTCCACAAAATATTAGCAAACAGAATCCAACAATATATTTTTTAAAATATTCATTTTGCACATATAGGTGGATGAGGAGGAACTTAACAGAGGACCATGGGGGAGAAGAAGGGAAAAAATGGCTGGGGAGAGGAAGGGAGACAAATCATGAGAGACTCTTGAATGCTGAGAACAAACAGAGGGCTTATGGGAGTGGTGGAGAGGGGAAGAGGGTGATGTGCATGGAGGAGGGCACTTGTGGGGATGAGCAATGGGTGTTACATGGAAACCAACTTGACTATAAATGTGTTATTTCAAAAAAAATCTTAAAGAAGGATAAATTCTTGCAAATAAAAACCTTAATTTTCAACTACTAAATAAATAAATGTTCGTCAAAATCAAGTGGGATTTATTCCTGGGTTGCAAGGATGGCTCATTATTCACAAATCAATGAATGTGATATATCACATCAATAAGAGAAAGGATAAGAACCATAGGATCATTTCAACAGATGCAGAAAAAGCATGGACTAAATACGACATTCATCATGATAAAAACTCTCAACAAATTAGGTTTAGAGGAAACATACCTCAACCTAATAAAGGCCATATATGAAAAACTCACAGCTAACATCATATTCAATGCAGAAAAGCTGAGAACTTTTCCCCAAAGGGCAAGAACAAGACAGGTATGTCCACTCTCACCACTATTGTTGAGCAGAGTCCTGAAAGTCCCAGCCACAGCAATCAGACAATAAAAAGAAATAAAAAGCATCCAGGGGCACCTGGGTGGCTCAGTCGGTTAAGTGTGTGACTTCAGCTCAGGTCATGATCTCATGGTTTGTGGGTTCAAGGCCCGCGTGAGGCTCTGCTGACAGCTAGCTCAGAGCCTGGAGCCTGTTTCAGATTGTGTCTCCCTCTCTCTCTGACCCTCCCCTGCGTATGCTCGCTCGCGCGCTCTCTCTCTCTCAGAAATAAATAAAACATTAAAAAAAAAAAAAGATCATTCTTTTTAGACATGGAGCCTGGAGGGAGGAGTATCATAGGTATGATCTGACAGAAAGACGCAAAAAGTTCTAGAGCCACACATGGTAGGACTGGATGTAGGTGACACGGGGTGGGGTGAGGGGGCAAGTAGGAAAAAGGGGCCTGTTCACAAGTCTGAAGGGCACCTGATGGACATAAGGATGAACACCCCACAAGCAGATGTCTAAGGTTAGGCAAACTTCATTCCCCCAGGGAGACAGGGAGGCCTCTTTCATCTCCACATCTTCACCAGAATCTCTCCTCCTGCCCAGAAACAGGCACCTCCCCTCCCACGCTCCTGCCTGGCCTGTGTCCCCTCCAGCCTCCTGGCCATCTCCTGCACTTCCTCTTCACCTCTCTTTCCTCACTCCCAGCCTCTGAGAGAGGACCACCTGCTCTACCACCGTCATTCCCCACAAGACACGCAGTTCCACACCCAGGGCAGTGCTCCTCCTGAATGGTCTCCTGACATTTATCACCCCTTCATTCCTTCATGTATTCATTCATTCAATAAATATTTGCTGCCCTGGGAACACAGCAGTGCCAAGACAGCCACCTAGGAAGCCTGTGATGTGATGGGGAGAGACAGACAACAAGCAAATGAAATTTACACAACATGTCAGGGTAAGAGGCAGCAAACTCACAAGTAAAACGGGAGAGGGGCAGAATTATGAAGGGGAAAGGACTTGCTATTTTATATATATATATTATATATAATAATAAATAATTATATATTATATATAATTATATATTATATAATATGTATATAATTACAAATATATAATTATATAATATATAATATAAAAATAACTATATATTATATATTATATATAATGTGTAATATATGTACTTTTTTATTTTAAATATTTTTTTAAATGTATATTTATTTTTGAGAGAGAAAGAGCATGCACAAGAGGGGGAGGGGCAGAGAGAGACGGAGACAGAGGATCTGAAGCAGGCTCTGTACTAAGAGCAGAGAAGCCTATGTGGGGCTCGATCTCACCAACCGTGAGATCATGACCTGAGCCAAAGTTGGAAGCTCAGCTGAATGAGCCACCCAGGTGCCCCCAGCCTTGCTACTTTGGATGGGTAGTCACAGAGGGCCCCCCAGGGAGCTGTGACTACAGTTGAGACCAGTGCCTTTAAAGCCTGACTTTCCCCTGCTCAGGACTGCTTGGCCATCCCTGTGTACCGGAAGCCAGCCCCACCCTGCATCCTCTTCTCCCTCCAGGCTGAGGCACGAGTATTGAAAAATGGCAGGGAGCGTGACAGTGGCAGCTCGAGTGTGCTGACTCACCTCCTTCAACCTTCAGTACCCCCCCAGCCTCTCACCAAGGAACCGCTCTGATGCCTCCTCACTCCTGCAAGCCTCTACCACCATGCCCTCCACTCAGTACTTGCGGATTTTTGATTGCTGTCTATATAAATAATTAGCTGGGGCTCCCGGGGGTATCCACTTTTGTACAGGGAGATAAATCTCCAAACACACTTTGATTAGAAGGCACTTTCATTGTACCACTATAAAACTTATATTAAAATTGGAACTTAGAGTAGTTTAAATTAAATGAGTTATATATAATTAAAAAGCCTTTAAGGCACAATAAGGCTCTTTTTCAATTTTCGTTTATAACAGAGTCAAAAAGAAGAAAGGCACCCGTGGTCAGCATAGCTGGATTGCTATTCACCTAATAACTAACCCGTCTGAGAGTTCCAGGTAAAACCAACAGTGTTTTCCCCTCGTCCTTCCTCTGCTTCTTAGCTGGGCAGCTCCAGGAGCTCAGCTTTGAGACTTAAGGAAGGGCCTTGAGATGGTCGTGAGAACAGAAGAAGGGTGTTCCAGCAACACTGAACACCACTTCTTGGCTGGAGAAACACCTGCCCCACATCTGCCACTTCAGGAGCCGGTCAGCCTGAGTCACCCCCACCTCCCAGAAGGTGGGGCAGAGGTACACACAAGATCTGTCCCCAACAGCCTGAATTCTCTTTCACCCTGAAAAACAGATGCTTAAAAAGACAGGAGAAGAGAAGTAGTTGTTTTTTCTGCATTACATCCTTCATGTATCCAACCCAGCCTATAGCACTGACCTTCCCTCTCTGCCCACAGGCAGCTGTGACCATTGCTCACCATGGGGCAGGGGCTGCAACCTTCTGGGGTGTATACACCCACCTAAATGACAGAGGCATTCCTCTGAAGGAGCACCCCCCACTACCACAGCCTGACCAGGCTTCATGCCCCATGTGTCTGGGGCTGCCCTCCCACTCCCACCTCTGAAGGTGAAGCAAGTGCTTCCTTCCATGACGGCCCCTCCACCATAAGCATGAGGCTTCTCTCTGGCGACAACCTAGCACTGACCCCCTTGCTCACTGTGTGTTCTGACCATCCAATACCTTTATCTGACAATAATCACTTTGGTCACCAGAGCGGGGAATCCTGCCCCCTCCCTGAGGTCCCAGAGCCCAGCTTTGGAAAGGGAGAATGCCTTCATCATCCCTTAGCAACTTCCCATGGCCAATTTTTTAGAAACAGAAACAGAGACCACTACGCTTCATCACACTTAGGCTTCCACCCAGAGCCCAGACACCCATGGTCCCATAGGCAGGAGCACAGCAGTAGGCCTGGCCAGGCCCTGCCCTGCCAGAGGGCAGATGCTCAGGGACACACCGGGCAATGGCTGCCAAGTCCCACCAGACCCCCTTATAGAACTGGAAGGAAATGGTCACAAATACATACTCATTCTGCTGGGATCAACGGCTGCTCTGGAAACCCTTTCTAACAGGAGAATTAAGAAAAAGGTGTAGATGTTGGGGAGCCAGGGGGTGAGTAGGGGCAGGACACGCTCTGCCACTCTCCACAGGGAACATCAAGAAACTGCCCACAGCCCCGTCCCAGGAGGCTACCTCAAGCTCCACTGTACTCTGGGAGGTGGGGACACCTTACCTGATCTGATGTGGTCTGCTTCGGCCTTTAATGTTCAGCATGATCAAATGTCCTTTTCTTACCCTCAAAAATACATCAGAAATACATGTAGTATTTTTCAGGCTAAGAAAAGCCTCAAACACCAGGCTGCAGTGGTTAGGAGCATAAGTGGGACCATAGGAATTCCAGGGGCAAACCCCAGCTCCACCAGGTCATATTTAAGAGACCTCAAATAGCTCACCTACATCTTGGAGCCTCAGTTTCCAGATGTTTAAAATAAGCAAGTTAATGGGGCACCTGGGTGGATCAGGTGGTTAAGCATCCAACTTATGATTAGGTCATGATTCCATGGTTAGCGGGTTTGAGCCCCATGTCAGGTTCTGTGCTGATAGCTCAGAGCCTAAAGCCTGCTTTGGATTCTGTGTCTCCCTCTCTCTCTCTATCCCTCCCTCACTCACTCAGGCGCTCGCTCTCTTTCTCTCTCAAAAATAAACATTAAAAAATTTTTTAGTAATTTAATAGTACTTCACAGAATCTTTTTAGAAGTCAGTTAAGAAATGCACTTAAAGCTTTGACAATAAAATAGTTGCTTATTAATTTTATCATCATGAGTAACTATGGAATTCAAGGAATTCTGTATCAGGAGTCAGAACTCCTATCAAGAATCTTCTTATTCTTGTAAGGAAAGAATAATAAGAGTCATTCAGATTCCCAGAGGCCACCTTCCCGTCATCCCCATCCGTGAGGGGTCTCCGGTTCCCTAATACTCCATATTTCCCGGTTACACAGAAAGAGACTTATTTTCATAAAAAAAAAGTTCTTAATGCAACAGGACTTTGCACCTGGCTGGGAGCAAAGCTCAGCCCCACAACTGGGAGATCATTTATTGCATCTTGTCTTCCATGATGACTGGCCTAATTATCCTACAACTCAATTGTGATGTTGCTCACCGGATTCCACAGGGCGGCAGACTCTCTCAGAAGAGACATCTGGAAAAGCTAGGACTCTCCCTCGATGGAGCCCTTCTTTCTTCCCCAAAACAATTCCAGCTAAGCCTCAGAGGAACTGTACTAAGCCCTGCAACCATAGGCGATCTGACTCCAGAGTCATGGAACCACATCTGAGTCCCAAAGCTGCTGGGTGGGCCAGCTGTGAACCCAGGCCCTGGCTGTCAGGAGCAAAGGCCCCAGGATGCAGAGAAGGGTCAGGGTGGTGACTGATGAGAGGTGAGTCAGCCCATGGAGATCAGGCATTCTTTCTGTAGCCTGTCTGCAGGGCTAACCTAGGGATGGGTAGGCTGGGCTTCTGAACTGCTTCACACACAAGGGCCAGGTTGGTGTGGTAAGGCTTGGGGGAGGGCACCAAGGAGTCAGACATTGGTGACAGTGAGGCAGGCACAGCACAAGAGCAAAGGATGAAGACCACATGGAGACTGCAAACCTCACCTCCATCAACTCCCTACACCTCCAACCATCTCCGCTCATGTTGCCAGAGCCCTGAGAGGGTGGAGGCAGGCTCCTCAGCCTTGCCATCTCTTTCCCCCACTTTAATGCACCTTTCCACTCCTTTCCTAGAGCCTTCCAGGCCTGCCCCTACCCCCTGCTCAGAGCTCCCCAATGTCCATTCACATGTGGGGACTTGTCCCCTGGCTTCTCCAAGTGGAGCCACCAGGTTCTCAGAGACTAGGCCTAGGCTGGGTGGTCCATGGCCCTGGAGCTGTATGTTCGTGTGGTCCACAGGGCCCTGGGGCTGGAGATACAGTGGAAAGGCCACAGGAAGGGGTTTGCAGCTCCATGGAAAGGCCAGCCCCCATAGACGATAGGGAGGGGGAAGGAAACAGAAGTGGGAGATGGTGCAGCTGGAAGAAGCAGGATGACAGGTGGCCTGCAGTGGGCTCCAGGACATCTCTGGGGCCTCAGGATGACCCTTCTTTAGACATCAGCACTCTGGAAGGTGATTCTGCTCCTGGCAATTGAAGAGTCCCTGATCAGTCACTCTGACAGCAGGCTTGGCTATCTATCCCTACATCTCTTCTCTCCCCCTTCCCACCAGATAGGGTCTTATTCCACCCCCATCTCTACTTGAGGGCTCATCTTCCTAACACACATGTCCTCCACCCAACACACATCTCCACCATCCCCTTCAAGGCCGTCCACCTCCAGAAGGTTCTTCCCAAGCCCACCCCCTCCAGCACCTCTGTGCTCTCAACTCTCCTGTCACCCACGGTTTGGCCCCCACTGCTAGCTGAACATGACTTGTACTCTATTAATTGCTCGGCATACTGCAAGAATACAGGTGATTTCTTAAAAGTGCTCTTTGTACTTATTCTTTCTCCTTTATCATAATCCCACGGTGAGGCACCAGCCCACATACAGGAATTTCCTGTAGAATGCAGCTCAGGACCATCTTTTCTGGTAACATAAAAAAATCCGCTTTGAAGGAGATTAGGTTTACATTTTATTATACATTTTCATCTAGTATGCATAATGAATCACCGATAATTTGGTTCTAGTCAGCATGGCCACAGAAGTGTTTTCATTACTAAAAATTACCAAACCAACTGGTGCAACCAGTAGGACAAGAGTGGACACATGGCTCAAGGTGGGGCTCTGATGTGAATGCCAAGGCTTCCAGTCTAACAGTTCTGGTTCTGGGGTGGAAATGCCACATGCCATAGTGCCAGAAGCTAGAGGAGACAGAGCAATAGTAAGCAGCCATCCCCACCATGCATCGGCCTCATCCTCTAGGTGGGATCTAGGAGGCACGGAGCCAACCAGAAGGACATGGCCATGTCAGGTTGGACCACCCTAGGAGCGGGTACAGAGGCTCTGCTCTAGGGAACAGGTTCTGGAAAATTGCAGGGCTGGGGATGCTCTGGTTGAAATTCTGAAATTCTGAGCCTGGACACCATGGGCTACTGCAGTCAATACCATGTTCCTTCTATATGGGGGACACTCTGACACTCCAGCTTCTTTCAGCCTTCAACCCACCCTCTGTGGGCTCCAGAGAACCAAATCATGGGCCAGGACCAACCTGTGACACTAGATCTGCCATCAGTCACAACCCCTCAGGTGAGCAATGTGTGGACTAATAATAGAACAGGCATCCTGCTCTGAGACCAGGGAAGTAGCAGTGGGACTAGGGAAGGCAGGAGCTACTTTCTCCTTTATTACTCAATAAATGTACCTAATTTCCTTTAGGCTACAGTTGAGAAATTAACTTAATCACTACACACAGGTAATAAAAGATCAACAACTGACAGAGATGTTTAATTCTGTATCCTAATGCATATTCCATTCAGCAACAGCCGACTACTCTGTCTCCCTCCCAGTCACCAAGCCCACCCCATGCCCACTGGTCCTCAAGCTCCAAGAACAGACTCACAGATGTCATTTCTCTTCAACCACCTGGCTCTCAGACAGAGCCAAGCACACAGCTGAGTGCTCAGTGGATACCTGATTACTAAGATTTAAGACCACCAGATGCCCTAGGTGACCCAGACAGCCTAGGGCCCAGGGACCCATGCTCAGGAGCTACGTAGCATCCTGAGAAGTTCAAGGGAGAAGCTGTTCTTTGGGACACAAAGACATACTCCTAAGCTCTACTGCGAGAGGATGAACACCCAAGCATGAGGCAGAGAATCCCATTCTTCACAGCCAAATGCACAAGGGAAAACAACAACATATGTAAAAATCAAACAGAAGACAGTGGAGGAGGAGGAGGAGGAGGACCAGTGGGGTATATTCTAGAAGCACTCCAATTAGACATCTACCTGGCAGGCTTCTCCCATCTGACATCTCCCAGCATACCCATGTCAAAGCTGATTTTACCGGAATGGACACACAAAATGTGGCATCAGCAGGACCTGAGATCTTTACCAGAGAGGAAGTATCTGAGCGTGTTTTAAATGCAAGGCTAGAAAAAGAAAACAAAGCTGTTTTCATTTAGAGAGTAAGATGTGAAAGATTTAACAGCTTTAAAAAGTTTTTATTCCAACAGTCCTAAGACTAGCATCAAGAAAAGCCATCGAGATGGGGCGCTTGGGTGGCTAAGCGTCCGACTTTCGCTCAGGTCATGATCTTGCGGTTCATGGGTTCGAGCCCCGCGTCGGGCTCTGTGCGGACTGCCAGCTCAGAGCCTGGAGCCTATTTTCGGAGTCTGTGTGTCTCCCTCTCTCTCTGACCCTCCCCTGTCACGCTGTCTGTCTGTCTGTCTGTCTCTCTCTCTTTCCTAGAAATAAATAAAACATCTAGGAAAAAAAAAAAAGAAAAGCCATCGAGAGTCTTGTACCTATTTAATGGTATCTCCAAAGACAACTTTTTTCCCACTGCCTTCAATCCCTTCCTCTCTTTGTAGGGACATTCAGCAGCTCCCCTCCCTGCAGCCACAAGCTATTTCTGTGGACCCTGAAAATTCTGAGCACAATGAGAACATCCTGCATTTGCTTGAGCTTACATTTCATTCTCTGGGCTCCCATTTGGGGCGAGGTTGGGATGTGCCTGCCACACTGATGCTGGCTTCTTGGCAGAAGGGACGGCCAAGGCCAGGCAGGCCCCAGCAAACAGTGTATGAAGAGGACTGCAAGTGAGTCAGGGTTCACCCCTCTCACTCTTAACCTAGAGGACTCTAAGGATGTTGGCAACTGTGACAGGATTCTACTCCAAAAGAAAACCAAAGAGAGTCTAGTCTCTCCTGGGGCTTCTTCTGTAAGGAGTCCTAGAAATTCAAGTCACCTTGTCCAAATTCCCACATGCCACCAACATAAATAAGAGATCCCTGGCCCATTCACTCCCTTTAAAATGTCTGAACATGGCAGGCACCTGGGTAGCTCAGTCAGTTGAGTGTCCAATCCTTGATCTCTGCTCAGGTCGTGAACCCAGGGTCATGGGATCAAGTCCCATGGCACGTTCTGCAGTGGGTGTGGAGCCTGCTTAAGATTCTCTCTCTCCCTCCCCCTGCCCCACTCCCTGCTTGTGCATGTTCTCTCTAAATTAAAAAGGAAAAAAAAAAAAAACCTGAACATATTACCGTGTAGCAGGCTATATTGGCCACTAGTGCCTCTGGGGCTCCAGACCCAAGGGTACTTACATTCCACCAGAAAGTGGATCCCTGGGGGTCCAAACACTGAGCAACAAGTACTACAGCTGACACAGGCATGTCAGGCCGTGGTGAAGGAGAGGGTGCAGAGTCCTCCTGATGGGGACTTAGTGGGACACAAAACCGCAGCTCTGACTGCCATGTTCTGCACCAGGTGTCACCCACATCAGGACAACTCTGACATCAGCCCTGTTATCAAGTATATTTTACTCACCACTAACCTCAAGGTAAGAGAGACTAAGTGACTTTCCTCAGCTAGGTTTGAGCCACTGAGCCCTCTGACTTGAGGGGCCCCTGAGGCAAAGCTAGGACCAGGTAGCTGCCCCAGCAGGGATGGGCCCCACTGCCAGCCGAGGTACCAAGAGCACAGAGAAGGACTCAGCATGAGCAGGGACAGGGGTATTATCAGAAAAGTAGGCCATGCTTCAGAGGCCCAGGTGGCTGAGGGGAAACATGGGCTGTTAAGTTGGCACCTCTCACCTCTGTTGCTGGGCCAGGCCGCCAACACCCTCATGGATGAGTAGATGGACAGTACCTTTGAGGCATTATCTTAAGCCACCGCGTAGTCCGCGAGAGGCTCACTGGCGATCAGGGGTGGCAAGGATTTCAGAAAGAAGTAGGGGGATTATTTCCCTTCTCAACTCTTTTTATTATTTTAATTATTTTATTTTTGAGAGAAAGACAGATCATGCGCAGGGGAGAGGCAGAGAAAGAGGGAGACACAGAATCCAAACAGGCTCCGCACAGAGCCTGAACTCGTGAACCACAAGATTATGACCTAAGTTGAAATCAGATGCTTAACCGACTGAGCCACCCAGTTGCCTCCCACTTCTAAACTCTTAGAAATACACACACACACACACACACACACACACACACACTTTTGCTTTGAGTCCAGACACACAGTAACTGAAAACTCAAACTTAACAGCATTTTAACAAAAGTAACAGGGGCAGCTTTTCTTTCCAGCTAAGACCTCCAGAGAGATTTCAACTTGGACTCAACACCATGTTGGAACAGTGTGGAAGGGGGAAAGCCAAGGACTCAGTCTCTAGATGGACCAGCAAGCAACTGCACAAATACCTTCTGGCAACTTCTTATAGATGGGGAAGCCAGTGGTCTCTAAGGTGATTCCCTGTGGTCAACACTTGTCTCTCACCAGCACCAGCTTCTCCTCATCTTTGCCCCAGGCAAAGCGGAGGTCAAAGGCCCCCTTTGACTGAGGGAATATCTAAAACCAAAGGCCACTCATCTTCCCTTCTCCATTCCATCTCTGGTAGGAAATAAATAAAACTGCCTTTTATTAGAAGAGATCATCAACCAAGTAGCAGAGGTATGCCATTTTTCATGAGCTGATTAAAGAGATGGTGAAGAAACTCTAAAGACCATGACCAAGAAACCCTGTACCCACTCTTCCTTTAAAACCCAGATGCACCTGTCACTCCGACACAGAGCAGTGCCTTCATGTAACCCATACCCTGGCAAGCTGACTCCCCTGCTTATGCGCAGAGCACAAGAACCTCCTTTTGGGGCGAGCACCCATCTTCCCTATCTTGGAGCTAGGTCTTTCTGGTCATGAAATTCAGACAGACACTGAAGAGAGCAACAACACTGGACCTACATCTGGGGACCCAGTATCTCCACATGCCAGGAGAAGGCTTCTGTGGGATGCATCCCCCTTTGTTGTAGAAGCCAGGTCTTTCACTTCCTTTATAGATAAAAGTGTCAAACGAAGTGCAAATGAGGAGATGATAGGAATTCTAGGTAGGTAGCTTCATCTTTAAAAATAAAGTTTTCATTTTTATGCTCTGTGCAATCACAAAGCCCAGGACCATTTCTGTAGGGCACAGACCCCAGCACACAGCTGAACCTTAGCCCTCATTACACAAGGACTAAGACAGGCCATTCAAGCTGCCCTCCCAAGCTCAGTATGACAAGAACTTCCTCCTCCTCCCAGGGACACCAGCAGGGCGCTGGAGTGTATACCATCTGCACACTGCAGTGAAGACTCAGGTCTGTGCAGAGGGACAGGAAAGTAATGCTGGTCAGAGAGACCCCCAGTGGTCACCATGCCCTCAACCCCATCAAGTGACAGGGAACTCCTCACTGCTATGCCCTTCCCAAAGGGGGACACAGAAGAGACATTAGACAAACAAGGACGAGCCACACTTTCAGACTTCCCAGATGGTGTACAGCCATACAGGAACGCAAGAGGTAGAAAGACATCTGAAAGGACACTTAAAACATTCATCTCAGGGTTTAAAAGGACCCAGTCAGCCGCCATAGAATTAAGATATATAGACGACCTGAAAGGGATCGGAGTTGGCGTCCAGGCCGTGCTCTCACTTTCACATGAGGAAACTGAGGCTGGACAAGAGAAGGGAGGGACTCAAGTCCATGGACCTAGTTTGTGCCCAGGTTAGACCTGGAATAAATGAGGCCCTGTGTTCTCAGGCAGATATCAGCAGCCTTAGGCAGACTGCACTTCTGAGTTAGGTTTTTACTGTGTTTAAGGGGCTCTGCTTGGTTCTCCCCAGTGGGTTCTCTTTCAAGTCTTGGAACTGGGTGAAAAGACTAATTGGCTTTACTCTGGACCACAGAGAGGCCAGCCCACATTACACAGGCAGATCACTAGCACTGGGACATGCCTGATTTTGTCCGCAGCTCCAATGCCAGAGCTGCACGCTTCTACCCACTAACTGATCCAACAAATGTACTTCAGAGCTCTCTGCCTCTGCCCTACCCTCCCGGCTCCATTTCAGTCAGACCTCACCACAACACAGAGCCTTCCCTTGGGGACTGCTTCCTCCAAAGTAGGAGAGCATGACGTCACCCTTGGAGAAGAGGAGGAAGCCCCAGGTAAACCATGAGCTGACCCTACCCCCAACCCTCCACCAGATTTCTGTTCCCCTCTCCACCCAGCAGGGGTCCATTCAAAGCTGGATTCTGTGACACAGCTCAGTACTAAGCCCAGAAGTGCTGTCAGGGAACAGACTTTAAAATTAAACTAAAGTGGGGGCACCTGGGTGGCTCAGTCAGTTGAGCGTCCAACTTCGGCTCAGGTCATGATCTCACAGTTCGTGGGTTTGAGCCCCGCATCGGACTCTGTGCTGACAGCTCAGAACCTGGAGCCTGTTTGGGATTCTGTTTCTCCCTCTCTCTGACCCTCCCCTGCTCACGCTCGCTCGCTCTCTCTCTCTCTCTCAGAAATAAATAAAAACACTAAAATTTTTCAAAAAAATTAAACTAAAGTGAAGTTAATTTTATGTTCTGCATTTCTCAACAGTCCTTGAAACATCCAGGCACAGCATGGGGCTAGGCCCTGCTGGTCTCCAGGGTTGGCTAGCAGCTCCATCAAGACCAAATATTAAATGAGAATACACAGGTTTTACCTTTTTAAATACCTCTTAGCATTAGGACAAAGACCCCAGGAAGAAAGAGACTGAGTTTCTTTTGGTCTATGCCTTCCTGACTCAAGGGAAGGCCTGAGGCCAAGAAGCAGATACATGTGGCCACCCACCTATTGAGAGGCCAAGCTAAATTCAGGACAGATGGCTTCCTGGCCACAGGGGCCAATCACCAATGTATCTGGGTTTCATTGCAGTTTGTTTAGGTGTTACTTGCTTAGAACATTGGGCCCATCTCATCTGATCCCCTCCATTTCTGGGACCAGTGCCCTCCACGTCCCCAGTGGCTGCAGACAAGACAAGGGACTCAGAGCAGCACCACAGTGGTTGAAGCAGAAGGACAATGACCCTGGATTGGCAGGACAGAAGAGTAGAGCCCACTTGCATGAGGCCTGTTAGAGCCTATCTGACACCATCATGGCATTTACTTCGGTCTAAATGGTAAACAAGAGAGATAACCCACAAGTCATAGAGAATAAATCAAGCAGATGATTGGGGCCTGGTGGATTTGATGCTGCCAACTCCCAGAAAAAATGGAAATCAGAACCCCATTTATAAAGCATGGCCTGATGTCCTGATTACAAGGGTAGAAAGTTTCCTAGAGAAGCATAGATTATTTAGCAGCAGAGGCATAAAAAAAGTAGATGAGTAAATGCTAAATTAAGAGGAAGAAAAAGAATGGTTTTCTGTGAACTTATAAATGTTCATTTTCCTGGGTCAGAGAACTTTTCAGAGCCAATTAAAACTCTATTAACTACGATCTCAAAATACACAAGGGGCATACAGCACAGTGACTGGCAGAGGCTAAGAGGCATGCTGGGAGCAGGCAGAGAAGAGAAACATGCAACACAAACGCAAACACAGAAACTTCCCCTGTCCAAGGGTAAAAATACAAACAAGACCCTCAAACAGAACACCAACCTGGCAAGTGCGTCCCCAGAACAGCCTGCCTAGGCCCTGGGGACAGGAACTGGGCAGGACACCAGCATGGGTGACATGGAGACAGTGGCAGGTGGGAGCACGGGAGTGGGGGCTGACCCTCAGGATTTAAGTCACCTGCAAACAAGCCAGTGAAGAACCCTGGGTGCAGAGATCAAAGTTTACCTGTCCACCTACTCCCTTCTAAATAGGTGAAAAAGACTCTCTAACCCAGGCTATTTCAGTTCACTGTTGCACTCGCCTCCCTGCCCCCCAGCCCACCTAGCATCGGGCTATTTCCCCAGCATGACTGCAGCCTGTAAATGTCTCTCTTTTTGCTGACTACAGTCAGCCTCATCATAGTGACAAATGCTAAGGGGAAAAAAAAGCTAGTGTTAATCACGAAATAGAATCTCTTTCCTGGATGTGTACGGGGTGAGGAGGGGGGGGGTCTTCTCTAGAGCTTTTCCACCCAGTAACCTGTGGGACTGGCAGTATCAGCATCACCTGGAGCTGGGGAGGAATGCAGACTCTCAGGACCCATCTTAGATCTACTACATGAGCATTGTATCAGGACCCCCTAGCTCTTTGCAAGCACATTCAAGTTCAAGAGATGCTGCTGTAGGGCACAGCCCACACTAACTCTGGAGGTGGGAAATGGCTCATCCAACTCCCCCAGGAACTTGTGTTACTTGCCACCATTCTTCACCTCGAAAATGGATGTACTCACACAGCTGCAAATGGGAAGCTGTGCTCTCCCCCCAGTATGACCTGAGAAACTAAAATCCACACCCACTCGTGGAGAATAACCGTAAGACAGCCATGACTGGAGCACCGGGGTAGCTCCATTGGTTAAGCGTCCGACTTTGGCTCAAGTCATCCCACAAATCTTGAGTTCGAGCCTGGCATCAGGCTCTGTGCTGACAGTTCAGAGCCTGGAGCCTGCTTCGGATTCTGTGTCCCCCTCTCTGCACCTCCCCCACTTGCACTCTGTATATGTCTTTCTCTCTCAAAAATAAACATTAAAAAATTAAAAATAGAAGACAGTCATGGCTGAATATTCAAGAACGAGAGAAGAGCCACCTCGAGAAACTCCATGCCCGCTCCACAGTCACAACAGAGGTCCTGGATCCTCCCAGAGGGAGCAGCCCGCAATCCCAGAGCTCCATGCCCTGTGGAAAAGCCCACTCAGGCCTCTTTCTGAGACAGCTCACCAAGAATCTCATCTTGGCAAGCCAGTTAAATGCTGGAATTAGCACCACTGAGTGTTTAGGAATGGGAACTCCACAGAAAACATCCCTAAGAGATGCCTGCAAAAGAGGTTCAGAAAATGCCAGCCCAGACCCAGATGTTCACAGGTAAGAGAGGTGATTTCCCCACACCCACAGCCTGAGGACCAAGAGTAAGGAGAGGTGAATAGCAGACACCTCAAAGCCCACACAAGATCAGCTACTCTTCCCCAGTCAGGAGTCAGAAAGAAGAGTGGGGCATGGTTTGTGGGTGGGAAGGAGACCATGACTAGCAAGGGCTAGGGACCATTATCTTAAATTCAATCAACTGTGTAAGGACAATGACAATGATTAGAGAAAAGAAGTATTTTTTAAAAATTATCGCCCAGCCTAGCAGCCCACATCTTCCTCAACTCCCAGCCAATGCAAAAGGGAGCCAGGGAACTCCAGGTCTCCGTGTTAGAAGCCACCTCAACCGAGGGACAGGAGTGCCCCTGAACACAGTCAGCAGCACCAAGGACCAACACTTGCAGAAAGGGCAAAGAGCTGTTCTGCACTTTCTTATGCTGACCCCTAGGGTTAGGGAGGTTTAGGACCACCCTGATTATTGATACCACTGACACATTTATTCCTCAAAGCCTTCCCTCTGAGATCTTACACACATTAAGAATACATGGTGTCTCATAAAACGATGCTCAGCATCCCTTCCTCATCAGGGAAATACAAATCAAAACCACATGGAGATACCACCTCACGCCAGTCAGAGTGGCGAAAATGAGCCAATCAGAGAACTCTAGATGCTGGCGAGGATGGGGAGAAACGGGCACCCTCCTACACTGTTGGTGGGAATGTAAACTGGTGCAGCCCCTCTGGAAAACAGTGTGGAGGTTCCTCAGGAAACTAACAATAGAACTCCCCTATGACCCAGCAATAGCACTGCTAAGAATGTACCCGAGGGATACAGAAATGCTGAGGCATAGGAGCACATATACCCCAATGTTCATAGCAGCACTCTCCACAATAGCTAAAATATCGAAAGAGCCTAAGTATCCATCAATGGACGAATGGATCAAGAAGATGTGGTTTGGGGCGCCTGGGTGGCTTAGTCGGTTAAGCGTCCGACTTTCGCTTGGGTCATGATCTCGCGGTTCGTGGGTTCAAGCCCGCGTCGGGCTCTGTGCTGACTGCCAGCTCAGAGCCTGGAGCCTGTTTCAGCCTGTGACTCCCTCTCTCTCTGACCCTCCCCTGCTCACGCTGTCTCTCTCTCTCTCTCCTAGAAATAAACAAAAACAAACAAACAAAAAAAAAGATGTGGTTTATCTATACCATGGAATACTACATGGCAATGAGAAACAATGAAATCTGGCCATGTGTAGCAACATGGATGGACCTTGAGGGTGTTATGCTGAGCGAAATAAGCCAGGCAGAGAAGGACAAATATCATATGTTTGCACGTATAGGAGGGTTAGGAGGAACTTAACAGAGGACCAAAGGGGAGAAGAAGGGTGGAAATGGTGGGGGAAAGGGAGAGAGGCAAACCATGAGAGACTCTTGAATGCTGACAAAAACTGAGGACTGATGGATGTGGGGGGAGGAGGGATGGGCATGGAGGAGGACACTTGTGGGATGAGCACTGGGTGTTATGTGGAAACTAATTTGACAATAAACTATTAGAAAAAAAAAAATACATGGTGTCTGACCTCAAAGTCTTTCTCTGGTCTGTAAGCGTCAAGGCATATGAAGCTACCCATCTTAAAGAGACCAATATTTATAGTTATTTAGTGCAGGACTAGAAAGTACAAGTCAGAACAATTTAGAGAAAGGACAGTAGAACATATGAAGGATGTGTAGGGCTATGTAATGGCCACTACCCAATCTCAGAGCCCAGCCAGTGGTGGGAACACAGCATGCAGGGCCCAAAAAGGCAGGAAGAACACTCCCACAAATGACTGTCCCTAAGAATGAAACACTTCCCTAGGCTGCCACCTCTCACTTTTCTAGTCTCCCCAGATATAAAATTCTACCAATACTGATGTTAGTACTGTATTTATTTATCTCAGCCAGAGTGTGGGGGAGAAGGGAAAGTTTTAATTCTTTAAGGATTTCACTAAGTTTTATCTCTCGGAATTGTTTCCTCTGAATTCAGAATTTCATTAGTATTCTAGGCCACATTCTGCCACTCAGCTCTTATTAAAGAAGCACTCCACCCTGCTACATTTCTTTTCATCTACATTTGTAAAACGATAAACTCCTTGAAGCTATTTCAACTACAGCCTCTGTACATAAAACAATTTAACAAAATTTACATCTGCCATTGTTGCCTTAAAAATGTGCGAACACACATACACATTGGTCATTTAATCCTTATTTACCCTTAGGACACTCGAGTAATTGTTCTAATAACTTTAAAGGAAGTCAAATCGTATTAATTCTTTCCCAGTACTTAAAAATCTGAAGTCAATGAATGTTTTGTTAAGTATTACTAATCAGGAAGGAAACATCAGAAACATTTTACCATTTAGTCCTGAAAATGTTTTTTGATTTATTTACTCAGGCCCACAAAAGTCTATTAGTTATGATTCTTCTAGGAAGAAGACGGTCTGAAGAAACTCCCAAAGGAGTTTAGTATCATTTAGACCATCAGTTATGGGTATATTAGCAGCTACAACTCCAAAAAGAAACTGCCCAGAATCTCTAACACATCAAGACAACCTTGGATGTTGATGTGATCTCGACCTGGCCTGGCTTACAAGCTGCTTACAGGTTTGTTGGGCAGACCACTCTGGTCCCCACTTGCACACATTTCAATGATTGGCTGTCTCATCTGAATTTTAAAAGCATGAGGTGACCTCATGACTAGTAACAAATGTTGAATACTGTTTAACTCAAAACACAAGGAGTCTCTAGTTGGCTCTGAAAACAATTAGACACTGTACGGAAGAGAAACCTAAGTAAGCTAGGCTTTATCCACACGCTAAGAATGAGACATCACATTGGGGCGCCTGGGTGGCTTAGTCAGTTAAGTGTCCGACTTTCGCCTAGGTCATGATCTCGCGGTTCAGGAGTTTGAGCCCCGCGTCGGGCTCTGTGCTGACTGCCAGCTCAGAGCCTGGAGCCTGTTTCAGTCTGTGACTCCCTCTCTCTCTGACCCTCCCCTCCTCACGCTGTGTCTCTCTCTCTCCTAGAAATAAATAAAAACATTTAAAAAAAAAAAAATGAGACATCACATGTGACCAAGAGGGCTCAAAGTTAGTTCTAGAGAAAAGGCAAGAATGCGTGCAGGGCTTTACAGGAGGAGGAAGATTCAGACATGTGGAAAGGACAGCACTGCAGACGAGAGCATGCTGTATGAAGAGACCAAGCATAGAGTGTGCTCAAGATCACCAAACAAGTGAGTTACATATAAACGTTCCATTGTATCTGAATATTTCCTGTCCTGTGTCCCAGGCCCATGAGCACGGACATCATCTCATTACATCATTGATGAAAGCAGACCAGTGAGCAGAAGTTACTACAGTTTGAGAAATCTACAGCCACAAGAACTGGATCAATAAAGCAGCAGTTCCTGCATTTGGGAGTTTGCAGAGGGATTGCTTCCTGTTTCAGAAGCAGCCACATGCCCTGACTTGGGGGACAGAAACACCTCCTGGCCACTGTCCTGATGGGAGGAGAAAATCAACGTCTTGATCTAACAAAAAGCCTTCCTCCCACACCGTAAGCAGGGTCTGTGCTTTCTTGATGGTGCACAACTATTAGGGTGTTAAAAGCGGAGATAAAGATGCCCTAGGCTGATATTAACTTACCTTCACTTTACCTCCAGCTAAATTCCACCTTAATTGGCTTGACTTGTTAAATTGAAATAAGTGATTTATAACAGTGTGCCAAGGAGCCCCAATAGGAAGAAGACTAAATAAGCTTATCTGTGTTTGCCTGTTTGCTTTATTATTAAATACTCAACAATGTATTTGTAGGGCTGAAGTGATCCTTTTCCTTCTGTGTCCACAGGAGTGCAATGACTAAGCCACGCCCACATGGGGAATGCAGGGCTGGCCAGCCAGTCAGCCTCCAGGCTCTTTCCAAAGAGCTTTAAGTCCTGTCCTTCATGCACGGTGATGGAAGAGATAGTGCTGTTCTTCAGATCATCTGTGTACCCCAAAAGGAAGCCACACAAACTTTAGCAGCAAACATGAGCATTCAGCTACTTTTGAAGCTCCCCAAAGATTAAGGTTTGTATGTTTGGGACAGCATTACAATTAAGTAATAATGAGAAAGAAATCCTATCTTTTGATCAAATAATGCATTAATCCTACTCTCCATACACCGTGTGTCATTATTCACTCTGGTAATGTTGACTTTTGGAGGTAATTCTTCTTGCTTATTCCCTAAGACAGGAAAGAAGCACAGAGAAAAGAGGAAGGGCATGCATCAAGCAGGACAATAAAAGCTCAAAGGCCCTGAGAAGCTCGTGCATAAATTTTATATTTACATCAGAAAAGAAAATCTCAGGTACTTTGTTTTTAACTTTTTTAATGTTTGTTTATTTTTGAGAAGAGAGAATGCACACGTGACAGGGCACGAAAACAAGCAAGTGGGGGAGGAGCGGAGAGTGGAGACACAGAATCTGAAGCGGGCTCCAGGCTCTGAGCTGGCAGCTCAGAGCCCAAGTGGGGGCTCAAACCTGTGAACCATGAGATCATGACCTGAGCCAAAGTTAGACACTTAACTGACTGTGCCGGCCAGACACTCCCAAGAAAATCTCAGGTACTTTTAATCAAAGGGTGTGGTTCTTTCTTACGGTTAGGCACACAGAAAGCATTTCCTGCAGAAAACCTGCTCTCCCCCCAGAGCCCCAAATTCATCAGGCCTACTACCTGAGCAGGGTTGGTTGCAGTTGATGAATCCTCTTCAGTACTTAAGACCAAGTTCACTAAGCAATTAGCAGTGTACCGAGACTCTCCAGGGAAGCGCTGGAGAATAAGTTTTTCAAGCACTTTAGAAGCATTTATATATACCTAACATGCCATTAATCATTCTTATCTGTTCATTAAGACAGTCTCCCTTAGGACCCCCTACTTGCCCGTTCTTTCCCAGCTTGGTTCTTTTTATCTGCATACGTGAAAAGGAGTCTCTCTCTTTTAACACACATTTTATAATTAAAAGACTTCATTAATTCACATGGGTGTGCTTCACCACTGAGTCTGCATTTTCAGAGTTTTATTAAATATACAAAAAGCCTATTCTCTTGAGGGTCTTTGTGGAGGACAAACCATACAACAAAAGCTTGGTTGTGGAGTACATTCTCAGCATTGGAGAGATTTTAGGCTATTACTTACAGTGTGGTAGAAACCTCTGGTCTATATCAACACATGTTGTTTTCTTCTGTCCCCTACCAGAAAGGGGGAACAATTTTAACCCACACTGCAGTTTAACTGGTATAAACTCAAAATATCTGATTTCTTCTCTACCTTAGCACTGAAAAGCATCAAGTTTCGAATGTCATATCATCTGTTACATGACGATACCTCTGCCTGTGAGTTCCCCACACCCATGTTCAGGCCTTGGCTGGTTCCTGGGTCCATCCACCCCAGCACAGCTGGCAGGGAAACCCCAAGCAGCGCCAGATGCAGCCAGAGGGGTCCTGGTTTCATTTCGTGGAGTCTGTTGAGAAAAGGACAGATGCTCAGAATTAAGTACTACAAAATACAATCAAGTCACAGGGTAGGTAGTTAGAACTTGTACTCCAGAATCAGATTGACCTAATTTTAAACCCTATCACAAACCCTTCTGTTCTACTACAGAGAGATAGGAGTACTTATGAGGCTCAGTTTATTCATCTATAAAAGGGGCTCAATGATATGCATTCTTCATAAAGTTGCTCTGAGGGTCAAAGAAGTCAGTGTCAGACACATAGTGATAACACTATAAATGCTAATTGTTATGTAGAAACCAATCCACCATGCCAGCTACCATTCCATCCCCAAGAACTAGGGTGAAGACACTGTGTCACCTCTGTTCAGTTACCACATATCCAGGCTTCAGTCTTTTCAGGAAACCTTGGGGCTTGGGCACACAATTAGTGCTCAATAAATGCTGAGGAGGAAGGATGTTAAATGTACTGTACCCTGTTTGTGGCTGATGTCTCAGCTTACAAGATAATGTAAGCTTCAAAATGGCATTATAAGGCTCAGTATTTTCATTTCAAGACTGTTCTCCTTGGAGAGAAGTCCAAGCACCCAATGGATAATGGAATTTCAGTAACTAAGTTTCCTGAGGCTCATGTGATAAAATGTTTAAAATCCTAGAGGACAAGAAATGGGCAATTCAAAGTAATCCAAGAATTACATGGATTAAAAAAACCAAGGATCAACTACAAAAGATTTTCAACTACCACCCATGTGCCAGCCATGGTGCTAATGGAACAAGGACACAGGCTAGTGGGACTTGTCCAATTAGCTTTTTTTTTTTTTTTTTTTTTAAGGTTTCCACTGTAAGCATTCCAACCTTTATTTCAGTATCTCTAAGAAACACAGCCAGGTAGATAGAACTCATCACGCAGTATTTACAACTTGTACTCAAGAAAACTGGAGGGGTTATTGATTTCTGTGAGCACTACACAATTTAGTGCTTAATTGCATGTGGTGCACACAGCATCCTGATTATGGCTGGGAGATGAAGGCACAGAGCTCCTTGGAGGCCATTTCTCCATGTGACCTGGCTTCTAGCTGGTCCAGAGCAGGTAACCCAATCAGAAATGATGAGTGGCTTGAGGGAAATTAGAGGCTGATGGAGGAGTCCACCCCTGATTGTTCCCATAGCAACAACTTTCAAGGACGCCTACTTGAAACAGGAAGGGTTGGAGGTATCCCACCATCACTAATGCTGATGAAAGGACCACCCAACAAATTCACTTCCAAGTTTCTTTTGGCTGCCTTTCCAGATATGCTTTATGTCCCTCGCCAGAGACAGAAATGTCCACAGGAAGGAGAAATCCAACTGAAACTTACAGCATCCGACAATGGCCTAAGAAAAGGCAAGGTTCTAAGTTAGGAGTGTCCTTAAAGAGAATGGGTCTCTTGTCTTACAAACAGTCCACAGGCTCCCACTCCTCTATATGTTTCTTCTTCTTTGACATCTGTTGGCAAAGCTGGAGCTACTGGGCAAAGAGTCTGCATGGCCAGTAAATACAGTGTGAAGGTCACAGTCTTGTCACCATCAGCACCTGCTCCTCACTCGGAAGAAGACAGGGCCGTGTGGAAGGGCGCCGCTTCCTCTACTACCTGAGGGAGGACTGGAGCGCCCCTAGCCGCCCTGCAACCCCATGGGCCTGACCTGGGGCTCTAGCTCCAGTGTGAGTTCTTTCCAGGGACTGGGGAGCTGGGGAGAAATCACCTTAAAATGGTTGTGCTAAATGCAACCAGTTTTTCTGAAAATAAATAGGGTAACTCCCTACTCTCCATAAATTATTCTCTTTGGAACACAGAGCCTCATTCCAAGAACGGCAAAAAGTCAACAGTAACTCAAACTAGAAAGACATTACTTCCTACTTTATTTTCGGTAATTCTTCCCTATTTCTCCACTATCAAATAGTGCTCATGAGGTAAGTACACATACAAAAGGTCTTTTTTTCTCCCTTTTCATGCTTTTGAGCCTGAATAAACTAAAAAGAGCAAAATAATCAAAACTCATTCTACTTAACATACAATGTCAATATCTGGAATTATGAAATATTCAAGCCATGAAATCTAGTATTTAATTTTCAATTTGCCTAGTAATCCAAGACCAATTATACTTGATGTTCTATTATTAATGGAACAGCATCAAAATAAAATCCATTCATTTCAGTTGTTATTTTGGCAAGTTCCAAAACTGTTTCACAGGGTGCACCCAGACCTTGGGCATTAAACCAGCTGCTTAAATTGTGTTTCAGGACACGTGGGCTCCAGCCATGCAGCACGTGGGTGGTCTCTGGTTTTATGGGGTTTGTGTTCTGGGTCCCCTAAAATTTTATTTATAGACAAGCAAATCCAAGAGGCAGGCCAACTACTGAAATATTCCTAGCTGGCTTCTCTGGAACATCTTGCTCAGCTCGGCCACCACCAGACTGGACTTCATTTGCATGGTGGATGCATATTCAATGTCATTTTACACTCACTGTGATTGACAATTCATTTTATCTACAGTGGCAACAGCCTAAAAATTTACAACTCAAGTTTTATGATGGTTCGGTTCATAAAAAAAAAAAAAAAAAGAATATTGGGTCTTAATCAATTTTGATGGTCTATCTAATAACCAAATAGAGGCTATCTATTTGGTTAGCACTTTACATAGCCATTATTATGTGGCAGGCACTGTCCTAAATGCTTTACAAGTATTAACTCCTAATCCTCACCGGTACTCCACGAGGAGGGCAATAATTAATTCCCAGTCAGGTGACACAGCAGACAGGTCTCTGAGAGGCCAAGTACCCTGCCAGAGCCATGAGGCAAATAAATATCAGAGCCAGGACTCCAAGCCCAGCAGGTGAACTCTGGGTGTGTGCTCTTACCATCCACCCTCTGCTGCCTCTCCATACTTAGCAATCCTTTGTGTCAATAAACAGCTGCTTTACTAAGATGGGGAAAGCCTGGAAAGAACATGATAGGAAACCCGGAGTCTCTCCTCTGACAGCTGCCAAGAGCTGTACCCTTCAGTAGGAACAGAGCACAAGGAAAGAACCAAGCTGCTCCTCTCTGCACCCCTCCCCAGAATGGGGCCACTTGGCACACTGTCCTTAGCGTTTGTAGCTGCTGTCTGTATTGGCCAAGAAGAAATATAGTTGTACAAAGAAACCATGAGGAGATGCACAGAATGCCACACAGCAAGGATGCCTCTCTGCTAACGGGCAATTTCAGCATGGTCAAGACGGGCACTTGGAGGGAAGTAGAGCTGTTGACTCATCACTCCTCACCTTCAAATAGCCCTACTGGCCTTCAGACAGAAGAAAATACAAGAAGCTCCTCATTACGGAAGTAAGAAGCTACCACCCATAATATTACAGACCTTCTTTTTCAACCTAGAGTTCCTTTTGAGATCAATTTAGGTTTATAAGCTTCTAGTCCTAGGAATGGCCATAAATCTATCTGAGATTGTTTTCATAAAAGAGCTGGGACTGCCTTTTCTTTCAAACAACTCATAAAGCACAATCACTTGATATTTAAGACCTGCTTCCTCCGAGGTTTTCCACCCAAGCCTCGCCTTCTGCAAACTCAAGGCAACCAGCTGCTAACGTGGCTTCTGCTTAACACGTAGGACACCACAGTCCTGAAAGGTCAGAGAAGTGACCCAATATGTAAGCCAAGTCAGGAGCCAAACCTAGATTGAAATCCAGGCATCCTGAGCCCCAGACAAAGGCTTTGTTTCCTACATGATCACAATCATATATGGAATATGTGTGCATTCTGTTTAGAAAAGACTAACTGTGCTTCTCTTAGTGTTGGATGGGCTCTACCAGGTCATCTCTCTGCTGCTCTGGTGTAAAGCACAGGATTTTCTGGTTTTAAAATATAAACAGATACCTGTGCTATTACTTGTATTTAAAATTAAATACAGGTGCTACAAATCTTGTATGATGTCACATACCAAAAACAGACTTGCTTTTTCAAGAAAATTGAAAAAAAGTGACCTAAGAATATAAACGGCGAGGGGAAAACAGGTATGAATATGCTGATTCCAAATGTGCCCCACCACAGAAGACACACCAGTATCCAAGCTGTCTTTATGCAACAGGGTCTGAGGCCAGAGAGAAGCAACAACACTAAACTCATAGTGGTTCTAACACAAACTTCTCTCCTCTGGGAGCCCGCCTTGTTTGGGAAGAGTAAGGATTCAGACCCGCAGAGCTTTTGCATAGATTGTGCATTAGTACTCTCTTTCAGCAACTTTCCCAGAATAAAGCAACATCACCAAATTAGACATTATGGATTAGCCATCTGGAAATGGCTTCTTTTTGTAACCAACAAGACCAGAAATTATAAAGATGATTTGGCAGAACCAAGCAATACCACCCGAGCCTTGAAAACAACAGTAAGGTTTGCAGCCCTGAGGCACCTGAATTTCCAATGCTTCTAACTAACCATGTGTATGCTCTAGCCAGTTACTTTAGGGAATTTAGACCAACCCCTGTAGCTCTGCCCAAAGTTAGTAAGAAAAAAAAAAAAAAAAAAAGCTGCACTGACTCTGTCCTAAAAACCTGCAACATACATACTCGTTTCTTCTCAAAGGTTTAGGACCCTAGGTTTGATACAGGAGTATTTTAAGAAAAAAGCAACGGGCTCAAACTTCCTAAAATAATCCCTCAAACAGCAACCCAGGGAAATTAGGCATGGAAATAGATCAGGCTAACCCTGCAGCAAGCCATAATGAAGTTACACTGCATTTCCCATTAATTATCTGCTCTTTATCTTTAGTAAATTGTTCCAACATTTGATAAATTGAATGCCTAAATTACTCTGTGTGCCAGTGTAGAAGTCTTGGCACCTCTATTTACCATGAAGTTTAACCCACATAACGAGGAGTTCCAGGAACCCTCAAGTCTCAACATTTAAATTAGACCATGTTCGTGCAACTTAGTTCTGTTTTACTTGGAGTTCCATGCCTTGTGTGACGCATTAAGAAAATTTAAGAAAAGATGTGCTCTTGAAATAACTTCTGAATTTTGTGAAGTTATTAAGCACAGAATTGACCACACATCAAGACAGGAAGGCTGAGTTGGTAGGGAAATACCAAGACAGGTAAAGTAGGAATTAAAGTAGATTTTATGAAATCCTGACTCTTCAATGCCAGTTTCTGGAATACAGTATTAAGTTAAACAAAAGATCACAACATGAAGATCACCAAAAAAAAAAAAAAAAAATCCGCAATTTTGAGAATAACCAGAGCAATCATGAGCAATGTCAGGGTAGAAAAATCCGACCTACCCCTCCCTCACCTACCTCCAGGACACAGCAGAAGGAAAAAAAAGTTCTCCCAAAGCCCAGGAGAACAGGCTGGAATAAAAATAGCTTTCTTAAGATTAACCAAAAAAAGAAAAAAAATTTGACGATCAAAAATTTCTAGGACAGAAAAAGGCACTGGAAAAACACACTGCAGTAACTATAAAGTAGGCTATCATCGTGAATGACCTTTGGCTCAGTCTCAAGTCTTGGGGGAAGGGTGTCAGTTTTCTAGAATGGGAAGAAAGCTAACATTCAGCTAAGCGTCTAAACAGATACGGTGTAGTAATCCTGCAGTAGTACCTTCTCACAAAACCAAGAAGGAAATCGGAGATGAGCTGCAGCCTTAGGGTCACTGGAGCTGAGGCGTCCTAGAAGACCCATCATTCATTCCCCAGACCATTTACTCACCAGGTGAACCCTTCATCTGACCAGTACCCAGTCCTGAGCCTGTCCTGGGAGCCAGAAGAGGCAAGCACAGAAACCCGCCCACGCCAGGATTGACAGGACACTGTTAAAAGTCTTGTCTGACTTTCCTCGAAGCCTGGTGGTGGAAAAATAACTTGGGACTTGAGTTTCGAGAAACGTCTGAATTTCTTCCTGATGCCTCAGAGATAATAGGCCCACTCCCGGCACACAGGTGGTTAAGAGTTACCGTGCCACCTCCTAATGAAAATCTGTTTATGTCTGGTCCAGAGAACGTGGACGAATGTTTGTATCCCGGGGCCCCATCGAGCACAATTCCCGGTGCACAGGCTTGCAACGAATTTAGGAAGGGAACCGACCAAAAGCGGCTGGCGCTGTTTTTCACTCGCGTGAAACCTCGTTGGAAGCGACACCTAGAGGAGAGCGGAGGAGAGCCGCGGGAGCGCGATTCATCATCGTCCGCGACAGTTATGTGGCGCGGGGTCGGTGGGACGGCGCAGGGGCACTGACTAGCGGGCCGAGGTACAGACCCAGCAAGGTCCGACTCCGCGGGGCCCCGGGAAGTTCAGCAGACGGGCGCGCTGCACCGGCAGCTCGCCGCGTCCCGGGCGCTGGGAGAATTCCTGCTGCCTCCAGCGGGGTTCTGCCCTTGCCAGAGTGGCGGGCGCCGAAGTCCTCAGGTGGCAGGCCGTGGGCGAGAGAGCCGGAGGCGCCGCTGGGTCAGCTCAGGGGGCCCGGAAGGCTCGCGCTCCGCTCGGCCGCCAACTCAGGGCGACAAGCCCCCAAAGCGCAGCGCTCTGGGTGGGTCGCCTAGGTGTCCCCCAAACTTGAAACAGGACTCCTTTGCTGGCGCAGAGAAGGGCGGAGATCATCCACTGCACAAGCTTTCTCAGGCTCAAGCTTCCTGCCCGAACGTCCCCCAAACAAACTGCTCCCTAGTGACTCCCCAGCAGGGAACGGGCGGCCGGCGGGCGCTCTGTCTGAACAGCGACCAGCAGGGCAGAACCGAAGCCGCGGGCTTCGCGGAGCGGGGTTGTGCCCCGCTCCCTCTTCCTCAGTCTCCGCGGAGCCCCAACGTGCAGACGCGGCGGACCTCGGGGGAGCGACCGCCAGGCGGGGCGCAGCGGGCCCCCCGCCCCAGCTGCAGCGCGGACGCGCAAGTTTCCCCGCAAAGCTGGAGGGAGGAGGGAGCGAGGACGCCCGCTCCGCACCCCAGCCTGGGCCAAGGGCACAGATCCGAGCCGAGGGGCTGCCGTTCGCCCAGCTCGCCGAGGCCGCTCGGGGGCCGGAGCCGAGAGCGGCGCCTGCGGGGTCTCGGAGCCCGCTGGGGCTGCGGACTCGGCGCAAGCTGCTCTGCTCCGCGCGCCGGCCGGGTCACTCCGGTGTTTACTGCAGAACCGGGCCATCAGCCTCCGCGCTCGAGCCTTTCTTTCCCCCCAGAGTCCTGGCCGGGGCCGGGGTAACCCTACGGAGCCCGAGTCCCGTGGTCCCGTACCCGCCGCCAGCCAGGCGGGCAAACTTGGCGTTCCGGCGCGGGTGGTGAGGACAAGAGAGCGCCCGCGCCGGGCCCTGCAGGGAGACGCGAGGCCGCGGGCGCCGGGACCCCAGAGGGGCGCAGAGGGACCGATTGGTGGCGGTGGCGGCTTGGCCCCCCTCCCCGCGCCCGCGTACCTGAGGTGGCCGGAGCCGAGGGAAGACCAGGTGTCCGAACGCGGGCGGGCGCTATCGGTGGCGGCGACCCGGCCCCGCGTCCTTCGGTCGGTGTCTCTGGCTGTCGGTGGGTCCCGGGCGCGCTGGAAGGTGTCTCGGCTCCAGCTCCGTCAGCCGCCGCTGCCGTACCACCGCCGCCGCGGCTGCCCTATTTCTGCCGCCGGGACCGGAGCCCGTGACGTCACCCTCCGGGCCCCGCCTGCCCAATCGCCGCCACCTGTGCGCGCGGCTCGCCCGCCCGCTGCTCAGACCCGCGCGGGGCCAGCGGCAGGTGCGCGGAGCAGCAGGGCGCGCACGCGGGGCGCGAGGACTCCCAGCGCTCCAGGGCGATCTCTGCACCCGCGGGGGAGGGGGTGCGCTCCGCCCCTAGCTCTCGTGAAGCTGGCAGGCGACAACCCTCCCACTCCCCCCCCCCCCCCGCTTCCTCTCCGGCTCCTTCCCGGGCCGAGTTCCCCAGCCTGTGCTCTGAAGATGCACAACTGGTCTTAATCAGCCGCCATAGCTGTGGAACCCAGGAAGGCCGCTACACCTTACCCACTTACGGGTCCCAGAGGCAAAGTCAAGTGACACAACCCTTCCCCGCCCCCCACCCCGGCCTGAGAAAGAACAAAGTTTTTGTCTCTTCTGAACCTGCCCTCCCCCAGCAGGATAATCTTACAAAATCCTGGGCATACAGGGACAGTCTCAGGTGATGTTGGTTTAGGCCGTCCAAGCTGCCACGAGAGGGGGAGGGGGCCCCCATTCTCCTTAGAATGAGACGTTTTTGCAGCCCTGACCTCATCCCCAAGCCTGGGGCTCCTAAACCTTTCTGAATCCCTATTCAACTTCCAGAACTTTTGGAGATCCCAACCCAGTTGTCATTTGCTTTCATTAAGTGGCCTAGAGATCAGTCTTGGTGCCTAAATAAACTGTAAACACCTTTGTAACAACTAGCACCCCCACACACACACCAATGGTCTATCTGTAGCCCAAGTCTGGCATCCGATTTGGGAGTGAGACCCTAGCCAGGCCAGGCTGGTGGCAACTGATGGGCAGGAGCCTTTCTGAGGGACTGGACTGCCTCCTGCTCTGGCTGGATGGGCACCAGATGACTTGGTGGTGTAGTGGAATAGTGTTGTCTGTGCCCCTGTGATCTCTTCTGGCCGGGAGGAGGGAACAGAGGGCATTTTCTGAGGATAAGTTTAGTTAAATATCAAGAGAAGAAGAAGAAAACACTGACATGGAGGGAAAGGTATTACATTGCTCTTTCCTTCAACAGATACTGGGCCCCTCCTATGTACCCAGCACTGTGCTAGGTGCTGGGGAGACATCGGTGGATGAGCCAGCATGGTCTCTGCCCTCACACACACTTTGATCTGGGATCTGGCTCTCCCTCCTACCTGCCCAAGCTGTAACCCAGGTCAGTAATATCTCTGCTCTAGGTGTCAGTTTCCCTATTTGCAAAATGAGGAGTGCTTGAGACCTGGGTGACTTCCAGGTCTCAGTTGCTGTGACTTTCCACGTGGAAACTGTCATTTGGGCTCAAAAGGACAGAAGGCATGCCTTCCTCAGTGCCCTAGGGCCTTGGCAGGAATGATGCTCTCTCAGATTTGACCATGAATCTTTGCCAAGGGCACCCATGACTGAACCCCAAAGCTGGCTTGAGGCCAGATTCTCTGTAGCTGGACTGGGGAAAGGATGGCACTTTCCATCCTGGGAGAAAGAGAAGGACTGGAAGCAAAGGAATGTGGAAACATGCTATGCCTCCCTCTGAAATTTAATCCTAAGTCCGTGGACAAGATGGAGCCCCACAGCACAGAAACTGGGTTTAGCTCCCCTCCCACACTTTGAGGTGTTTGAAAAACCAGATTTCTCAGCTCTCAGCACAAAGTCCCTGAGTCAGCCTAGTGGCCCTATTATATAACCAAGCCAGACCTTGGGGTGTATCTATTTAATAACTCTGGGTCATTTGTAAGACAAGGTCAGTAGATTGACCAAGATCCAGAATAGCTCTGTTTAGTGCAGTGAACGAGGACTGGACTCCCATAGACTTGCCTTGCTTCCCAAATAAGAGGGGGAATGCAGCCTCTACAAACCAGATGTACAGAATACCCCTTGGAGATAATGCTAACATCTGAAGTGAGCTATCATGGCTACTGTGCATAAAATAAGCATGGAATTAAAGTCACCTTGGAATAAAAAAGGTGAAGTGTGAATGACGAAATAAAACAAGCCTTCAGGGAAGAGGCATCAGATGCCAGTAGACCTTGACACCTCTCTGCATTGCTCTGTGCTTTGACCTCTCAGGGCAATTCTTGGTTTAATAATACTCCCCTGACATGGAAGGGAGGTTAGCTTCCACATGAAGAATTTAGAATTGGCCTGAAACCCTATTTCAGAACTTGGAAGCATACTAATGATTCCCAGTAGCCAAGTGCGATGGTTGGCCGGAAAAAAAAAAAAAAAAAAAAAGCAAAACAACAACAACAAAAAGGTTACATTTTGAATTCATATAATTAAGTTTGGAAAAGAAAAGTTGAAAGGGAACTGCCCCAGCCCCCAGCCTAGGTGATTGGTGAGTGATTTCACAAGGCAGACTCAGATACACGCAAGAGAAAGTTATCGATGTATTTTTCCAAGATCAATTAGTTTAGCAATCTCATATAGATATATACTTTACCTGTAATATCTACACATAGACACTTTACCAGTTTTAGAATGTTTTTTCTATCTCTACTCTTACCAAAAACACAACAGCCAAACAATGGGCCTCCTAGAGGTGACCATGGCTTGCAGCTGCACATCAGACCACTCAGAGAGGACACATAGCGTGGCATCAGGAAGAAGCAGGGTACCTCCTCCAGACTACCACAATGTTTCCCTGTCACTAGCTATTGGTCAGGTCCCCCTGGGCTGGTCAGACAGTGACCAGAAATACTGTTAGAAGGAGGTCATGTGAGAAGGTGTGAAAAGGCAGAAATGGTCTTCCTGTTCTTGCATAATTTAACACTATGCTGCCTGTCCAAAAAATGTCTTTGTAAATCTTCAAACCAAATCATGCAGTCTACTGAAGAAGAAGTCTAGATCTTTGGAGAGCCCCAGACAGAAAGGCACAAGGGCTGGGTCCGTCTCCTGCCTCTGCCACACTCTGACTGATGATCCTCGCCAGCCCCCATTTCTTCATGTCTCAAGTGGGAGCTTCAGGTGGACGGGGTGGGAGGCAGTCATCCTCAGTAAACTTCTGAGGCCATCTTCAATTCCGCAAGTCAATGCCCTTATTTTGCTAGCATATATGGAAGTTAGGGCCACTCTGATCTAAAAAGAGCTATGATGGTAAGGATTTCTTAAACATTTCTTAAATGATGGTCTATTTAGTCATCTAGAAATAAAGGGAATGGAGGCAATAAATTAAAAACTCTAGACCTAAAATCACACTGAGAAATAATCATTAACTTTAGGGGCACCTGGGTGGCTCAGTCAGTTAAACATCTGACTTTATCTTAGGTCATGATCTTGCATCAGATCTGCGCTGACAGCTCAGAACCTGGAGCCTGCTTCAGATTCTATGTCTCCCTAAAGATAGTTGCAAATGACATATCAGATAAAGGGTTAGTATCCAAAATCTATAAGGAACTCACCAAACTCCACACCTGAAAAACAATCCAGTGAAGAAATGGGCAGAAGATATGAAGACACTTCTCCAAAAAGGACATCCAGATGGCCAACAGACATATGAAACAATGCTCAGCATCCCTCCTCATCAGAGAAATACAAATCAAAACCACACTGAGATACCACCTCACATCAGTCAGACTGGCTAAAATGAGCAAATCAGAGGACTCTAAATGCTGGCGAGGATGTGGAGAAACGGGTACCCTCCTACACTGTTGGTGGAAATGTAAACTGGTGCAGCCCCTCTGGAAAACAGTGTGGAGTTTCCTCAAAAATTTAACAATAGAACTCCCCTATGACCCAGCAATAGCACGGCTAGGAATTTACCCAAGGGATACAGGAGAGCTGATGCATAGGGGTACATGTACCCCAAGGTTCATAGCAGCACTCACAACAATAGCCAAAACAAGGAAAGAGCGTAAGTGTCCATCAATGGACGAATGGATCAAGAAGATGTGGTTCATCTATACGATGGAATACTACATGGCAATGAGAAAGAATGAAGTCTGGCCATGTGTAGTAACGTGGATGGACCTTGAGGGTGTTATGCTGAGTGAAATAAGTCAGGCAGAGGACAGCTACCATATGTTTACACATATAGGAGGATTAGGAGGAACTTAACGGAGGAGAAGTTAATGGGGGAGAAGAAGGGGAGAAATGGAGGAGAGAGGGAGGGAGGCAAACCATGAGAGACTCTTGAATGCTGAGAACAAACTGAGGGCTGATGGGTATGGGGGGAGGGAGAAGGGGGTGATGGGCATGGAGGAGGGCACTTGTGGGGATGAGCACTGGGTGTTATATGGAAACCAACTTGACAATGAACTATTTAAAAAAAAAACTAATTAAGTATAATTTAAAAAAAAAGATTCTATGTCTTCCTCTCTCTCTGCTCCTCCCCCAATCACCCTTTCTCTCTCTCTGTCTCTGAAAAATCTTTAAAAAGAAAAAGAAATAACTGTTAACTTTGGTTTAGGGAGAAAAGTAGTCTGCATGGAGATAAGTAAGGTGTTCCTTCAAGAGGTTAAGTGTGATTTGGGAAATTTTTCAAGGCAATGAAGAAATGGCGATGAGTGGGAATTTTAATGAAGAAGCTGGGATGAATGAAAAACTAAAGTGGAGGGGCTGGAAAATAAACCCCTTCACTGTGGTATTAGTCCCAAGACAAATGTCCTGTCCCTACTCCCAAGGCCTAGGCTGATGGTACACGGGGCCTGAGAAAGGTCCCAAAATAGGAGGAAATTAAGCTCAGCCCCTCATGGAACTCCATGTGCACAGAGAGAATTGGGGTTGAAGAGGCCAGGCCTCCAAGCTTCTAATTACCACATCCTACTGGGGACAGGGGGGAGAGATGAAGTGGGAAGATAGGAGAAGAGCAAAGAGAGGGGCCAACTTCCTTTACTCAACCTTACTTACTCAGACTCACAAATAATTGCCATGACCTTGTCTTCCAACTCCTCAAAGACTGGTAGACAACATGCTCATCTACCAAAAAAAAAAAAAAAAAATCCTTCAAGAAGATGAGTGCCTACCTTACGGACACTCCATTCCTGTGATTCAAATACATATGCAATACTGTGTTGGGTTATCCTAATTTTGGTGAAGAGTGCTAAGCCAGATGAGGATCTGTAAGATGGTTTTGGACTTAGTTTACATACCACCCCAAATCTGAGTAGTCACACTGGCCTCTGGGCTCCCGCTCCCTCTCCTACTTCTTAGTCCCTAACCCCACCCCCACTTGCCCTGCTTCCTGGCCATAGGGGCCCTATCAACTGCTCTGAGCTGTTTCCACAGCCTCGGAGATAGATTCCTCTGCTACTACTGCCACTACCTTAAACCAAATAGCACCCCCTGCACAAAGCACCAACTGACAAGGAGACACTGGCCTGTGCATTGGTCAGACTGGGCCCCTGGGGGTTCTGGCTTCCCCAGAGGCTGCTGTGGGGGTGGGGGCTGCTCCACACAAGACAAAGGGATGGAGGAGTTCATGACAGAGAGGAGGACTCGATCAGTGGGAGATGGGGTACAGGAGCAAGCCAACAGGTACATTCTCCCTCCCTTCCTTCCCTGGTTTGTACTCACATGCACCGTGTCTGAGGACAGCCCCAGACCAAGCACTGAGTACTGATGACAGAGCTGGACTTTCCATATCTTTTCTTTTTCATTGTTCCTGCTTCCTAGGATTGGACTCCTCCTAACTAAGATATAAAGATTTTACCTCGGGCTCTGTTTTCTGGAGAATACAGACTAAGGAAGTTAAGAGTGTTGACTTTTAGGGGTGCCTGGGTGACTCAGTTGGTTAAATATCTGACTCTTAGTTTTGGCTCAGGTCTTGTTCACATGGTTTCATGAGTTCGAATCCTGAATTGGCCTCTGCACTGACGGTATGAAGCCTGCTTGGGATTCTCTCTATTCCTTCCCCACTTACGTTGTCTCTGTCTCTCTCAAAATAAATAAATAAAAACTTAAAAAAAAAAGAGTGGTGACGGTTTTAAAGAGGACAGATAAAGAAATTCTGAGGATGAGGAGGTACTTAGAGCAGAGACATGAAGAAATGAGGGGACAAGATATGACAAGATCTTGTGGGCAGAACATGAGGGCAGACGGTGCAACAGGCATGAGGTTCTGGCTGGATATGACTCAGGCTGATGCTGCTAAGCAGAGGGACCAGGTGGACAGTTGATGAAGAAGACAGCATGGGCAAGGGCCAGATCACAAAGGCCCCGCGGGCTCTGATAAACAAAGACTTCACATACGATTTGAAGTGTTATGGGAGCCATTGGAGGATTCAGAACAGGAGAATGGCGTGATCTACTGTATGTTTTGAGCATCCCTCTGGCCGCTGTATGGAGAATCGACTGGGTGGAGGGCAGCGAGGCTGGGGGAGTGAAAGCAGCTGTTCAGCTGTTGAGAGGTAGAGCTGTATTTAGCTCATTATCATCGCTGGCACCACACCAGCACCTTTCGTTTTTTGATTGCTAGCTATGAACGGGGCACTGGGCCTAACCCTTTGTATGTGTTGGATCACCTAATTCTCACAGCTCTGTAAGGTCCCCATTTAATAAGTTAAGTTCAGAGAAGTTACACAATTTATCAAAGGCAGTTTGTCTGGCAAATGGCAGAGGCAGGACTTGACTCAGAGCCTGCACTCATAATCGCTATGCAATCCTGTATCAGTTATACACAGTGTATATGTCTGTGGCACCTAATACATATCTCAAAATCCATGTCCTCTGAATAGGTGCCTAGAGAATCTTCTGTTCTGTTGGCATATTTACTTACTTGTCCTCATCCTGATCCCTTGTCATACCAAAACCAACACTTAGTCTTTCTCTCTTCTCTGCCTATAGGCTGTCCATTCTGTTCAGCATGGCCTAAGCCAATCACAGGGCTCCCATTCTCTTCGCTAAGACCAACGGACCCAGTTCTGGCCAAGGACAGATGAGAAAAGTCAGCTAGGGCATAAAGAGATGCACAGGAAGAGATGGTGCTTCTTTTCCCTCTTGATACTACAATTAACTACAAGAAACCCCTAGACCCATGGTCACCATCTTGTGACCCGAAGAGCAGCCAAGGTGACCCATGAAAGATGGCAGAACAGGGAAAGAACCAAAGACCTTAATGATGTCCCTGGGCCACTGAAATAACCAACTGTGAAGCTGCCTTATCTCGAGTTTCTATTTTCCTCATGACTTAAATCAATTGAGTTCGAATTTTTTTGTTACTTGAAGTAGAAAACATAGCAAATGAGAAAGAAGCCAGAATGTAAACAAAAATCCAATCCATTATTTGACTGCCTTTGGACACACAACATGAAAGATTAATACAGTCATCATCCCACTTTATTTGTCTAAGAACCACAGACTAGTCAAAGATGGGAGACTCTGGATTCCAAACCAGTGCTCACATTTAAAGAGCAATTTTCAGTAATGGAGAATATGCAATTAAGCAGGACCCTCCATTTCATAACTGCCCTAGATAAAATGCGGTGGACACATAACAAGTGGCATGTGTACAGGATGCTTTAAAGCTGACAAATGCATGTATGCACGTGAGTCACCACTGTGTAGCCATATGTGACTTGCAAGCGCTTTTCACTACAACCATCCTCGAAAAAAACCTAAACTGGCTTTGCCATTTTTGTGTGATATGTGGCAAACAAACAATTTGAAATCTAAATTAAATTAAGAGTATAGAATTAAATATTGTATTCTAAAGTTTGTTTTAATACAATCATTAATAATGTTCATAATACAGTCATTATTTTTTTTAAAAAAAACCCTCCACTTTATATCATTTAACAATGAATGGACAATGTTTAATTTTTATTAAATGATATAAAAGAAAATATAATTTTATGATAAATAAGCTGAAAAATGATATGTCATATCTGGCTTGGGGACTGAATGTATACTAAAAAGTACTTTGGGGTTTTACTCCATAATACAGCATCAAGTATAGGCAGAAACTGGTTTCCAAGAATTGATGTATGAAATTCCACAATTTTATACTTAAAAAAACTGTGGTTTTATTTTTATAATTTCCATGTTTTGTTTATAAATGACAGGAGGGGAAAGATTTCAGGCTGCTATTTGCAAGCACTCTGCAAATAGCACATTGTGGGTGTGGATAGAGCCTTTATTCTCAATAAATGAAAAGCTAAATTGGACATAATTGTCACTCTATTTTCTCTCCTTAACACTGTTTTTGAAGTACCAAAGACATCTTGATGTTCTGTAGAAGAGTTTTTATCAGATGAATGTGATTTACAGATTGGTGAAGGTGATTTTGAAGTAAGATTGTAGTCTTCCCATTTTTTGTTCTTAATTATCTTGTATTTCATCATCAGGTTCCTTATGTTTCTAGTCTTTAAACACAATCTATTATGAGCATAAATCAAACATATGTCTAAGAAGAAAAACAATTTAAAATATAACAGTCTCATCCAATCTTGCAGTCAGTGCTGTTCAGCCAAGAAATAGACCGAGTGATGGAGCCCTGACTGTCCTCATTTGAACTCTACCTAACCACTGTGTGTGCTCCCTTGTAATATACTAACAAGCTCACTGTCTTTTCTTACAAATGTAAAAGAAAATTAAATAAATTTAATTTTACTGTTTTAATTAAACCTTTCATTTTGAAATAATTAGAGATTCCCATACAGTTGTAAGAAATAACAGAGCAATCATCAAAAACAGAGTAAATACTCTTTACCCAGTGTTCTTTTTTTTTTTTTTGTACATCTTGTAAAGCTACAGTCTTATTAGCACAACCAGGATATTGACATTGATATAGTCAAAGTACAGAACCTTTCATTCGCCACAAAGATCCCTCCTATGGTCCTTTTACAGCCACCACATATCCTTCTTCCCTCTGCCCCACCCTCCTCATCCCTAACCCCTGGTGATGGCGAAACTGTTCTCATTTCTATAATGTTGTCATCTCAAGAATGCTCTATGAGGGGAATTATACAACACGCAGTCCTTGGGGAAAAGTCATTAGGCTTTTTTCACTCAGCATAATGACCTCAAGACTTGTTCAAGTTGTTTCCCCTATCAATAGTTTATTTCTTTCTGTTACTGAGTATCTCATTGTGTAGAAGTACCACATCTGTTGAACCACCTGAGTTATTTCCACTTGGGGCTATATACAAATAAAGTTCCTGTAAACGTTTTTACACAGGTTTTTTATGAACATAATTTTCATTTCTCTAGGATAAATACCCATGAGTGCAATTGCTGGTCTGTATGATGGTCACATGTTTAGTTTTTAAAGAAATAGCTAAACTACTTTTCAGGGTACCTGTACCATTTTATATTTCCACCACCAAAGCATGAGCGATTCTGTTTCTTTGCATTTTTGCCTGCATTTGCTAGTGTCACTATTTTTTATTGTAGTAATTCTGATAGGTGTGTAGTGATATCTCATTGTGATTTTAATTTGCATTTCCCTAATGGCTAATGATGTTGAACATCTTCTCACAGGCTTATTTGTTATGTGCATAGTCTCTTTGGTGAAATGTCTCTTCTGATCTCTTGGCCATTTCTAATTTGATTGCTTGGGGTTTCTTTTTTGTATGTTTGTTTCTCTGCTGTTGAGTTTTGAGAGTTCTTTATATCTTCCAGATACTAGTCTTTTGAGGGTATGGGATTTGCAATTATTTTCTTTCAGTCTATTACTTGTCTTTTCATCATCTTAACAGGATCTCCTCTAGAACAAAAGTTGTTAATTTTGATATAGTCAAATTTATTCATTTTTCCTTTTATAGATCTTACTTTTGATACAAATCTAAATCCAGGATCTTAAATATTTTTTTGAAATAAAAGCTTAAGAGTTTTACATTTTACATTTAAGTCTGTCACCCCTTTTGAGTGAATTTTTGTACAAGGTTTTGGACTTATGTTAAGGTTCACTTTTTTTCCCCTTTAGAATGTCCAACTGGCCCACATCATTTCTGAAAAGGCTATCTTTTCTCCATTGAATTGCTCTGTTCCCTTGTCAAAAATCAGTTTGGCAGGACGTGCATAGGCCTAAAAACCAAAATAGTTAAGTCTTTAAAAAGAAGAGCAAAATTGAAGGACTCACACTTGCTGATTTCAAAACTACAATAATCAAAACAGTGTGGTACTCACCAGTCAGAGTGGCTAAAATGAGCAAATCAGAGAACTCTAGATCCTGGCGAGGATGTGGAGAAACGGGCACCCTCCTACACTGTTGGTGGGAATGTCAACTGGTACAGCCCCTCTGGAAAACAGTGTGGAGGTTCCTCAGGAAACTAACAATAGAACTCCCCTATGACCCAGCAATAGCATTGCTAGGAATTTACCCAAGGGATACAGAAATGCTGATGCATAGGAGCACATGTACCCCAATGTTCATAGCAGCACTCTCCACAATAGCTAAAACATGGAAAGAGCCTAAGTGTCCATCAACAGATGAATGGATCAAGAAGATGTGGTTTATCTATACCATGGAATACTACATGGCAATGAGAAACAATGAAATCTGGCCATGTGTAGCAACATGGATGGACCTTGAGGGTGTTATGCTGAGTGAACTAAGTCAGGCAGAGAAGGACAAATATCATATGTTTGCACGTATAGGAGGATTAGGAGGAACTTGACGGAGGAACAAGGGGGAGAAGAAGGGCGGAAATGGTGGGGGAAAGGGAGAGAAGGCAAACCATGAGAGACTCTTGAATGCTGACAAAAACTGAGGACTGATGGATGTGGGGGGAGGAGGGATGGGCATGGAGGAGGACACTTGTGGGGATGAGCACTGGGTGTTATGTGGAAACTAATTTGACAATAAACTATTTGTAAAAAATAAAAATAAAAAAATAAAAAGGAGATAAAATTAAAAAAAAAAATGTGGATTTCACTCAGAAAAAAAAAAACAGTGTGGTACTGGCATAAGGAGAGACATATAGACCAATGGAATAGAACTGAGTTTCCAGAAACATGCTTCTATCACCAACTGATTTTCAAAAAGGAGCCATAACTATTTAACACAGAGAAAACTGTCTCTTGAACAAGTAACACTGGATCAACTGCATTCCCACATGTAAAATAATTTGGACCCCTATCTCACACCATTTATAAAAACTAATTCAAAACTGATTAACAACCTAAATATAAGAACTAAAACTATAAACTCTTAGAAGAAAACACAGGGGTAAACTTTCATGACCTTGGCATTGGCAATGGATTCTTATATATGATATCAGAAGCATGAGCAACAATAAAAAATAAATAGGATTTTATAAAAAATTAACATTTTTATGCATTCAATGCAAGAACATTATCAAGAAAATGGAAAGACAATGTACAGAATGGGAGACAATACTTGCAAATCATATATCTGATAAGTGATTAATAAACTGAATATATAATTATCTCTTACAACTCAACAACAAAAACACAAACAACCCAATTAAAAAAGTGACAAAGTACTTCAACAGATACTTATCCAGACAAGAAACTACAAACAGCCCAAAACCACATGAAAAGATGCTCAATAGCTCAATATTCTTAGTCATTAGGGAAATGAAAATCACAACCACCATGAAATACCACATTATACTCACTCGGATGGCTATAAAAGTTTTTTGTTTGTTTGTTTTTGTATTTTTTAAAGGAGAGGGGTGCCTGGGAGGCTCAGTTGGGTGAGCATCTGACTTCTACTCAGGTCATGACCTCACAGTTGATGAGTTCAAGCCACACATTGGATCTTGCTGCTGTCAGCACAGAGCCTGTTTCAGATGCTCTGTCTTCCTCTCTCTCTCTGTCCCTCCTCTGCTTGTACACTCTCTCTTTAAAAAATAAACAAACATTTTTTAAAAAGGAGAATAACCAGTTTTAGCAAGGACATGGCTAATTGGAACCCTCATGCACTGCTGGTGGGAATGTAAAAAGGTTTAGTTGCTATGAAGACCAGTGTAGTCATTCTTTAAAAAGTTAAACACTGAATGACCATATGACCCAATTCCTCTCCTAGTTACATACTCCAAAAAATTAAAAACAGGCTCTCAAAGAAAAACTTGCATACAAATGTTCATAGCAGCACTACTGACAAGAATCAAAAGTTAGAAACAACATAAATGTACATCAATGGAATGGTGGATAAACAAATTGTGGAAAATACATACAACTGAATATTATTCAGCCATAAAAAGAAATGAAGTACTGATTGATACATGTTACAACATGGATAAACCTCACAAGCAATATGTTAAGTGAAAGTAGCCAGACACAAAAGATTGATTACACATTGTGTGATTCCATTTATATAAAATACTCAGAATAGGTAAATCAGAGAAAGAAAAACTATTAATGGTTATGGGTCTTTACTTGGGAATGATGAAAATGTTTGGAATTAGATAAAGGTGGTGTTTGTAGGACACTGTGAATGTACTAAATACCACAGATTTATTCATTTTTAAATGGTTAATTTTCTGTTATATGAGTTTCACCTCAATAAAAATACAATAAAATAATCAGTTAAGCATATTTTCTTAGTCTATTTCTAGGTTCTCCATTCTATTCCATTGATTTATGTGTATAATCCTCTACCAATATTTTATAGTCTTGGTCACAATAGTTACAGAAGTCTTGAAATTAGGTATTTGTATTAGGCAACTATATAATGAAGTTGTATATACCTACAAAAATACGTGGTTGGATTTTGAAAGAAGTTGTGTCAAATCTGTCTTTCAATATGGAGAGAAATGTCATCTTTACTGTATTGAGCATGCCTCTCCATTTATTTACATCTGCTTTTATTTCTTTCAGCTTTGACTTTTTTTCATCAGCACTTTGTAGTCTTCTACTTCTTGTTTTGTTTTGTTTTTGAGAGAGAGAACAAGCAAGTGAGGGAGAAGTAGAGGCAGAAAGAGAATCTTAAATATGTTCTCATGACTTTATGGAGCCCCATGGAGGCTTGGTCTCACAACTGTGAGATCATGACCTGAGCTGAAATTAAGAGTTGGACATTTAACTGACTGGGCCACCCAGGTGCCTCCCCGCACTTTTTTTAGTAATTGTAAATGGTATTATATTTTAATTTTGGTGTCCATGTGGTAATTTTAGGTATATAAAAATACCATTGATTTTGGTAGGTTATCTTGTATCTTATGATTTTTCTGAACTCACTTATAATTTTTAGGAATTTTTTTGTAGATTACTTGGAATTTTTTATGTAGATAATCATGTCATCTTCAAATAGAGCCATTTTATTTCTTTCTGATATATTTGTCCTTTATTTCCTTTTCTTGCCTTATTGCATGGGCTAAAACTGCTGGCAATGTTGTTAAATTAGAGTAGTGAGAGCAGACATTCTTGTCTTATTCCTGATCTTAGGAAGAAAGTGTTTATTTTTTTGTAATTGTGTATAAGATTAGCAGTAGATATTTTATAGATGCTCTTTATCAAGTTGAAGAAGTTCCTTTGTATACCAGTTTTTTAAGGGTTTTATTATGAATGGGTTGAATTTTATCAAATTCTTTTTCTGAATTTATGGTTTGATCATGTGATTTTTCTTCTTTAGCCTGTTAATATTGTAGATTAAATTGATTTTTTTAAGTACTGAACTAGCTTCATGTCTCTGTAATAAACTCCACTTAGTCATGGTACATAATTCTTTTCATAGTTTGTCAACTTTCTGTTAATACTTTGTTAATGATTTTTGCATCTATGCTTATAAGGAAAGCTGATCTTTAGTTTTCTTTTATTTTTTTAATTTTGTAGTGTTTTTGTCTGGTTTTGGTGTCAGGATAACATTGTAAAATGAATATTTCCTTCCCTTGTATTTTCTGGAAGAGATTGCATAGAATTGGTTTTAAGTCTCTTGGTATAATCCTTCAGAAAAATCATCTAGGCTTGAATATTTTCTTTGGAACAAGTGTTTTTTTTAATATTAATTCAATTTTCTTAATAGTTTAGAACTATCCCAATTATCAGTTTAATTTTGGGTGAGTTGTAATAGTTTTTGTGTTTTTTGAAAAACTGAGCCATTTCCTCCAAGCTATAAAATTTAGGCATGTAGAGTTGTTTAAGGTCTACAGTGATATCCCTTATTTTATTCCTAATATTGGTAATTTGTATTTTCTCCCTTTGTTTCCTTCTCAGCATTGATAAAGTCTTGTTAATTTTATTAACTGATCTTTTCAAAAAGCCATCTCTTTGTTTGTTGATCCTTCTCTGTTGGTTTCTCTTTTCAGTTTCTATTGTTACTTTTATTAGTTACTTCCTTCCATTTGCCTTGTATTTATTTTGCTCTTCTCTTTCTGAGTTCTCATGGTATAAACTTGGATTATTTTTTAATGTTTATTTACTTATTTTGCGGGGGAGAGAGAGAAAGAGAGAGAGAGAGAGAGAGAGAGAGAGAGAGAGAGAATCCTAACCAGGCTCCAAGCTCTCAGCATGGAGCCTGACACAGGATTTGATCCCATGAACCATGGTATCGTGTCCTGACCTAAAATCAAGAGTTGGATGCTTTACTAACTGAGCCACCCAAGTGTTCCAAAACTTAGATAATTTATTTCAGGCTTTCTGTCTTTTCTGATGTATGCATTTAGCACCATAAATTTCTTTCTCATCACTGCTTGTGTCCCACAAATTTTGGTATGCTGTTTTTTTTCATTGAGTTTAATATATATTTTTACTTCCTTGAGAGTTCCTCTTTCACCCACAGTTATTTAGGAATATGTTATTTTGTTTCTAAGTGTTGAAAATTTTCTTGTTATCCTTCTGTAATGGATTCCTAGTATGATTCCATTGTGGTTGGAGAACACACACTGTATGATTTAAATTTTAAATTTGTTGAGGTCTGTTTTTGGCCCAGGATATGGTCTACCTTAGTTCATATTCTGGGCACACTTGAATAGAATGTGTATTCTATTGTTGTTGGGTAGAGTGTCCTATAAATGTTGATTAGATTCTATTCGTTGATGGTGCTGCTGAATTTTCTATACACTTGCTGATTTTCTATCTAATTGTTCGATCAATTGTTGAGAGAGGGGCATTGAAATCCCCAACTATAATTGTGAACTTGTCCATTTTCTTTTCTGTTCTCTCAGTTTCTGTTTCACATATTTTGCACCTCTGTTGTTTGATGCATACACATTTAGGATTGCTATGTGTTCTTGGTAAACTGAACCTTTTATCATTATATGATCACTTTGTTTCTAGGATTTTCTTTGGTTTGAAATCTATATTATCTGCTATTAATATAACCATTTTGGTTTTCTTTTCATTAATGTTTACATCCTTTTACATTCATCCTCCCTATATCATTGTATTTTAAGTGAGTTTCTTAAAGATGGCATACAGTAGATTATTTTTTAACCTACTCTGAGAATATCTGCTTTGTAACCGGTATATTTAGACTATCGACATTTAATTGATATGTTAATGCTTAAGCCAATCATTTTATTTTTTATTGTATCTTTCATTTTCATTTTCTTTTTTCCAATCTTCTTATGAGGAACATATTTTTTTAGAGTTCTGTTTTCATTTATCTGTGTTTTTGAGTATGTCTCTTTATATATATTTTTAGTAGCTGCTATACAACCTATAGAGTTTATTGGTTTAGCAATTTTATCAGTTCAAGTACAGGAACTTTCCTTTCCTTTACATTTTCATTTATAATTGTCTTAAATCTTTTCTCTACATAGACTTAGAATTATATCAGACACTGTAACAATCTTTGCTTCAAACATGAAACATAATTTAGAAAATTTGAGAAAGAAAATCTGATTTACCCACATTTTTGCTCACATATTCTATCTTCCTTCTTGATGTTCCAAGATTACTTTCTTGTTAATTGTTTACCTTTGAGAAAACTCTCTTTAGATTTTTTTTAAAGAGTAGTTCCAGAAAGGCAAAGTTTCTTATTTTTCCTTTTCCTGAGAATGTCTTGATTATCTTTTCATTCCTGAAGGATATTTTCTCTGAATATAGGATTCTGGGTTGACAGGTTTCTTTCACTGATTCAAAATGTTGGTCCACTTCCTTCTGGCCTGTATAATCTCTGATAGAAAATCCTCTGTAATTTATATTTTTTGACATATAAAGTGTAAATTCTCTTGCCGTTTTTTAGATTTTTTGTTTTTAGTTTTGAGAAGTTTGACTATGTGTCTTGGTGTGCATTTTTTGGATTTATTATCTTTGTGGTTGATAACCTTTTTGAATCTATATATTAACATTTTTTTCTCCATTTGGGATGTTTTCCACCATTATTTCTTTGGGCACATTTTTGGGTTTTTTGTTTGTTTGTTTGTTTGTTTGTTTTTTAGCCTTGACCTCTTTCTTCTCTCCTTCCAGGACTCTGATAATACAAATGTTAGACCTTTTTTTTCCTAGTCCTTAGTCCCACAGTTTCCTGAGACTGTTAATTTCAGTCTACTTTCTCTATATTGTTCAGATAAAGGATTCCATTGTTCTGTCTTCAAGTTCATCATTTCTTCTGCCCCCTTCATTGTGTGCTGAGCCCATCCATTAAAATTTTCTTTCAGTTATTATATTTCTCAGTTTAAAATTTTCATTTGGTTCTTCTTTCTATTTTCTTTTCATTTGTTGAGGTTTTCTGTTTTTCCTTCTGTTTCAAGTATGTTCATAAGTGCACACTGAAACGTTATGATGATTGTTTTAAAATCGGTAGATAATTCTAACATTTCCATCATATCAGTATCAGCATCTGTGATTTTTTTTCACTACTTGAGATCTTCCTGGTTCTTCATATGATGAATGGTTTTGGAATGAAACCTGTACATTTTGGATGTTATGTTTTGAGACTGTGCATCTTATTTGTTTTTCACTTTTATTGAAGTATAACTGACAAATAAAATATTATATTCCTTAAAGTACGATGTGATTATTTGACATATGTGAACTTTGTGAATTGACTATCATAGTCCACTTAGTCAACGCTCCTCAATCTTATTGAAATTTATTTTAACTGGCTTCTTCTGGCATGGGTCCAGAATTTACCAATTTTACAATTGGTAAAATAAGCGGGGGGTGGGGGGATGTCATAAATGTCAACGTGTATAGAAGTTCAGGCCCCCTATTCAGTTTCCACCAACACCTTAGGGGAGGAGGACTCCTTATCACTGCTGAGGAGGGGTGGCAATTCCACTTCCCACCTAGGCTTCCACTGATACCTCCCTGGCAGAGAGGGAAGGAATGCCACATTACTACTCACCCATGCCTACTATTGACATCATGGGGTGAGGAGAGGTGGAGACAGAGTGACCTTATTACCAAGGAGAGACAGTGATGCTAAGTCCTGACTCCACAAGACACCTCCTCTGACACCACCTCAGCAAGAAAGAACAAGAGTTCCTTGTTCCTGCCACGTGGAGTGGAAGCCCAGACTCCCTACTTAGACTTCTCTGACATCATTCTGGTAGGGGCATTATGGCACCTTATCAAAATCTGGGTTCCCCTACTTACACTTTATTGGTGTGAATAGAGATGGGGTGGGGCTAATAGGTTTCTTCTATGGTACTTGCCTAGAGTAGAATGGTTGGTGTCCAAAAGTTTTCTGTTTTGTTAGGCTGCCTCTTTTCCTGGTTCTATGCTCTCTCTATGGAAAGCTGGCTTTTGTTGAGGCCTTTTAGTCATACCTGTTGGCATTTCCAAGTTGTTAGCTTCTTCACCTCCAAGTCTGGTACACAAGGCAAAAAATAAATAAAATAAAAAAAGGAAAAAGAAAAAGAAAAAGAAAAACAATGCAGAGAACACACTACTGTGATGTCCCTTCAGTCCTGAAGTCCAATGTGTATGCCTTCTTCTCTTCACCTTTCAGAATCCATTTATGTTTGTCTCCTATATAATGTCCCGGGTCACAAAGTTGTACTTAGTGGGAAAAGTAGGGAAAAATCTGTCTTCTCTATCTTCCCAGAAATGGAAATCCACTCGTTGATTTTTTTGACTTAGCCATATGGATCCTCTGGAATACCATCAGTTGAGAGGTACTGACACAGATGATACTGGCTGAAATTAGTGGTATTTCAGACATGTTATTTAGTAAATAACTGTACAGTGGTGTTTTCATTTCTTCTACATTTTTTGTCTGTCTTTCTGCAAAGAGTGCCTTCATATTCCACAGCAAGCAGCCTGAAAATAGATTTCCTCCAGGCCAGATGGATTACAGAGCATTGCCTTGCTCACCAAGAACTTAGTTTTATATATACATATACATGTACATATGCATATATATGGTTTATAATCAATATATATAATATAATATTATATATATTGCCTCTACTTGGCATTTTATTGATCTCTTGCTTATTTTATTATTTTCTTAAAAAACATAGGAAAGAGATCATGGACATCACACTGCCATTCCATCTGTTCTTTAGATCGAAGTTGGAGTGGAAAGCAGTCCCCTGCTATTTCACATATGAAGGTAGTTAGGAAGTAAGAATGCATTGGTTTTAGGAGGCCTCAATGATGAGTCCTATGCATGATGTACTCTGAGGATCAAAATTCCACAAGGGGGTGAATGAACTAAAACTCAACAGGACTCCTAAGTGAAGTAACCCAACTGTTTCCACAACAAATCTGGAAAAGACACACCCCTGTTGTTCATATATGGAAAGGTGTTGGATTTGGAATTCTACTAGCTCCTTAAAACTCCTCTGACTACTCCTTCTTGAGTTTGCAAAAACCAGTATCACCATTCCTTCTTCCCCAACAAAATCCAAGTGAGTCCAATTTAAATTACATGGTAAGAGAAGAAGCCCTACTGTGAGTATGAATGACCCTGCATGAGGTTAGGATGCAGTAAAGTTCTGCAACCCAGTGCCAGCACTTAGTGCATGGCACCATGTGGGCAGGGCACCTCTCTTGTCCACCACTGAGTCCCCAGGACCCACATTAGCACTTGGCCCATCACAGTCCCTCAGTAAATAAGTGTTGAATGAATGAATGAATAACTTGGAGAGACTCTTGATACAAATGGCCATTTAATAAAAGATATTTACTGAGTCCTGGTGATATGCAAAATAAGATTCAAATCCTAAGATTCCAAAAGCCCCAGAATAGAAACCCAAGCTCAAGTTGTTTACAGGGTAAAACATCAGGGGAACGCTTAGCAGCCTGAGTACTCTATGAGTGGGATAGGCCATAAGGGCTGTAGGAGTTCAAAAGATATGCCTTGGCTCTAAGTGGTCAGGAAGGCCAGGCTGTGGGCTCCTCAAGGACACAGACAAAGTGTTTATATTTCTAAACTCCCAGTGTCCAGTGCAGGGTCTGGTTCACAGCAATCACTCAGTAAAGGCGTACTGAATGGCAAAAGAATGAAACAACCTGGCTCTTCTACTTGCAAGCCACGGAACCTGAGACAAGGCATCTAACCACACTGTGCCTCAGTTTCCTTTTCTACAGAATGAGAACAATAAAAGAACCTAACATTTAGGATGGTCCTGAGAATTAAATGAACTCATATATGTATTCATTTAGTGCAAAGCAAGCACTATGTAAGCATTGGCTGCTACTACTATTATTATTACTATGAAGAAATGAATGGACAGTCTTGAACAGGATCTTGGAGATGACTGTGATAGATGGACTATGGGTGGACTGGAACCAGCAAAAGCAAATATGCAAAAACAGGAATAAAAATTACTGCTATTTATTGAATACCAACTGAACACCAGCACTTAATTCCCTTAACAGCTGCATGAGAAAAATACTGTAATTATCCAGAAACTGAGGCTTAGAGAGGCAAAACGACTTGCTCTCAGTTGCACAGCTGGTAATGGGTACAGCTGGATCTACACTGTTAAGCTGGAATGGAAGGAGGAGTAGAAAGACAGTAAAACAGCAAAGGCTAGAAGATGGATAGCAGCTGGAGTGTGGCAGGGGTATTTGGGCTTTATGCGGTGGAGATGCAGCAGTGACAAGATGAAAGCCAGCCCTTGGAAGATGGCCCCAGTAATGATATGATGGGACAGAAGGGACTTGACATTTTACCTCTTCCAGCTACAATTTCACTTCTCAGTTCTCTGTCCCATGCCTGCACTTGCTCACCCTGGGAGTTGGCCTCAAACAGCCTTTTGATCCTCATTACTCTTCTGAAACTGCTCTTGTAAGGCCATGCACAACCTCCAAGTGGCTACATCTAGAGGAGCATTCCCAGTCCTCATCTTACCTGACTTGCTTATGCGTTAACAATACTCTTTTGTTGAACAGCTGCTTGGGACCAGGTCCTACTTCAGGGGTTGGAGATCAAGCAGAGAATAGAACAGAATAAGGTCCCCGTGCACATGAACTTGCAGTCCAGTGATCAGCCTATCACTTCCTACGTTAGCAGTGTTTTCTCTACCCACCTTCTGAGACATCACTCTCTCTGGGCTTCTTTCTCCCTGATGCCCTGGTCATTACCCCTCAGTCTGCTATGCTGGTTCCCACTTACATCTCCTTCCTCGATATGTTGGTGAGCTCTGGCCTCTTCTCTGTCTTCACTATGTTGGCAAGTGCTTTCACTCCATGGCATTCATCACCTTGTATGAGATGAAAGCTCAGACTTGTGTCTCCAGCCCAGACTTCTTTTCTGAGCTGCAGCATCCAGCCGCCCTGAGCATCTCCTCCTGAAGAGCTAATGGACGTCTCGGACTTAGGGGTTCAAGCCTGAATTCCTGACCTGGCTATCCCCAAAGCTGCACCACAGAATATTCTTCAGATCAGATGGTGAACGGAAGCTCCGTCCTTCCAGATGCTCAGTCCAAATCCGAAAGCCATCCTTGGCTCTTCCCTTCCCTCACATCTCAATCCAATCTACCAGCCAATCTTCTCAGCTCTTCCTCCCCCAAACCAGACACCTCATCACCGTCTTTGCAGCCACGCCTCCACTGCTGCCAGCTACCATCAACACAGCTGCATCACCAAACTCCTGCTCCATCCGCCCACCCAGGACTATTCTCAAAAAAGAAGTCAGAGTTGTCCTCTCCAACATCAGTTGGCTCATGCCATTCCCCTTCCTGACCCCTCCACCAGAGACTTCTAATTTCACCCCAAGGAAAACCCCAAGTCCTCACAAGGGTCTCTAGGACCATATACAACGAAGCCCTGCATTGCTCTGACTTGCGTCCTCCTCTCTTCCCCCTTGCATACTCTGTTGTAGCCACACTGGCCTCCTGGTGATTCCTGAAGACTCCAGACCCACTCCTGCCTGAGGATGCTCTTCCCTCACACACCGCCTTCTCTGCAAAGCTCTGCCACACCACAGGCCTTTCCTGACCAGCCTACTTAAAACCTCCACTCCTCCCTACTCTACCATGGCCTGCGCCTTTTCCCTGCTGTAATCTTCTCCCATAACACTTGTTTTCTTCCACCCATCTCTATAGTTTGCTTTTGTTGATCTCTCCCCACTGGAATATAAGCTCCTTGAGGCTGGACTTTTATCTGTTTGGTTTATTACTGTGTCCTCAATCCTGACATCAGTGTGGCAAATAGATCCATAAGCACTTGTGGATTGGATGATTTAACACACGAATGAGGAAATTCAGAGAGATTCGGAGAGGGGAGGGTCTGTGGATAGCCCATCCAGGTTCTCTCCAACCTCAAGTGAACAGAATAGATGCATGAAGCCGGGAGGGCACTGGGGGGTCGAAACAGCCCCAGCCCCCTCCATGAGAGAGGCTCTCACCCTGTCTTCAGAGCCTGCCTTGCTTCCAAACCGAGAGCTCTAAGGTAAGTTGGAGGGTTCCAGGCAGGGCAGGATCTCTGAGGGAAGAAGGGGAGGGGCCGTTAAGGGCAGGGAAGAGCAATGCACAGGAGGAACCCGCATGGAATGGTGCCTGCAGCCAGGCTTTTCTTAGAGGGAGTTCCTTCTCCCTCTACATTACCTCTCACAGCTCAGCTTCAGGGAGTTCCACAATGAGGGGAACATGCAAGCTTTCATCTACTATCTCTGTGCTACCAGCCCAGTACTGAGCCTGGGTGGGAGACAAATGGCCATTCCCAGCCACAGTAATTTCCTAGAGATGCAAAAGGACAGCACCAGGGACAGGGACATTCCCCAGTCCCATTTCCCTTTCCCAGCCTGTGAGCCCCTAAGAGTAGAGTTGACTTTTTGGAATGAGAAGAAAGGCTCTGCAGCGGTTCTGATTAACATTAAAATGCAAGCCCCATTCACATCCACCACAGGTACAGGTACGTTAAGCAAACACAAAAGCAAACACAAAAGTGACAACAGGCACAGCACCATGACAGAGGAGCCTATGGTTTTCACGGTGACAAGGTGTGCCTTGCCCACATGCCATCCGTTAAGGCTTTTCACTGATGATGCATGAAATTATCCACCCTGACTGAACAGCGCCTACTTTCACGCCAACTGGCAACATGGCATCCTTTCATTATCCCCTTGGTCACAGACCCACCTGGAGGGCTGTGATTAATGAGAATCTCATAAAACCAGGGGGAACAGGCCATCCCTGGTGCCCTGTAAGAGTGAAATTGCCATTCATAGCCACATAAATCACCATGTGTCAATCCCCGCTTCCTCACTGTCACAGCTTGGTGAGCCACCCCGTGGCCTCCAAGATGTGACACGGTTTCGAGGACAGCAGAATCCGCTGCTCTCAGGGACACCTTACACCTAACTTCAAAGCAAGGTCAGAGTTTAGCTCTGATTATCCCAGCACCCTCCAGGCTCTGGGACCTCCTGACAGGGCACAGAAGGAGCAGGGTGTTTACAACAGGGGAAACGCTAAATGTGGAGCAATGGCCTGATTCATTTCACAGCTGTAGTCTTTTCTGGTTTGTTCGTAATTTTCTACACTACTGCTTCCAATTTGATACTGTCTGGGCCGAGGATGACAATGAGAATGGGATAACAGATGATGAGCTCAAAATACTGAGCACAATAGAGTCACCCTGCATGTATGTACAATCAATATGTCACTCGCAAGAAGGAACCACTGGCCGCTGGGCAAAGTTGGGAATGTAAAATGTCACAGAATTCAAGATGCATTTCTTATGTACTTAGGAGCTGTCACCTTAGCTGCCTTGCTGCTCTGGAAGGGAAACGGGCTTAATGTTTCATAATCAGTTAGCTTAGACAAACGAATTAAAAGTCCGCAAAGTGCTGGAAGGACTCTTCCAAGTGACTCCTCATGCTTTGCATGGCAGAGGTGCTCTGTACTGCGTGGTACAGGTCGTGCACTGCACAAATTCATGGGCACAATTTCTCTAGAGAACACTGTGAAAAAGCACCTCCTGTGGCCATGGGATCATTACAGTACAACCATATGCAGCAGCTCTGTGGTATGTGAGCAACTTAGAGTCAATATTCCTAAGGGCTTATGGGAGCATCACAAAAATGGATCACAGAGACCCCATCACACAGTGCTCCTATTTATAGACTGGAAAATCCATGTATAGACCTATGAATTGCTAGTACAGTTTACTTTCCACTACCAGGCTCAGGAGGGCAAGGGGCCACTCCATATATTCAAAATATTCTGGTTATAATAACTAACAATTACATTATAATAATATCTCATTTCTACCACATAGAAATATGCATGTTTTAATCATCTTATTATTTGATTATTATTAAAACTCCCTAAACCTGACAACTCTTCTAAACATGGCCTATCTGTGTTGAAAACCACTTCGACAAGCTTTAAAGAAAACAGTGTTGTGTGAGAAAATAATATGGATAAAGGACCTGAACGTGAGACAGGAAACTATCAACACCCTAGAGGAGAAAGCAGGAAACAGCCTCCTTGACCTCCACCGCAGCAACTTCTTACTTGACACATCCCCAAAAGCAAGGGAATCAAGAGCAAAAATAAACTGTTGGGACCTCCTCAAGATTAAAAGCTTCTGCACAGCCAAGGAAACAACCCAGAAAATTAATAGGCAACCAACGGAATGGGAAAAGATAGTTGCAAATGACATATCAGATAAAGGGTTAATATCCAGAATATATAAGGAACTCACCAAACTACACGCCTGAAACACAAACAACCCAGTGAAGAAATGGGCAGAAGATATGAACAGATACTTCTCCAAAGAGGACATCTAGATGGCCAACAGACACATGAAACGATGCTCAGCATCCCTCCTCATCAGGGAAATACAAATCAAACACACTGAGATACCACCTCATGCCAGTCAGACTCGCTAAAATGAGCCAGTCAGAGAACTCTAGATGCTGGTGAGGATGTAGAGAAACGGGCACCCTCCTACACTGTTGGTGGGAATGGAAACTGGTGCAGCCCCTCTGGAAAACAGTGTGGAGGTTCCTCAGGAAACTAACACTAGAACTCCCCTATGACCCAGCAATAGCACTGCTAGGAATTTACCCAAGGGATACAGAAATGCTGATGCATAGGAGCACATGTACCCCAATGTTCATAGCAGCACTCTCCACAATAGCTAAAGCATGGAAAGAGCCTAAGTGTCCATCCACGGATGAATGGATCAAGAAGATGTGGTTTATCTATACCATGGAATACTCCATGGCAACGAGAAACAATGAAATCTGGCCATGTGTAGCAACATGGATGGACCTTGAGGGTGTTATGCTGAGCGAAATAAGTCAGGCAGAGAAGGACAAATATCATATGTGTGCACGTATAGGAGGATTAGGAGGAACTTGACAGAGGAACAAGGGGGAGAAGAAGGGCGGAAATGGTGGGGGAAAGGGAGAGAGGCAAACCATGAGAGACTCTTGAATGCTGACAAAAACTGAGGACTGATGGATGTGGGGGGAGGGGGGAATGGGCATGGAGGAGGACACTTGTGGGGATGAGCACTGAGTGTTATGTAGAAACTAATTTGACAATAAACTATTTGTAAAAAACAAAACAAAACAAAACAAAACAAAAAAACCTAACTGGAGTTTAAATAAAAATTAAAAAATAAAAAAATAAAAAATAAATAAAAAAAAGAAAACAGTATTATACAATATATCAAAACATAATTTTAGATATCCTGTGACCAGGACTTCTAATCATGACATTAAACCCTATAAAAATAAGTCAAAGTATACAAATACATTTGGATGTTTATGTGTGTGTACATATATACATAAATGTTTACTATAGTATAGCTTTTAAATTTTAAATTCTGTTTAATGTTTATTTATTTTTGATAGACAAAGAACATGAGTGAGGGAGGGGCAAAGAGAGAGGGAGACACAGAATCTGCAGCAGGCTCCAGACTCTGAGCTGTCAGCACAGAGCTTAACACAGGGCTCGAACCTACAGACGGCGAGATCATGACCTGAGCCAAAGTCAGATGCTTAACCAACTGAGCCACCCAGATGCCTGGGCTTCTAATTTTTAATAACAAGAGAAAGGAGATTATTTGATTGTATGCTAACGGGTTTGCTGAATGAATTATAGTATATGCATAAAATGAAATCCCATGAAGCATTTAAAATCATCCAATACTGCTACATGTACTTGTAGAAGTCTGTCTGTCTGTCTCTCTCTCTCTCTCTATTCCTGCATTCCCAGCTGCTTCCCATCCTTATAATGTTTGGGGAATTAACTCTTAGGATACCCTCTCCCCAGGGTAGTAGCCAGAAGTGTCACCTCCCACCCTCCTTTGCCTCCAGGACTCAGGTATATAACCTGTTCTGCCAATGAGCTACAACGTACAACACTTCAAGGAGGAAATGAGGAAGCGGGCTCAGAGATGGAAGCATTTCGCTGCTGAAGAGCGTGGTGGAGCTGGCCTTCTTTAGAACCTGCAAGGCTGAACTTCGGACACAGAAATGTTATCAGTGCTAGCGGCAGGGATGATTCTAGCAAGGATGCATTCCCAGCAGGGCCAACTGCAGCACCTACGGCTTCCTGGGAGTGTTTTCTTATTAGGGCAGTTCTTCAGTGTGGGTTTGACCAGAGTTCCTCAAAGCAGAACTCCAGTTCTTTGACCCCCATCGTGTCTGTGAGCTGCCCAATCTGCTTGTAGTGACCTTCTTTCTTCTTAAGGAGCAGAATTAGCTTGTGCTGTCTGGAAGGACACCTAAGGATATAAGTATGCTTGACTTCACAATTCCAACTCACGAACAGCCCACACTTCTGAATACCACACATGGAGACCCCGTACGTCGCCACTCAGGTGCTAGATCTGGACCTTCGGAACTCAACAAAGGGAGGTACATTCGAGGTCTATTGGGTAGCACTGACTGCCAGCGCCCCAATCCGGGTTAAAGGGCATGGCCAGGCATGTTTGTACAATTATCCTTGGATGTTTTATCACATCATGCCCTTGTTGCCTTATAAAAGTGAACAGGAAAAGAAATTAAAATGTTGATATTTACAACAAGAAGACAAGGCTTAATAAAATTGAAACAAATCACTGGGGCACCACAAGGAGAAAGTCCTTAGCCTTGATTTGTTACTCATTGGACTTCTGCTTGTGGACTTTGTATTCAGCTGCAAAGTAGAAGAACAAGTTGTGAAAATATGAACAAGCTGACAGAATAACTGAGAGCTCAGAGATAGTAATTGCCTTAGAAAATGTATGTCAATTATTCACTTTTGCACATTTAACTTGTGAGCATCGTTTCAGAAATGTATTCCAAAAAAATGTGTAAAAGCAAGAGATCGTCCATACATTCTAAAACAGAATAAGGAGGATACAGGAAAGTAGCTGTAGGTTTGACCCCAGCTTTCAAGCATACATATATGTGTTTATGATACAGACATTAAAACATTTGGACATACAGGCACCTGGGTGGCTCAGTTGGTTGATCATCTGACTCTTGGTTTCGGCTCAGGTCATGATCTCATGGTTCATGAGTTCATGCCCCATGTCGGGCTCTGTGCTGACAGTGCAGGGCCTGCTTGGGATTCTCTTCCTTTACACCCCTCTGTATCTCTCTCTCTCTGCTCCTCCTGCATGCTCGCCCGCTCGCGTGCGCGCTCTCTCTCTTTCTCTCTCTCTCAAAAATACATAAATAAACTTTAAAAAAATAATTGGACATACACCCTGCCAGTGCTGAAAAGTTAACTCTGTGGGTTGAGATGGTAAAGGAATCTCATTGACTATTCTACATAGCCTTGAACTGTTTGAAATCTCGCAACGAGAACTTTTACTTACTATTATAACCACCAAAACCTTAAAGGTATTTCTACCATCAAGAAAAAGTATGATGGTTCTTGAGAGCTTTTCTAGACCTGGGGCCACTGTGTCTTAATCAGGAGACCTCTGTTCTGTCCTGGATGTTCCTTCAGGCCTTGTGCCCACCAGGCTACCCTTCTGGGACTTGTGTTTGACTCCCCAAACTGGGGGCTTGGCACACACTATCACAGTGGCCCTGTGGAGTTCTTTACAATGAACAGAGGGCTCAACCCACAATCCAGGGCAGAGCAGCTTGCCCAGTGGAAGGCGCCCCTCCCAGAGAGCTGTCAATAGACACAAGAACTAAGCCCTGTCTTAAGAGAAACTGCTCGATGATGTAGTATAGCATGAACAAGACTAATTGATTGTCCCGTTTAATAAAGTGAGATCCTGCCCCAGAGGCAGCACAGGCCACAGAGCTCACAAGGATCAGAGAGAAAACAGAGTGAAGCTGGCCTTACCTCATGCTTACCAGGAGGGGGGTGAGGGCCTGGAAGCAATTCAGAAAGCCGCAAAATAGCATGCAGAGAAGACCCAGGGATGCAACAAAGCTTGTCTTACTCTAGCTAACACTTTGCAGGGAAAAAACTCATCCTTTCTCACATTTCCAATGCTTATTTTATTCTGCCAGTACATAAAAAAAGAAATTTCTTAAATTCAACTTATCACACTAAAATGACACTGGGAGAAAGGGGAAAGGTGTTGGACTTTGTAAACTGTGTCATTCCCAGGGTCACAGGAAAGTTCTTTGCTGGGAGGAGAAGCGTGCATTCCGCTTGGTGCCAGGCTGCCCCGGGGAGATGCCTAATCTATGCCTTCAGCTGGAGCGGCAATTTGGTCACTCAAGTTCTAGCTCGCTGAGAAAGATCGTTCTCACACTCTCCTTTGTTCCAACGTGCAAGTAAAAAGTTATCATTTTCTCTTTCTTTTTAATCCTGTATCAGGGACAGGGATTGAGCCCATGAAAGCCACAGTGGGATAAAAATTCCTGCTGAAGCCCCCTCCCTGCCCACTGGTATCATCTCAGCAGGCTCCAGTCCCTGCTCTCCACAAGCCTCTTCCTCTGCTGCTGTTCAGAGCATTTGCAAAGCTGGCTCAGTGGCTGGGCTTTTCCTGTCCCCAACACTCACAGGGAAGACAACAGTAATGTCGCTGTTAGAACCACTGAGGTAGATTCCCTGCCTATAAGGAAGTGGCAATAGCAGGGGACGGTGGAAAGGAGAGATCAACCCTACATTTCTTATTTACTGCTCACTTATATTAGAGTAGGCAACAGCCCCTTCAGCTCCCTGCCTCTCTGACCCCTCTAATAGACTTGTTATTGGTGACCTGCTTTGTTGGTTATTTTTCACTTGCTTCTCACACAGGCCCAGGCCCAGGCCCTGTCTTCTTCACAGCTCTGTGCCCCAGGAGGCTAACCTCTATGAGCCATGGGCAGCACCTACCAGCTCCCTTTTCCTCTGGCTCTGGTGGTTGGGTTCTGCCCATGGGTAGCACCAGTAGTGAGAAGCTGGGTCTTTCTCTACTCCCTTCCTGCTTTTACATCATCTCTCCATGACTATAACTCCTGCCAGGCAGCCCTCCTCCATAGCTTAGGTCTCATGGGGCTCTGTCAACATTAGGTCCTCCCCCGGTCCCTTTGGGCCAAAAGGTGATAATGGCTTCCCACGGAGACCTCACCACCCACGTTGGTCCCCTTAGCCATTCCCACACCAATATAAGTAGTCTTCTCATTAAAGCCTCTTCATTTGATCCATCTGGGTGAAACCTATTTCCTTTCAAGATCCTAACTGATATGTCTGCCCTCATTTTACCTTAGGGAGGCTGTTTTTTCCTATTCCACGGGTGATGCAGAGGGTCTCTGAACAAAGAGAAGGCCCAAGAAATAACATCGGTGCTGGGATGATGGGTGGAGCACATACCTGAGGTGTAGACAAATGTGAATGCAGCATGCTGAGCAGCCACTTGAAAAGGACACCTAAAAGCAATTATGTCTAATCACAGGTGATGGTCAATGAGGCAAACCAGCTAGATTCTCTGATCACAGAAGCCCTAGCTGTTATGATTCATTCATTCATTCATTCATTCATTCAATATTTTTTGGAGCACCTACCAGATACCAGGCACTTCACTAGGTACAGTGAGCTGACTTTTGGTTCCTGAAAAGATAAGTCCACGTCCAAATCCCCAGAACCTGTGAATATGACCTTAAAAGGCAAAAGATGTAACTAACAATACTGAGAGGAGGAATTTGTCCTGAATGATCTGGGTGGGCTTTAAATCCAATAATAAGTGTCCTTAAAAGAGTGAGGGACAGGGAGATTTGACAGAAAGAAGAGGGGAAAGCAATGTGACCATAAGGGCATAGCCTGGATACAGGTACAAGCCAAGGAGTGTCTGGAGCCATGGGAAGCTGGACGACGTTAAGGAAGGATCCTCACTAGAGCCTCTGGAAGGGTGTCTGACCCTGCTAGTACCTTGATTTTGGACGTAAGATCTTCAGGGCTGTGTGAAGACAAATTCCTGCTGTTTTAAGCCACCCAGTTTGCAGTACTCTGTCATGGCAGCTCTAGGAAACTCATACACATATTCTGAGGATACAGCAGTAATCAACATATACATGGTCCCTACACTCCTAGATTATATAGTCCAGGTAACAAACAGATAATGAAAGGCTGAATAAAGATAAATCATTACAAACTGATGAATCCAGTCATGTACTTAGAGAAAAATGTTGAGTACCTTATTTAGAATGGTGGTCAGGGCAAGCATCTTTGAGAGGTGACCTGTGAGCTTAGACTTGAAAGGTGAGAGGTAGCCAACCAAAGTAAGCTCTTGGGGAAGATTGTCCAGGCAGGGGACAAACCAAAGGTCCAGAGATGGGGAACATACTAGCATGTTCTAGAAAAACAAAGAAGTCCAGTGTCACTGGAATGGAGTCAGAAAGGTAAGGAGGGCCAGAAAACACTGACTTATGCACCATAGTAAGGTCTTGGCATTTCATTCTGTGAGCAAAAGGCATCTGACGGTTGAGGGTGGAAAGCTGTGAGACAATTTAAGGTTTTATATCAATCCTTTCTGTTACTGATGAGAAATAGCTTGGAGGGAGATCTAGGGAGACCAGGATAGCCAGTTAGTAGACCATTGCAGTCTTTTAGGTAAGCAATGAAAATGGACTATGGTGACCCTTCAGAGATAGAGAGAAGAAGATGGACTGAAGACACATTTTGGAGATAGAACTTTCAAGAATTGATGGATACAGTGTATGAGAGAAAGACATTAGTTAAGGATGATGTCAAGATATTAAGTAACCAGGTGGATGTGGTGCCATTTACTGAGATGAGAAGATGGGCATGGTGAGGAAGACAACAGGACAGGGAGAAATCTGGAAAAGTCCTTCCACATCCTTTACCATGTCAATAAAGTCTTTCTGGATATGGAACCTACCCCAATTTCAGTTGTTTTAGGGATCCAAGGAAAAGTATTCTGGCTCCTACAAATGGGATACTGGAACCACAAGCCACCTAGATCCAATTTCCTAACATCACACACACCATTACACAACAGTGCAAAGAGAGAACCTGCAGAAGCAGGGAAGGGGATCTTCTAAAGGAGACATTTGTCCTGTATCTTGTATGGCATCAAGAGTCTCCTATAATTGAAGGCCTACACTGAGTGGAATGTAATTTGATAACATCTACACCTTATCCAGTTGGCTCTACCTTCCGCTCACCATGGGCTTAACTCTGGTGGAGGCACCATGAGAAAATATGGGGGAGGCAATGCTTGAGAGATAGATCCTGAATACCTGAACAACCCACAACTTATCAAACCTCTATGATGTTTTGTGACCATGCCTCCTCAGTATGTTGAGTTCTGTAGGTTGGCTACCATTCCCAACACCCCTCACCCCAGAAGTATTCTGAGAAAGTGACCCCAGAAAAGGACAGAATGTCTACTGGTGTAAACCTGTAAGATAATTGAAGGCTTGAGTTGAAATCCTAGATGTTGATCTTTCTGGGGGAGGTTTCTAAAGAATCACCTCCCACATCCACAGGTCATTTTTTACTTCCTCCCTAGGTTACAGCATGAAGCTAAGAACCAAGAAGAGACAAACATACATCCACAGCCTTGTGCCAAATGCCAAAGTTTTATGCACATTTCTTTTCAGAAATCCTGAAATCCATTCACTCTAGCCTCATTATTCCCTCTTTAGTGTTTATTTAATCTCTGTTTTTAAGGCCATACCCAATTCTAACATTCCTGATGATCTGATTTTCCAACTCACAAGAAACGAGCAGCGGTAGCCATGAAGCAATGAGGGTTAATTCTAGAACTGGGTAAATGCCAATGAGTGGCAGCTAAAAGCAAGAGAATACAGGAGTTGGTAAGTAGAGATTTAAAATGCAGAAATAAGGGGCGCCTGGGTGGCTTAGTCAGTTAAGCGTCCGACTTTTGCTTAGGTCATGATCTCACGGTTCGTGGGTTCGAGCCCCGCGTCGGGCTCTGTGCTGACTGCCAGCTCTGGAGTCTGTTTCAGAGTCTGTCACTCCCTCTTTCTCTGACCCTCCCCTGCTCACGCTGTCTCTCTCTCTCTCTCTCTCTCTCTCTCTCTCTCTCTCTCCTAGAAATAAATAAGACATTAAAAAAATTTTTTTTAAATGCAGAAATAAGAATTGGAAAGCTTGGGGGCCACAGAACCAGGGCAAATGTTTCCACTCAATTCAGTAGCCCTAGGGGGTCACTGTGTGGTTTAATAATTGGTGGTCCCCACTTCTGGGCAAAACGCTGTCAGAATCAAACTTTTCCAAGGTGCACTATTCCTTTCTGGGCTAACACCCTCCCCTTATCGCCCCAAAAGAGGGATCACATATCAACTCAATAAGAGGCACTGATCAACGATATATGGTATACCGAATATAATTCTTTTTTTTAAGTAGTTCTTTTTTTAAAAAAAAAAAATTTTTTATGATTATTTATTTTTGAGAGAAAGAGCTGACTGGAGGAGGAGCAGAGAGAGAGGGAGACACAGAATGTGAAGCAGGCTCCAGGCTTGGAGGTGTGAGTACAGAGCACAATGTGGCACTCAAACCCATGAATTGTGAGATCATGACCTGAGTCGAAGTCGATGCTTAACTGACTGAGCCACCCAGGTGCCCCCTTCCCAGTACAATTCTAAGTCTGGAAGAAGCTAAGCACGGTTGCTTCCTGAGTCACAGGACGCTCATTAGCCTCATTTCTTCAGGCCATAAAGGGTTTGCTGGGCACTAACACTGCAGGCCACAGAAAGGAACTCAGCGCTCACTTCTGAAAATTAGAAACAAAAATCCCCACTCATTCTGATTAACGCTAATTTTCAGACTATATGCCAATCAAATATATTAAATAAACACAAATGTGACAAAGACATGACCAATTAGAAGTGCCCACAGTTATCATGGCAAGAACAGGCGCCTCACCCACATCTCATCTATTAGGTGTTTCATTTTGATTACAAAATTATCCACAGTCCATGCCCGGAGTGGGTTCATATATCCAGAAATTACCCTATGTGTACAGGCTCAATCCCTGTGAGTATCAGAGTAGCGCTGCCTTAAGTCTTACACAAAACAAGACACACCCCCACACATCACATGCACGTTCATACCCTCGAGCACATGAGGATTGAGTCAAGGTGTGGGTTGTTAGTGCAAAAGGGTCTTTAGCGGTGATGTAGCTCAGCCTCCTCCTTCTGTGGGTGGGAAACGAAGGTGAAGGGAGCAGCAGGAATTGTCAAATCTCCTCCAGTTCAAACATGTCATCATCCTGACTCACAGACTTATGTAGATCACACAGTGCTTCCTCCCTGTGACCCTGTCTGTTCAGTAGACAGACTTTCTGAGGGGAAGCTCACACAGCAAGGCAATCCAGCCAAGTCGGAGGCTTCCACGAAAGCCCAAACTCTCTGGGTTACAAGCCCACACCCTGTTTGAACACTGGCCTGGGGAAATATCTCAGGAAAGGATCCCTCCCTGCTCCAACTCAGGCCGCTGCCTGGAATCTTCTCTCTCCTGCTGAGGATTAACTGTTCTGCATCTCGGGCAGGAAATGAGTTCTTCGCTGTTTATTGTGGTCAAATCCTAAAATGAAGTCAATACAGCAAGAAGTAAGGGCTGAATATGTTGATGTCTCTTTATTAATTCATGAGATACTTTACAGTCCCCCACTGTCCGCACTCAGATAGATGGAAACTGAAAAAGAAGTGCAAGTTAAATTATGTCTTTGATAACTTCTGCTTAACTGGCCTGTCAAAGGACCAAGAAGATTAAACATTTGTGATTTATTCCCATATTAAACTCAACATGCACTCACACGCACACGCACACCCACACACGTGTGCAGCTGATGAGAGACCTCCCCAGACCTTATTTCAAATGCGACCCCCACACTCAGCAGTGGTGTGAAATCAGAGAAAGGTCAGTGCTGATAGGCCATAATGGAAGGCTCATTATTCCTTGTTTACTCCTTCATTCTCTCATTCACATGCTCTTTCAACTTCTCTTCTTCAGCTTCTGTACTTGCTAAAAAGAGTCTTATGCTGGGCAGGAAGCAGGTTGGGGTGGGGGAAAGCTCAAATGACTCATTTCTAGGCAAACAGTCAATTCCTAACAGCTCCCACTGCTCTGCCCCTACCAGACCAAGTAGCCTTAACCAGCCTGTTCCATATCTCTAGAATCTCTTGCCCTGTGACTGAATTGTGCTTAAAAATCATCGCAGCCACCATTGACTGAAGCTTCCAACATAGTGAGTCCTTTAGAGCACTTATTTTATTTAATCCTCAGGACAACCCTCTGAAATACAATTCATTTGCTCTTTTTACATACTAGAATTCTGAGGCTCTCAGAAGTTACACAACCTGGCAGAAGACACCAGGCTACTGAACAGATTCTAAGTAAACCTGGCCGGACTTCAACGCCCATATCCAGACCATCCTCCAAGCCCTGGGGACAATCCATCATGCACTGGTCCTGGCCAGTGATTTTATCTGTCTCTGGACTGCTCAGGTCACCAATGGTCACAGCCTGCATCCCCAGAGGTTTTCCAAGGCTGGTGCCTCTGGGTGACGTCTTCTTGCTCTCTTTCCTCTGCTGATGGGGCTGGTCATATGGAATGGATTTCTCATAACCTTCCCTGCAGGCCTCCCAGCCCTGAGTGCAGAGGCAGGGGGATTCCAGGTAAAGGAGAGAAAAGAAGAGAATAATGGCCAATGTGTTGAGGCAGAGTTCCTGGGACTAGTGCAAAGGAAGGCACTGAGAAGGCAGGGTTCAGGCTCTTCCCAGGGAGAACCCAGCCCTCAGGGCTGCCCTGGCCCCATCTAGATGTTCAGAGAGGGCCATCTGGTTTTCTCTCCAAAGGGAGAAGTCCAGAAGGCTTCTCTCTGGACATATGGCAATCACCCTCCCTCCCACTATTTCAGCCTCTTCCATGCCATCACAGATACACAAATTTACATCTCCACACATCACCTCAGTCCCGTATTTCTGCACCAATATTTCTAACTGCAGACCTGTATTTCTAACTGGGCACCAAAATCTGCCCCCACCAGGTGATCCATAGACTTCAAAGCCAACACAGTTCAAACTAGATTCAGCGTCTCTTCCCCACACCCATATCCTCCTATGTTTGTTACGGATCTACATGTAGTCTGGAAGGAGGCTCCAGACCCAGAACCTCCATTCTTTCCTCCCTCACCTATCAGGCCCACCCCTTCCTCCCAACAACTGCCACCTGTGTTCAGGATCTCAGCACTTCCTGTCTGTTCACCTCTAATCTGACTTAGGCTAACCAGAGCCTCCAACAGGACTCCTGCCTCCAGCCTCTAGCTCCTCTGGTCCATGCACACATATACCTGAAGTCAAGCCCACAATGTACACCCCTACCCACAACACACAAGGCTTTCAACAGCAATTTTCAAACCATGCCATCTTGTTGACCAGCGAAAGGTACACAGTGGGGAACCTTCAAGGGCCTTCTAACAATGGTGATGATTAAGTCACTTACTGGACAAATGTGCCTTGAGTGTCTGCTGTGAGCAGTGTTCTAGGAGCTAGGCATACAGTGGTCAGCTCCATAGTGAGTCCCTGTGCTTGTGGACCAAGGGCCCTATTGAGGGAGATAGTCAGCAAAGAGAGAACGGAGTGAATGGAATAGAGTATTAGACAGCAATGTGTTGCTGTAATGATCAAAAGCATTAATCAATGTGATTCACTTAGAACATAGACTGGCATGTAGTAAGCACTCAATAAATGATTATCTTGTAACCCCTGAAGACCCTAATTGAAACAGCTCTGATCACTTCTCATTTTACAGATGAGAAAATAGAGCACAGGAGCCCAAGTTCACCAAGCGAGTGAGCAGAAGGGCCAGGCTACTAAGCCCCAGCAGTCTGACTCCAGAATCTGCTCTCCTAATCACTGGGTGATGCTGCTTCTCTAGGAGACCTGCTGGAGATGGTATTGGGTTGGTTTGGGTTCTCCCAGAAGCAGAACTGAAACAAAGATTCATGGGCAGGCAGGTTAAGAGGTGGTTCTGGGAAGCCCTGGTGGGGGGGCAGGCAAGTGAAACAGAGAAGGAAAGGGAGCCTCGAACGGGTGTGAAAGCAAGTCACTTAGCCCTGTGGGTAGATGGAAGGAACCTCATCCTCCTGGGGCCTCTGGGACCCAGGGTAAAACACATGCCTCCAAATCTCCTTCCACCCAAAAGGCTGACAGAGCTGGGGTATTTATACACTAAATCCCCTCTCATTGGTGGAGAATTGCTTTCACAGGGGAATTCATTCTCTGGCACTTCTGGCTGGCCCTTTGCACAAGCAGAGGGGAAACCGGTACTGAGAGAAACCATCTGAGCAAGGAAAGGCAGCTGCTGGCAGGGCGAAGTCAGGCTGTGTGCACAGAAACATGGAGGCACAAGGGGATGTGGTTAAGGCACCAAGGGCAGCTGCGAGAGCATTCCAGGGGACTCCTGTCTGATGGCCATCAGGTGAGAGCAGACTTGGTTCTGCACAAGCAGCAAAGCTGTGGAGAGGATTCATCCAGGCCGTGTGGTGGGAATAGCAGCTGGGTGGGGGTCTCAGGGTGCTATTGGCTAGACCATATTGGGATGCATGGATCATGATAAGGAGCTGGCATTTTAATCTAAGTATTACGGGAATGGCATGGAAGTTTTAGCGCAGGAGAGTGACTTTATGTTTTAAAAGATCATTATGGTCACAGGCTGGAAAATAGACTGAGGGGAAAAGAACAAAAGAAGGAAGATCAATTAGGAGGCCATGACAGTAGTTCAGGTGATAGATAAGTTGGCTTGGACTAGGGTGGCATATTTGTGTGGGTGTGTGTGTGCCATACTGCGTTTTTTAAAATTCCAGTATAGTTAACATATAGTATTGTATTAGTTTCAGGGGTACAATAGAGTGACTCAAAACTTACATACAACATCCAGGGCTCATCTCAGCAAGTGCCCTCCTTCAACACTCTCACCTGTTTCACCCATTCCCTCCTCCTCACCTCCCCTCTCGTAACCATCAGTCTCTTCTCTGGAATTGAGAGTCCCTTTCTTGGTTTGTCTCTCTTTTTTTCCCTTTGCTCATTTGTTTTGTTTCTTAAATTCCACATATGACTGAATCATATGGTATTTGTCTTTCTCTGACTGCCTTATGTCACTTAGCATTATACTCTCAGAGGGTGGCATTTTAATTGTGGTTGGACTCAGGCTATAGAGTGAATTTACAGTTGGTAAGAATTAATGATGGTGCAATCGTGGGGTCTGAGTGAAAGAGATGAATGGATCAAGAAGATGTGGTTTATCTATACCATGGAATACTACATGGCAATGAGAAACAATGAAATCTGGCCATGTGTAGCAACATGGATGGCTTGAGGGTGTTACGCTGAGTGACCTAAGTCAGGCAGAGAAGGACAAATACCACATGTTTGCACATGTAAGTGGATGAGGAAGAACTTAGCTGAGGACCATGAGGGAGAAGAAGGGGCAAATAGAGGTGGGGAGAGGGAGGGAGGCAAACCATGAGAGACTCTTGAATGCTGAGAACAAGCTGAGGACTGATGGGTGTGTGGGGAGAGAGGGGAGATGGATATGGAGGAGGGCACTTGTGGGGATGAGCACTGGATGTTATATGGAAAGCAACTTGACAAACTGTGAAAGAAAGAAAGAAAGAAAGAAAGAAAGAAAGAAAGAAAGAAAGAAAGAAAGAAAAGAAAGATAGTGGGGTGCCTGGGTGGCTCAGTCAGTTAAGCGTCCGACTTCGGCTCAGGTCATGATCTCACGGTTCGTGGGTTAGAGCCCTGCATCAGGCTCTGTGCTGTCAGCCAGCTCAGAGCCAGGAGTCTGCTTCTGATTCTGTGTCTCACCTCTCTCTCTCTCTCTGACCCTCCCCTGCTCACGCTGTCTCTCTCTCTCTCTCTCTCAGAAATAAATAAAAACATTTTTAAAAAAATTTTAAAGAAATAAATGTAGAGACTACATTTTCTTATCTATTCTCCTAAAGAGACATGCTTGGGCTGCCTCAAACTCCTCCTTCACCAATATGCTATAAGAAATAATATTTTTAAAAAAATAAATTTTTAGTATATAGCCTTTAAGATTGGAAATTTTCCTTTTATCAGATTTCTCAGACAATGTTTTTTAATGAAGAGATGTTGAACTTTCTCAAATGCTTCCTGTATGTCTACTGAAGTGATGAGATTTTTCTCCTTTATCCCATTAATAGATTAAATCACAGTAATAGATTTTCTAAAGCTTCAACTTTCTGGAATTCCTTGGATAAATCAATTTAAACCATTACTCCTAATTAGCTCACATATTTAGGATTTTCACACCTATGTTTATAGTGAAATTGGCCTGTAATTTCCTTTTCCTGAATTGCTGTCATCCAGTCTTGGAATCAAGGTCACAATAACCGGATAAATTATATGAACAGTTTTCCCTCTGTTCCTATTTTGTCTTATAGCAACTTTGTAAGAGTGGGATTATCTCTTCCTTGAATGACTGAACATGGCTGTAAAACTACTGGGAGCCGGGGCTTTTTTTGGAAAGGGTGAAAAAGATCCAACTTCAATTTCTTCAAGGGTTACAGTTCTAAGATCTTGGGCCACTTTTAGCATTTTTGCATCTTTCTGCAATATAATCTAGTTCATCAGAGCATCCAATTTATTAGCACAGAGCTATACATATATTCTCTCACTTATATTTTGTTTATTCACATTTCTTTTTTTTATTTTTAATATTTTTATTTATTTCTAGGAGAGAGAGAGAGAGAGACAGCGTGAGCAGGGGAGGGTCAGAGAGAGAGGGAGTCACAGACTGAAACAGGCTCCAGGCTCCGAGCTGGCAGTCAGCACAGAGCCCGACGCGGGGCTCGAACCCACGAACCGCGAAATCATGACCTAAGCGAAAGTCGGACGCTTAACCGACTAAGCCACCCAGGCGCCCCTGTTTATTCACATTTCTTACCTCCTCTCCCTCTCCTACCAGTCTTGCCAGAGGCTTATCTATTTCATTAGTCTTCCTAAAGAACACTTTGGGTTTTGTTTATTTCCCATTTGTTTCTGCTCTCTAGATTTATTTATTTCTGCCTGTATTCTTATTTAAGTCCTTCCTTCTTCTTTATTTGGGTTTACCCTGTTTCTCTCCTGAGTGTTCTAGGTTGAAAGCCTTACCCTCTTTTTGCAATCTCTCCTAACTTCTGCAGTATTGAAAGCTATAAATTTACCTCTGAGTAAATGTGAATATGACCACAAAATTTGATGTGTGCTATTTTTATTTCCATTCACCTCTAAGTATTTATTAGTTTCTCTGTGATTACTTTTATAGCCCAATGATATTTGGCAGTATTTTTCATATGTTTATATACATAGGATTTTTCAATCTAATTGCATCATGGTTAGGAACATTGTGTTGTGTACATGATGCTGATTCCTTTACACTTACTAAAGCTTCTTTTGTGGACTAGGATGTAATTTGTGTCTGTTCCATGTATATATGAAAGTACTTTTTTCTTGGGGATAAACTGGGACCAATAAACTATATTACTATGATCATCTATCTTTGCCTATTTTTATATACTTCAACAACAAGTGTTGGAAGGATATGTTAAAATCTTCAATTATGCTTTTCGATTTATTATTTCTCATCCTAGATCCATCAGTTGTTGCTTTATGTATTTTGACCTTATATTGTATAGGACATATATGTTCACATTCACTATATTTTTTGATATATTATTTGTTTTATCAATATATAACACCTTTATTTTTCCCCTTCTAATATTTCATGCCTTAAATTATTTCTTTGACATTATAATCTATATCCAGACTTATTTTGGGTAAATTTTTTTCTATCTATCCTTTCTGTAAATTTTTGATTTTATTATCTATCTTAAAGCCATATACTGCTTGATTTTATCTTTTTAATTTATTTACTTTCTTTTTTTTCTTTTCTAAAGAGAGAGAACAAGCAGGAGAAAGAAGCAGAGAGAGAGAGAGAGAGAGAGCTCCATGGAGCCACATAGACTTCATGCTCAGGGCGGAGCCTTATGTGGGGCCCAAACCCACGACCCTGGGATCAAGACCCAAGCCAAATCAAGAGTCAGACATTCAAATGACAGCCACCCAGGCACCCCTATCTTTTTATTTAATCAGAGAGTCTTCAACTTTGGTTGATAAGTTTTAACTCTTTACATTTATTATAATTCCTCTTATATTAATATTTAATTCTGCCTGTTTATGCTTCCAATTTTCCATATATGCTCTTCTTCCCCCCTTACTTTTTGTATATTCTCCTGGGTAGAGGTAATTTTCTTCAGCTGGTGTGCAAGTTATACATTGTTTTTATTGTGCTAATAGTTGTTCCTAAGTTATTAAGAACAGTAACATTATCCTTTATCAATTTCTTAAGCTATCAGTATGTATTTTTATACTCCAGAAAAAGAATTTCCAAGAAATACACAGAAAAAAAAATCAAATCAAAGACACAGAGAGATGGAAGGGTAAAAGGAAGGGAATAAATGAAGGAGCAAGAGATTAGCAAGGAACTGAAAAAAAAAATGGAGAGAGAGAGAGAGAAACAGATAAAATCCACAAAAAGAATGAGGGTCTGAGGGAATAAAGCCCAGATTGTTACATACACAATGTGTTCATATTCCGAGGGTAATAAAAGCTGCAGGCTTATTTGCTCCTTGTAAATGAAATGTCTCCAGAGCATTTATTTCTTCCCTTGCTTGGGAAAACATTACAGATTATTTCATGATTATTTACTAAGAAGTTACGGTGTTCTAGGTCCTTTTTTTGTTTTGTTTTGTTTATGTATTTATTTTGAGAGAGAGAATGCAGGAGGGGCAGAGAGAGGAAAAGGGAGAGACTCCCAAGCAGGCTCCACACTGTTAGAGCAGAGACCAATATGGGGCTCGAACTCACAAACTGAGATCATGATCTGAGCTGAAACCAAGAGTCTGAGGTTTAACGCACTGAGCCATCAAGGAGCCCCTAGGCCCTCCTGTACGCTTGAGTACAAAGTTGTGAACTAACAGACAGTCTCCTTGTCCTCCTAGAACTCACAATCAAGATAGATGGTTTAAAAAGCAATGCCAAGAAAGGGGAAGACAAGGCCACCTCAGGAACACCCAGCAAGGGAAATCCTCCCATATGAAGTGATGTCTGAGCTGAGGTAGAAAGGACAGAACTCCTTTGCCAATGAGTGCCAAGAGCAGAGGGTGGCCTTCACTGCCGCCATGCTGCTGGCCACTGGACTTCCATGCCCTGTGTGTCAAGGTGTGGCCAAGGTCACAGGGCTTGCACTTGGCATGGAGCCACTTACAATAGCCCATTTTGTTTCAGTACGTAAGCCCAGAATTCACAAGGTCCCCACCCTGTCCCATCTTCTCAGGCTGTGTCAGTGGGTGAAAGCAAACTGATGTCAATGTGACCACTTGGGTCTCAGGATTCTCCTACTCTTCTGCTTCATTTGCCTCCACTTGCTCACTATCTTAATTTTCTTTCATCCACAATTACACTCACTAATTTAGACTGATCAAAGGAGAAGTGTGAGGGGGTAAATCTTTGATGGAAAAGAAGCAGCTATTATTATTCAAGGAGCTACAGCAAATCCAGTGAAGTCCACTTCGAATGCAGCCCACACTGGCTTCAGTGAACAAACAGGAGCAGAAAAGAATGGAAATGGTAGAGAAGGTTATGAGCTGCTGCTTTGGAGACAACCATCCGTGTTCAAACCCTGATTTTATCCTTTACTGTCACTGTGACCTTGGGAACACCCCTGAAGGGCTCTGGGCTTCTATTTCCTCATGGGCAAAGATATTAGTAATAGCTGTACAAGGTGGTGGTGAAGGTCGAACAACACCTTGCTTGTCACATAAGTACCAGAGCCTGGTATTTAACAAGGGATCAAAAACGTAGTTCCTTGGTATTAGTGTGAGTATAACTAATGGTATTAGTACCGGCATTAACATTAGCATTACTATTAAAGCCCAACTCGGAAGTACCAGCAAAAGAGAGAGCATCAGTGTGGTCTCTAGTGAGAACACGTGAAAAGTGGCTTCCAATGGATGCATAATACCTAATCCATACTACTTACTAATCATTTCTTAAAATTGGTTTAAGCAAAACACAAAAAGCTCTGGTTCATAAAGATAGCTTTGGAATTAAGTATGTGGATCACAACACATTATTTATGGACTTCTGTGTTATCCTAAAGTTCCCATCATTTGCCTCATTTAAAAATCCAGGATATCTAGTCACATTCATATTAACTTGTCCTTGTATATTCATTCATTCATTCATCCATTCATTCATTCATTCAACAAGTATTTATTGAATGCCTCGCAGAGAGGCATTTCACCAAGTAGGCATTCAATAAATGTTTGTTGAATTTAAAAAATAATTATATCTCCAGAATCTATGTTGTTTGATCATATACATATGTTTGATCATGTCTACAAAATACCTTGATTTTTGCTTTGATTCACCTATGAAACATGTTAGCTGATCTATAGCCAAGCAATACGTACTTTTTGAGGATTGCTTTAGAAAATTTGCATTCCATTAAACTTTCTAGATTTCTCAAAAGGTAGGGAAAAACAAATTCCTTGTAGAGTGCAATGCTGTAAATAGATAAGCTCACTAAACCATCATTTACATTTCTAAAACATGAGCATTTCTCTTTTCCATCTAATCCTCAATTTTTACACACCTTACTTTTCCATTTATGGTGGGAACACTCAGCAGCGATATTATTATTTGCCAAATCATTTTGGGTATTTTCACTCCAAGGCTAATCACTTCGGAGTTTAACAAAGTCAGGTTAGAAACTGAATTTGTACAACTTTTCTCCAGATCAGACAATTATAGAATACAGACATCCTCTGAAGGCATTTGCCAGGGAGAGAGTTAGAAATGTGACAGCCCATTGTCCCTGCTAAAATGCTTCCCTGAAAAAAACGTATAGGTTGACAAGTTTAATTACTCTTGATTTTTATGCCTACCTTTTCAAAATAATGAAATCTTCAGGCCATGAAAAATGTTAGTGTTTTAAAGCACAGAGACAGAAGAGAGAGGCAAAAGCTTGGGTTATATCATTCACAGTCCCAGAGCCCAGGGGAGCGGTGCAAGGCCCAGCCAGGAGAACCTCAAGGGGTTGCCCAGCTCATGCCACCCTTGCTCAAGGTACCGGCTGTGGGGACACAAGGCACTCTCCCACCCTCAACTCAACGCCTTATTTACTTAACCATGTACACTGAGACCTTATCACACTGCAAAACAAAAACATGAAACCAGATGATTCTTTATGATCATGAGTCCCTGTAAGCAAAGATATCCATAGGCATTATGCTGAGTAGGGAAAAAATGCCAATCTCAAAGGCTTACACACCCTATTATTTCATTGAGACAGCAATCTCAAAGTGACAAAATTATAGTCATAGAGGCCAGATCAGAGGTTGCCAGGGGTTAGGGGTAGGGGAAGGATGTGACTGCTAGGGGGTAATGTGAGAGTTTCCTGGGTGTGATGGAACAGTGTTGTGCCTGGTTGTGGTAAGTTATTCAATCTACACATGTGACAAAATATCACGGAACTACACAAACACACCCACACGCGCGCATGCATACAAGATCACTGGTAAAATCCCAGGAAGGTCTGTAACTGAGTTATAACTGCCAATACCATTTTTCTGGTTTTGACACTGCACTATGGTAGCATAATCATCACTGGAGGAAGATGCATGAAGGGTGTATGCGACCTCTGTGCATTCATTTTACAAATTTTTGTTGAGCCTTCAACTATTTAAAAAAACTGTTTTTAAGATATTGATATCCTTGGGGCACCTGTGTGGCTCAGCTGGTTAAGTGTCTGATTCTTGGTTTCAGCTCAGGTCATGATCTCACAGTTCGTAGGATGGGGCTCCGTAATAACAACAGAGCGTGCTTCAGATTCTCTCTCGTCCTTACGCTCTGTGTGTCTGTCTCTTTCTCTCCCTCCCTCCCTCTCAAAATGAATAAATAAACTTAAAAAATAGACATCAATATCCTTTACCAATGTCTTTCCGTGGAGGCCCAAAGAACAGCTTTCCTCGCTGGAAAACAGAAATGTTAACAGGGGCCTTATCTGTATTGCTGACGGCAAGAGGAAAGTGGGCTTAGCTGTCACACAGGTGGTGATGGTAGCACCCTCTGCCAAGCTGGAACAATGCAGGGGTTAGCTCAAAAAGGGGCGTGTTGCAGGGGCTTCACTCCACAATAGAGAAGTCTGAGCAGTCAGACTGTTGGAGCCTCAAGTGCTCTACCACCTGCTGTGGGCGACAGTCAGCAGGGCAACCAAGGTAAATGTAAGCAGCAGGGCCTCTAACAGCTGACACAAGCTGCGGGGTCTGGAAGCCAGGTTGCATTTCTGAATAAATCCAGGAGCTCAGCCTTGAGAGAAGGTGTGTGGAGCCAGGCGTATGTGTGGGGAGACGTGGCCTGTTTGCTGGGAGCAAACATCTGCCAGGCTACTGTGTGGGAAACAGATTAGACTTGCACGATATTAATCCTGAGGGCAGGTCTTATACCTGCAGGTAGAAGCTAGACGAAAGCAGTTTTCAACTCAATATAAAGAATTGTCCAACACACCTGCTTTGACAGGTAATAAGTTCCCAGACACTGGAGATATTTGAACATAGATCAAATGACCAACTGTTGAGAATGCTATAAGGGGTCCCGATCAAGGGGCCCCCGTCCCATTCTGAGATGATCCAACAATGAGAACACTGGAGGAGGGCGACCCTGATCTTTTCATTCAAGTGCAGCCCCCTCCCTTTTAACTGTTTAACTTCATTAGTATGTCTCTGCTTCCCTGAGCCCATTAACCCTTCCACGGTTCATCGTGTCCCTAAATAAATTTCACTCCCCACCAGATCTACAGGCATCTTGTTAAGAGGGACACAGCCTGCGCTGCTCCCTCGGCCCCCACAGAGCCTGGCACAAGGCGGTGCAAACAGGAAACTCTGTAAACATGTGAAGCCTGGTAAATAACAGCTGTGGCATGCCCACGGCAAGAAGCCAGCCCGGGTCCCTGCTTGAAGTCCTCTCACACTGAGAGTCCATATATTTTATGACCTCAGAATGCTTCCTGGCACAGACTCCCCCCAGTGGGGATCCATTTCTCCTTTGCAGCTTTGTCAGTGTTTGGGTTTTCTACTTAGTTCTCAATGAACTAGCTATCATAGTTATAGCTCCCTAGGAAATGCTACCCAGTAACTCTGTCAGAGTTTTTATTTGCTTGGACGGATCGTTTTATTTCAGCAAGGTGTTTTATTAGCTTAGAGAGTCATGAATCACTTCAAAGGTAGATGAAAGATGGCTCAATACACACAATTTTATATGAGATGTTGTTCTTTCTAGAGAAGATCATGTCTCCTTGATTAGGGATTGAGACCAATTCAGTTTCATGTAAATGATGAAGACCGAGTCACATCAGCATATCCATGCATCCACCTGGCCAGAGCAAAGAGGCTGACTCTAACACCCATCTGGTAACCACCACTCAGGAAATCTTGCCATCATCAGTGTAGGGATGGACCCAAACAGAGTCATAGGAGGCTCCTCTCTGAAGCATATGTCCTCTTGTACCCAAACCATACCACTGCCTAAGACTCTGAGAAGTGTGAGAATGGCTTTGAGAAAAGAATGGTATTAGTTAGGATAGGCTCTGCTATGCTGCAGTAATACCTAAACCCTTAAATCTTGGCGGCTAAACCCAGCACAAGTCTGTTTCTCATTCACATCAGGGTTCCAATGAGGTGGGCCAGGCCGCATTTCATGGTGACTCAGAAATCAACCCTATCCCCTTCTATCTGGTCACAGCAGGAAAAGGAGAGGGAATAAAGAATTCTTCCTTCCTTCTCTTCTTCTCTTCACTCCTTCCTTTCTTCCTTTGTCACTAAGACTTTATTTTTTCAGAACGGTTTTAGGTTCAGAGCAAAAGTGAAGGGAAGATACAGAGACTTCCCATATATCCACTGCTCCCTTCCCATGCATCACCTCCCCCATTACCAACACCTTTGTTGGTACAACAAAGTGGTACCTTTGTTACAACTGATGAATCTACATTGACACATCATGATCACCCCAAGTCCATAGCTCACATTAGGGCTCATTCTTGATACTGTACATCCTATGGATTTGGACAAATGTCTCATGAGTCTATCCAGCATTATGGTATCATGTAGCGTATTCTCAGTGCCCTTAAAAATCCTCTGTGTTCAGGGCACTTGGGTGGCTCAGTCGGTTGAGCGTCAGACTTTGGCTCAGATCATGATCTCAGTTAGTGAGTTCAAGCCTCGTGTCACACTCTGTGCTGACAGCTCAGAGCCTGAAGCCAGGTTTGGATTCTGTGTAGCCCTCTCTCTCTGACCCTGCTCATGCTGACTCTGTCTCCCTCAGAAAAAAAAGAAAATCCTCTGTGTTCCACTTACTGATCTCCCCACAACTCCTGGCAGCCACTGACTGTCTCTATAATTTTGCCTTTTTTTAGAATGCTGTGTCATTGGGATCATACAGATGGAATCTTTTCATATTTTAGAAATATGCATTTATGATTCCTCCATGTCTTTTCATGGCCCGACAGCTCATTTCTTTTTAGTGCTGAGTAATCTTCTGTTGCCTGGATGTACCATAGTTTATATACTCATTCACCTGCTGAAGGACATCTTGGTTGCTTCTAAGTTTTTCAATTCTGGATAAAACTTCTATAAATACTTGTGTGGACTTCAGTTTTCAACTCCTTTGAGTAATTACTAAGAAGTGTGATTGCTGGATTGTATGGTAAGACTATGTTTGGTTTTATAAGAAACCACCAAACCATTCTACGCATCATATTTCTCGCCAATTAAAAAAAATGATAATCACTAAAGGACAAGTCTATAAGATGCAGCAGAATCTTATCTGCAAGCAAGCCAGCCAAGCTGCTCAAGATATTATACTACACTATTATAAAACATGTTATAGCATCTTCAATGTAAAGAATCCCATCAGTGAGCAAAATACTTTTCTTTCCAAATCCTATTTAATTAGGAAATTGATGGAAAATACAGAATTGTGTCCCCATAACTACTTTCAAAAAATGTATTTGGAAGCCTCGAAAATAATGAATTATAAAAGAAAGTGAACGCTGGTATTTTTCTTCTATTTTATTGTTCTCTATTCCCTGAAAAGCCTCCAACGTCACATTTCTATAGCTCAGAATAGGATGTATTTTCCCCTTAAAACCTGTAGATATTCTAATTATATGTAAATCACTTCACAGAAATAAATATCCATGGTTAAGGGATATTTAAAATGTTAAAAGCTTCTTCTCAACTGTTCAGTTTGGAAAAAAAAAAGAAAGAAAGAAAAGTCTATTTCCAAAGCCCTAGTAGCTCTGAGAGCCATGTTTTCCCTTTCGTACCTGAACAGAAAAGCCTTCTCTTGCAATTCCCTGTTTTCCTGGGTTGTTCTCCTCTGAAATACCTCAAGTGGGGATCGCAGTTTGAATTGGATTTTGAAGCAATTCCATGCTAATCTCCCTTCCCTAACAGTGCAAACTTTTTTCCCTTGTATTCAGAATCAAAGCACATAGCGGAAAAAAGAAACCGAACATAGTTTAAGAAAGTTGTTCCATACTGAAAACCATTTCTTTTTTTTTTAAGTTTTACTTATTTATTTTGAGAGTGACAGCATAAGTGGGGGAGGGACAGAGACAGAGAATCCCAAGCTAGGTCTGTAGTGTCAGCGCAGAGCCTGACTTGAAGCTCGAACCCACGGACCGTGAGATCATGACCTGAGCCGAAACCAAAAGTCAGAGGCTTAACTGACTGAACCACCCAAGCTGAACACCCTGAAAAGCATTTCGTTAGTGCTATCCTTTACTTGCTGAAAACATGGCTACAATCATATTTTTAAAAAATCATTACTTCGCTGGTATCTGAATTCCAATCTGTTGTAGTTCCTGGCCATAAAGACCATCAAAGTGCTAAAGATTCCCAAATTCCAATCTCCACCCCTGAGTTCTCCAATGACATAGCCAACTGCCTATTTAATATCTGTGCTAGGTTATCTCGTAGGCGATGCAAACTGAGCATGTCCAAACTCTAATTTCCTCTCCTCCACCCACTCCTCCATCTCCATGAGGGGCAGCACTGTGATTCTGGTTTCTCAGGGCAACAGCCTTGCGTCACCCTTGATTCTGCTCTTACTTTCACGTTCCACTTTCAACCCATCAGGTAAGCCCTCCTTCAAAAATATGTCCAGAATATAATCTTTTGTTACAACTTTCACCATTATTACCCTAGTCCAAGCCACCATCAGCACCCACCTAAGTTTTTGTGCTGGACTTCTTTCTCCGAGTCTGACCTTCTCCCCCTACATTCTCATTTTAACACCACAGCCAGAATGGTCTTGTTAAAACACAGAGAGGACCATGTCTCTTCAGTGCTCTAAACACCCTATGGCTTCCCATATCACCCAGCATCAAAGCAAAGTCCTTAAAATGGCCCATAAAACTCTCTGCAATGTCATTCCCCACAACTCTCCCCAACTCAGTTCAGATGAGCAAGCTTGCTCCTCAAGCACACCAGGCCTAGTTCTACCACGGGAGCTTCTCACTGGCTCTTCCTCTGCTTGGAGTGCTCTTGCCCAAATATCTGCTAGGCTCTCTTCCCTCACAACATCTCTGTTCCGATGTCATCCCGACTACTTCTAGGTCCAACATCCCGCTTCCCAGCCCTCCTCCCCTCCCTGCTGCATTTTTCCTCACATTACTCATCGTCATCTGACATGCTTTATATTGCATATATTTCTTACTTTTCCTCCTAGAATATACCCCCCAAGGCAGGGGAGGGCAAAGATTTTTATCTGTTTTTCTCACTTCTATGTGCACTCATTTAGAACGGTGCCTGTCACGCAGTAGCTACTTAATATTTGTTGAATGAATGAACAAAATTCTGTTCAGTTGTGAATCAGTGTGTCCAGATTAATCAAGGACTCATTTCACCTTTCATGCCTGACATCTCTTCTCACTTTCATATTTGTGGTGAATGAACCAGTCAGTGGCCAAGAGGCTCCGTGTGCCAGCACTAGCCAAACGGGTCTTAACTTGACCTAACTTTAAGGAAGATTTTCAACAACTGAATGCACTTATGGGCTGGGTGCTACACAGTGGAATTTGCTCCTGAGCTGGGCTCACTGCGCTGGGTCACTCACTGCAGACACCTTCGTGGACTGGGGCAGGGATCAGAACAAGCCTGTCACATCAGGGACTGAGGGACTCCCTGTAAGAGCACCTATCCTGTGGGAACGAAGAGGGTAGGAGTGATTCTGTATAGAGGCATGTGGATACCATGGACATCGGACCTTCTCCAACTCTTTCGTCTGACCAGGAGAGCATTATAACTAAAGATGTAGATTTGTTTCACTGGCACACCTGTTCCTGCAGACAAGTGCATGAAGCAGACAGAAGCAGCATCCCTTCTCTGCCATAAAGGCCACGCGGCTCCGTCTCCTTCAGGCCCAGCCAGCTTCAGGTGTGAACTAGTCTGTGAGTCCAAGAGGTGCACCCAAGAACCTGCCAAAACATGCAGGAAAGGGACAAAGCCTGGGCGGTCAGGGCTGTGCAAGACCTTCTGACATACGGTTTTGCTATCATGGCCTTGTGAACATGACTGGCTGGGCATGGGGACACTTGGGTCACCTGCTGGCTGACATCCAGCTCTGATAGAGCCCTTCATGTTCTCTGCCTGTGGCATCATCACACTGGAGACGAGCCTGTGTCTGCTGGGGATGACATCAGTTGACACTAAAACAAATGAGCCCGAGCCGATCAGGCATGCTGCTCTCAGGCAAGACCCCCCGAATTCCAAGATGGAATGAAGCCTTACTAAATATGTTTCCAACAGAAAGGGCGAGAAATCTTTCCAAGTTTCATTTGCTCTTAGGGAATGACATCTAGAAAGAAAATGAATCAGACGAAAAGCAAAAGGCGAATTATGACATTAAAAATTCATTTCCATTTAACAAATTTGCAATTAGCATCACAATTCAGGGTATTTTCATAATTACAGAGCCTCATATAGGTGGCATAATTGGATGCCTTGCTGATAGGATTTAAGCAGCACTAGAAAAATCCCTTTTCTAAAAGGGCTTCTTCAATAGCCTAAGATCACCCACTAGGGCAGGACACCGCTGACCCTCTCTGGCTCCTCTTCTACATATGCACTCCTGGGGAGGCGGGTAGCCACTCAGTTCTTCCTGGCAAGTGGGGGCGGGGAGGGCAAAGTAAGGTCCCAAATCAGAGGCTGGGCATGGGAAGTGAGGCTCCAGGCAGCCACCCTGCACCCAAGATTCTCATCCTCTCTCACTGATGGCTTCTTCACAGCCTGGCCTGTTTCTACTGAAAACCAAAGTACGTAGGAGGACTATGCTTTTGTGATTTCACAGGAAGGATGTGACCGACCTCAGCACTCCAGCATCAGGAAGGGCTGCATCGTGCCTTGCTCTCTGAGCAGTTCCAGCCTGGGGCACGGCTCAGGGCCCCCTAGGTCCCCCTGCCTCTCTTCAGCCAGGTTCCTACAGGGCCTCGGGAAGATGTAAAGGCTCCTGTTATCATGTTATCTCAAATACCCACCCTGACACTTGGATAATACCATGGCGAGTCCAGAAGAGATCATCTCCAGATCAAGCACTAATTCCGAGGATTTGATTTCACCAGCCCATGTGAGAGAAAGCCTGGGTATTCCTGGGACTAGAACCCCCTGCACTCCAGGCCCCAGGCTGATCTCCCTGTTACACCCAGAGCGACTGTGAAGTACTAGGCTGAGCTGCTCTGCTCTCAGTTAACAGCCAACAAAAGCCTCTCATTGGCCTCCCCGTTCAAGGTGCACTTCCAGGCCTGATACATCTAGTTGCACAAGCCCTAGGTCCAGCCCATTCTCAGGCCTCCTCCCTGCCACAGCCCTCCTTTGTGTTCTAGCTAAACACACAGCTTCCGGTGTGCTCGTGTATGGAGGAAGGACCTGGGCATTCTCCTCAGCCAGGCACCCTGTCTCCATCTCAGGTCCCTAGTCACTGGAGCTACAACTTCAGTCTGCTTCCGAAGGATGGGATGGAAACAGAAGGGTATGGGGACAGAGTGAGTTAAAATGCAGTAAAGATTGATATTTACTGAGATTCGGTTGTTTTTCTTTAATAAACACACCTCCTATAGCTGCGAGCCTTTGGCTGCTTTCCAGAGTTCAGAAAGAGTTAATTTTGACAATTTTTACCAGCATTCTCACTGCTTTTGTGGAGGAGTAGATCTCCAGAAGTCCTTGTCAAGAAGTACTCTTGCCAGTGAATTGATTTTTGACAATAGTGCAAAGGCAATTCATCAGATGAGGAGTGGTCAGTCTGTAAAAGGAACCGAGCAATTCGATATCCACAGAGGATGGAGAGTCACGGGAACTCTTAGGCTACAGTGAGGAACATACACTTACACAGCAATTTTGGAAAACAGTCATGGGATGCAGCCCTGCATAGGGCTCCACATTAACAACATGAAGCCTGCTTACGATTCTCTCTCTCCCTCCCTCTGCCCCTCCCCTACTTGTACATATGCTGGAGCATATGTTCTCTCTCCCTCTCTTTCTCTCTAGAAATTAAAAACAAAGGGCACCTGGGTGGCTCAGTTGGTTAAGCATCCAACTTCGGCTCGTCATGATCTCATAGCTCATGAGTTTGAGCCCCATGTCAGGCTCTATGCTGACAGCTCAGAGCCAGGAGCCAGCTTCAGATTCTGTGTCTCCCTCTCTCTCTCTCTCTCTCCCTCTTTGCTCTTCCTCTGCTCATGCTCTGTCTCTGTCTCTCTCTCAAAAATAAACACACATTAAAAAAAATTAAAAAATTAAAATTAATATTAAAAATAAAGAAATTCAAAAATATACCTATCATGTGTCCCAGCCACACCACTGCTAGGCATTAAGCCAGGAGAAATAAAAGACTTGTATTTGAATATTCACTGCACCTTTACAGGTAATGGTCCCAACCTGGACTCAACCAAACTATTTGTCAATAGACAACTGGATGAACAAATTTTGCTATATCCATACAATGGAATACCACTCAGCAATAAAAAGAAATAAAGTATTGATAAATGTAGCAGTATGGATGATCCCAAGATAAAAATGCTAAAAGCAAAAGAATCTAAAAACAAAAAGCTCTATGAACTATATGATCCAATCTGAAATGGAAAGCCTAAGAAATGCAACTGTACTCTATTTACTCAACACAAGCTAACCTCCAGTGGCAGCCAGCAGAAAGTATTTGCCCAGGATGGGGCACGGGAAGTAATACAAATGGTCCCCCAAAAAGGTTTTGGGTACGATGCATACATTCATTATCATGATTGGTGTAATGATGTCACAGGCATGCACATGTGTCAAAACTTAGATTTTAAACATGTTCACTTTACCGTTATGCCAAGTGTTCCTCAATACATCCATTAAAAATGATGAAGCTCTTGACCATAGGTCAAATCAGTCTGTGGCTGTTGTATCTCTTGTTACCACATGTGAAGGAATAAACACATATCCCAGTAGAGTTTTCCAGATGAACAAATGGGCTTTAGGAAGCTTAAAGGCAAGATCCTACAGAAGCCTAATCTCAACACAGCAGTAACTCTGGAGAAAGACGTACACACTGAGATAATTGTGAGCGTGGCTCTTCAGTGTGAAATACATAGGAACTCCATAATGTTGTTAACACAAGTTGTACCAGTCAAGTGCTGTGAGCCTGAGCCAATAGGAAGCAAGGCTATTCCAAATGCAGAAAGTCTTCGGTATCCCTGACCTTCAGGGGCCAGAACACAGGCTGAGGAAACTTCTGAGCTACCAACATAGACATTTTCTTCAAAGCAGCCACGGAGTGTGTTGGAAAAGAAAGCATGCCTCAGAGGGCATAGCCAAGGGACTGGATGGTCAAGCCAAGCATCATGGAAAACAATGAACTGGGGCAGCATTTCCACAGAGCAGAGTTATGGCCAAATCAAGGAACACTCCCTGCCCCAGGATTTCAGGATGACTGTGGATGAGTGGTTGGTCTATTTCGAATGGGAATATTAATGGCTATTATGCCATCCTGTTACGCTGTTATGCTCCATCACTGTACACTGGGGATGTGAGAGCAAGATCACTTGTCTTTTTTGTTCATGAGGTCTCCAGATCAAAAGTGCTACATCTGGGTTTTATGTGGATTATAAGATCCTGGATTTTGGACATTATGACATAACTGGATAACAGAGCAAATGAGTCTATTTTGCATGTAAAAAGGACATGCATAATTTTGATCAGAGGGCAGACTAGGGTAGACTGGTTGCACAAATGGCCTCAACTCTGTCTCCACAAGCTTTTTAGTGTGGCTTTGCAGCTCTGTCCACCAAGATGTGGCACCTATCTTGACACCCTTTCAATCTGGGTCAACTTTGCGAATGTGCTTTGCTGGCTGGTAAGACGAAGAAGATGTGATGGTGTGCTAGTTCTAAGCCTTACCTTCAAGACTTCTTCTATTCTTTTGCTTTCTTGGTTGCCTGAGTGCACCAGGAAGATAAGCCTGGGCTAGCCTGCTAAAGAATGAAAGACTTCATGAAAGACAGCTGGGGACCTTCAACTGACAGTTGGTCAGTTTCTAGAAAGAGTCACCAGTATGACCTATAGTTAATCACACAAATTGGAGAGAGTCCAACTAAGACCAGAAAAACTGTCTAGATGAACCCTGTCATTATTGTCAAACTGTGAGCTAAATAAGTGTTTGTTTAAGCCACCACTGTTTGTTACACAGCACTAGGTACTGATACACATGCATCATCTTTTTAAATCCTCACAATAACCTAAGATACGGGTGCTGTTATTATCCCTATTTTAGAGAATACTAAAGTACTAATACAGATGACACTAAGGTTTAGAGCAAGTTTCACAACTATCTAAGGTCATACACGTATTGCAGATGGCTTTTTAGCCATCTATGTTCCTGTTCCTGTTCTCCTTCAAGGCACTTCATGGGACTGAAGTTTTGGAACCTGATATGGACAATAAAACTCAGGTGGAGAGGCGCCTGGGTGACTCAGTTGGTTGAGTGACTGACTTTGGCTCAGGTCATGATTTCATGGTTTGTGAGTTCAAGACCCGCATCCAGCTCTGTGCTAACAGCTCAGAGCCTGAAGCCCACTTGAAATTCTCTGTCTCCCTCTCAGTCCCTCCCCCACCCACGCTCTGTCTCTCTCCTTCAAGAATAAATAAACATTAAAAATAATACTAATAAATTTTTAAAAACTCAGGTGGAAGCAATGTGTGTTACTTCCAGGAGCAAGACCATGAAAGAAAGGCACAATGCGCCACATTCCCTCCCTCTTACTGCAGAACTTAGCGATGCACCAAGCAGAAAATGCCCCTCCAGTCAAGGTCCTCTGAATTTGAGGACAACCTCCAGCCACAAATGGACATTACACATGACAGTGAAGTAAAATCTTATCTGGGGTGAAGACACTGGGATTCGGGATTGTCACTACAGCATAGCCTCACTCAACCTGACTGACACAGTGGCTGAGACAAGATTCAACCTCCTATCTGTGTGATTCCAAAGCCTGTGCTCTTATTCATGAATGAATGGGTCAATACATGACTTCTGTCTAAAGAACAAGACCAAGGGTGCTAAATGAAATACAAAAGGGAGGGAGGGAGGGAGGGAGAGAGAGAGAGAGAGAGAGAGAGAGAGAGACGAAAGACAACAAATCAGTGCAAATGAGTCAGCAGAGGTCAGAGGAACAAATTTCCTGTCCAGATTTCAAAGAGAAGGCAAAGCATCTAGAGAGGTGTGTGGAGATGAGGTTCCTTCCACCACAGCCATGAGGCAGAGTAGAGGAGAGCCCCGGCTTCTGCCTCCCATCTGAAGGTGTCTGGCAAAACGGGCTCACGGCGGGCTCTACCAGCCTTGCTGTAAGCACAGGTGGGGTGGTGCCTCTAGCACCTTCTGTCTGTGTTTCAGGAGGCTCAACAAGGCACCCTGGCAGTAAGCAGTCCTGGACCGCTGGTGCCACCAGGGGTCCCTCCCATGGCTGGGGTGTCTCCTCCTGCCTCGGCCACCCTGGTGTCTGCACACAGCTGGGTCTTCCTCCTCTAAAACCAGGGCAGCTTCTCAGCATTCCTGCCATGTGAGCCTCTGCAACTTAAGTCACCAAGATCACCTGATTAACCAACTCAGGCCCTTCATTTGACATCTCACGATGTCCATCAGCCACTGGGAATTCAACTTCAACTAACTCCTCAACCTCCACATTGAATTCTCCAATTTAAGTGACTTTTCCAGATACCAAACTTTAATTCTATGCAAATCAACAAATGCTTATCTGGGGCCTCTTATGTGCACAGAGCTATGGCCAGGAAATAAATAAGACATCCTCTCTGCCTCCAGGGACTTGCAATCTAGTGAGAGAGGAAGATATAAGGAAAAGGGGCCATAATTCAAGGCCAAGTTTGATAAGGGCTGGAAGAGAGGGACAAAGGCAATAAGAAAACAGGGCGGGAGACATTCAAACTCCCAAGTTCTCTCAGTGCCAGAACTTTCTTGTCTATTTGTGCTTTTACTATAATTTTTCTACAAAGCAATTCTTGCTTTAGTTTCAATAACAGCATTAGGAAGCTAATAAAACTTTTATAATCACTATAGCAATAGTGACAGTGCAAGACACTGATATAGCAACAACAGGTGGGTGTTGTTGGGGGAGGGGTGGTGCCGGCCCCCAAGCTCCTGGTGGCTCTACCATGAGGGCCTTCCATCCCCCTCTGTGAGTGAAGGCCTTGCACATTGATGTCCACGGACTGCTGCTTCCATCCTGCTACCTCTTAGCACACGCACTGTCTTCGTACTCAGGAGTGCTCTGCCTAGCCACGAAGTAAATGCATCAGCTGCATAACGATAATTTGCTCCTCCATGAGATATTTCCCCTCACGCACTTCAAAGCTTTCAGCTATCTTTTTAATGGTGGAGGTCACTGCAATCCTGGCCTTCAGATAAAAGGGTGCTGTAGTGTTATCATTTCTACTACTACTGGCAACTGTAAGGATCCACCTCACACACAAAGTAAGGAAAAGGTCCTCCATATACTGTAATAAATAAGGAGAGCAAAACACTACTAATTCAGATTCCATTAAGACAAGAGAAATCTTGACCAATCACATAGAAAAGGAAGCAGTAAAGACCAAGGAGCCTCGTGTGTGTGTGTGTGTGTGTGTGTGTGTGTGTGTGTGTGTGTGTAAAATAGCAGAGACCTCTCTCCTTCAGCTGCCTGGAAGATCACAGATGGTGTACACCAGAATTCCAAGCCCGGCACACAGTAGGTGCTCAGTAAATGCAAACTGAACACAATTAGAGCAATTACATTGAGCTGTGTGGGTAAAGAATAGGGAACCTGCTCACACGCATCAGGGGAGAAAACTGAATATTCTTCTTGAAATAAGCTGGTGGATTTCTCATTATAAACACATATTCATTAATTTAGCCAAGAACTCTATTTAAAACACATTTATTGAGCCCGTGGCATGTTTCTGGCACAAGCCCTTCTGGAGACTGCGTTCTGGTCTGACACAGACAATGAGGCAGCAAACCTAAAAATCAGGCTGCGAGGGGCGCCTGGGCGGCTCAGTCGGTTAAGCATCTGACATCAGCTCAGGTCATGGTTTCATGGTTTGAGAGTTCGAGTCCCACATCAGGCTCTGTGCTGACAGCTGGGAGCCTGGAACCTGTTTCAGATTCTGTCTCCCTCTCTCTCTGCCCCTCCCTCATTCATACTCTGTCTCTCTCTGTCTCTCAAAAAAAAAATACATATTAAAATAATTTTTTTAACCAGGCTGTGAGTCTTTCTATGAAAAAAATCAAACAGGAATGTGATGGTAGTGGGGTAGTGGGTCCGACTAGGGGGTCCAGGAAAGCCTCTCCAAGCAATGACACTGAAGTAGAGACCTGATGATTACTAGGTTCTTTCCATGAGTTCTGAAGGAAAAGCATTAGGGCAGAAGGAACAGCTTACACAATGTGTCACATCTCTGGTCCTGGAGATGAATGTGACAAAGGGCTTAGAATGAAAAGGGCAACATGGAAAAATTTAAAATGGAAAAACACGCAAATGTGTTATTTGTGCCAGTGTCTCCCAGTCACTACGTGAAGGAGTGAGCAGTAGTTCCCTGAAACCCAGATGGCAGTGACAGCATGTGGGTCGGACAGGACAGGGCCTCCTGCTTATGCTGGACTTCAGGCAACTTGCTCACCTCTCCATCCGGCATTTCCATCTGAGGAAGACTAATGCCATTGCCTCACAGGGGCTGTTATGGACCCCATGAGATGACGTGTTGTATCAATATTAGAGCTGTTTGCTGTCAGTGCCCAGCCCCATGCAGAGTCTGGTGACAGGAAGGAGAGGGTCACAGGTACCTCCTTTGCTGGGCCAATAGAGAGCCCTTTGCCACATTCATCTCCAGGACCAGAGATGTGACCCTTAGTGGCTGGTATGCAAAATAAGCCCAACAACCTCACCCTAAATTGGCCGCAACTGGGAATACATAAAAACAAGAAATACACAAAAACTGAATGGAGGTGGTAGGTGAAAAGAGACTCCTGATCTCACTAAGGGAATCTCAGTGAGCATCTGAAGTGAGAGCAGAGGGGTGGAAGGAGCCACCCACATTCGCCGACAGCCTCCAGAGTGGGGAGCCCCGCTGTTTGGCCTCAAGGCCTGGCAAGATGGCAGAGTCAGCCCAGGAAGTCTGACGGGCTCTGGGACCAGCTGCCAGGGTGGGAGACCCAACCATCCGTGGTGACTTCCACATCCAGACACAACCCCTTCCAGGCCCAGATTCCATGACCAGGCCCCAGGGGAATGGGGGGCCCTCAAGTGTATAAATGGATTAATCATCATGTTTAATGTCCACCTGTCCACAGGACCTGGGGCATTGGGAGACCACAGCAAAATGCAATAGCGGGGGAGGGGATCAATATCCATTCACCATCTTTGTTTTCCAAGAAATATCTTCTCCTGAGGATGTCTAAAAAATACTCTGACTCTGCAATTAGTATGAATAAAATGAGGTTTACATTTTTTTTTAACTATCATATAACCCCACGGACTAACACTGCCTCTGGGATTTTTCTGGATACTCTTCAATCACTTTCAGACAGATAGAGAAACCTGTAACAATGCCTTTTGTTAAAAACACTTTTAAACTGCATGTATTCTTAGCTCTCCGAAAGTAATCCGGCTTTTAACAGGAATTTTTTATTAATTAGTTTCTCCTTTCAAGATTCCAGCTCTTCAAAAATGCTTTGAAACGTTAACTGTTCTCCCCACATTTTTCTTTTTCTTAGAAAAGCCTTCTCCTAAGCCTTAGAAAGAGTTGGATAATAACCAATTTAGAGCCTAACAGCAAAAAACATTAGTATTAATATTGCCAATTTTCTATTACATGAAGATTCAAGAACACCATGAGATTTGGATTTTGACTCAATCTACAGGCTCAGATGTTTAAAAGACAGATTGTTCTTTTGGGCTGCTTAGGATAAAACGGAGTCAAGTTTGTGTCAAGCCGAAAATTAAATTGTGATTATTGCCATAATGGGAATTTCTTATACTCACAAGCCAGTCTGTTATCAGAATCTGGAAGGGGAGGAGGGGGGAGTTCATATCCCTTTCCTTCTCCTGTCTAATTCTGTATTCTGTTTAGACTTCTGATGTTAATAGTTTAAATTACTCGGAGTATTTTTCCACCACGAGGACTTCAGTCCTGCTTCCAAACATCTACAGATATAATGATGTGCTTTCCCAAATGCCATGAGAAGTTTTATGAACTCTTTTAAAACCCTTCCCCGGAGAAGGTGCATTTCACAGAGGAAAATGTCATGTTTCATTAGTACATTCGTGCTCACACAAATTTAGACTTCGGAAAAGATAGTGCTTATAAAACTAAAACCAAAATTGACAAATTGTGCTTCTGTTGAAAAGCTGAGACCCTCCAATAGAGAATCATTCTCACACACGTCAGCCTGAATCTATAAAACACTTACTTTGCCCTCGAATAAAAATTCTTCTGCTGAGGCTTTTTTTTCTAGGGAGGTAAATCCAGACACCCACATCCTGAGGCCTGGAGGTCATTGAGCTGAATCCTTTAGGATGGGAGCAGCTTTATTTATGGCTTGAGCTGTGCACCACGGACATGAATATGAAATCAGGAGTGCCCTCTGCCCTGGCTGCTCTCGAGACTGCAAACTCCTAACACCCATGGTCTCTGCCACACATGACCCTCAGAGGGAGCAGCCCATTTAGAAACCAGAGGAGACTAGTGTGGAAAGACCAGGAGCTAAAGAGCGAGGTGGATCCCACCCACTGGAGATACCAACCACAGGCTTGTGAAATGTATCCTGCCAGTAAATAAAATAAAGCTTCATAAATAGAAATTTACATCCTTCATTTGTGATCCTAGGGAAATATCCTCTTTGGGCCCAAGCAGCCTGGGAAGTAACCAGAGATGAGGAATAGCCTAGCAGAGCATCAAGACCTATAACTTTGGACTCCAAAGACCATTCAAATCCTCAATCTGCTACCTAATAGCTCAGTGGATTCGGTCAAGTTACTTAATCACTCAGAGGGTTACTGTAAGGACTGAAGAAGGTGTTGTGTTTATTCATCTATTTCTTGAACAAATAACTACTGAAAATCCAAAATGGGGCAGGGAGTATTCTAGAAGCTGCCAAGACAGCAGTGAGCAGAGCAATACTGTCCCAGCTCTCTTGGAGCTTACCTTTTAATGCAAGGAGATGATTTAATGGAATAAACAAATGAATGTAGATTATATTGGGTGGGGACAAGAACAAGGAAGAAGCATTTTTAAAGGATCACCCTGGTTGTTGTGTCGAGAACAAACGTCAGACAGGTGGGGGTGGGAGACTAGTTAAGGGGCTGTGGTAATAAATGATTCAAACAAAAGAAATGATGTCTTGAAGGGGTGGAGGGTGGCAGCAAAGAACTAAGAGCTAGTCAGACTCTGGATTTATTTTGAAGATGAAGATGATAGCACTTGCTGAGAGCTTAGAGGTGGAGAATAAGAAAAGAAAGCAAGGATAATCCCAAGATTATAGATCTGAGCACAACCGTATGAGCATCTGTACCAGTAACTGACATGGAGAAGCCTGAGGGAGGGGCAGGGCTCTGCATCAGTACATGGGGGTGGGAGAGGAGGGCAAGGGGGGGAGGGGAGGCAGAGATCAACAGCTCAGTTTTGGACATGTTCATTTTGAGAAGCCTGTCTGAAATCTAAGTGGAGCTCCTGAGTAGTGGGTTGGCTATATCTATCAGTGCAGATTTCAGGTTGAGAACGCAGGACTGGAGATAAAAATTTGGGAATGCTCCCTGTATGTAAGGTATTTAAAGCCCTGAGACTAGATGAGATCACCTGGGGATGGAGTGAAGCTATGGAAGAAAAGATAATCAGGGATTAAGGTCTGCATGAGTCAATATTTAGAGGCTGGTGAGAAGAGAAGGAGCCAGCAAAGAGACCATGCAGAAGTAGCAGGGTGGGATCAGGGTAGGGGGAATGAGTGGAAAATTAAGAACTATGGCATTTGTTAAGACAATGCGCAGAAAGGCTGGGATTGTGACTTATGGGCTGCAGTATGTACTGTGGTTCAGTAACCAATACATGGTATTATTTCCCCCATGGCCAGAAGATATGGGTCTGGAATCAAAGGGTGGAAAGGAGGTGGCTCTTCCCATTCACACTGAATAATTCATTCACAGACTTTTTCTTTCCATCCTTGTAGATTTGATCTCTGCTGTCTGTAAGTCATGGAAAACAAAGGAAGAATGTTTGCCAGAGTCACAACAGAGAAGCTACTGAACTGGAAGGTGATGCAGCCCCTTGGCCAAGGAGGCTTTCCTAGAACTAACTAAGAGAGCACCAGTGTACTGGGATCATCCATCCTGTGTGCCAAGGGGAAACAGTGTCAGAACTCTATAGAAGGGTAGGAAAGTCTATCTGGAATCAGGGAATTCTCTGTGGCATTTCTTGGTCCTTCCACATCTGCCCCAAGGTCATGGAAAACTACTGTAAGCAAAAAAGATGGTACCCTTGCAGATTAATGCCTTCAGGAATGAAGATTTGGAATACCCATCAATAAGGAAGCTCAACTAGTTAAAGGCGAGGGAATATGGAAAAGACAGCCAGAGAAAAGAACCATATTTATCAGGTGCCTTGGTGGCTCAGTCATTAAGCATCTGACTTCAGGTCAGGTCATGATCTCACAGTTGGTGAGTTCAAGTCCCACCTCGGATAAGTTCGAACCCCAATTCAGGTGAACCCTGGTTCTCTCTCTCTCTCTCACTCTGCCCTTCCTGGAATTCTCTCTCTATCTGCCCCTCACTAATTTATGTTCTCTCCTTCTCTCCAAGAGAAGGAAGGAAGCAAGGAGGAAGGAAGGAAGGAGGGAGAAAGGAAGGGAGGGAGAGGAAGGAAGGAAGGAAGGAAGGAAGGAAGGAAGGAAGGAAGGAAGGGGAAGGAAGGAAGGAAAGGAGGAAGAGAAGAGAGAGAGAGAGAAAGAAAGAAAGAAAGAAAGAAAGAAAGAAAGAAAGAAAGAAAGAAAGAAAGAAAGAAAGAAAAAACTGTATCAGTTGCGGAGTTGTGACCAGTTACAGCAGTTACAAAAACACAGACAATGGCAGCTGGGCCTATTTTCTTTCCTGCCTGTATATATGTATACATAATAACTAATTTCCTCTTTCTCTGTTCTTCTTTCCCATATTTTATTTTTTTATTTTACAAATAGTTTACTGTCAAATTGGTTTCCATATAACACCCAGTGCTCATCCCCACAAGTGTCCTCCTCCATGCCCATCTCCCCCCTTCCCCCCAAATCCATCAGTCCTCAGTTTGTTTCTCAGCATCCAAGAGTCTCTCATGGTTTGCCTCTCTTCCTCTCCCCCACCATTTTCCCCCTTCTTCTCCTCCACGGTCCTCAGTTAAGTTCCTCCTAATCCTCCTATACATGCAAACATGTGATATTTGTCCTTCTCTGCCTGACTTATTTCGCTCAGCATAACACCCTCAAGGTCCATCCATGTTGCTACACATGGCCAGATTTCATTGTTTCTCATTGCCATGTAGTATTCCATGGTATAGATAAACCACATCTTCTTGATCCATTCATCCGTGGATGGACACTTAGGCTCTTTCCATGTTTTAGCTATTGTGGAGAGTGCTGCTATGAACATTGGGGTACATGTGCTCCTATGCATCAGCATTTCTGTATCCCTTGGGTAAATTCCTAGCAGTGCTATTGCTGGGTCATAGGGGAGTTCTATTGTTAGTTTCCTGAGGAACCTCCACACTGTTTTCCAGAGGGGTTGCACCAGTTTACATTCCCACCAACAGTGTAGGAGGGTGCCCGTTTCTCTACATCCTTGCCAGCATCTAGAGTTCTCTGGATGGCTCATTTTAGCCAGTCTGACTGGCATGAGGTGGTATCTCAGTGTGGTTTTGATTTGTATTTCCCTGATGAGGAGCGATGCTAAGCATCGTTTCATGTGTTTGTTGGCCATCTGGATGTCCTCTTTGGGGAAGTGTCTGTTCATATCTTCTGCCCATTTCCTCACTGGGTTGTTTGTTTTTTGGGTGTGTTTGGTGAGCTCCTTATAGATTTTGGATATTAACCTTTTATCTGATATGTCATTTGCAACTATCTTTTCCCATTCCATTGGTTGCCTATTAATTTTCTGGGTTGTTTCCTTTGCTGTGCAGAAGCTTTTGATCTTGATGAGGTCCCAACAGTTTATTTTTGCTCTTGATTCCCTTGCTTTTGGGGATGTGTCAAGTAAGAAGTTGCTGTGGTGGAGGTCAAGGAGGTTGTTTCCTGCTTTCTCCTCTAGGATGTTGATAGTTTCCTGTCTCACGTTCAGGTCCTTTATCCATTTTGAGTTTATTTTTTGTGTATGGTGTGAGAAAATGATCTAATTTCATTCTTCTGTATGTTGCTGTCCAGTTCTCCCAACACCATCTGTCTAAAAGGCTGTCTTTTTTCCATCGGATATTCTTTCCTGCTTTGTCAAAGATTAGTTGGCTGTATACTTTTGGGTCCACTTCTGAGTTCTCAATTCTGTTCCATTGGTCTATGTGTCTGTTTTTGTGCCAATACCATACTGTCTTGATGATGACAGCTTTGTAGTAGAGGTTAAAATCTGGGATGGTGATCCCTCCCATTTTGGCTTTATTTTTCAGTATTACTTTGGTTATTCGGGGTCTTTTGTGGTTCCATACAAATTTTAGGATAGTTTGTTCTAGATTTGAGAAGTATGCTGGTGCAATTTTGATTGGAATTGCATTGAATGTGTAGATTGCTTTGGGTAGTAATGACATCTTAACTATATTTATTCTTCCTATCCATGAGCATGGAATGTTTTCCCATTTCTTTGTGTTTTCTTCAATTTCCTTCATAAGTTTTCTATAGTTTTCCTCATACAGATCTCTTGTATCCTTGGTTAGGTTTATTCCGAGGTATTTTATGGTTTTTTGTGCAATTGTGAATGGGATCCGTTTCTTGATTTCTCTTTCTGTTGCTTCATTGTTGGTGTATAAAAATGCAACCGATTTCTGTACGTTGATTTTGTACCCTGCAACTTGGCTGAATTCTTGGATCAGTTCTAGTAGGCTTCTGGTGGAGTCTGTCGTGTTTTCTATGTAGAGTATCATGTCATCTGTGAAGAGGGAAAGTTTGACTTCCTCTTTGCCAATTCTGATACCTTTGATTTCCTTTTGTTGTCTGATGGCTGATGCTAGGACTTCCAGCACTATGTTAAACAGCAGTGGTGAGAGTGGACATCCCTGTCGTGTTCCTGATCTCAGGGGAAAGCTCTCAGTTTTCCCCGTTGAGGATGATGTTAGCTGAAGGCTTCTCATAGATGGCTTTGATGATGTTTAAGTAGGTTCCTTCAATCCCAACTTTCTCGAGAGTCTTTATTAAGAAGGGATGCTGTATTTTGTCAAATGCTTTTTCTGCATCTATTGACAGGATCATATGGTTTTTATCTTTTCTTTTATTGATGTGATGTATCACATTGATTGATTTGCGAATGTTGAACCAGCCCTGCAATCCAGGAATGAATCCCACTTGATCTTGGTGGATGATTCTTTTTATATGCTGCTGGATTCGATTTGCAAGGATCTTGTTGAGGATTTTTGTATCTGTATTCATCAAGGATATTGGCCTGTAGATCTCTCTTTTTGCTGGATCTCTGTCTGGTTGGGAATCAGAGTGATGCTGGCTTCATAAAATGAGTCCGGGAGTTTTCCTTCGATTTCTATTTTTTGGAATAGCTTGAGAAGAATTGGGATTAATTCTGTTTTAAATGTCTGGTAGAATTCCCCACGGAAGCCATCAGGTTCATGGCTCTTATTTGTTGGGAGATTTTTGATAACTGATTCGATTTCTTCACTTGTTATGGGTCTGTTCAGGTTTTCTATTTCTTCCCGTGTGAATTTTGGTAGTGAGTGTGTGTTTAGGAATTTGTCCATTTCTTCTAAGTTGTCCAATTTGTTGGCATATAATTTTTCATAGTATTCCCTGATAATTGCTTGTATTTCTGAGGGGTTGGTTGTAATAAGTCCATTTTCATTCACGATTTTGTTTATTTGGGTGCTCTCTCTTTTCTTTTTGATAAGTCTGGCTAGAGGTTTGTCAATTTTGTTTATTTTTTCAAAAAACCAACTCTTGGTTTCATTGATCTGTTCAATTGTTTCTTTGGTCTCTATGTTGTTTACTTCTGCTCTAATTTTTACTATTTCTCTTCTTCTACTGGGTTCAGGGTGTTCTTGTTCCTCTGCCTCTAGTTCCTTTAGGTGAGCTGTTAGATTTTGGACTTGCGCTTTTTCTAATCTCTTGAAATAGGCCTGGAGAGCAATGTACTTTCCTCTTAGGACTGCCTTTGCCGCATCCCATAGATTTTGGATTGTTGTGTTTTCATTTTCATTTGTTTCCATATATTTTTTAAATTCATCTCTAATTGCCTGATTGGCCCATTCATTCTTTAGTAGGGTGTTCTTTAACCTCCATGTTTTTGGAGGTTTTCCAGACTTCTTCCTGTCATTGATTTCAAGTTTCAAAGCATTGTGATCTGAGAGTGTGCATGGTATGATCTCAATTCTTTTATATTTATTGAGGGCTGCTTTATGTCCCAGTTCATGATCTATCTTGGAGAATGTGCCATGCGCACTTGAGAAGAAAGTAAATTCCCTGGCCTCAGGATGTAAAGTTCTAAATATATCCGTCAGATCCACTGGTCCAATATGTCTTTCAAGTCCATTATTTCTTTAGTGATTTTCTGTCTGGTTGACCTATCCATTGCTGTAAGCGGAGTATTAAAGTCCCCTGCTATTAGCACATTCTTATCTATAAGCTTGTTTCTGTTTGTGATTAATTGTTTTAGATATTTAGGTGCTCCCATATTCGGTGCGTAGACATTTATGATAGTTAGTTCTTCCTGATGGATGGACCCTGTAATTATTATGTGGTGCCCTTCTTTATCTCTTGTTATTGTCTTTAATTTAAAGTCCAGTTTGTCTGATATAAGTATAGCTACTCCGGCTTTCTTTTGATTTCCTGGAGCATGATATATATTTCTCCATCCCTTTACTTTTAATCTGTAGGTATCTTCCAGTCTAAAATGAGTTTCTTGTAGATAGCATATAGATGGATTTTGGTTTTTTATCCATTCTGCTGCCCTATGTCTTTTGATTGGAGCATTCAGCTCATCTACATTCAGTGTTATTATTGAAATATATGGGTTTAGAGTCTTTGTATCTTTTGTAGGGTTCATGTTTGTGGTGGTGTCTGTGGTATCTTTGTTCCTTGCAACCTTTCCTTCAGAACATACCTCTCAGGATTTCTTGCAGGGCTGGCTTAGTGGTGACAAATTCTTTCAATTTCTGTTTATTTGGAAAGGTTTTTTATCTCTCCTTCTATTTTGAATGACAGGCTTGCTGAATAGAGGATTCTTGGCTGCATATTTTTACTGTTCATCACATTGAAGATCTCCTTCCATTCCTTTCTGGCCTGCCAAGTTTCTGTAGATAGGTCTGTCACCATTCTGATAGGTTTCCCTTTGTATGTTAGGGCCCTTTTCTCCCTAGCTGCTTTCAAAATTCTCTCCTTGTCCTTATACTTTGCCAGTTTCACTATGATATGCCATGCAGAAGATGGATTCAAGTTATGTCTGAGGGGAGTCCTCTGAGCCTCTTGTATCTCAACATTTACTTCCTTCCCCAGGTCGGGGAAGTTCTCTGCTATAATTTGTTCCAGGACTCCTTCAGCACCTTTCCCTCTCTCTTCCTCTTCTGGGATTCCTATGATACGGATATTGTTGCGTGTGACCATATCGCTGAGCTCTCGAATTCTTCTCTCATGTTCCTGGATCAGTTTGTCTCTTTTTTTGTCAGCTTCTTGTTTTTCTAGAATGGTGTCTTCTAAATCACTTATTCTCCTTTCTGCCTCTTCAAGCCGTGCATTGGAGGCCTCTCATTTATTATGTATCTCATTTATCGCATTTTTTAATTCTTCATGCCTATTTTTATTTTCCATTCTGTCTGTAGCCATAGTTTCTTTGATGTCCCCTATGTTTTTTTCAAGCCCAGTTATTAATTTTACCATTATTATTCTAAAATCTGTTCAGTTATGCTGCTGATATCTGTTTTGAGCAGTTCATTAGCTGTCATTTCTTCTTGGAGTTTCTTTGGAGGAGAGCTCTCTCATTTCGTCATTTTAGTTAGCTCTCTGGCTCTTGTTAGTTTTAATGACCTGTTATGTTCTCTGTACCTATGAGCACTGCTGTATCCAAGAAGACTCTTTGACTGTCCAGGGCCTATCCTTTCAGAGAGTGTTTTGTGAATAGTATCTCTTGGTCCCTCTTGTTGGGACCTTGGTCATTTTATTTTCCTCTTCGTAGTGATATTTGGGACTCTCCACCTTGTGTACTGTGGCTTGTTTCTTGAGGTAGCCCTGGAAAAGAAAACAGACAGACAAACACACAGGGAGCAGGAGCACACAAACGCACAGACTAATTCAACTAACATGCAAACCGAGAGGGAAAACGAAGAAGTTAAGAGAAAAGATGGAGGAGGGAGGGCAAATAATAGAGAGTATAAAATACATAAAAGGGTCAAAAAGGAGAAAAGAAAAGGAAAAAAGAAAACCAATGGACAAAGAATGGTTTAAAGCATATAACCGGATTTCCCAGCTACAATTAAATAGCTGGTGTATGCAGTGCTGGTTGAAGAGCATAGAGAAAGAGAGAGAAGACAGGGCAGGGATGAGGCAAAATTGGCAATAGAATGAACAGGCAGAAGGGATAAGAAGTTTTTTTCAAAGAGCTAAAGGGTAGAACATGGTTGGATAGGTGAGAGAAGAACACTGGTATTATCCAGAGAGACTATATAGTCTAATTACTCCTGAGAGAAAGAGATGAAAATGTCAGTAGGTGTAGAATTTATATCTAAAGAATGGACTAGTTGTGATTGTTTAAGCAAGCCGGTTACCGGAGTTAATCTGGTCAGTGTTCTGGGAAAAAAAAACAGAAAAGAGAAAGAAGAAAAAAAAGAGGAGGGCAGCTCTCAAGCAGGGATGGGCGTGGTGTTATCCAGTGCGTCAGCTGGGAGTTCTGCCTTGGCGGTTGTGGGGAGGAGAGTGGCGGCTCTCCAGTCCCTTCTTGAAGCAAGCGCTGCACCTCGCTTTTTTGGGCGTGTAAACTCCCCGTACCGGGGGCGCAGCCGAAGTTGGTTGCACTCTTCAACCCAGGACAGTCCCAATCTCCAAATCCCAGTCTGCGTGCCCTGCTGAAATTGCCTTAGACACAGCTTCCCAGGCAATCCCCTTGAGGGGCAATTCCAGGCTCCCTGCCTCACTCTGGGGGTGGAGTCAGAATCGCTGCTTCCTTCTCTGGGCCGGGCTGGCGAGCATGGGCGGGGGCTTGCCTGCCAGGTGCGCTGAACCCGCTGGAGTGAGGAAAACCAGTTCCCTCTATGCTCCTCACCCGAAACACAAACTCACAGGCAAATCTCCCAGTTTTTAGCTCTTTGCCTTCCCTCTAGAGTTCCAGCCCGCCAGGAGCGCGGATGCCCGGTGTCCGCACGTGGCTCTTCCAGAGGCCCAAGCCCGCCGGGAGGACAATGGCGGCAGGCGCGCCGCCACTCTGAAGTCCAGCCGCCAGGAGCCAGCACAAAGAAGCAGTCTGTGCGCTCAGCCCCTCCGGGACCAGTTGGTGCAAGGGGACCTGGTGTGCAGGTATTTGGCACGCAGGGTGTTTCTATGCCCCGAGCGGAGGTTTTTCCCCCAAGTGGAGGTTTTTCTGTTTCGGACTCTCTCTTTTTTCCCCTCTCACTCCCCACAGAGGGGGATTGCCTCTGACCCTGGAGTCTCCGATCCCCGCCTGATTTTATCTTCCCCAGTTCGCCCTCATGTTAGAAGCCTCTCTCAGTGGATTCTGCATCCTTTTCCTCCCAATCTCTCAGGTTTTGTAAGGTTTCCAATGGCTTCAGATCTTTTCCGTGTGAGGAATGGTCGCGAGTGCAAGTACAAGTACGGAGCTCCTTACTTCTCCGCCATCTTGCCCCTCCCCCTCTCTCCCATATTTTAAATGCAGAATTACTAGCGGTCATCAACTTCAAAACTCAGCCTTTACATTATGGATAGGTGAAATCATAACTGAATTGAAAGACAAATCAGTTTTGCCAGATACAGATACAGTGACTATTAAGCCTTTGTGTCTCACCCTTCTGGGGAGAAAGCACCTTAATTTGTACAAAGGACAACTGCATCTTTTAAGGGGAACACACAAGTCATACAAAAGTTTGCAAATGTGTACATAAGCGTGTGTGTGTGTGTGTGTGTGTGTGTGTGTGTGTGTGTGTGTGTAGATGCTGCATTACCAAAAGGGTGGACTGTGCCAATGGATAAGCTACTGACTCTCATCCCCAAACCTCAATTCCATATTCTAGTCTGTGGTGCCAGTGCCTGGACGGGGACTACAGTGCCCTGGTGCTTCCTGGATTCCCACTAGGTTTTACTGGTGGAGGCACTAGAGGGAAGTGAGAAGGCTGGAGGAGGAAATTTCTTATTCCAGTCAGCCTCACCCCAGTAATAGCTTTCACCTTGGCAGTGGCCATTGATTCCAATACCACTTGAGCAGTGCCCCTCCTCAGATGTCTGAACCCCAGCCCCACAAAACCTCCTCCAAGCCACCAGGTTCTCACAGCCTGGTTCTGCCTCCTCTGGTCCCCAGTCATGGCAATTGAAGTGCCTTCTGCCATTACAATCAATAGAAACAAAGCAAGCACAACACCCTGCTATGATCTCAGTTTCCCTGATGGGATCCTAACTGGACTCTGATGAGAGGAAGCCCAAGGTCAAGTTTATCAAATGTTGCTAGAGGGCGGAGCCTCTGCTACTAGATCTGGAAGTCTGGGACCACAAAACCTTCCCCTTGGGAAGTGCTATTAAATGGTAGCTGCTGCTAGTGCTATTATCATTATTAAGACTTTGGTCATTGAGGTAAGTTTTGCATGGCCTCACTTCACAGCACCATCAGACTGGCCTTTAGCAATCAGCCTCCATCAAACGGGATGGGCTGCAGTGCCTTCTGCCACTGACCCAGGTAACCTTCTGTGTGTATGACCCAGGTGAAGATAAGAGGGTACAGACAGGACTGCAGGGCAGGCACATGCAGTCCAGCAGGAGACGCCGGTGGAGGGCAGGCAGCAAAACCCTGTTCAGAGATTCAGTAGAATACTCAGCACAGAGCTGTGCTCAGAGCTAAGATTCATGAGGATGGGACAGTAAGGACATACTTCTGGGTCCCCTGGGGAAAAAACACAGGCAGAGCCTGGAGGAATCCTTGTGCAGACTTCCTATGAGCTCTCCCTTCCACCAGGGCTCCCCAAGAGCTTACTCCTTCCCTGCGCAGGAAGACAAGCATCATGTGTGATGCTTCTGCCCTAGGAATCTCATCCAGAGCAAGGTTTTTACCAGGGACTGGCCACAGAGACTCCTTCTGTCTAGACTGTGCCAAAATCCCACATTTCTGGGAGGAACACAAGTGTTCATCACAAACCGCATTGTACAAACAGCCCAGGCAGAGTAAGCCATCTTAATCATTTAGGGAAAGTTCCCGATCAGTGTAGGGAAGTGCTGATCAGTCAAGTTCCCATATACTAGCCAAGCGCAAAAACACAAGCTGGCCTTTCTGAGGAAGCAGGGTCGGGCCTGCCACATTAACTCCTTTCTGCGGTGGGAACTGGGTGCCTTGAGCATGAGGACTAGCAGATGTTCTTGAGATGGTTCTCAGCAACCTGGGCACCCAAACTCTTGAAAAGCCCTGAAAGATAGGCCTGTCCCTTGTGCAGCTTGGAGGGGACCTCCAGAGCACAGGCCCAAAAATATAGAAAATGACTAGATTAACTCCAGGCCTCATATGAGGATCCCTGAAAGTCAACTCTGAGAGTGCCTAAAGGAAGGTCCCAGTCAATCACCTATTTGCAGAACAGGTGTATGCTCAGGTCCTCAGTGGGTAGAAGCTGCACTTCCCCAGAGAAGCTCTCTGCATGTATGCCCTTGTCTGCCCCTTAACCTCTCACTGACCCCCTCCAGTCTCAGGCCTATCCAGACTCCAAGCCCTGCATTTTTGGACAATGGTGACATCCCCTCATCTCTACCCTGGGCACCCTGCCTCCCTGGCCCTCCAACCACATAGTTTCCTGCCTCCACTTTCCTAAGGGTCTGCCCCAGGGTGACCAAACAAGGTAAGATACATGTATGGTCATGGATAAGACTCAAGAGAGCTCAGGAAAAAAGTCACGGTGATGACATGAGCTGGGATGTCAGAGTAACAGTTAGGGGCCCTCTTTTATTTTTATTCCATTAATCATAAACCTGTTTACTTCGAAAAACTTTGCTGGTTCACCACAATCTACATAAAAAATCCCGGAATGCATTCCACAAAAAAGGCACAGTGTTTCGGGCCTTCTCATCCATCCATCCATCCACATTTTCATTCCTTGGTTCAACATCACTGACACCTACTCTGAGGCCTTGTGCTGGAGCCTGGAGATGTACAAACAGCACACCACCTTCTCCCCACCCCACATGGGAAACAAGGATTTCTTCCAGGAATGTAATACCTGAGCATGAGGGCAGTAAGTACAGCTCCAAACACAGGATCCTCCCCGAGGAGGTATCCCTCATCCTTCCAGCGCTACCCTGGAAGACTTCCTCCAGGCAGACTTCTACAGATGCCTCTCAACCTAAGTGAGCACATCTTATCGAAGGTTCCCATGACACATGGCCCCACTTCTTAGAGGATTACCTGATCTCATTCTCTGATGTTTTCTCATCCAAGGTCTCCCTAAGGACAAGAAACAACTGATGATTATAGGCAAGCTTGAGTCCCAGTGAGTTCTTAATACACAACAAATGAAATCCTCTTATCAGCCCCACAGAAGTCCCCACCTTACAGGCCCCTTGTCCCACATTCTGAGAGGAAGGGGGGACACAAAGTGACACCGTGATCTTACAGCAGAATAAATACTGCCATCACAACGCCCACCATTTGCAAGGACTCACAGAGCTCTAGGCCCTCTGCTGATCGTGGCACGAGCATTAGTTCCTGTTATCCTCCTAAGAGATACCATTTGTCACCCCTATTTTAAGCTGAGGAAACTAAAGCTCAGTGAAGGCAGTGATTTTCTCAAGGTGACATAGCTGGTCGCAGGCAGAGTCAGAAGCGACCCTGGATCTGTGGGGCTCCAGCTAGAGTCCTTCCCTGTTGGGCTGTGGCCTCTCTGCGGAGGACTGGACGTCTGGATGAGGCAGGGACAGGCAGAACAGCAGAGGTGAGCTCAGCACAGGCACACCCCAAGTCAGTGTGATGGGCTATCCTCCTAAGGTAATTTTCATATGCCTCTGTGGCATGGTCCCAGTCACCCGGAGCAGGGCAAACGTGGGACAGCCAGGCAGCAGGCGCGTGCAATGGCCCCAACCTCAGCCTCCTTCTGGTTTTGTTTCCAGATGTCAACCTGTCCAGGGAGGGCAGACCCCAGGCAGGCTGTGGCAAGTGGTCGCCCATCCTCTGCTTTTCAGAGTGGCCTCTAAATGATGTGAGGCTTGGGCCAGGAGCCATAACAAAAGCAGAGCCAACCTCTGGCCACACAGATAAATGTTGTCCAACCTCAGTGGGGAAAATAGGTGACTACTGCACCCCTTCCTGACTCCAACAGCTCCAAGTCAGAGGTTTCCCATACGGAGTGAGGAGGAGGACTCAGCTGTGGACCCACCTTGAGCCTGTGACGGGTCCCAGAAATGTTAATGTATACTGATGCCAAATCTAAGAGTGATCTACTATTTAAAAATCAAAGGGGAAGCTGTCTGATCATCCTGTTACTGAGGGAAATGGAGAAAAGTCTTGACATGACAACTGTCATTGATAATGTGTAGTACTTGACTTGGTGTTCCTGGGGCTGATTATTACAAACTGTTGATTCTGGAAACGCTGCTAATCAGAAGGGGGAATTGGCCTCCCTGCAAGAGGAGCAAGGCTGGGGAAATTCCAGCAGCTGATAGCTCCTGTGTTGGAAAATGATTTGTTGCACAAATGACCCATGACCTGCCGCGGGGTGGTCTGAGTCTGAAGCACCCAGCATTCCAAACTCAGACTTGGGTTCCTCTCGTGTTAGAGAGACTGCTGGGAGCTGCTTCTGGGCCCCAGTGGAGGCCAAAGCCAGGACTACTGCTAGAGCTGCCCTTGAATCAGACTTGGGGGTGAGATCAGCATACCATACACAGGAAATCAACTCTCAGCATGGAGAAAGTAGCCTTTTGCTAATGTATCCATGGAAGAGAGGGCTTAGCCGTGTTTACAGAGAAGACAGTGGAGATGTGAGACTGTACTTTATGGTATAGTGAAAGGACCCCTCCCCCCCCCCCCAACACACACACTTCTCCTGCCCTAACCACCATACTCTGCAGAAAGAAGGCCCTCCCACAGTCCTCTGTCTGGGAACAAAGGGATATGGTAATTCAGCCCTTATACTGACATGATAATCATCACAGTGGCTCTAAGAAACTCTCAATGCAGTAAAAACCCTTCAGGGGCAGAGGTATGAGTTCAGTCACCCAATCAGCTGTCAGCCTCCCAAGGAGGAACAGATGTATCCCCCATTCTGGTTCCCAACTCCCCTAGCCTGGCCCTGATCACTGCACCTATCACACTGCATTTGTCATGGACTATTTTGCTCTTTGAGGGCAGGGACTGCCTCAAATGAACGACTGAAAATAACATAAGCCCATGTAGAACCCAAGGGATACACTAAGTCCTTACATACCAGACACCAGTGCTGGCAATATGTGCAACTGTCTACCAAAAAAAAGCCTTTAGAGTATAACTATCCTGCCCCGTTCTAGGTGTCTAGGCAATGACAAACAGCAGCTGGCTGTCCCAGAGACAGAGCTTCTGAGAAGAACACAACTGGCCCACCATTGGTCACTGCAGCCATGTGACTGGAGCCCCAAGAAGCACTATGTCCTGACTGGCCATGCCTGCCTTACAGCCAAGCCCAAGAAAGGTGGGCTGGTGGGGTAGCCTTCTGCAGAAAGAGAATGGGGAAATGCAAAGTCCTTGGTTTAACTAGAAATGTGGGTGCCCTGGTAGAGAGACTGGGTAACAGCCTCCCTTCCCTACCATCCACATGTTGATGTTGAGGCCACCAACTCTTCCCCTCAAGTAGCTAAGGTCAAGATAATCTTTGGAGAAATGTCTGTTTAGCCTTTAGGATGTGGTTGAAGTTTTTGTACATCACAGAGGAGTAGAGAAATAAGATCTGACACAGTCCATATTTCCCACGTATTTTCTAGGCGTGTCAGCTGAGGGTGGTTAGAAGCACCAGGTACAGAAACAAGGCCAAGGTTTGGGGATCTTGAGACCCGGCACAGGAGAACCCTAATGAGAAAAGATGAATGTTATATTTGCTATGCAGGGAGGGCACCAGCGGACAGTTACATCTGCCATCCCCTAAATTAGACCTATTTGTTCTCATAGAATTAATTGCAGAGATAAATAAAATTTATCTTCAATATTTGGCATGTGATCTCAAAAATTAGAATTCACGAGCTCACATTTTCGATAACTCACATACAAATATAGACAAACGGATGTTTTAATGCAAATTTAATATACAGTAGTTAAATTAATGATTTTTCTCGGTTCATTTTTAATTGGGAACAAAACCTCACAGCCACACCATATAAATCAAACTCGCCTGGCGTGTTTGCGTGACAGAGAAGTCCACACGTTCATGGGCCATGCATCAAGATCCGATCTGCTTAAAATAAATGGCTCCTGCCTCCAGCGCCAAATGCAGCATCATGTTAATGCATATTCATAACTGGGCATTTCTCTCCTTTTTTTTCCTGTTTGTGTATTACATTTTCTGGACTGAAACATAACCAAGGATGGACGTTCCCAGGGGGCCCCTGGGTCAGGAATGCTGTGTTTGATCGGGTTAAAGATGTGACAAAGCATCTTCCACTGCCCCGAACGCTGACAGAACAGAGAAGTGCTCACCTGAGGACCTGACACGGGTGCTGGATTCCAGGGTGGGAGTCCCCGCCGGGCAGGGTGGTGGGTGCACACAAGGAGATGGTGAAGGACAGCACCCGGGACGTGGGCTCCCCTAATTGTTCCTGTGCATAGCTCATCTTGCCTCGTCCGCAGTGATTGCCTCTTGATTTCATGCTGGATGGCTATACTGCTACCAGGAGCCTCTTGGTGAGTTTGTGGACCATGCCAAAAAGGCATTTTTATCACCGGTTTAATGCCCCATGGCTGACAGGGAACAGGCGTGAGCGAGAACTGATGCTACGGCTCAGGCATTAAAGGGATCATTAAGCTCCGCGTTAAGGAAAGGTCTTGTTTTCAGTTATATGCCAAACGTGGGGCTGAAAGTGATGGGTAAGCAAAAGACAGTGGGGGGGGGGGGCGGTGAGAATGCTCACCTTGCCTGGCCAGCTGCTGCCCTGCACCCCCACCTCTACCTTCTGTCCTCCCCAACACTCCCCATCCACCCAGGGTGGTTGCAGAGATGGAGCATCTGTGGGGAGCCAGGGCTTGCACCCCAACGCCACTTACTGGTTGCATGCCACTGGGAAGTGATTCACCCCGTACCCTTTCCTGGCTTGTTGCTTCTCAGCCACTCTGAGCTCCCCAGGCTCAGAGAGACAACCTGGCACTGACCTTCTCCTTCACCCAGGTGGCTGCTCCAACCAAGCCTTTAAAATTCTCTCCCCTGCATACCCAGCGAAGCCTTCCACTGATGCCTGGCAGAGAGAGGCAGGCACTTTTTCTGTCAAGACTAATCTCTGGTCTTTCTTTCTGTCTCTCAGCATCCAGGGACTCATCATTGAGATATAGAGTTTGTGGAACATAAGCATTCAGCCAAGGGACTTGAAGCATTTAAGAAATGGGAAACTGCCCTCATGGCACAATTAGCTGGTGCGTGGCTATCACCCACAGTGATGGCGGTCTGGAGAGATGGCTCCATGGAAGGAAGAAATCAAGCCTAATTGAGGGCTGCATAATTTACGAATGACCTGGGGCAGCTGTAAATAATGAACATCCCTGAATTATTATTCATTGTTTTATTAGGCATCCTGTTTCTTCCCAAAGAGAAGCTCCGGGGACTGAGATATGTTTGTGACAAGATTTAAATGGCAGCCACGTCACATTAGTCTACACCCGGAGGACTTGTTCCGAAGATCTTATAAATTCTCCTCTACCAGATAGTCGGCAGCAGTGAACTCCTGACCAAGCGTACAGGGCCTGTCCAGCCCTGGCAAGGTCAGCCAACCAGTGCCCACAGAAACACACGGTTCTCATTTTCAAAGGGCAACAGCCTGCCCTAGGGACTCAGCGCCTCACCACCAGGCTTCTGGATGGCAGTGTTGTTTCTTCTGCTAGAAACGTGATCGAGATGACAAACCCTAACTCCTCCCCGCTCAGTTCAAAGTTCGTGGGCTTCCAATATGGTAACCTCAAAAGGAACATGGCACCTTACCCTGGGGCAAAGTCCTTGGCTGGCTGAGTTTGGAAGCGGAAGCTCAAATGGTCCAAAGAATAAAACTTCTGACCAACAGCGATGGCCACCAAGGGCCCAGCACAGGCTGTGTCCACACAAAGCAAACAAATTCAAGGTGCACAGTGTGGTAGATGAAACCAGAGATGTGCACATGCTCTGAAACTGGGAACTGCTGTGCGCCTTGAAGGGGGACCGGTAAGCTTTGCTGTTGCCATATGGCAAAGCCACGACATTCATGACCCTTGCTGGTGCTGTCTTTCATGCACAGACCACTCAGTGGGATCATCTGAGCCCTATGAGGCATCCAAGGCAGTCATGACAGTAATGGAAGGCTGGAGCCACCTGACCGGTAGGAGAAAGAGAAGGCAGGCTCACAGCCAGCGCGGCAAGAGGCAGCCGGCCGCAATTCCCTGGTGATGGATGCATGTGAAACCAATCCCCACGGCTGTGCCAGCAACTGCTTTTAAAAAGCCCGTCCTCACTATGTTCCAGCCATGCCCCTGAGGCTTATCAGCTCTGACATACTCCCGACTCATTTATTTTTCTTATTCTCCCCGCAATCACTTCTAGAGGGGCATAATTTCCCTGGCAAATGGCACAGTTGTCAGATCACCTGATTAAGAGGTCTGCATTTATTACCATGAAATCGCCAGGCACCACATCTGTAGAGAGCCCCCTGGAAAGCACGTGGGACTCAATCTGGGGGTTTCTGTTCTCTCCTGCGATGTCACCATCGTGACCATCTTTCACATGTGCCATGACACAGCTACCAGCCCTGTGGCCCTTGCTAGCTTCGGAACGGACTGCATGGCACAACTGACTGCCTGTGTTTAGACTCAGTTCCTTTCCTCACTACCTCTGCCCCAAGCAATGTGTGCGACCTGTCTTCAGTTTCCCTCATCTGTAAAATGGGGATGAGAGAAGAATCCATGTCAGAAAGGGGCAGATGGGATCACAGGAGATAATAGTGTAAAATGTTTCAGCTGTGTGTGACACACAGTTAGTGCTTCTAAGTGTTTCTGCAAATAAATGAGGTCCATCTTCTGGGTGATTCAGTCAGTTCCGTGTCAAATTGATGTTGGATGTGGCTGAGAAGCCATCCCCGGGGCACAGCTTGGAGAGCTGACATGTGTGCCCATACCATGCGGAAAATGACACGCAAAAAATGACACTTGTCCATGCACACTCCTCACTACTTACACAGGCCATGTGAGATGGGAAGAAGGACTATTAGTATCCCCATTTCACACACAAAGAAGCTGAGGCCAGAAGGATAAGGGAGACGACTTAGTCGAGGTTACAAGGAAAGAATAAAACCAGAGTCCCTTGGCTCATCCACTACGTTCACTGATGTCTACTCTGCTTTGGGGGCCATGAACTGAGGTGGAGGTGACCCAGACCCCCACTCTCAGGCAGCCGTGGTGACAGATGGGCAGAGTCCAGAGAAGTGACTTCAACAAAAGACAATTTTGTGATGGAAATGCACTTGTGCTACGGCACCAAGGCAGGGGAGCCATCTCTGCAGGACAGCGGTGGGTGATGAGAAGCCACCAAGGGCCCAGCATTGGAGGATGAGAAGTTGTGTGGGGGGAAGGAACAGCACTGCCAGGACAGGGAACACCACACAGGGAGGGATGCAGGAAAGGGCACGATGACCTGAGAGCTGCAAGTCTTACCAGCAACTGAGCCCGTAGCCCCAGGCACACGCAGCTAGAACTGGGATCCACGCATCATAACTCAAGGGGTGTAGACTCTACCAGAGAAAGCAGACAAAAACCTCTTTGACCTCCGCAACTTGCCCAACACGTCTCCGGAGGCAAGCAAAACAAAAGTATCAACTATTAGGACCTCATCAAAATAGAAACTTCTGCAGGGCACAGGAAACAATCAGCAAAACAAAAAGGCAACAGACAGAATGGGAGAAGATACTGCAAATGACACATCAGATAAAGGGTTAGTATCCAACATCTGTAAAGAACTTATCAAACTCAACACCCAAAACACAAATAATCCAGTGAAGAAATGGGCAAAAAGGCATGAATAGACACTTCTCCAAAGAAGACATCCAGATGGCTAACAGACACATGAAAAAATGCTCAACATCACTTATCCTCAGGGAAATACAAATCAAAACCACAATGAGATACCACCTCCCACCTGTCAGAATGTCTAACATTAACAACTCAGGCAACAACAGATGTTGGCCAGGATGCAGAGAAAGAGGATCTCTTTTGCCCTGCTGCTGGGAATGCAAACTGATGCAGCCACTCTGGAAAACAGTATGGAGGTTCCTCAAAAAATTAACAATATGACCCAGCAATTGCTCCACTAGGTATTTACCCAAGGGATACAGGTGTGTTGTTTCAAAGGGGCACATGACCCCGACATTTATAGAGCACTATCCATTAATAGCCCAAGTATGGAAAGAGCCCATATGTCCATCGACAGATGAAGGGATAGAGAAGATGTGGTATATACATATACAATGGAGTATTACTCAGCAATCAAAAAGAATGACATCTTGCCATCTGCAACTACGTGGATGGAACTGGAGGGTATTCTGCTAAGTGAAATAAGTTAGAGAAAGACAAAAATCATATGTATGACTTCACTCATATGAGGAATTTAAGATACAAAACAGATGTACATAAGGGAAAGAAAGCAAAAATACTATAAAAACAGGGAGGGGAACAAAACATAAGAGACTCTTAAATATAGAAAACAAACCCCGCTGCTAGAGGGGTTGACGAAGGGGGAATGGGCTAAGTGGGGAAGGGGCATTAAGGAATCTACTCCTGAAATCATTGTTTTACCATATGCTAACTAACTAGGATGTCAATGAAACAATAAATAAATTTTTTAAAAAAGGAAGTGTAGACTCCACCATGCAGGCAGTCAATGAAACAATAAATAAATTTTTTAAAAAAGGAAGTGTAGACTCCACCATGCAGGCAGCCAATGACAGACTTGGGCGAGAGCAGCAAGGGGTGGTAAGATGTGCATGCCAGCAAGATTAAGAAAAATGGCTGTGTGTCAAACAGACTGAGGGAAAGAGAGCCATTTTAGCCCAGAGGCTGGGAGACAAAGTTGGAGCTCTGTGTATCCTAATTCAGTCAGCATTTCTTGAGCACCTGTTATCTGCAAGGTGCTCTCTGTAGGGCAGAGATAAGCTGTGAACAAAGAGCCCTGTCCTCCTGGAGTTTACATTTCAACCCAGCCAGAGAGGACAGACCCGGGTAGTGATATAACCAGAGGCAGACAGGAGGAGCAGGATCAGCCCATATCCAAGGGGCTTCCCAGTATGGTCAGTTTCCAAAACTCAATGCAAACTGGGGGCTTTAGAAAACCTTTCACTCTAGGGCGCCTGGGTGACTCAGTCAGTGAAGCATTGGACTTTGGCTCAGGTTGTGACCTCACAGTTTGTGAGTTCAAGCCCCATGTTGGGGTCTTGCTGGCAGTGCGGAACCTGCTTGGGATTCTCTCTGTCTCTCAAAAATAAATGAACAAATTATTTAAAAAATAAAATGAAAAAGAAAACCTTCCACTCTTCCCTCTCGTGAGGGAGTGTCCCCAGACAGAAAATCCAAACACTCTTCAGTTGCCAAAATCCTAAGGTGGTTTGTTTATATACCTTTGTTATTGTCCAGCTGTATACATTCAACTTAATTAATTATAAATGAGGATCTAGGCATATGGTGTCAGTGCCCTGATATACTCACTCATAAGGGGATCCTGCTGTCAACAGAGATCCAAAAATAACAGGAGCATAAATAAGGGAAATATCCATTTTCTTCTGAACCACTATTTGGTCCTTATCTGCCCAGGCTGGCATGGTGGGTTTATAGCGTTGGGGACCCACACTCCTTCTACGTGACTGCTCCATCACCCCCACGGCTCAGGTCCTGGACGGCTCACCTCACCATGTCTGCATTCCAGACAAAATGGGAAGGAGAAAAGGAAGAAACAGAAGCCGCATCCAGGGAGACAGAACTCACATCAACTATGTTCACCTCCCACGGGCCAGTACTTAGTAAATGGCCAGAGGCAGCCGGCACGAAGGCTGGGAAAAGGCGCTGTGGGCCCAAGCTAAAAACTGATGGTTCTAGAAAGGAGGAGAATGGATGTTGGGAGACAACTCGTTCTCCCTGGCAAAAAAAAAAAAAAAAAAAAAAAGCTTCCTGGGCTTTGTCATTGATTTTTTTTTTTTTTACAAATAGTTTATTGTCAAATTAGTTTCCGCATAACACCCAGTGCTCTTCCCCACAAGTGCCCTCCTCCATGCCCACCCCTCCTCCCCCTCCAACATCCACCAGTCCTCAGTTTTTGTCAGCATTCAAGAGTCTCTCATGGTTTGCCTCTCTCCCTTTCCCCCACCATTTCCACCCTTCTTCTCCCCCTTGGTCCTCTGTTAAGTTCCTCCTAATCCTCCTATACGTGCACACATATGATATTTGTCCTTCTCTGCCTGACTTATTTCGCTCAGCATAACGCCCTCAAGGTCCATCCATGTTGCTACACATGGCCACAGCCCCTCTGGAAAACAGTGTGGAGGTTGCTCAGGAAACTAACACTAGAACTCCCCTATGACCCAGCAATAGCACTGCTAGGAATTTACCCAAGGGATACAGAAATGCTGATGCATAGGAGCACATGTACCCCAATGTTCATAGCAGCACTCTCCACAATAGCTTTGTCATTGATTTTAAAATGCTCTATGAGTTCACCTCAAAACAGTGGTTGTTCATTTTTCTCATCCCTGCCATTCTGAGGACAGAACAAAGATTCTGTCGACAGAGCTCACACAAAAGCCAGACAACTGGATTTAACCTTCAAGGGGAATAAATAGGTCTGACTTGGGACTCGTTTTTACAAAATTAAATTACCCTTTCTCAGTAAACACATGACTTTGATGGGACCTATTACAGGGCCACAGTTCTGATGGTCCACAAGGTGCAAACCTGCGCCTGGCCACTCACTTCTCTTGACTTTCCTTGCTGTCCCCCACGGGGCCTCGGTAGCCACAAGCCGGGCCCGCAACACCACACAGAGATGGGTGAGGTGGGTGAAGGGAAACCAAAGTGCACATCCTGGAAAACAAAATCCTGCGGGTCCATCACACTGCTCGGTCCTCCAGCACCTGGTGCGGATGGCAAAGCCCCAGCTGGAGAAAGATGCCACCCAGAAATAGAAGGGGTGCTGATACGCCTGGTCTCCCTGAGCACTGCAGTCAATGCCCCTGCCACTTGTCCCTATCCCTGGTCCTCCACATCTCCCCTGCTCTCCACCTCACCCCTGCAGCCCCTGACACCCCACTCTCTCCCGAGTGGCCCTCTTGGCCAGTCTTCTCTCCCCCACCCCTCCAACCTGCCCTGGACCCGGCTCCAGAACCACACCCCCTGACAGCCCCCCTTATCCAAACACCTGAGGCAGTACTGCACCATGCTCAGGCCAAACACACTCCTCCACTTGAGAGTAACTGCATAGGTTTGGAAAACACTGCTGAAGACGCTTCATAGTAGCCAACAGCTAGTCCAAATCTAGTGAAGCTTTTCAACAAAATTCCATTCTTCTCACAACAGCGGCCATGGACTCAGGTACAGGTGTGGGTACATGTGTGAACACTATTATTTATTCCATCTGCAGACAGTCCTGTGATTATGGGGGTAAGGGAGGAATACCCTGCACAAACTGAGCCAGGAGCTGGGAACCACAGTCCCCTGAGTATAGGGAAAGTTTGTTTTGAGCGGTTATGGTCTCTGTCCCATATAGTCCAGCTAACCATTCCTTATTCCCCCCAACTCAACCACAGCCATCGCGAGGATAGTGGTCTCGGTGCTCTTACCTCCCCATGCACATTTCCCTTCCTATCTGTGCCTGCTGAGAATGTGCCCATCTTCTTCCCCTAACGACCCTTCCTCCCATTCATTATCTTAACATTCCATTCATAAGATCCGCTATGGATCTAGTCCTCCAGCTCCCAAAGACCAGCCTGGTTCCTCTCATACATGCAGAAAGGACCCCCATGGTTAGGACCACAGAGAGAACCAAACATGAAGCATGCCATGCTTACTGATTCCGTCTTTCCAACAAGACGCCACTTTCCTTAAGCAAGGGATCGTGACATATGTCTCTCTTGACGTGCATACGTCTAGCATAAGAGATCAATAACTACCTGATGGTTGATGACAGCTACTGAAAACCTGGTGGTTGATTACAGTTATTAGAAAAAGGATAAATCACTTTCAATTCCTGCTTGTGTGCATACAGCTGGCCCCATGCAGGGAATATGAAGCATCTGGGGGAATGATAAATTCTAATGATGATCCAGATGTTTTCAAACATAAAGATGCAGGGCAAACAATGGCAGGACAAACTGAATTTTTGACTTTCCATATTAATGTTGTAGGGCTGTGCATGGACAACTTACAGTCCTTTATGCATATCTTTGCCCATAGAGATGGTAATCTGCACATCCTCCTCTCCAGCAATTTCCAAACTCTACCCCTCCTATCTGCTTCTTCTAATAATTCCCCTCTGAACAACTGTGTGCTACTCCATTGCCATGGGATGACTCAGAAAAAACATGTCATCCTTCGCTGTCCCGTTGACTCCAGCCTAGCCGTGCAGCTCAGAATGTGTGTCACCTTTCAGAGAGCTCTGTGAAAGACAAGCTAACTAGCCAGAAGTGTTGTGGGAATCAGGGAAGCTGGGAGCCCCCAGGTATTTCAAGCTTCCCAGTCCTAACCAGGCCATGCCTGGATCAGATGCCTCTGACCTAGACCTTTCTTCCCCTTCCCCACGTCGCTTTTCCACCGTTTTTCTGGAAAATCAATTTGGAAAGGCATTTCTGGGGAAAAGCAAATAAACTTTTGTTGCTGAATTTTATTTAGAGAAAAAATGTAGTCCTTTCCATAAAAATGCAATTTGATTATATTACAATTTCTCTCCTAATCTGTATTTCCTATGCCAAAGCATTCTTTAATGGATCAGAAATACATAATTGCAGCCATATACTCAGTTGCCGCCTTCAGAAACAACGTGTCTCTACTGTTTCTCCCAGAGGTCTCCATTGCTGGCAACACTCGGGCCGGACTCCCGTCAGATGGATGGATGGCCCAGCTGCCACTGTCCTGCCACTGAGTCAGCGGCGACCTGTGGAGGTAGTTCTGACTCGCATCTAAGTTCCAAGATGGCCAGAGCTGAGAGCCTGGGGCCACGGACCTCTCATGTCATTTTCCTACTTATTTTTTAATTCCTCACTTCTGTCCCAGAGAGGATTCGAGGCTGAGCCACCAAACACGTCCCTGCAGGTCCAAGTCTCCCACAAAAACTTGCACACATCCATCTCTGGGTGGCTGAATTCTTGGGGCTGCGGTCACTGCAGGGAGAGCTGTCTGCCCCCCCGACTGACTCACTCCTCAAGCAAAGAAAGGTTACACAGTCAACGTCAACAGGAAGAACCTATGGAGTGAGGAGGAGCTCGGCTACACATCCCAGGGAGGGGAGGAGGCAGGACACAACCACCCAGGCTGTAACTCGTCACTCACTCATTTACTAAGCACATTACCGTGTGGCAGGTACTGCGTGGACACTGAAGACATTCTATACTGCGAATAAGACAGACAAGTGTTTGATCTCCCAGAAATGAGAGTCCAGAGGGGAAAACCAACACTAAACAATCATCTATGGCAAAGGGCAGTGGAGAACTACATCAAGGAGCTGGAAAGGAACGATGGCACTTGTCAAGGGAGGTCTCCCGGAAGAAGTGACTTTAAGCTAGGAAGTGGAGGATGGGAAGAAATTCACCAGATAGACAGGGGATATTGGGGGGGGGGGGGAGAGGGGGGCGGGAGAGACTGTTGCAGGGAGAGTCATGTGCAAAGGGCCTGAGGACAAAGAAAGCTGACACATCCTCCAGTCTGAGACAAGTTGGGTGTGTGGAATGGGTAGAACTGAGGCCCTGGGGCTGAGGAGCTCCGAGGCTGGCAGGATTTTATCTGGTGGTGGCAGGAGGCTGTTGTGCAGTTTGAGCAGGGCCATAACGTGATCATGTTTGTCCTATAAGAACATCTCTTTCTTTGGCAACATAGTGAGGAGGCAGTTGCCAAATCCAAGTTGGCCCTGGTAAGAGATGGTGGCCCAGATCTACATAGCAATAGCTTGATTTGGCCCCCAGAGCCATGGCTTCATGCAAAGCAGAGAAACTGAGCAAAGAGAAGCTATTTGGAAGATACTGATGGAAGAGGAGATCTTTGCTGCTCTGCCCACAGGATGGAGAGAGGAAGAACTGGTGTCTCCTACTAGTCTCAGAAGAGACCAGGTCAGACTCCCTCCCACCTCATGCTGCTCCCTGAGCTTAGAGGGCTTCCATGATCCTTTATTCAGTTAACTCCTACTCATTCTTCATAGCTCAACACAAGTATCACTTCCTCAGGGGCCCCCCTCTCTCACCTTCCTGATCAGGTCAGGCCTACCATCACCTGCTTTTGTTTCACTGTGTGCTTAACATCACAGCTACAAGGTCACCTTCCTCAGCATGAATATATTAATTCATGTCTTGCCCACCCTCACGTGGGGAATGCCGCGATGGGAGACCTACAACCATGCCTGGCACACAGCAAGGGCTAAGTCAATGTTTGCTTCATGGATACAGAATCAAGTCAGCCACTGTGAACTCTGTTTCAGGTGAAAACATTTCTGGAACATATGGAAAGATCTCCAGTTATGAGAATAGTCTCTCATTCTTGGCCCATTCTCCTGGGTGATAGGGCTGTAGGCTAGACAAGGCCATTTCCTCTTTGCCAAGAAGATCTGGACCCACTGAAAAACATATGCTATCTAGCAGAATGCAAACTTGACCCTGACTCATTAAGAAAAAAAAAAATGTAAGGGCACCTCGATAGCTCAGTCAGTTAAGTGTCCCACTTCAGCTCAGGTCATGATCTCACAGTTCATGGATTCAAGCCCCGCATCGGCCTCTGTGCTGACAGCTTGGAGCCTGGAGCCTGCCTCAAATTCTATGTCTCTCTCTACCTCTCTGCCCCTCCCCCACTCATCCTCTGTCTCTCAAAAATAAAAAAATATTAAAAAATTTTTTAATGTAAAAACAAACAACTTTTAAAGTGGGACCATTTTGGAGCCCAGAAAACATCCCATCATAATTAGAAGATTAGGGAGCCTTTTATGAGAACAGAACTATAATCATCATACTTTATTACAAGGAATTATATACAAATTATGCAATTGTATTAAAAAATATTGCGTCTTCTCAAATTACAATACCCTACACTACTCCTGAGGAAAATTGCATCTGTGTCCACTCAGAGGGAGGAAGGGATTCTGATCTGATAGTATGAAAGGGATCCTCAGGGGTTAATGTCAGCAACCCCATTTTACTGATAAATGAATTGACTTGGCTGCTCTTTTTTTGTCCTCCCAAGTGCTGTGATGGCCACCATACTGTAAATAAGTGCTTCCTGTGTCAGACATCGCAAGCCCCAGCAGGGTCCTGTGTGGAGACTTGAAGACTCCAAATCCCAGGTCTGAGCCCCTTCTGTCCTGTGCAAAGCCATGAGAAGCATCAGGTCCACCTAGGGTGCTCTGGGGGTCTGGCATAGGCAGATATCCAGGAGACGAGACACAGGACCTGCCTTCCAAAGGGTGTCACATCAATGTCACACTGTGCCCTGGGCCCTCGGTGAATCTCACATGGGGGTGCTACAAAGGTCCAGATGCACCTTAGAACCTAAGGCTGCCTGCTGCCTCAGTGACCTGCAAATCCTTCTGTGCCCCCACCCCTACCTCATGGAAATTCCCTGGTCTCCACTCCTCACTCCACATTCACTCACAGGACATTCACTCAGCCTGTGCTGTGGACCAAGCACCTCCCTAGGTGCTGGGGGCACAGTGGAGAAGGAAACACTCAGCTCCCTCCCTCTTATAGTCCAGCAGAGGCGACAAGTGCCATTCTGTGTTCTGTCCCATGCATACGGACCCACCAGCCCTGGGAAGGGGGTGGGTCCGTACGCATGCACCCAGGACCTCCCTCTTGCTCTGTGCCTCCACTTCTCCTCCAGCATCTGTTAACCATTTGTCTTGTTTTGAGTCATCTGTGTTTTGGCGTCAAGTAACTGCTGGGATCCCCAGGTCCCTCCCATGAGCAGAGAGGACCGAGCACTGCAGCCTGGCCGTGATATTGCAGTGGACAAACCGCAGCCCACCTCAGTCAGCCTGTGCAGGATTCCTCTGAGGATCACCATGAACGTCGTCATAGCTACCAGCTCCTGAGCACCCACCAGCAACGAAGCTTGGTGAGCACGTTCCCATCTTGTCCTCTGGCTTCCGAACCATTCTTACCACGGCGCCTGGCACCACAGCCAGCACCCTCACCGCTCTGCAAGTTCAAAGCACAGGGAGGCACAGCCCCTGCTGTCACATGTCAGAGGGAAAGGCGGCCTTCCCAGATATCAAAGCAGATGACCTTGTATTTCCCCAAAGCCATCACTTTCTTCAAGGGATTTGTACATAAACACAGCTCCCACCCAGGTGGTCCTCCCCGCTAAGATCAAGGAGCCCAGAGGCCCCATGCCAACAACTCAGAACTTACAGGGCAGGGGCCACAGTCGGGAGGGGGCTGAGGGCCACCACACCTGACACTCAGGCCTAACACAGCCTCAATTACACCCTCCTCTGCACCTATCATGGGCAAGAGCCTTGAGCACAGCTCAGTTCCAGGATACCATCAGGACAGCCAAGAGCACAAACATCCCATCCGTACACACCGGGAGTGAGCAAAGAATGAGGCAAAGGCAATGTGGAAGGCAAGGGTGTACGTGGCCCTCCACGAGGTCAGCCTTGGGAAGGTCTGTCCCTCCTACAGAATAAAGCCTGTGGCCCAGGGCTTTTTTTGGGTGGCAACGTCCGAGAGCTGACCCCGAGTTCCTGCTCCTACCTGTTCCCCCCTCAGAGAGAAGACCTCGACCAGAGCTGGGCCTCCCCTGAAACACCGCAAGAGAGTCTATGCCCGGAGCTGTACGTTTATTATCTAATTTAATCTTCATGCTCACAGCTGCTGTGAAGTGGCTCTCCCCCTCACTATGAGGACACAGAGACACAGCTAGCGCATGGGGAGGAGGACTCAGATCCGTCTGCTTCCAAAGGCTCTTGACTTTCACAGTGTCCTTCCTCCCATTCCCACATCCTTTGCTCACTCCTGCTTGTGGAGGCTCTAAAGGAGGGGACATCTTTGGTCTTTGGCCGTCCTGACTCTGTCCTGGCTTTGAGCTGTGCCTTGGGGTCCTACTGATGCCCTGATGACTGTCCTTCTGGGGCTCTGCTCACAGGACCATCAACAGGCTCAGCTCCTGTCTCTGTCCTAGAATTCCCAGGCCTTGCCTCGGCCCCTGCAGGGGGTCCCCTCTCCTCTGGGCCCCACAGCCCCCCGTCTGCACTTGCCTTTTAGCATACTGCACTCATTTTCATTACTCATGTCCAGCTCTTCTGTCAGAAAGTCCACTGTGACCGCTGTGACCACAGTGTTGTACACTTCCCTCACATGTGACCGGCCTCAAAAGAATATGTGTTGAGGGCAAGATCTGTTGAGTATCTGCGTATGCGTGGAAGGGCAAACAGATGGCAGATGGACAGCTTCCCCACATGGCTCTAATTCATCTGGATTAGGCAAGAAGGGCCACAGGGAGGGAGGAAGAGGAGCGGACCCTAGCTGGGCAGCCCCCTTGGGGACAAGTACCTTCCCAACTATTTGTGCATTAAGTGTGTGTGCATGGGTGTGCTTGCACATGCATGTACAAGTTGAGAGGCAGCCCTTTCTGAGTCACAGCCTGGGGCCCCTGAAGCCTAACTTGACCTCAAGCTTGCCTCAGAGGGAAAGGACTTCTGATATCCTAGCGCGAGATCCCGGGGCTCGACAACACGCACCTCAGCTGCAATGCTCAAAACACAGGACAATTAGGGGGAATTAGTAGAGGGCAGTGAGGGGGGCTTAGCAACTACCATGGCAACTGTGGGCACATCTTTTGTGTGGCACTCCTCTTTGTCCCTGCCAGTGAATGGCTAAGGCATTACATAAGCAGCAAATGTGCTCCCTGGCATACTGAGCCCGTGTCACTGGCGGGCCAAGGGCCAGGAGGGACCACCTAAGAATCCTATTCTCCCCATCCATCACCATGAGGAGGGACTCGGGGAGCCCAAGCCAAGATCCACTCTGGCGAGCCTAGGGAAAAGCCAGCCTGCCTGGTTAAGCACCCGCTCCCCAGAGCTGCCTCTCAGCCAGCCACAACAGACAGCCTAGCGTCTCGTCCCTGCCCCAGACCATGCTGGTGTCTCTCTTCCAGAACATGCACACTCAACCTCTGCGCTCAGAGGCTATGGAAAAGACGATTACCGCTCCCCTCCCCTGCTCAATGAATTTACCAAGAAAACCCAAGGCACATCAACAACTAATGAGGAGTGAAAACGGAAGCCCCACTTGTCAGAATCTCTTTCTTTTCAAGAGGCTGAATTTATAAACTCAATCTGGAACAGACCCTCTGGCAGGACACAGAGTTTCTCTCGCCAGTGCCTGGCCCTCTGAGGCACGAGACAGTGAAAGCCAGCTGCCTGTGGCCCCAAGGAGAGTCACCTTGATCCAGGCCCCGTGGAGGCCATCCACCAGCACAGCCTTGTGAAGTCACTGAGATGCCAGAACAAGCTGAGATTCTCCACAGTTCCTTCCCTGCTTGAGAACAAAGTGCCTCCTCACACCCTCCCAGAATCTGTCCCTGTCACCGGGGCAAGAGAGGTTTTCAAAAAAGGACAACTCCGCGCCTTTCCCTTCAGTGTAAAGCTGGAGTTCTACCACTGTCTTGAGGACAATCTCTTTTCTTTCCTGTCCACTTATCTCAATGCACTTATCAAGCACCCACATGTGTGTGGTTCTACAGAAGAATCCAAACAGGCGGGATCCATATGTGACTCCAGACTGTCTGAGTCAAAGCCACAGAGAGGAAGGAATAACTTTATGCCCTTACTGTAACTCATAGCCTGCCCACTTCTAGAAAGCATTCAGGTAGTAAGTACTAAGAAGAACACCAAAGGAATGAAAGGGGCACTGTTCTAGAAGTTAGAAACTTCCAGAGAGACCAGAGAGCTTCCATACTGAAGGGCTGGATCCTGTCTAACAGATTCCAGGCAAAGAAAGAAGGACAGGTGCAGAAAAAGAAAATCAATGAAGAGCAAGGCGTAAAGTCACAAACCTTGGCCCAAACCTCAGCTCTGCCACTTATAAGCCAGGTGACCCTGGCCAAGGCACTTTCCCTCTCTTCGCCTCCTTTCTCTCTTCTGTAAAACAGTCATAAGAACAGTACTACATGATGGAGGGGCTGTGACTTCACAAGCGATCACGCCCGTAGCCTGTGTGGCCTAACACCCACAGAGACAGCACTCAGGGTGTGGGAGGTAGCTTCATGAGAAGCTATTAGGAGGGAGAGAAGGTCCCAGGTCTGTCCTCAAAAGCTCCTGGAGAACGCTGAGCTCTAGATTTACTCAAGGGGATGTCCAAAGTTTGCCCCTTGGCTGGAGGGACCAATGCATACAAGGTAAACTGAGGCTTAGGGAGGGTGGGCTGTGTTCTCATGAGATCAGGTGGGACTCCCTCAAAGGAGACAAATGCACAGCCTGCATGCACAGAACGTCTGTCTTCTCTTCAGAGGGAGAGACTTATTCCTGGGGCCACAGCATCAACGGCTCTGACTTCTCCTTCTCTGGGAAATGGTGCAAGATCAGTGCCTTGAGGGGCTGAACCTCAACTCAGACAGGAAGAAAGGCAGCTAGTGGTGTCCCGGAGGCCTGAGACCTAGTAGGACCCAGGACTCCAGAGCCCAGTCCCTGGATCACCCTTTTCCCCTCTGAGGGGAAGGGTAGGACACAGAGAACAACTAAGAGGAAAGGAAGTGGATTCACCATGATGTCACTCAGGCTAACCAGAGTCCCAGGCAAGGTCCAAAGAATCCATGCTGGACTCTACTTGCTCCAGCAAGCCAGGCCCACTGCGGACTGGGAGGCTGGGAGGGAACCAAATCTACTGGAATCAGCCTCCAATCTAAGTCAGGGCTCCCCCCTGCTACCGATAGTGTTAGCATCAAAAACCACCCTGAGGAAAACTGTGCCAACACAGAAAACAAGACTCTGAGTGATTATTAGACGCCAGGAACTGAACTATGCCTCTTTCATCTAATCTTTTCTACTACTCTGCAAGGTTGCTATTAGTGCTTCTATTTGTTTCACAAAGAAGTGGAGGCACCAAAGAGTTATTTGCCCAAGGACACTGTGCTAGTCAGTTCCTAGTGAATAACAAATAACTTCAGAAAAAATCTCAGGGTCTTATAAGAATAAAGATTTATTTTTCCAGTCTGCAGGTTGGCTCCTGTTTGGCTCATCTAATTCAGACTCAGCCACACAGCACTGGACTCCAGACACCTGGTCAGATTCACATCTGCCCAAGGGTCTTCTTTCTGAGGGCTATGCTCAAGGATCGGCCTTCCCCAAATGAGCTTTCTAAACAGCTCAAGTAGCACGGGAGAGCAAGCCGACTCAAAGAAGCACACGGCAGCTTCTGCTCACGTGATGTTCACTAGCAGGGCAACGGTGAGGCCAAGTACCCCTAACGTGGTCAGGGAAGTGTGTACTCTGCCTTGCCAAGGACACAGATATGTAATTCTGTCCCAGTTTTCTCATCCACACGCTGGGTACAGCATGGTCTATACTGCTGGGCTTTGTAAGGATCCACATGAAGTGGTATGTAAAGACTCCTTAAAGGCATCCAGTGGGCCATCAGGAAGAAGTCACTCCCAGCCCTCATTTGGAAATTTCATAGGATTGTGACTCTCCTCCAGACAGAAAGTGTCCGAATGACAAAATGGCCAAGCTGCTTCACAACCTCGAGAAGGATGGGCTTCTCATGACAGTTCAGACACAGACTGGTCCTTAGGAACATTCATGTGAATGAGAAATGTCCACGTCTCCGTCATGATTACAACTACTGTCAAGGCTTGGCTTTACAGAGGACACTCAGGGCTGATTGTGAAAGCCAGGTGAGGGCCTGGTCAGAGAAGCACATGCAGTGCTTCCGTGAGAGCAGCCCCGGGCTCCCTGTGGCGCGGGTGTGCAGATGAGCATGGCCCACTGCCGCAGAGGACGGGCTCAGTCTGGCACAGGAAGCTGTTACTCTTCATTCAAGGCCATCAGTTCTCCTGCACACATCCTCTGATGAGTACATTTTGACATTCCATTGCCAGATCAAAATAATAGCAGGGATCAAACATCTAAGCAGGAATGATAGCAGAATTGCAAAAAGCACACGATTGGTCACCAATTGCACCCGGCACAACACGTTTGCATGTTTTTCCCAGCAGAATGCCTTAGCTCACCCCCACTCCATTCCACAGACAATGGCTAGGAGCACAGGTTCTACGGCCTCACTGTATGGGTTCTAGGGCTGCCTCCTCTCTTACTAGTTTAACCACTCTGGGCCTCAGTGTCCTTATCTATAAAAGGGGAAGCATCATAGTACCTATGTCACAGACACTGTGAGGATTCAACAAAGACATTTATGTAAAACACTTAGCACGTGACCTGGCATGCAGGAAAGGTTCTGGAAACTCGGCCTTTTTTTCTTATTAACCTCCCCGCCGTCCCCAGCCATCCCCAAACCATCCCTCCCAGGGACTCTTCTCTAACTTCTTGAAGAGATTCTAGGAAACAGATACTCACATGTCCCTGAGGAGCCCCTTTCAGTACTAAGCACACATTACTGCAATCTGATTTTAGGCATCGCTGTGTAAACATATGACCCTTTAATTCTATTCCAGTTCAATTATGCAAATCCAATCACACGTTCAGCATTAAACCATTCCTCCTTCCTCTCAAAATCTACCCACCAATGGCCAACTGAACCTACGACTACCAATTCCATGCTCGGAGGGAACAGCACCCTCGCATCTAAAGTGTGAGAGCTGGAAGATGAAATCACTCTGCAGCCTAAGTCCAGAGCCAGGCCGGCAGCAGGTCCTGGACATGTATGCTGATGGCGGGCAGCAGCATCAGAGCATCAGTGCAGAAGGCAGTCCCAACAGCGCTCTTCCAGGCCCCTTCACCTCCATTCCATGGGGGCCCCAAGAGGTCAGGATGCCCCCCAGGGCCTCTCTGTGTGGGGAAGAAAGAGGGGGTCACTAGAAACAGGCACAAGTACAGGACCTCATTCTCCATTTATCCCCCAACACAGCTTGCCAGTTGCCTGCTCTGTGTACTGGGGTTGCGTGGAAATCTCAGTGTGGGAGAAGGGGTGCTGGTGCCTTTATTTTTTAAGTGGGTAACTTACTCTTGCTATAATCCTTGTTCTAGAAGAGGGAAAACGGAGGTCCAGGAAGGGAAAGCAGGTAGATAAAAGTCTCAGCAAGACAGGGAGGCAGAGCCACAAGGAGAAGGTAGAGCCTGGCTGCCACTTGAGGAGTGCTGGGTTACCAGGGCTTCCTGCGAAGGACACAAATGGGGAAACGACACGCCGCAGCTCCACGCTCTGTCTACACAGGGACAGGAGCAGAAAGGGCTGCAGACAGAGTGGCCGAGGCGGAACCAGGCCTGCCCACTCCCACAGCACAGAGGCCCTGTGGGCAGGAGAGCCAGGCCGACGGTGAGCACAGGACGCCTGCAGTCTTAATGTGACCTGTCTTAGCTTATTAACAGGAGATGGATAATATCTGACAAATGACAGGAGATAAATTGTTAAGCAATATGCAAATATGCCTGCAGCAGAAATGGAAAATTACTATACAGTAAAAGCTTTTATGGCTGCAAGAAAATTCAGAGGTAATTTGTCTCTGCGTCTCCTCAAATTCCAATCTTGCTGTTAGCGGTGGCAGAATGCTACATCCGTTACTATTCCAATTAGATCATTATAAAGGGGCTCCCACATAGACATCAACTTTGAGGTGCCGGGGAGGAAAAGACATTTACAAAGCCACGGTCAGGCTCAGCCACAGCCTCCCAGGGCTCTGTCCTTCTGACTGTGCACTGCCGTTTAGACAAGAGCCAAGATTCTACATCCAGGACCACCTCTGCCAATCACACCCCCTTCCAGGCTCTGCGGACTGTTCTTCACCAGACACTTTTGTATGACAAGGAGCACAGATGACCACAGCCGGCCCCAGCCAGACCCGGGGGCCAGGAGGATGGAGAAGGAGTTGGGAAACCCACAGAGAGGAGATGGAACCATACACGAAAGACCTCACAGCCCCTGCAGGAACCTTCAGACACAGCCCCAAAGTAAAGAAAAAGAGACAGGGAAGCTTTGCTGAATAGGGGCAGGAAAAGAAGGCCAGGAAATCGGTGATGGCACTCGGACTGCAAGCCTGGTAGGCTTCCTGTGAAGGAGGCCCTGGAGAGGACCGGATGCAGAGAGGGCAAGGGATGCTGCCAAGGGCCCAGTAAAGCCCCTGCTCCTTCAGAACACAAAACCAGCACAAGGACAAATTTTCTCCTCACTCAATTCAGGCTCCTTGTGCTTCCGCTGAAAGACAACATAGGAACAAAGTATCAAGGCAAATCACTGTGTTTGAAACACACCTGTAGGCGGCTGCTACCTACCACCTGATGGGGGCTGGGCTGTTCCAGGGGGAGGGGCAGGGGGCAGAGGCTCTCCACCACCACCAGAGCACAGCCCTTCATGAGCCTCTCCAGACCACCTGCAGGCACACGACGCTGGAAGGGGGGCAGGGGACAGGTGAGAGCTACAGGAACCATGCAGCCCTGTGCAGCAGGCTGGGGAAGATGGCCTGAGAGAAGAGCACTGGGCCCGGGCTGCACTGCCTGAGCGAGGCAAAGCCAGGCAAAGCTCACCGTGAGCCTCATGAATGGAAATCTGAGAGCCCAGGAAGCAGCTCCATCTGTACAATGAATGGGGAAACCAGGGGCGTTCAGCCCTGTAACTAACTTGTTTGATAGTATTCATTCATTTATTCATTTATTTGATTTTTTGGCTAACCAGACCAAGAAATTTATTTAGCCAACAGTGTCCAGTGGCAGCTCTGAGATCCTGGAGGCACAGCCCTAGTGACTGATGTAGACCAGGGAAGTGGAGAACCAGGAGACTAAGCTCAGGACTCCCGGATCTCCCTACAAGGAGACCAATGCATCAGGGTTTCTCTGTGATCCATGAACACAAAAAGGCATCTGCTCACTCCCTGGGAGTTATAACTTCAGGTGACAATGCACTCTTTCTGTGGGACTAACTTGCACGAGCATCCAGATACCTGCTAATGCACCAGAGCCCTGAGGTGGGATATGAAGGTTAGTGGAATGTGTGTTTCACACATTAACTCCAGCCATGTTTGCAGGAATGACAGAGAGGCTGCCTACAGGCTCCACACACCTCCTTCTCCAACAGGGGCCTTGCCTCCCACCGGCCCCAGGCCACCACCAGGCTCCTGTGCGGGTCCCACTCTCCTCCTTCCTCGGGAGCTGCCCCAGGTAGGCCACAAGTATTCCTCATAGGATGCAGGCTCGCCTTCCTCTGATCCTGCAAGGATCCTGCTGGGACGCTCATCAGGAGGAATAAGCCAAGTATGTGAGGTTACAGCCACAGAACCCAATCCCTGAGCAGCAGACTCTGTCTTTTCTCCAAACCTGCTGTCAGTCCCCTGAACCCAACCAAAGGCTTCATCCATATCGTCACCATCTCCCTTGCACTTTTCAGGGTCCAAATCTAGTTTCCCCTCTTTCAGAAACTTGACTCATACATGAGCGCACACCCACACACTAGGTAGCCCTAGTACTTATCAGCTATTTGAATCATCCACATGGCAAGCACTTTGTTACTGTTTCCTTTCTCCTCTGTGGGCTCCTGTTTGTCTTGTGTGTGACCTGAAGGCGGGGCCTGAGCCCCTTTCAATCGTGCTCGTGACATCTGCCAACAGAGTAGGTGTCCAGTAACACTGTAACAGGAAGGCTGTGTGCACAAAACTTGGAGAGGCCCTTCCTGTGTGACCTTGGGATGTGTTCATCTCCACGAACCCTATCTGCTAAATAGGGATAAACATACCTACATAGTAGATCTGATGCAATGATTAACGAAAATATGTCCAAAGTATTTAGCACACAGGACCTGGTTTACATTTAGCATTCAAGAAATGATGTCTATCACTGTGCTTATAATTACCTGTGTATCATCATTTTAATCAATAATGAAAAGTTGATAGTATGGAACACAGTCAGGAAAAGAGTGTTCTGGTTAACAATCTTGGTTAAAAGAAAGCTACCAGAGTGGCGACACTAAAAGTACTCATTTTTAAGGACTAGAATAACATCTACAAGATTCTAATTGATGAATCTGAAGGCATTTAAGACTCTCCTAAGGCTTTCGGTCACCTTTTGTGCTGGGAAATTTCACAAATGTCACCTAATAGAGCTTTCTGATTGCTGGAAGATTTCACCCAACCTTCCCTGTGTGAATTACAGACTTGTACATACATGAATACTCACGAGCATGTACTTCCAGGCAGCCGCCTTCTGTGTGGTTTTTCTACCTGCAACCAACACAGCAGCAATGGGATGGCTTAACCCCTCCCTCCTGGGGTGCCACAACCCTCAAGCTTGGAAACCATGGTGTGAGGCTCAGGGGAAGGACATGAAGCCATGCAGAGAAGCCCCCAGCCATAAAGCAAACCCCCTGGTCCTCTGGTAACTACCATGTCTCCCTCAAGCCCCTGGGAAGCCACAGCCCACCTTGGAAAGCCAAATGCCCCATCCAGGTGAGAAGGTGCAGGATGGCCTGGGAGTGGCAAACAGAGAAGGGCTCATCCTCATGCCGTATCATCATTAGCTCCTAAACACACTCTCATTCCCTCCAGCAGGAGCTAAGCCTCCCTGACCTTCCCAAAGTTCAGGTGCACCTCTCTTTTCGCAGAGAAAGGGGTGAGGACTAGATTAGCACCCATTCAGTAACAGATCTGGACAATGTGCTGACTCACTCTCTTTCCTGCTGCTGCCCTCCTGTTCTCTAACCCAGTCCTGGTTTGTTTCAATGACAGGGATGATTTGGAGCCCCTGTTCCTCCAGGATCCTTCCCGGGAGCAACTGTCTAGCCCCCTGGCCTGCTGGAAGCTATCTTCTCGCTGACGCCTTGCCCATCACAGGAGAGGTTTGCTCACATGGCCCAGGAGGCGAGGGCTAATGAAGCCCACAAAATCCCCTAGAGCCGGGGAGCCGCTGCTGACATTTCAAAAGGTCAATCAATCACGCTACTTCATGGAACGTAATCATCTCCCAGGACCTAAACGCAACAATAAAACCAAATAATGCCAAACACTCAGGGAAAATGAATGATGCTCACACAGGAGGAAGTCTACATACAGTTGGCTTGTAAAATGTCCCCAGCCTGTTCCAGGCTGAAGGAACCTGGAGCCACAAACTCTGGGCATGAACCCTGCCTCTGCTATTAGCAGAGAAGATGCTTTTCTTCCCCCTGTGCCTGAAGTGAGCTGGCTTTGGGATACACACTGTCAAGACTGAACAGAAGTTTCTCTCGAGGAGGAAACATGAGAGGTCAGAAGGTAGGTCACAGAAGTCACACCACGCCTCAGAAATGTGTATCAGAGGACAGCTGGGGGGGGGGCGGGGGGACGCGAACAGTCTCAGACCAAGTGAGAAGCCTTGTTTTCCCTGAGGTTGAGAGCCAAGGGCCTGCGCCTCACAGGCAGAGGAAAGGCAATTGTTTGCTTCAGAAAATACAACCCCCACCACAGCCCCTGCCCATACCTCCTCCCTTCTGGGTTTTTACAGAGAAGAGAAATTACACCTCGGACCTTACCTCTGAACATGTGCACAGCAGCCACCCCCCTGGGAATCTGCAACAGGTCCGGCAGGGGGTCTCCAGCAAAGGGCTGCCCTGCCCAGTGCCTGACACCAAGCTCAGTATGTCTGGACTTTCAGGACCCAGCCTTGGCTCACCATTAGCTCAACGGAGATCTTGACTGTCTTCATCTCACCACAACTGCCCCTCCCCTTCCTTACCTCCCCCTCTACCTCCCTCCTAACCCTACCCCAGGGCCTGTGGGACTCTCTTCATTGTACCCCCTCCTGTGTGTACAGCGCTCTCACCTGGTGCCCCTCCTCTCCCTCCCCGTGCACTGACTGTTGACTTCCCACCCCTACTGTCACCTGGACAGCTCATTAGATTCACCAGTGCACCAATGAGCTTTGAAAACTCAGTGCACAGGCCACATCCCAGACCAATTACAGCAACCTCTCCACATGGAGCCAAGCATCTGTAGAACTCCACAGGTGGGGAGGGTGGCCCAGCAGCTCCCAGCAGGGGCTCAGCCAGTGGTAAGGTTACTAAATAGGCCCCACTCACTTCCTCCTGAGAGCCTTTGACTGCAGACCCCTCCCTTGGACCCAGCCTTCAGGCACCCTCCCTGCCAAGGGCCCTCAGAGGAGGCGTCCCTGCTTAGAGCTCCTCCAGTTTGCCCCATCTGCGCTCCCACAAGGCTTGTTTGACTGTCGGGTTAGAAACCTGTCTGTGGGTTCCCTGACAGCTAGTGTGCAATGTGTCCATAAATAGCTATGGGGTAGAAAGAAAAGACAGAAGTAAGTGGGAAAGAGAGCAAGAAATTCAGTTCCTTAAATTTAAGTTCCTTAAAGATATGGAGGTGATGTCCAGGTGCCATCCCTTCTTTCTAAAGTAGGTGGTTTGCATTTGTTCGGACAATGGCCACAGACCCTTCAAACGAGGTTCCCTGGCAATGCCCTTCTCACCTCCTCAGTGCTCTGCTCCTGTACCCCTCCACCTGCAGGGAGATCTCTGTTCCATTTCCAAGCGTGAGGGGCTACAGTAAGGGGTCATGGTCCCTGCGGCCTGTCTTTGAATATTTGCCCTGATTATGCAACAGCCACGTCACTGCGGGACCTAGACACTGAAGCAAACCTACAGGCCTGACCACTGCCCCGTGCCCAGCCCCGGCCACTGTCCTGCTCCCTTGCAGCAACACACCATGTTCCACAGGCCACTCACTGCACCTGGCACATAGGACAGCCACGAGACTGCAGAACAGGGACTGGGCAGGACCCTGCTTTCATGCTCCCCAAGCACATAGCCCTGTGTCCTGCACCAGCACCTTCGGTTATTCTTACCTTTTAAAATCTGGGAAGCGACTCATCTGGCCCAAACATGGCAAGGGGGGGCAGGGGGGAGGGCTCACCTTCATCTGGGTTTACCAGAGATGAGATTCAAGAAAAACTGGAATCGGCCTTAATTTCCAGAAGCAAGAAAGTTGGCAAAGGTTCTGTGCTTTAGTAGAAAACCAGTGCTGTGAGAACAAGGTCTGAGCGGTGATGTTCACCATTACATTTGCCCCCAGCAGCCCCTGGCACACTACACATACTTAGTATATGCTACCTATCATTATTGATTATAATATCAATCCATAACAAATTTCATACAACAGGGGTGCCTGGGTGGCTCAGTCAGTTGAGCATCCAACTCTTGGTTTCAGTCCAGGTCATCATGCCACAGTTCATGGGATTGAACCCCATATCAGGCACTGTGCTGACAGCACAGAGCCTGTTTGGGATTCTCTATTCTCTCTCTGCCTCATTCCTGCTCATGTCTCTCTCTCTCTCTCTCTCTCTCTCTCAATAAATAAACATTTAAAAATACATATAAATAAAAATATAAAAAGCAATACAACTTAAAAATCACTCAATAAGGAAATTTTAGACGCAGGGCCAATATCAAAGTCAAACAGAGTTGTTACAAATGGGTAGGAAGGAAATCTTTCCAGATTACAGGCTACCCATGTCCAACCCATTCTGACCACTTTAGGAGGAGCTGAGACGACAGGGGAGGAAATGAATGGTTGTGCAGTGATTAAACCAAACATTCCCCTGAAATAAGAGCCCATGTTTTCACTAGAATCCGCTCCAATCTCGAGATGCCGGCTGGCAGTTTTGTCAGAGAAACCACAGTCTCTCGCTTGTATACAAACTCCACGTCTGACTTCTCCTTGAGATAGGTCTTCTACAGGCACTGGCCTCACTTACCCTAAAAGCACTGGCTCCTTTAGTACATTTTCCTCGGTATGTTTCTCCTGTCTCGGCAGCAGGAAGGGCACTTTCAGACGCGTTTCTTCTCCCTAACGCAGTACTGTGATGCGGCCGTCAGCCACAGTTGGCGTCGCTGAGTGATGGCTTGAGCCACTCGGGAGCAGTTTAGAGCAGACGGGGCTACTGTGTCTGCCTTCCTGGGACACTGACTTGCCCTGATCGGGCCATCCCTTCATTCCGCTCCTTCCTCACTGCCCAGAGGCCCCATCTCAAGCCACCTGGAAGGCCAGAGACCCCACTGTGAATAAGTTCTGGACCTCATCCATAATGTTCACACCCCCAGCCAGCTCAAAAGGACCCATCTGAGAGAAAGGCCATCTAGTCACTTTTATGTGGACCATCAGTTGTACTTTTATTGGCTTGGAGATGAAGGGGCTGTGACACATCTCGGTAAATTTGTGGAAGCCCCTCCCTGGGGCACTCTTGGCAGGAGGACAAGAAAGACACTGGCTTTAAGAAACAACTCTGCAGAGCCTGGGGACTCTTCCTGAAGTGCTCTGCAACCCGAGCCCCGGGTCAGAAGTGAGGTGGGCGTGGAGGGGCCCACGGAGGAGTACCCAGAAGTAGGGGTTAATTAGTGCTCCAACCCCACGCTCAGAAAGGCAGTGTACATGTCAGATGTCAGCCACCAGCCCTCCTAGATGCCTGTTCCTTGGAAAAAGAGAAGAGCAGATCCCCCAAATGCTCACCTTTAAGACAGGTGGCTGCATCTGCCCAAATGAGGCTTCCTGGGAAACTGCAATCTAAGCACCAAGTGCTGCACTCCCCCAGGCTCAGCCCAGCATCCGCTCTTCACGAAGCCTTCTTCACCTCTCAGCTTGATATGACAGTGAGGCCAGTGTCCCAGTTTGCTAGAGCCCATCCTGGTTCACACCTCCCATGCATGGTATTTATTAATAGTGCCCCTGCCCCTTAAGTGTCTGGTTTGGACAAGATAATATAGGTGCCACTTCTCTTATTCTTCTTCCCCCAGACCCTCACTGGTGCCAGTCACATACTCACAAACTCACATACTGCTCAGAGGTCACAAATCCACCTTCCCAGGGTAGTGGCCGTACCTTCTCCTTTCTCAACTGTACCACAGCCTTCTGCCCCAGCCTGACCATGCAGGGGTCACCCAGAGAGCTGGCTAAAAAGCATGACGCGGAACTGGGTACCTGGCATGTCCAAAACATGGTAAGTGTACAAGCAAACGGGCAAAGAACCAAGCTTTAAGGACCGGCTGCCAGACAGCTGAGTGGCTCAGGACAATCTGGCTCAGTGAGAGCAGACTAATGTCCAAGTTTTCACACCTCACTTCTTTCCCCAAACTTAAAGTAAATACTGTTAGGAACAATAACAAGTATTTGCAATAAAAACTTGCAAAATGAATGAATGAATAAATAAACATGTACAAATGAGCAAGTGAACAGAAGAAATCCTTGCTTCTCACTGCTCTGTGTGCGCACAGAGCCCATCTGTCTTCTGAGGTGGATGGCCTCTCCACATCTGGGCAGCACATACAGCTGACCGTTCTCCCAGCCAGAGGAGTGCAGTACCGAAAAGCAGCATAACTTCCTTTGGGTCCCTACACTGAAAGAAAAATATACAGAAGTAAAAGGAGTGGTCATATTTGCTGGGTTCAGGGCTTCAACTCTTCTGGAAGCAGCACACCAGGGCCTTCACTTTATGTGACTGGTGGGAAAACTGAGGACAGCTCACAGAGATGATATAACTTACCCAAAGTCACACAGCTCCAAACTATCCATCCAGCCCAGTGCTTTGACACTCTTCTCCCTAAACCTGGGGCTTCTCTAAGAAAACTACCAGCTACAAGGGAATACATGATAACAAGAGAGGATGAGCATCGGATTCAGAGCTGGCAGTTAAGATGCAAGGGCAGCTCAGAGCAGTAACTCCCCACTGCCTTTCATGATTTATGCAGACGTTCCCCATTAGCTCTAATGGATGTGGGGAGCATAAATCCCAGGGCACAGCTCCAGACGGGCTCTTGTGATCTAAATGCCACTAAAATCAATGCCATCGTCCCAGTATTGATATGGCAATTGTGACGCTTCATAACCAGGCCTGGCGGGGTTGGAAAGAGGAGCGGAGTATGAACGGCATAGTCCGTCCTCGAGGCTCCAACAGTGGGCACGGTGCCCCGAGAGCGCGCCAAAGCCCAGAGTCCAGAACCAGCTGCTGGGTCCTAAGCCCAGCCCCCTATCCCAGCTGTGTGACCTGGGAAGCACTTCGGGAGAAGTGCCCTGAGGCTCAGTTTCAATGTCTGTAAAATGGGGGTCAAATGAGTTATTGGGCAAAAAGCTCTGAGAACGACGTCTGGCTGGGAGGGAAAGGTGCACTTTACTGAGAAGCACAGAAGGCCTGTGAGGACCATTTAGGAGGGAGAGACGCCTCCTGTGCGACAAAGACAAGCTGAGCCTCCAAGTCATTAGATTTGTCCTGGGGACCTTCCAGGCCAATTGCAACACTGAGGCCCAGCCAGCACGAGGGCTGCGATTCCAACAAGGCCACCTGGAAGGACAATGCCCATGAGGCAGCGCAGGTGCCAGGAAGCTGGGGAAGGCTGGACCCAGCAGCAGTGGGTGACCAAGCTCCTAGCCTGGCAGGGCACGGCTGCCTGTGAGGCGAACAGAGGCACGGGACACACCCTTGCAGGAGGCCCTACGGCTTCTGCATGGTTCTCGAAGCTGCTCCACCTCCCTCTCTCGCCCTGGCTCAGGACAGATGAGCACAGAAGAGCTGGTGTCGGAGACTCACTGGAAGACTGGAACTTTGTCCTACTCAGAATACCAATACTTCAATCCACCGGGAGGTACCTGCTGTCCGAGGATAACAGGGACTGGGGACAAAGACCTCTTTGAATACACTGCTGAAAACAGGGACAAAATATACTGAAGTGTGAAGAAAGCTTTCATTGAGACCTTGTCTTGAAAATCGAAACTAAAAACTATAAAGATATATTGATCTTTTGTTTATCTTTGTAACTTTATGTGGTAATTGCAACTCTGTTAATTACTAGAATGAACAGATAACAAATTGTTGGGTGGGCATAATCATCCCAGCCTTCACTTTGGACAAACCCAGAAAAAAGCAAAGCAGAGCAAAGCAAAGTGCATGCTCTGATGGGAAGGAAATGGGACCCTCCTCCCTTGCCTGACCTCAGCTGCCCTAAACTTGCCAGGCTACCCTGCCCCACCGGTCCAGAGATGCTACCTTTGCACTGTCAAAAGCAGGTACACAAATGGTGACACAGGGAACCTAGGATTCAAAGAGCAAGTAAATAAATAGGCAACGCAGAGCCCACAGAATTCCCGGGAAAGCAGGATAGGTACACTGAATCACGGAACCATGAGCTCAAGCTAACTACCAGACAGCTTCTGGGAATGCCTCCATCTTCCCAGGATGCCTCCTATTTGGACCAGTCCAACTCCCACCCTGCTGGGTCCTAGCTTGAAGGAAGGGTTAGGAGGAGAGAGGGAGTCACAGCCTCACTCTCCCTCCCGGGAGTAAGATCTGAGGTCCTCAGACAAGACAAACCACCTAACTAGGAGCAGCACGATGCTTGTTTCCTTCCAACGCTAAAATCAGAGAAGTGGCCAGGATGAAGCCACGTGAGCCCACGCTACTCGATAGTGATGGACAGTGCACATGCACAGCAAGATACCCCACAGGCCAGCCTGCAGAGGGGGCTGACCCACCTAGACAGAGAGAACCCTGGAGACCCACAGACAGTGGCTGCCAGAGTGCCCCACAGTAGCCGGGCACTCGCCAGGAGGTGCCTGCTTACCCACAGAAGAGGGGAGAAGCTGGAAATGACCCCAGGAGCCTGGCTGAGCTCCAGGTTTGAATTACACAAGAATAGTATGATCCAAGGCAGCTCCACAAGCACCAACGGCCCCCCTGCTCAGCCCTGACACGGGAGACGCCCCAAAACACCAGGCATGGCTCCTGTCCAACCAACATGCTTTCTCCTCTCTGGGAACATGGAGTGACCATTACTTAATCAAGTCCCATTCACATGCTGGGCACTGTGCTCCACCATCTCATTTAATGCTCAGGCCACTCAATGTCTCAGTTACTCAGTTTACACACAGGAGAGCCAAGATGCATGCCTGAGAAGTGGTGTAGACTGGGTTCTAACTCATGCTCTCCTACCTAACCTGGAAGGCCATGATCTGATGGGTCAGACTGGGCTGCTTTCCAACAATATTACTGGGAAACCAAGAGTTCTGCATATCTGGTGGCTGAAACAGTGAGGGCCATGGGTTGGTGCTCAAAAAATATCTAATACCTCTAGTTAGGCTGTGTCTATGCAAGTTGTTCGCAATAATCTGGAGAACCGGAAAAACCTAGCAGATAATTTAAGCTTCATGAAACTGCTGCCAAGCCATGATTACATGAGTAAATCTTGACTACAAGCTTCTAAAGGCAGGAACTTAGATCCTTGCCTCACTCTCCCAGAGCACCATTGCTCTCCTCCCTGGCATTTTAATTTTTGTTCCTATGGTTCATTGAGTAGGGTATGTGCTTCCCAGTATCATCCCCATGACTAACACACAGTAGGTACACAGTGGATCTTCCTGGAAGGAAGAGCCAGATGGCCAGCAAGGAGGTTGGCACAGCTGTACCATGGCTGAGCTGAACCAAGACAGAGCATAGGGTGGACTGGGAGGGGCGCTCCAGGAACGAGGCCCCCACAGCATTGGGGAACCCAGGCACATCCAAGGCATCCCTCCAGCTCTGAAGTTTCCTGTCCCCTTTAGGATCTCCACAGGGGTCAGCACAGCTGTGGCCCCTGGTTCAATGCCTTCAGCATAGGCTCTACTCAGTCACATCCTCGAAGTGTTTCTCAGTCATTTTAAGTACGGAAATTTTATGCTGAATAGAAGAAACTGCTCTGAAAAAATTATGTTTTGCCTTTCAAATGAGCAAAGATTCCCTGAGTTTTGAAAGTAAACAAATTAGAGTAGAAGATGTCCAAATAATCGCGTAAACTCCAATTTCCTATGTTTTAACATAAACATCAAAATAATGAACTCAGGCATATACGAGGGGGGTGAAAGCCCTGCCTGATGCTGTTGCATTCTTTAGAAGCTGAATCCTAAACGACTAAATTGGCAGTTTATTAACAGGAAAATTATGCTAAGTAGCTTCATGTTGATGTCAAGAATTTTATGCAGCCAGTTATGGTACAGTACCCTGAGTGCCTCATTTGCATTTTCTCATTTAGAGAGAACAATGGCTCCAAATGAGTGCAGCATGTTCACATTACACACCCAAGAACATTTGCACAGACGGGAAGGAATATCTTGATACCAGAGTGATTAAGCCCTTTGTTCATTCTGCTCCAGCCTAGACTTAGGGGACAGGGGGCAGATTAACGTCACTTAGAATGGTAATGAATGGACCCGAGGCCAGAGCTCTTAAAAGTCTCAGAGGACAAGCAGCCACAGCCCACAGGACTCTTTATTCTTCTGACCTCACCTGGTTTGTTTTGGTTCAGGGAGAACTGGGAGGTGTATAACAGATAAATAAATACCCATTCCATGTGGCATCGTGGAAAGCCTTCCTTGTGACATCTGCCCCAAGAATTTCAGAAGAATGACAAGAAGCCCTGCCCTGTGCACAGCCCACCCCTGCTAAACATAGGCTGCCTCTCAGCTCAGCAACTCAGAGTAGAGGCTGCCCCTCCATTTATTTCACCAGGGTCTGCTGAAAACATGAATTCACTGAGTATCCACCTTGTGCTGAGTCCTCGGCTGGATAAGGGAGTGAGCTGAAGAAAGGATCACACCAGCTCTCTAGGAGCTTATGGACTAATTGAGAAGACAATCCTTTTTTTTTTTTTTTAATTTTTTTTTAAATGTTTTATTTATTTCTAACAGAGAGAGAGAGACAGCGTGAGCAGGGGAGGGTCAGAGAGAGAGGGAGTGACAGACTCTGAAACAGGCTCCAGGCTCTGAGCTGGCAGTCAGCACAGAGCCTGACACGGGGCTCGAACCCACGAACCGCGAGATCATGACCCAAGCGAAAGTCAGACGCTTAACCGACTAAGCCACCCAGGCGCCCTGAGAAGACAATCCTTAGAAACCATGGGATTAATTAAAACCAAGTGCTGGATCCAGTGTAGTTAATCATGTTCTTGGACCAGGAATGGATTACTGGAAGGAGTTGCTCTTAAATGTCTAAGAATGGACCAGAATTATAGCACATCCAACAAGAAAATGGACAGCATTCCAAATGGAAAGAAATGCACCAGCTACAGTATTTTTATTTAGTTATTTATTTTTTGGAGCAAGAGAGGACAAGCTGGGGAAAGGGGTAGAGGGAGGGAAGGAGGGAGGGAGGGAGGGAGGGAGAGAGAGAGAGAGAGAGCGAGCAAGTGAATCTTAAGCTCCCCACTCAGCGCAGAGCTTGATGCAGAGCTCAATCCCATGACCCTGAGATGATGATCTGAGCTGAAATCAATAGTCTGATGCTCAACAAGCTGAGCCACCAGGCGCCCCTGCTACCAGCTAAAGTATAAAAGCACTGGTGAGCATGGCACGTGATAAAAACCGTCAGAAAGATTTCATACCTTGTACTTTTCATACAAGGCTCACTTTTCCAAAAAGCCTCAGGCCATCAACAGAGGCTTGCCTTAATCTGTAAATGTAACCCAGTCTAGACTTAATACAGCAGAAATAATGCTATGTGTTCCCCAGATCTCATTTCATATCCCTCCTTTTCTGGGAACATGGAAAACTGTGTTTCCCAGCCCCTTGGAGTCAGACTGGATCATGTAACTAGTTCCATTGTAGAAGATAAACTTTTGTCTCAGTCACATCGAGCTTTAGGGGATGTTTTCTACTGCAGTACAACCCATTTTATCTTCACTAATGCAGTGGATAAATTGATTCATTACTGGATCCTGACTTTGTATACCCATGCAATCACTTACAGAATTTTAAAGACCCATGAGGTACTACGCACTCCATTCAGCACAAAGAATACAGTAGTAAGCAAGAACAGCAGTCTCTTCTCATGAGGCTCATTGTCAAAAAGAAATCACTCCCAAATAGTAACTGTTAGGGATCACAAAATCTAACTCCTTTTTATTTAAAAAAAAGGGAAATTACAAAATTTAAATAAGATCTTCTAATCCACTATTTCATTCAGTCTAAGTATCTATCACTTGGCCAGCTGGCTCTTTGGCCAATCCCCTACCTGATTCCTGAAATTCAGAGTCTGTCCTCAGCCAGAGTCGCCCTACAGCAGCTGCCCTGTGGCCTATAAAATGGTTTTCTCTCCTTCATCTGCAGAGCAAGCCCTGGGGATTCATTATCACAGAGCACACTCCTGATAGGGCTCTAACTTCAGAAGTAACAAAGAGGTCTATAAGAGAAACACCTTCATAATACTATCATTTTGATAAAATGACAGAAATACACTGATTTTTTTAAATGTGTTTTGTACTATACCATTTTTCTAAACTTAACTTCACTGGGGCATAGCGTACATATAATAAAATGTACCCATTTCACACATAATTTGTGTACACTTGTGTAACCACCAACTACAATAAAAATACAGAAAGTTTCCATCACAGTGAAAAGTTCCCTAGTGCCCTGTCCCAGTCAATCCTACCAAGCCCAGGCAAGCACGGATATACTTTCTGTGACCAAAGATTTTTTTTTTCTAGAGTTTCAGTTAAACAATATCATATGATATGCATTCTTTGCATCTTGGCTTCTTTCACCCAACATAATGTTTCTGAGCACCATCCATGTTGTCATATGTATCAGTAAAACATTCCTTTTTATTGTTCAGTAGTATTCCGTTATGTGGATATACCACAATCTGTTTATCCATTCACCGACTGGACATTTGGATTGTTTCCAGCATTGAACTATTATGAAGAAAGCTGCCATCACCTTCCATGCACAAGTTTTAGAATGAATGAGCCTTCATTTCACATCAGTAAATACTCAGAAATAGAAGTGGTGGGTCTCACAATCAGTGTATCTCTCATTTTATAAGAAACTGCCAAAGTATTTTACAAAGTAGTTGTACCCTTGTATGTTCAAGGAAGTAGAAGGATCCAGTTGATCCATAGCCTCTACAACTCTGTTAACGTTAGCCATTCTAATGTGCATGTAGGAGTATCTCCCTCCTTGTGGTTTTCATTTGCACTTCTCTAGTGACAAATAGTGTGAAAAATCTTTTCATGTGTTTATTTGCCATGCATATTTGTAAGTGTGTGACGTATCTGTGCAAATCTTTTGCCCTTTTTAAAATTAGGTTATTTGTACCTCCTTGACCTCAAACGCAACAATTTCTTACTTGACACCTCCCCAAAGGCAAGGGAATCAAGAGCAAAAATGAACTATTGGGACCTCATCAAGATTAAAAGCTTCTGCACGGCAAAGGAAACAATCCATAAAACCAATAGGCAACCGACAGAATGGAAAAAGATAGTTGCAAGTGATATATCAGATAAAGGGCTAGTATCCAAAATCTATAAGGAACTCACCAAACTCCACACCTGAAAAACAAACAATCCAGTGAAGAAATGGCCAGAAGATATGAACAGATACTTCTCCAAAGAGGACATCCAAATGGCCAACAGACACATGAAACGATGCTCAGCCTCCCTCATCAAGGAAATACAAATCAAGACCACACTGAGATACCACCTCATGCTGGTCAGAGTGGCCAAAATGAACAAGTCAGGAGACTCTAGATGCTGGCAAGGATGTGGAGAAATGGGCACCCTCCTACACTGTTGATGGGAATGTAAGCTTGTGCAACCCCTCTGGAAAACTGCAGAGGTTCCTCAAAAAAATTAATATGACCCAGCAATAGCACTGCTAGGAATTTACCCGAGGGATACAGGAGTCCTGGTGCATAGGGGCACATGGACCCCAATGTTCATAGCAGCACTCTCAACAATAGGCAAAACATGGAAAGAGCCTAAGTGTCCATCAACGGACAAATGGATCAAGAAGATGTGGTTTATCTATACCATGGAATACTACATGGCAATGAGAAACAATGAAATCTGGCCATGTGTAGCAACATGGATGGACCTTGAGGGTATTATGCTGAGTAAAGTAAGTCAGGCAGAGAAGGACAGATACCATATGTCTGCACGTATAGGAAGATTAGGAGGAACTTAATGGAGGACCATGGGGGAGAAGAAGGAGAAAAATAGTGGGGGAGAGGGAGGGAGGCAAACCATGAGAGACTCTTAAAGGCCGAGAACAAACTGAGGGGCTGATGGGGGGGGGAGGGCAAGGGGGTGAAGAGGCATGGAGGAGGGCACTTGTGGGGATGAGCAGTGGGTGTTATATGGAAACCAACTTGACCATAAACTATTTTAAATAAAATAAAATTAGATTGTTTGTACTGTTGACTCGTAGGTGTTCTTTATACATTCTGGATACTGTGTCTTTGTCAGAAAGTTGTATCGAAAATATTTTCTCTCCATCTGAAGCCTGACTTTTCATTTCATTAACAATGTCTTCAGAAGAGGAGAATATTTTACTTTTGATGGAATCAAATTTATCAGTTTTATCTTCTCAATTCTGTGCTTTTTGTGTCCTACAAATCTTTGCCTATCCCGAGCTCATGAAGATTTTTCTTTCATTTTTTTCCCAGAGGTTTTACAGTTTCAGCATTTACATTCAGGTTTGTGATCCAAGTTGAGTTAATTTTTATGTATAATAAGGTTAAGAATTTTTTTTTTTTTTTTTTTGCATATGCGTCTCCAGGTGTTCCAGGACCATTTGATGAAAAGACTATCATTTCTCCAGCAAATTACCTTGGCAAACATATTACAAATCAATTCACCACCTAAGTGAGGGATTACTTCCGGCTTCTACTCTATTTCCCTGATCTCTATGTCTACAGTTATTGGCAATTCCACACCATCTTGGTTACTATAACTTCATAGTAAGTCTTATAATCAGGCAGTGTACATCCTCCAATGTTCTTCTCTTTTTAAATTGTTTTAGCTATTCTGGGTCATTTGCATGTTCATATAAAATTTAGAATGCCATCTTTGGAGGGTATTTTAAAGTATAGTAAGTTTCACTGTGTTGACTTTACCAGAAAAAAAGCTCACACCAGATCCAGAGATGAAAAGTGAGATGCAGCTTGGAGGTTGGTTAGTTCTGTGCAGTGATGGGGAAAATGGCCTATTACTGAGATGCAGCACTAGTCTGTCAGTAAATGACTGTTCTACCCAGAGATGTATTCTCTATAAGCCACCCCTTCCTCAAATCTGTGATTTGTTTTGTTTCAGAGAGGAATATCTTTTAGACACACATGCCATGTGTTTAAACTGTTAATCCTAGAGACAATCAACCTTCAAAACCATGCCTCACTCCCGCCTTTTACCAAATCCTGGCTAAGAGCTTGGGTTTACCTGTTGGAGTCTTCTGAATCTGGGGTGAGTTGGCCTGGACCACATACCTGACACTCACAGACATGTGAATGGACGATAATAAAACACCATGATATATGTAGAGACTTGGAAAAGGTTGAAGCTGTGCATCACTGTAAGGGGTTGTTATTAATGGCACCGTTCATAAGATTTGAGAGAGGGTGGTCAGATGTGTAGGACTGAAGCTGTCTTCAGGACTCCAAAACGGCAGTCAATTGCCTGAAAAAGGGTAGCATCACTTTTGGTTGGGTGTCAGGGAGGCCTCCATTTATTGATGCTGCCCCCCAGTTTGATAAAAACAAGAGGCTGCTGGAGTCTAGATTAGGGATTTTGTCAGCATGCACATCATTAATAAGATAAAACTTTAATAAAAGACAGTCACTCTCCACCCAATCATCTCTCTCCCTTGGTCTCTGTTCTGAAACCCAAAACCCAGATCAAACCAGATAAGTACATGTTATCATCAAACAATCCTGATACTTTTACCTTCTCTAAAAGACTGAGTGATTCTACTCACTGTTAGCTGGGAAAATTCCAGGACGTGGCTAATGCCATCTCCTGATAGGGCCTGAAAACAATCGTTTCCCAAAGGTGGTCCTGAAGCTAGGAGGTCCCCATTCACAGGGAAAGGCAGCTTCTCATCCACGGCCTTTATGAGGACCTTACCCTTCCCAAGGCATGGCGATCCTCACTCTCCCCCAGGAAATGTCCCTGCTATGGAAACTATCCCAATCTCCCTTATCCTCATAGGTAAGCCAAAAGAAGAAGCAAAAGAGTTTTTCTGTGATTCTGGGAACATTTCTTTCAGTTGTGGGGCTTAACATATTTTAGCATTGTGTCCTCTGGAAATAATGAGGGGATGGATTCAAGAGGGGCGGGCCGGTCAGCTCCAAATAGAGCTCCTTGTGCAGAAAGAGGGTCCCAGATGAATAATGCACTTTCAGCTTCAAAAAAAAGTTTGAAGGGATTCAATTTGTAAAACCAATCAGACTTCAAATATTGAAAATAAAGTCAGTTAGAACAATTCTTTCTCTTACTCCCAGCCTTTGCTGAATGAAATTAAGAAAAGCATATCACCACTTCACATGCAAGATAAAGCACTGTTTCATACAAAAGTGGTTTCTTTTTTTTTCCAAAGCCGGGAGCTGCCTATGTTAATGTTTGAATTATTACTGAGCTGCAAATGGGAGCCAGTAGCCTGTCGGTGTGTTAACTGTACCTTCCAAATCCGGGTGGCAAGTGGGGGACCATCGCTTTATCCTCAATCATGTTTTCACATTATATAAACCACATCCCACTTCCAGCGCTAACTATGCCCCAGACAAAGAGAAGATACAGGGACCCACAGAGCCATCAGCTTTCAGAAGGACAGAGAATGAAACGGAAGAGCTCAAATGGGCAGCAAACTTGGCAACAACAAAAAGCATTTTAATGACTATAAAGAGTTTAAGCTTGACCCTCATGGAAGCTGAAATAGAGATGGCTACTCCCTCAGGGGTTAAGAAACTGTGGCAGACAGATTGGAACATTAGTTTAAAGTTAATAAAAGCCACCATGACCTCCTCTTCTATGCCTGAAGCAATCATCTTGCCGGGGTAAATGTATCCCCATCATCTATAGGAAGTCGTTCACATTTTACCCAGCTCCCTACTGGACAGACCTGGGCAGCAGTCACCCCGGGCTGTGGGATACAGCTACCTGTGAAGGGACAGTCACGTGGATGCTCCCTTCAAGAGCCCAGGGACCAGGAGACGCTGTCCTACAAGGTAGAGGCAGGAGAAAAAGCCTCATCAGGGCCAGAGAGGTAAAGACCAGCCAACATCTTAGCTTCTGAGGCCAGAAAGAAAACTGCCCAGCAGAACATAAACTTCCCCAAATCAGGACCCTGGAACCATTCCAAACTAGTTTTTTTTTTAAGGTTTTTATTTATTTTTGAGACAGAGAGAGACAGAGTACGAGTGGGAGAGGGGCAGAGAGAGAGGGAGACACAGAATCTGAAGCAGGCTCCAGGCTCTGAGCTGTCAGCACAGAGCATGACGCAGGGCTGAAACTCACGAACTGTGAGATCATGACCTGAGCAGAAGTTGGGTGCCAAGCGACTAAGCTGCTCAGGTGCCCCTCATTCGATGCTAGTTTTAAAAGGGCAGTTTCATCCTGCTGAAATAAACCCTTAGAAGGCAACACCACAAGACAGTGAGGAGCTTGCAAACAGGAAGAGGCTGAAGTGGTGGTCAGGGGACTCCAGGATAGCATTAGGGGAACCAAGAGGATGGGACAGGTACTGGCTTGGGGGAGCCCAGTGCCACCCCTGGACACCCCCTCAGGAACTATGGGTCTGGCTGGAAAAGCATGAGAAGAAAGGAGCATCAATAACCCACAGGCAGGTTTTGCCGGCCCTTTGTGCACATAAAGAAAGAGCGGGAATGTGAAGAGGGCCTAGGTGAGGGTGGCAGGTGCCGCAGCTCTGGGGGTTCTGTCCGCAGCCTGAATATGGGTACAGAGGGGACCTGCAGAGGAGAGAGGGGGCCCTGGTGAAGGGAGATTCACCACTCACTCAACAGACTGGGATTTTTCCAAGCCTAGCAGAAGCCACATGAGATAGAAGAGTGGATAAGAAGGACTCCTCTCTAGCACTTAGCAGATCATAAGTGTTCAGCAAACAAGTGTGGCAGAGCCAAATGGCCCTCTTTGCTCAAGGATCTCAGGATGAGAGCTTGTGGAAGCAAAATTCTCCCACATGCAGTTTGGAGCCCCTGGGTGTCCCAGCCAGAGCCGGAGCAGCTAGGATGCTCGGGGATCTGTGCACCTTCAATCAGGACACCTTCCCAGAAGAGACACCAAGTGCCTACCATATGATTTGGCACAGGCATAAGTAAGCTACCCCTGACTGTATCATTGGAAGCAGCACCTCGTGCTCTCCCAAAAGCATGGCACCTCTAGACAGTAAGGGATAGGATTGAAAGTGCAGCAAAAAAGAGGTTCTTTTCCTTGAAGGAAAACTCCTTCGCGAAAGAGAACTGGAAGCAGTCTGCAAGACACACCACGGTCCTAGATGAGGCCATTTTTCTTAGGGGCTACAACTCAGTAAAGAGTGACTGAGAGACGGGATGGTCTGAGACCAGACTGAACCACTGAGGAAGGAAGAAACAAAAGAAGCAGGTTAAGTATCACATAAGGTTCTTTAGCTATAAGCTAAAAATTCCTATCAAGCGGCAGCAAGCAAGTAAGGAAGGGAGCAAGAGAGAGGAACAGAAAAGAAAGAAAAGACCAGGAGAGGTGAGGACATAGAAAAGATAAAAAAGAAAGAGGAGTTTATCAGAAGGATAAAGGGAGCACAGAGAATTCAAGATCCTGGGAAGGACAGGAGTTCAACTGGCCTCGCTCTGTGGTGCCCTGGATGGCATGAGCCTCTGGGCCACCTCCTCTGGGCACAGCACCAACAACTCCAGTCTGGATCCAACGTCCACGGGGGAACGTCCACGCATGTCCCCACTGTGCCTAGTGCTATGAGCAACAAACCCTGAAATCAGGTAGAGGAAGCTCCCTCAAACACAGGAGGGGTGCTTACCAAACAATGGAAGGAGATGCCAAGTGCCTGAAATAAAAGAGGCCATTGCCTACAGCCCCTTAGCTGCTTAGCACATGCACACCTTACACATGTAGATTCAGAAACACGTGTACACACACACACACACACACACACACACACACACACACACACACACACGTGTCCATACAGCCATATAACACTGAGCTTTAGAGCCAAGATGTCAGAGTTTGAATTCTGGCTTGACTAACATATGACCATAGCAGAGATATTTAAACTTTCCGTGACTAGGGGCACCTGGGTGGCTCAGACGGTCAAACGTCTGACTTCAGCTCACTCAGGTCATGATCTCACGGTTTGTGGGTCTGAGCCTCGCATCCAGCTCTGTGCTGACAGCTCAGAGCCCGGAGCCTGCTTTGGATTCTGTGTCTCCCTCTCTCTCTGCCCAACCCTGCTTGCACTCCATCTCTCTCTCTCTCTCCCTCTCTCAAAAATAAATAAACACTAAAAAAAATTTTATAAATAAACTTTGTGACTATTTCCTCATTCATAAAACAGGGATAATATCCCTACCAAGGCTCTCTCTGGGAGGATTAAATAAATAACGTATGTGAACTTTTCACACAGTGCCTGCCACACACTAATGACCAGTAAATATTAATTATGGAGTTTCCTTGCATATGCTCCAAAAAATGTCCTCATCTACCATGGTGCTCCCACCTCATTCTTTTGTGACAAGAAGCAATCTGGAGTCAATCTAGTTACCATATCCAACTTCATGCCCTAGACTCCTGGGTAACATTCATTTCTCCCATCTCAATATTTGATGGCCTACATACTAAATGGTCAATGTACCCACCATAACTGACACATCTTACTACATCATGGAGAAGGGAAGAAGAAAAAAAAATGATCATTTCAAGATTATATGATCCACAAAGCGAGGAGACAGAGAAAGAATCCTGTTCTTTATCCTACTGCTTCCCCTAATCCTGAGGGTTGGATGTCAGATTGCAAAGAGACCTGGCCCTGGCTATTGGGAGGAATCTTGGGAGCAAAGGGGTGAAATTGGTGGTACTGTCCCTCCCCATCCAACACTCCTAGCTCTTATACTGGGCTTGCTGGACAACCTCCTGATAAATGGAACAGTCCCACAGCCTCTAAGAGCCTCCACCAGAGCAACATGACCACCTGGTCATCTGGTAGACCCCTTGTCCACTCACAATTAGGAAACTGACTTTTACAGTACAAATCTGAAGAAGTTCATATGAAGTTAGTCTGACTGAATCAATCTCTTTTAGGACTTGATTCTCCTTTATATGAACTAACTGAGGCCCTGGGGCATGCAACTAAAGAACAGCGATTTATTAAAATGGTATGGGAAGATACACCTTTATGCCTGTCTTATTTGTAAGGCAGTTCCAAAGTAGAGAGAGTAAGAGATCATGTCTCTCAACCAAGCTCTTCTCAGGGCAGCTGGGTGGCTTAGTCGGTTAAGCATCTGCCTTCGGCTCAGGTCATGATCTCACAGTTTGTGAGTTTGAGCCCTGCATCAGGCTCTCTGCTGTCAGTGCTGAGCCCACTTCGGATCCTCTGTCCCACCTCATTCTGCTCCTTCCCTATACTTACTCTCTTTCTCTCTCTCCAAAATAAACAAACGTTAAAAAAAATGCTCTCCACACTAACCTACTTAATGAAGATCATTCTTCCAAAAAGATCTTATTAAGCCACTTCTCTGTGTCAGGCTCCATGATGTAAAACAGAAGGAGCTAAACCAGAAGCCAGGAGCTGTAGCTTTTATTCCCAGCTATGTGATCCTGGGAAGGCAGGGTGCTGCCCTCCAAGTCTGCAGGTCCCACAGTCACACAACGGACGTGTGATGTGGGACACAATGATCTGGCAGGGCTTACTCGCCTGAATCACCCCCAATTCTACACAAGTTGGAGGGACTCACATTCCAGCTGGTCATCTCTGGCCAACAGTGTCCTTTTCCAAGTCCAGCAAAGCTGCTAGACACCTTCTGGAGGGAGGTATGGCCAGGCCCAGATGGCTTATTAAAACAGGAAGTTCTTGTGATGGCAAACTAGCCATTGAGAAGAAGCATGCAAGTTAACTGAAACATCTGAGCCTCCCATTTACTTTGGATGATTTTTAAATTTCATTTTGGCTAAAGAAATCAGCCCATGTGTCTGGCTTCTGGAACAATTAGAGGAAAGGGGAGAACTTAAAAAGCAGAAAATGAAACAAACAACAAAACGTGGGAAATACAACCAAGAAAGAGACGCTTAAGGCCTTGGATATGTCCCAGAGAAGAAGAGAGATGGCAACTACATCATAGGAGTGGACATGCAGACACTGGGCCCGAGTGGGACACTTCTGATCGAGAGGCTGCTCTGCCCCTATCTGCCTTGGGACCTCCAGGTATTGTGCATGACAGAGCAGGGCAAAGAGCTGACTCGGTTTCCCTATATGTAAGCAGCACCACACAATAGCACACTGTCACAATCCTTGCCTGACACAGGGGCCCACCCTGGAAGCTCTCTCAGGGAGGTTGAGACCAATTCATCTGTATCCAAGGTATTCCGAAAAAGGCCCATTCACACTTGGGTCTGGTCTGTGAGGGGCTGGATGAGTCTTGGACTGAAGGCAATAATGGATACAAAGCAAGGGATCCACACTCTGGATAAGTCAAATTGGCACTGCTGCACATAGCACAGGAGAAAGAGGAGGCCGAAGATGAGAGCATCATAGGAAACCAGAGAGGTCAAGAGATACCCCAAGGCCACACAGCAAACTAAACACTTTGAGATCTGGTCCAATCTCATTTCACACGGCATCTAAAAAGTGGAAGGGAAGTTTCTCAGAGACCTGACAGACTGGGAGTTTATACATATGTGGGGGGTGGGGGGGTGGGGGTAGAAATACAACCAACAGACTGAGGATTTGGAGTGTGACTAGGGTGGCAGGCCAAGGGAGTTATGGGGTCGCAGTTATTTTTATACTCCCTCCTGAAAGGCGCAGTAAGGAAAAAAAGGAACCAAGATAAAGTAAGACAAAAGGAACACTGGCAGGCAGTGGGGGACAGCATCACCTGAAGGTGTGCCAAGAAGCCCACCCAGAGAGAAAGCAAAAGGCAGCACCTGGGAGCGTGCCGGCCCCTTTCTTTATGTCCCATCAGAGAAAGCAGGGCACTCTCCAATTATCTCTCATGCTGGAGCCCTGTCTTCTCCCTCATTCTGTGATCACGGCTTTTCTAAATCTCCCCACAGCCCGGTTCCCAGAGGACAGGATGGTTCTCAGGTCAAGACATTATCTGATGAGCTCCCTTTGCCTGCTGCTGAGGGGGGTACCCAAGGACCCATGCACAACCTACCATGTGCTCCCCACGGGGGGCCTGGGGCTGCTGGCTCAGACCAGTGGTGCCATCTCCTAAGGCCAACGTGGAGCCAGTTGCCAGAGGAGCAGGAAATCTGTCAGGCAGCTCACGACCCCCCTTCCCAGGGCCCTCCTGGGCTTGTTCGCTAATGTAAGAAGATGACCACACTTGTGGGAGAGGTGGCAACTAGGGCCTGTTGCATTGTGGGAACACTACTGGAATCTATGAGGAAGATGGACCTGTGGGGCAGTTAACTCCACCATCAAAAAGCCCTATAGCTCCTGACAGAAGAGATACCAGGCCGATACAAAGGGCTTTGGGGGGGAGGGGGGGCATCTCTATTGTTCCCTGAACATCTCTACGGTCTGTCTGCTCCACAGCCTTTTTATTGACCTTTCACATCCCTAGCCCAGCTCCAGGACCAGGGCTGGAAATTTCTAGAAAGCCCAGCCATCTGCCACCAGCAGGATTTGTCCTTCACCGGCACAACACACTTGACTTTGCACAGCCTTTCTCCAGGGCTCCCCTTCCTGCCCACTTGGGTTCAGCCCCTCCCTTCTTGCTGCCTGTCCAACTCTGGAGACTGCACTCTCCCACAGTGATGCCCTTTCTTGTCTGACATGTCCAGGCCCTCAGACAGTACTGCTCACAGCCCAGGTATCCTCCAGCTCTCCAGCCCCATTCACCATCACATACCCCTGAAGCAGGAGATGCCTGAGCTGGCTGGGAACAGCGGCCAGAATGGGACAGTTTCCTGGCACATGGATGGTGATCACTCAGAGGTCTCCCTGAGAGTCCGTGGTTGAGGCTCCCCATGTGACCCTCATCCTATAAACAGCTTCTCTATGCTCAAGTCCTTAACTTCATTCCTTCCTGGACAGATCAAGTTCAAGCCCTTATGTAGGCACATGAGATGTTCTCAAATATTTGTTGAATTGACAAACAAATGCAGGACTAGATCACATACATCCTCAAGGTATTTTCCCCCCAACAAGTGCTTGGTATGTATTTCTGAACTTTTGCCTTTCAGAATCAGTCATTCTGCACCAGTTTGGGGGCTCCTGGGTGGCTCAGTCAGCTAAACATTCGACTCCTGATCTTAGCTCAGGTCTTGATCTCAGGGTTGTGAGTTCAAGCCCCACATTGGGCTCCATGCTGAGCATGAAGCCTACTTTTTTAAAAAAGTTAATAAAAACACCCAATTTGGTTGGTTATAAAGTTCAGGTTATAAGGGGCACAGGTGGCTCAGTGGGTTACATGTCCGACTTTAGCTCAGGTGATGATCTAATGGCTTGTAAATTCGAGCCCTGTGTCAGGCTTTGTGCTGACAGCTCAGAGGCTGGACTCTGTTTCAGTTCTGGGTCTCCCTCTCTCTCTGCCCCTCCCCCATTCATGCTCTGTCTCTCAAAAATGAATAAACGTTAAAAAATTTTCTTAATTAAAAATATATCTTAAATTCCAACCATGTCCCATGGGTGGAAACTGAGTTTTTCTAACTACATGCTTCCATCCAGGACTGTTCCCTTCTGTTCTTAAAGCTCAAATATGTTGCCAGACCTTCTAAACTTCGGGTCAGTCTTCACAACACTAAGCGCGATGCACCCAGACCTGGGGATTTGCTAACGCTCGTCATTTCGTGCACAAACCACCACGTGTGAAATATTCTTGCCAAAAACAGTGACCCAAAATCAAGGTGCTAGAGGTAACTTCCATTTGCAGGAGACACAGAGGACAGAAGAACAAGTTAAATGATCAAGTTCACAGACCAATCCAGATGATGGGACATTCTGTAAAACAACTGATTCAGTTTCTAGATCATGAAAAAAAAGATATTTTTTTTTTAAAAATAGGGGGCATGCTCTACATTAAAACAGACTTTTACACATTGCAACTCTTCCTTCTCTGTCACTGCATAACAAATGACCCCAAAATTGTGTGGCTTCAGACAATGATAAACATTTATGATCTCAAAGCATCTGTGGATCAGGGACTGGGAGGTGCTTTCGGTAGGTGGTGGGAGCTCAGACAGTCTCAGGAAGACGCAGGTGGATGGGGGTGGAGGCCGTGGATACACCTGCAGGTCAGGCTGGAAGTAAGGAGCCACCTGAGTCTTCCTGCTCACACGGCTGGGACGTATATAGTCCGCAGCAGCAGGAGGCCGCAGTGCCTGCCCACGTGGCCCTTTCCACAGGCTGTTGAGCGTCCTTAGGACAGGACACGTAGCCTCTTCATGGTGAACGCGCTCGAAGAGAGCACAGGGTGGAAGAGCCACAGCCGTGGACTGCCTAGCCCTGGAATGCTGTTCCTTGCACCACATTCCTTATTAAAAGCCAAGCACTAAATCAGGCCCACATGCAAGGCAAGGGGAATTAGTGTCCGTCTTTTCAAAAAAGGAGTGTCAAAAATTTTGAGGACAGAGCTTAAAAACACTGGAGCAAACAAAGATGATGTAGGGACTGGGTTTTTGGATTGTGATGAAGACAGACCAACTATAAAGACACTTTATAAATACTCAGGGAAATTTTATTATGGATGAGTGTTAGTCAAGACCAAGGATTATTGTTAATTTCAGTAGGTATGATCATCTCAGTGTTGCTATGAGAGAAAATATCCATTTCTAGAGATGTATCCTAAATATGTAGAGAGGGGGCACCTGGGTGGCTCAGGTGGTTGAGTGTCCATCCTCAACTCAGGTCATGATCTCAGGTTCGAGCCCCATGTCCAGCTCTGTGCTGACAGCTCCGAGCCTGGAGCCTGCTTCCGATTCAGTGTCTCCCTCACTCTCCGCCCCTCCCCCACTCATTTTCTGTCTCTCTGTCTCTCTCAAAAATAAACATTAAAAAATATATATGTAGACAGGATGAGGTGGTGTCTGATATTTGCTTTAAAATGCTTCAGCAATGTATTGCATATTTGAAAGTGGCTGAAAGAGTATATCTTAGGGGTGCCTGAGTGGCTTGGTCAGTTAACTGTCAGACTCTTGGTTTCTGCTCCGGTCATGATCTCATGGTTTGTGAGATCAACCCCTGCAACAGGCTCCACGCTCACAGCACAGAGCTTGCTTGGGATTTTCTCTCTCCTTCCTCTGCATGCACAAGCACTTTCTCTCTCAAATAAATAAATAAGTAATTTTTTTAATAAAAGAGTAAATCTTAAAAGTTCTCATCACAAGAAAAGAAATTCACAACTATGTATGGTGACAGATATTAAATATATTTATTGTGGTGACCGCTTTGCAGTTTATACAAATATGGAATCATTATTTTGTATACCTGGAACTAATAATGATGTTATATGTCAACTATACCTCAGTAAAAAAATAAAATACTTCAGCAAAAAATTAAGAAAAAGGAAACAAAATGAAAGAGGAAAAAAGAACAAGATTTAAAAAGGAGGCAAAGGGACAAATTTTCATGACTGGCACAATCTGGGTGGTAGGTGCCTAAGGGAATTTACTGTACTAACTCTCCACTTCTGTGTATACTTGAAATTTTTCATAATAAAAATTTGCTTTCAGCTGCTGCCAGGCGATAGTTAAAGGCAGATCTGACTTCACTTAAGCTGCCTGGAGCATGGTGAGGCCTTTCAATGCGCACATACATACGTGCCTCCTCTCTACTCAGTGTTTTCTTCTATAATATCTTTATTCCTTCCATTTTATCTACTCTGCTCACTTCTCCAAAAGCCCCAGACCTTCACTCTTTGTCCTCCATGTCTGTCACCTTTCCATGTCTGGATTCCTTCGCATCTTGCTTATGTAATCAGCGGCAGCCTAGGTAAGCTGGCCAGAGAGCATGATGCTAAGTGGGGACCGTGTACGTAGGACCTCGAAAAGCACGGGCTCCTGCGGGGGTGTCCCAAGAGTCTCCTTATCAAGAGGTGCCCCTCAGGAACTCTCTCTCCCCCTGACAGCTCCCACAGGGCCCACGGAGTCCCTGTTCACCAGCATCCATCAGAAGTGAGTCTCCTGGCAAAGCCCCGGAGGCACCTCACAGCCAACTGCTCACCACAGTCAACATGAGTTCGGAAAGGAAAGGCCACAGCATATTCCACGCCGGCTTATTTTATTTTATTCTCTTCTTTTTATTTTATTTCTCTTTTGTCTTTTCCTTCACCAAAATGCATACCTGTCCCCAAACAACCTTGGCCATTTTTAATCTCTGCTGCTCCCTTCCTGTGAGTCGCAGTCTGTTAACAAGGGTATGAAATTTTCTTTGGAACGACAGCAATAGAAAAGCATATTTGCCAACCTGCTAGTGTAGGTCTGTTTCGTCATGAGCAAACCAGGGCCTCTGCAAGCTGAGGAAGCACCACACATCTTCATAATGGAGTGCACTGAACTTTTACTACCCCTCATTTTATAAGGTCCTAAGCATCTGGCATGTATTTCTTAAAGACCTGCCCCAGTGCTCCAGTCATGTGCAAGAGGGAGAGAGAAAATAAAGCTAAATCATGACAGGATCACCAAAGCGAGCATTCACTTCCCCACCACCAAGTTTTGGACTCTTTAAGGTAGGACATCAGTCTCCGGAGCTGGAAATGCAGAGAAGGGAATGGTGAGTAGAAATGCTTGTTACCCAGACTCCACCATCCTTGACCTTAACGCTATCGAGCCCATGTACAGCACTGGACTGGGCCTGGGGTTTGCAGGACTGGAATCCCTTACACAGGGTCCTGCAGGCCATGTCAGGGGGGCTTCCGGGGAGGGTGGGCTTGGCCCTTTGGGAAGTAAAATCACTGAGGACTTGCTCAGTTGCATTCTAGCAAAATTCTTTCTGTCCACAGTGTGAAGGATGAATTGGAAGAGGTAAGAATGAAGGCAAGAAAGCCTCTTAGGCCTTGTTGTCTTAAAGACTAGAACACCAGTTATTACTTTGATTCCAAGAGTGTTTGTATACCTGACCCACTTCTTTTTTTATTTAATTTTTTAAATTATTTTAGAGACAGACAGTATTCACAAGTGGGAGAGAGGTGCTGAAGGAGAGAGAGAGAGAGAGAGGGAGAGAGAGAGAGAGAGAGAGAGGGAATCCCAAGCAGGCTTCATGTTCAGTGCAGAGCCCAATACAGGGCTCGAGCTCACAACCCTGGGATCATGACCTAAGCCAAAATCAGGTCAGAGGCTCAACTGACTGAGCCACCCAGGTGCTCCAGCATGACCTACTTCTGTGGGCATTTCTGGACCACAGGTTCTGACCTCAGTAAGAGAAACCAGAGGTCACACACAATTCCACAAACTCTTTCTGAAATGGTGCCTTCAGTCTTCTATGAAAAATATAGCAGAAGAGGGGCGCTTGGGTGGTTCAGTCAGTTGAGTGTCCAACTCCTGACTTCAACTCAGGTCATGCTCTCACAGTCATGGGATTGAGCCCCACCTCAGGTTCTTGGCTGGACATGGAGCCTGCTTGGGATTCTCTCTATCTCTCCCTCTGCCACTTCCCTGCTTGTATGCTCTCTCTTTCTCTCAAAAGAAGGAAAGAAAGAAAGAAAGAGAGAGAGACAGAGAAAGTGAGAGAGAGAGAGGAGGGAAGGAGGAGGGAGGAAGGGAGGAGGGAGGGAGGAAGGAAGGAAGGAAGGAAGGAAGGAAGGAAGGGAAAGAGAAAGAAAACTGGGGAAGGAAAGTGAGATTTAAAGCAACAACACTGAATCTGCCAAGTGAGAAAAAAAGTAACTGATTTTGGAACTTTGGCGCTTTAGCTATTTATCCACAGTATCACCTGTAATCCCCCTCATCATTCACCTGGATGCACAGTGAGTGGACCACAGCATCACAGTCAAGACAAGAGATGCCAGGGGCGTGTGAGTCAGGGAAGTGCAGGTGGAGAAGGAAATCAGGGAACAGCCAAGCCTCAAGGGAAGGAAGTAGAGCCAAAGCCCTTGGTCCTCCTGCCTTTGCTGACAGTCTCTCAACTGGATGTACAAATTGCTGCTGTCCAAGGTGCGCTGCAGCTCACAGATTTCAGATGAGGTCTAGCCTTATTGGTGTGAAACAGGGATCCGACAAGGTGAGACACTGATTCTGGGAGAAGTCAGCATCCCCCCACTGGAAATATGCCTACAATGTCGGGGGAGGGGGGGGCAGGGAGGGTTGTACTGTGCATGGGAAGGAGGGGTTGAGGATGTCCGTGAGGTCTTCCTAGGCAGTGTCTACACTTCTCTGGGCTCAGAGTAACCAGAGAGCTCAGAGATGTCTCACCTATTCTATGGTTCACTGACCAAAAGCATTCCATCAATGTCCTGACTGGGTTGCCTCACCAAACCAAAAGCAAAGAGCCACTGGGCTTCTGCCTCTTAGTTTCTCTCTCTCTCTCTCTCTCTCTCTCTCTCTCTCTCTCTCTTTCTCCCTCCCTCCCTCCCTTCCTCCCTCCCTCCCTTCCTCCCCCTCCCCCCTCTCTCTTCCTCTCCCCACCCCTATGTGCAGTCCCAGAGCACAGCGACTTATTGGATTACAGGCTTCCTAATTAGATTTCCTTGGAGTTTTCTCTGAAGAGTTCAATCTCTGAACTGTAAACTTGCTAGAGTTTGCTTGTTTGTGGGGTTTCTTGTAAGACAAAGAACATTTCAGATTATATACTGTGGACTCCACCTGTGAAGGATATGGGATGTGAATGTGGTCTGAGCCTCTCCTGTTTCCTCCTGTGACCTGGGCAGGGCCACAGTTGTGACTCTAGGGCCGGAGGATGGATCACATGAATAAGGATTTGTCAGCTTGAAAAGGCTCCCAATTCCCTCTTCTGCCTGCACCACTCAGATGTGCTTGGCCATGGTGATGGAAATGAGAGTAGCTGTCACTATCCAAGAACTTACATTGCTTCTCCAAATGGCCAGCTTGGCCCTGATGCCATGTGATGGCTATCCCTTCCCTGCCACCTCCTTTCTTCCCGAAAAGCTGACATGCTTGTCCAAGAACAGATTAAGGTTCTCAGGTGGGAGGTGAAAGAAAGGATTTCTGATGACAGGGAGTAAGTGGCCACAACACAGATGGCCGAAGACATCCCAGAGTTGCAAGCCTGGGATGTACAAGTCGTTGACATCACCCCTACTGATATAAATGGAGCTTTTACATCAATGAGGTGACAGAGCGTAGACTAGGGCCCCACAGATCTCATCCCCTATTCCTTCCCAATGTCTGCCCAGAAGTTTACAGGGGCCTCGGCTGGAGGCTTGCAGGAGCCTCCGTGCAAAGATAAGTTGCTCTCATGGAACTCACTCCCCAGCAACACCCCCTTTGCAGGCAGCTGTGCCTCTCAGA